>CM076675.1:101322450-101922450 GCA_038501925.1 Xenopus petersii | reverse complement strand
TAGCAGGTTGCACCAACACAACACAATCACACTCAGGTCCACTGGAGCCTCAGATCTTCTCCAAATTTGCTGTATCTTCATTCTGAGCCCATCTATTGGGAAAGGGGGACAGGGCCGACTGCAAGTCCTGCACCCGAACCCTGCCACCAGTAGTTACGTTACAGCACCAACATGCACAATGTCCAAAAGTGACGCCATTTTATTGTAAATGCACAATGCAAGAATGTGTACTTCAATTTCAAGCATGTGATTCACCAAAACCGACATGGATTTGTGGTCATATTGTTGAATCACAGTCAAGTTGTGGCTTAAGCTATTTCGTGGGTAGCTGCAATGATGTTCAAACTAAACAAACCTCTGCTTTGTTTGTAAAAATATGATGCTTTTCTTCTGATGTAAAAGCTAATGCTTATCTACTTACCCTACTAATGTTTATTTTATTTTACTATCTAGCTTTTTCTGCCTTTTCTACATTAAGTGCTTGATTTGCACTAGGACATATGCTACATCCAGCTATTAATTTCACTCTAGCATTCCCCTGGAATGAAAGATATTTGCTAAAGCCCCAATTTAATACATGAACTGACAGATAGAGGAGAACAGAACCTAAGAATGCCACCGCTACACAAAACTTTCTTAAATAGCAAAATTACCACTTTACCAAATATTATTATCGTATGCAGTATGCAGAAATGTTTTTGCCCTTTAAGCACAAATGACACTTTGGTGCAACACCATGTGTTTGCCATGCACAGCATAAATAAATGTACTGGGCAGGAATAATAGACTTACAATCTACAACAATAAATGGGTTAATAATGAAAAGCATTAATTAGTGGTTAAAAATAAACATATGCTGCAAACTAGAAAGGATTGGAGCCCTCATTTAAATAATAGACATATGGAGAAAATAATTCTAAGCATAATTGATGAAATTATTCATTATAATGTGACAAAGAAAACATGTGCATTGAAGTGTAGTGTTTGGACTGGTGCAGTTAGGCATATCAAATATATAGTTCTATTTCTGCTTTCATAAAGACTGAAAATAAGAAACATATTGCAAGGTAACTGTCTGCAAACCTGTGATCTCAGCAAATGTTCTGCATACACAAAAACAATATTTCTTGCACTGTGGATTAATAACAGAAGGATGGCTCCTCTGAGTTTTTATTTGTATTGCTGTGATGTTCCCAAGGGACACTGGCTATGCACTTTCCCGAATGTAGATCTAATTTTCTACTTCATTGTAATCTATTTTTATAAATCTATATGTACTCCTTGCTATGTCCTCCAGGTCATTTATGGTAAGACATGTAGCAATGGAAATACAGCAGTAGATAGAAAAGCATTATAGGGGATGATGAATTAATTCTCTGTACTTTATAAACATTTAATTGTGTTCATCAGGATGTGATTGGCATTTTCAATGGCTTTACTTGTGAATGTAGGTAAATATGTTACTGAACCATCTATAAACCCTTTTCTGGCCAGTGGATGCAATGAGACTGATACAATTGCTACAGGCACCCCCGGTCCCCTGTATAACTGCAAATGTTGTCCAGTATTTCCAGCACAACCCCTGATAAACCTTTTTTAAATGAGCCCTGATTATAACAACAATTGTGATGATAATGATAAGTTTATAAGTATAATGATGTAGAGATTTTGCTTTTTCTTTTTTTACAAACAAAGGCAAGGCCAACCAATATCTGTCAAACCTGCTAATATGAATAGAAAAAAGCAGATCCAACTGCCTTCCCACCGGCTAGAATGTAAATTACTGTCGGGATGGCACTCGGAACGCTTAGTTTTCTGAAGTCACCTGAAGTTTCCTCGTGAGGCAACTTCGGGTGACTTCAGAAAGCAAAGCGAACCGAGTGCCACCCTGCTGGCGATTAACATTCTAGCCAGTGGGAAGGCAGTTCGGGATGTAGGGATGCACCGAATCCACTATTTCGGATTCGGCCAAACCCCCGAATCCTTTGCGAAAGATTCGGGCGAATACTGAACCGAATACGAATCCTAATTTGCATGCAAATTAGGGGTGGGAAGGGGTAAACATTTTTTACTTCCTTGTTTTTTGACAAAAAGTCATGTGCTTTTCCTCCCGCCCCTAATTTGCATTAGGATTGCAAATTAGGATTTGGTTTGGCTGGGCAGAAGGATTCGGCCGAATCCAGCTGAAAAAGGCTGAATACTGGCCGAATCCCAAACTGAATCCTGGAATCGTTGCATCCCTATCTGCAGGCCCGGATTTGCGGCAAGGCCGCATAGGCCCGGGCCTAGGGCGGCAAAAAAATAGGGGCGGCATGCCGCCCAGCCGCATTTACAGCAACTGCGCCGGCTTTTTTTCGCCGGCGCGCTGGGAAGGGGTGGTGTAGGTGGGCACTAGGACCGTGCGGCCGTCTGGTCGGACCGCGCGGCCTAGGGGCGGCCGTCAATGAAATCCGGCGTGCCTATCTGGAAGATTAGCCGCCCTGAAGAAGAGATTTGTCGCCGGGCAACTAATCTTCCCGAATCTGAGTGTGTGTCTTTGCTCTTAACGATAATAATTAAATAAACAATAGATTGAAGACTGAAAACCAAAAAAAGTCCAGGCCTGGGAGAGGCTAATGGCAAAGTCAGGTAGACAGAATGAATTGGGTTGGCGGCAGACAAGCAAATTCCTTAAGGCATGTTGAGGTCAATGGCAGGCAGCAGACAAGCAAGGCTGAGTAAAGAGGCCGAAGGTCAAACCAGGGAAATCCACAGCAGCAGGAATTGGGTATGGGTGGGAACAGTGAGCCAGGCAGAGGACATATAAACCAAGCAGGGGGCACAGGAACCAAAACACAGGAATCAGATGCTAGATCAGGCTCAGGGGCTTAGATGATCAAGCAAATGGCAGTTGCAAGAAGCAGGCTTATAAAGGCCCCTAACTGCCTGATCACAAGCATGTTTTAAATGCAGTAGCTGGATGGAAGTGGGGTGCATATCAGGAATACTGATGAGCCCCAGCTCTAAAAGCCCCCAGCGGCTCACAAGATAAACACAGGAGCTTATAGGTGCACAGTTCAATGTTCAATTCCAAGTAGCTCCTGACAACAGCTTTGTGAGGAACAGGGGGTGGGACAGTGTTCTGAAAGGCTGGAGGACAAAAGAAAACAGTGCTTTGGCCATGGAGAATATTGCTTCACCCCACAGCACAATGAAAGCCAGGGCCAGCTCGCTTCCCCCAGTGCTCCAGCGGGTCCTAAAACCACGTGGCCTAGGGGCACCCGTCCAGGAAATTCGGCCCTAAGCGCCCCCCTTATCATTGAGCCCTAGGCAGATGCCTCTTCTGGCTACCCCTAGTTTCGGCCTTGGAGGAAGCGGCTTATCTTGAAGCCGTGTTAGATAATGAAAGAGGTTAGTGAGCTGGGGGGGGCATACATTATTTACAAAAAATAGCAGAACTATGGTTTAGGTAGGCATAGTGACACATTCTTTTTAAAACTGGAATATGTTAATATCCCTTTAAAAATGTGCACCTGATTTGAGCCACTAGGAGCAATATTAAAGCATTTGGTGAGCAACATGTTGCTTGTGAGCCATTGGTTGGGGATCACTGCTCTAAGATATGCTCTACAAATATATCACACTGTTACTAGAGAGATGATGGAATAGCTCAGAACCAGCATGAAAGAGGTACCAATAAAAAACTGTAAGCAGAAAATTGAATTTGATTGGCGAATGTTTACAATAATGGACATGCTGGAATAATATTAAATACCTTATTGTATCCTCATGCTCTTTACTTTGCTGATTGAGTCATCATTTTTGAACTCTAGTTCACCTAGCTTCCAAGGCAACATTCACTGAAAGTATGGGTTTGATAAAGGTTGTTTCAGATTTAATAGCAGCACTAAATTACAAATCACTGAAATGGTGCCTCATCACTCGCATGAAATGTATTATTGGGCTCAGCAATACCTGCAAACATTTTTTTCCTGGCAGAGTAGAAATCTCCATGTAATGATTATTACAATGTATTATTACAATGCTAGCAATTGCAAAGAACAATCTTGCAGACAAACGAGAGTTTCATAGAGGCACATATGTTGTACATAATCATAAAAACCATCTCAGCTGAAATAGGATGGAAAGGCCTCTTTCTTGGAAAACAAATATAGAGGAAAATATACAGTAACATGTAATATGTTTGTACAATGCATTTTCTGCTTATGGTAATACTTTTGCATTCTAAAATTCACCCACGTTTTATTACTGATGGATGCGTGAATAAAGACAGATAGGATAGTGCATTATGTCAAAGGTATGGAAAAAATCATGCAGGAGGGACCTAAAGCTTGGCACCAAACATTTCACGCAGTTCCATGAACTCATTACTCCCCTCAACTATTCCCTCTCTCAGGCATTTGACAATGTTTCCAGTCTCTAAAACTTTACTGCAAACCTTATTCACATAAAGCCAGCACCCTCTCTGCCTTTCTCATGTGCCCTCTGGAATGCCCATCAATCTGCAATAAAGTCACAGACGTCCATGATCTCTTTATATCCAAATCCCTTCACCTTCTGGCTATCACTGAAACATGGCTCTCTCCCACAGACACTGCTTCACCTGCTGCCCTCTGCTATGGAGGCTTCTCCCTTAGTAACACCCTAGACCGGATGGCCATCTTTGTGGCGGGGTAGGATTTCTTCTCCCCCCCAAATGTCGGTTTCAAAATCTAACCACACCAACTTCTCTCTCCTTCACTTCTTTTGAAGTTCACAGCATACGTTTGTTTTCTCCAATCACTCTAACAACTTCATTTGGTCTCTCTCAGTGGACCGACTCACCTACCCACACTGAGGGTCATGCTATTGATCTTATATTCTGCCACTCGTGCCGCCAATCCAACCTTACTAACTCTTCTTAACCCCTATCTGACAATCACCTACTCTCCTTTCAGATAACACTTATCTCTCTCTACCCACACATACAGAAACCTTAACGCCTTTGATCCACAACAATTATCAACAGTATCAGCACAATCCATCTGTCACATTAACAATCTTCCCTGTCCAAATAGGGCAGCTTCTCTCTACAACAATGCTCTCTCAACAGCTCTTGACTCTCTTGCTCCTTCTATCAGCCTTCACAGCCGATCAGCTAAACCCCAACCCTGGCACACTAGTGTAACACGGTACCTCAGTGTCACGGTCGGCACCCAACACCAGAACAAATGCCAAGCACCCTGGTCTCGGCTTGTGCTTCACCTGTAGTGTGACCGCCGTTGGCCTCGGGAGGAGCCCTCAGCTACTTGGATGCCACCAGGACTTAAACGAGAGGTGCAAGACGAGAGGTTCTGGATAAGCAGAGGGGCACGACTGTTAGCAAAGTCTTTGGGCTGAAGGTCGTGGTACAAGGTGTTAAACGGGATCGTGGTCGGAACTGGCCGGGTCGAGGTAGGCAGAAAGTAAGCGTAAACAAATCAGGCCGGGTCTGGGCAGGCAGCGTTCAAAGCGAGGTCAGGCAGGCAAGAGTCAAAACCGAGAAATCAATCAGAGGGATACGGCAGAAGAGGTAGTCAAAATTCAGGCAATGGATCAGGATACAGAGGTCAGAATCGTCAGGAACAGGCAGGGGTCACAATCAGAATCAAGCTCAGAATCAGAATTGCAAACAGCTAAAGGCACCAGGAACAAACCTATAATGGGCAATGAAAACTAGTATGATGGCCCTTTAAATATTGAAATTTTCGAGCCGTTGCGCGCTAGGGATGTAGCGAACTGTTCGCCGGCGAACTAGTTCGCGCGAACTTCGACTGTTCGCGTCCGCCGAATGTTCGCGAACGTCGCGCGACGTTCGCCAATTGGTGTTCGCGTTCGATTCGAAGTAAAATTTCGTTCGACCATTCGACCATTCGACCGTTCGATCGCTAAAATCGAACGATTTCCATTCGTTCGAACGATTATAAGCATTCGATTGAATTAAAATCATTCGATCGAATAGCTTCGATCGTTCGATTCGAACGAAAATCCTTCGATCGTACGAATAAAATCCTTCGATCGTTCGATCGAACGATTTTATCGAGCGTTCGAAGTTCGCGAACTGTTCGCTTTTTTGCCGGTGTTCGCGAACGGCGTTCGTGAACACATTAACGGCAGTTCGCTACATCCCTATTGCGCGCTGACGTCATTACGCCAGCACGCATGCGCCAACAAAGCAGCAGACGCATGCCCCTAGTTACTGGCGCCTAGGAAGGAGAAACACGCGGCAGGTGTCCCCGCCGTCTCCCCCACAAGACCACCAGGGTAAGCTCTTACACTTAGAAGATGTAGTAGATCTGCTGAGTGATGGTGGAGAAAGTCACAAACTGATCCTAATTTCATCCACTTTAAATTCATGCTCTCCTGCTACAATTGAGCACTATCATTAGCAAAAGAACAATACTTCTCTTCTTTAATCTCCACTATGTCCTCTAAACCACAGCGACTGTTTGCCACATTTAACTCACTCCCATGCCCCCCTCCACCCCCTCCACCCATTGCCATTTTACAAATACAGGTTTATACGTTGTTGGAGTATTCACCAACTGATAATTGCATACAAAGGGCTACGATCTTACAGTAAGCTAAAATATGTGGAAGGTAACAATAAACAGGGTATATTTTCCATTTGATATGAACTCATAAGAAAACCATATTAGCTACTGGCTTAAGGCAACAACTTTACAATCATGGCACAAAACACAAGAACTCTCTTTGGGCGCCTAGCACCATTTTCAGTTAATTTCTACTGACTGCAATGGAAAATAGCCCTTTGTCTGCAATTATCAGTTAGCGAATGCTCCAACAACATATAGAGCTGTATTTGTAAAATGGCAAAGTGCAAAAAATGCACTTCCCATTCTGGCTGTGTATAAACCTTTGGCATTCCTTTTAGCATGTAATTATTTAACTTGCAATCAAATTTAGAAGGCAAATGTGATTTTAGATTTCATTCGGTTGTAGTGATGTCACATGTAATGATGCACTGTTATATCATATAATGGATTTACAATGAACAAATGTATTACTATAATGGCATTATTTTATGGTATCATTTATATACCTTGTCACAGCCAGGAAATACATTATATAGCAATCCTCTAGTGTCCATATGATTTCCAATGTGCAAACAAGAACAACAGTTCTGCTTATTGCTATTAACAAAATACAATTATTATTCATACCCTCTTTTGCCTAATGTGGGATTTCTGGCTCTAGGCATTACATCATAGTCAATTCAATAATTTGTCTGGATCATTCAGATTAAGAAAGCCAATAATGGGCACATTCTTACACAGGGTCCTGTATTTACCGCCTACCATAGGTCAGGACAGGCTGCATCCTCTATACATATGCCACTGTGTTCTAATTGTGTTTCCTCGTGCCCAACTCTGCCCATTATATGTAGAAGAAGCTAGGGATTCCTTTATTCAGGATACTACAGATTACTACTATATTTAAGAAATGTTTCTGGATGCATGTGATTTATGGGGCACTGTCATGCTGAACATTCAGCTAAGCATATAAAGTGTATTACAAAGTGTCCAATGATAATTCAGGCCACCAAGTCCTGAAGGCAGAGGGTTAACGTTGAACTTTAGTTGTGTAAATTGTTTTGAGCCAGAACACTTATATTGTCCAGCTAGTCATGAATCCTCTAACAGAGGTTTATACTTATGTGGACTTGTCTCTCAGTACATAATGGGCCCTCAGACATCCATCTCTGTGCAATGGCTCCCAAACCTCTCAGTAACTCACCAGAAGGCCTTGCCACTATTCTAGTTGGGGGTGCTCAGGGCCTCCTGGGGTTTATAGTAGGACAGACATCTCATTTATACAGCACAGGCCCCTGACAGAATAATGTTGATGTAATGTCACCTACTAATTTTACTTATAGTCAAGCAACTTGACTAAGTAAACTAAATTTTTTCTGTATTTTCCAGGACCAATCTGAGTAATCTGACAGTCAGGATGAAACATCAGAAGAAGAGGATGAAGTACCAACAAAAGTGTAGATGTGTTCATTAACTGGGGTTTGGATAAAACATGGTATTTTAATGCATTAATTCAGTACATTAGAGGGGATCGCAAACAACTTAGTCATTTTGCTGCTTTGTTTTTTCAACTAGTACCGAAAGCAAAATCTGAGTACTACATCTGCCAGGTAAGCAGAAAAGAAAAACATTCTCTATCTTTTAGCCAGAAGCAATCAGGGTATTCTGGTATCTACATCTTTTCAGGTAAGCTATAAGTTTCTATGTAAAAGAACAATTTATTGCATTTTATTCTGTGCAAGATCTGTTTAGCTTTGCATTAACCTCTGCTGCATGGAAAATTCAATAAATTACACAGCTTTTCGACATTTTATATTTGCTAAAAAAACAAGAATTTAAGTGGTCTCTATGTTTCGTAAACCCAGCAAACAAAAGCATTTTGGTTAAATATAAAATTTTTAGTATAATTATATTTAGTATTGTTTGGGTATTTTCCTATATATTTCAGGTTGTCATACATCCAGAATAGTTTTGTTAGCTAATGTCATTGGATTTAAAAAAAAAAAAAAAACTATTTAAATGAAAAACTAGGGAGAAAAAAAATAATAGGAAATAAGTCAGAAACAACAAAACTAAAAAGATCTGTGGCAAATGGTTTTAGAATAGCACTATCTTCATTAAATTACATTGTCAAAACACACTTCCCATTTGAAATGATCTCATGAACTGATGTCTTCTTAACAAGGAAGAACCTGAATGAAACAATGAGCTTAAGGAGGAAAACTTCCAGCAGGTGAACTCAATCCACACATTGACCTCTGATGAGTAAATGCTTTTGGAAGCCTTGTATGTGAGTAAATTGTATGTAAGTAAGTACTCTACCCCTGATCCTTAATCTTACTCCTGGAGTTAACTATTACAAAACTATCCAGGCACTATCTTAACCTAATGGGACTAATACTGCTCATGCTCTACGCACCATCCACCAACATGTGTGATCCAAAGAAGATAAGCACACATAATTACATAGTTAAGTTGGGTTGAAAAAAGACCAAAATCCATCAAGTTTAACCCCTCCAAATGAAACCCAGTGCACATACATACACACACTCACATTGACCCCTCCATACACTCATAAACTATATATACCAATATATATATACATTAATTGAAGATTTTAGTATCACTATAGCCCTGGATATTATGCTTGTCCAAGAAATCATCCAAGCCCCCTTAAAAGAATTAACAGAATCCACCATTTTAGGGATTGGGGAGGCTAAGTGGCCTCCCCAATCCCTAATGTGCAAGGTAGGGGTCCGTAGGGTGTCAGAGAGGAGGACATCTATGTGCCTCCCCTCGCCTACCCCTTTTAAATTGAGCACAGCCTAATACAAGCCACACCTGATTCAAAGAGCAATATGTGGCTCTCTGTGCTCTGAAGGTCCATTGGCAAAGTGCAAAAAAATGGCTGATTGCAGACTTTTTTGCACATTGCATACTGTCTTTGTGAGGCATTTTGCATGAGCCCTAATATCTTATTATTTTTAAGTTATATATATGTATATGTTCTTTGTTGTTTTCCTAGCATTTATCAGAGCAAAACAGTATCACTGAAGCACTTTCATAATCTAAATGTCTTGCTTCTTCAGATCTATTATGGGAAAAAGAAAGTTAGTTGCCAGTCTGTGTTAACCCCCCTGTTTAATGAACTCCTCCTTTTCTTTATACCGGCACAGATGCCAGTTGGGTTTGTACTTATACAGTACATCATACAGTGCTTATTATCTCTAGTTAAATAATCTTGGTTGCAGGGGAAAAGAGAGGGGATAGTAAGGGTGAATCAAATCAATGTTACATTAATGCTTTATTAAAAAAAAGCAAATTAGTAAACAACTGTTTGTTTAACCTGAACCCTATGGGAAATTGCATTCCTGTATTTCAGGCTTTCTAGATCCTTAACTGAACAAATACATTATTCGTCCTTTTTAGCTTGGTCTTTTTTGTCTTACTTTTGTTTTTTATAAGGTCTCATACAGCAAAGTAATTTTCAAAAAATAAAATTTATTTCAAGAAATAAATCAGCTGAAAATGTCTGAATGAATACCATAAAATGGGACATCAAAAAGCATTCCCAAGCAGCCTCTCCAACTGCAATTCGTGCATATGACCCATTAATGCAGTGAGCAATGTGCAACATAAATCTCTGTTTAACTCATTTATTTTTCATGGACACTTCTGTGGAAAAGAAAAAAATGTCTCACAGAACGAGTAGCTTGGTAAGTGAAAGAGAGAAATAAAGGCATTTGACATGTTCAGATTTTCTGATATATAAATATTTTTCAGAAAGAATGCTTCTCATAACCCATTCACATAATATAAAACAACCATCAGAGGAGCCATTTTACATCCATTCTGGCAGTGCTGTGCTGCAAACATGGAAGAATAATGTGCATAAAGTGGAATGTGGCATCTTCTGTGGGAGCAGAAAGCAAAACCTTCAATTTTTTCAAACATGTCACAAAGACTCCAACATCTGAAAGACATGAAGAGTTGAATGTTTATAACATAAGCTTTTATGTAAATGGGGCCATGATTGTAGAGGTGGAACCAAAAAATTAGGCAGTATAATTCAATTACCTTTTCCTCAACCAGGAAATACCATATTTACCACAACCTTCAGAACCCCACAGCCAATGGACTGGTCACACTGTGGATAGTTTTGCCCTTACATCATTGCCACCATAAATACAGCCTGAGTTTTGTACTTATGTTGTCTTAAACCAGAAGTGCCCTTTATGATCTACATTCAAAAAAACATTGTTAGTATTCTGTTTGATGAGAAATATTACTTTAATATCAATTTATGAGAAAATGTATATTGCTATATGGCAAAAAACAAAATGATTGCCACTTTTTTAAGCTAGAGGAGTTGAAAAAGTTTGTTTAAAACAAGAGTGCCCAAATGGTAAATCGGGATCTACCAGTAGACCTTTAGCTGATGATCAGTAGAACTCAAGACGCTGTCAATAAACAGCTTGACCCTCCTATTTCATTATTTTCAGTCAGATATTTATTACAATAAGAGTACAATAAGAGTACATAAGAAATAGTTTGTTAAATATGTTATTTGCAGCAGCCTATAACAGTTAAGTGGCTGATTGCTTTAAAGGGATACTGACATGGGAAAAAACATTTTTTCAAAATGAATCAATTAATAGTGCTGCTCCAGCAGAATTTTGAGCTGAAATCCATTTCTCAAAAGAGCAAACAGATTTTTTATATTCAATTTTGAAATCTGACATGTGGCTAGACATATTGTCAATTTCCCAGCTGCTCCAAGTCATGTGACTTGTGCTCTGATAAACTTCAATCACACTTTACAGCTGTACTGCAAGTTGGAGTGATATCACCCCCTCCCTTTCCCCCCCCCCCCAGCAGCCAAACAAAAGAACAATGGGAAGGTAACCAGATAGCAGCTCCCTAACATAAGATAACAGCTGCCTGGTAGATCTAAGAACAACACCCAATAGTAAAAACCCATGTCCCACTGAGACACATTCAGTTACATTGAGAAGGAAAAACAGCAGCCTGCCAGAAAGCATTTCTCTCCTAAAGTGCAGACACAAGTCACATGACCGGGCGCAGCTGGGAAATTGACAAAATGTCTAGCCCAATGTCAGATTTCAAAATTGAATACAAAAAAATCTGTTTGTCTGGATTTCAGTGCAGAATTCTGCTGGAGTAGCACTATTAACTGAAAAAAAACATGTTTTCTGATGACAGGATCTCTTTAATGAACAATTCATCCATTAATGGTTAACGATATGTGAGGAGACTTTTGTTGTGTTGACTGCAGGATTAGACATAGAAATTGATGGCTATCTGTTCCTTTGTTTACGTTTGTTTTGACTTTCCATTTAATAGCAGTATGATTGAAATAAAACTTAGTACTCACGGCAATTAACTGTGGGAAATTCCCATTGCATTTTCCTGTATAAGGAATGCTCCAAGAGGGAGTCTTTGGGGGAATTCCCAAAATTGAAGAAAACATTTTTAGCAGCAAAACTGGTGTTAAAACTGATGTAAATACAATCCTCATATTTACAGACATTTTTAATATGGAGTATAGCTTCCCCCTGTGCTCGGACCTGCATTATTTCCTCCAATCAACCTTGAGTGGCAGCATGGGGAACTCAATAGAACAGAGGTCCCCAAACTTCTTTTACCCATGAGCCACATTCAAATGTAAAAAAGAGCCTGGGAGCAACACAAGTATGAAAATAGTTCAAGAGGGGGGTCAAATAAGGGCTGTGATTGGCCATTTAGTAGCCCCTGTGTCCCTGTGGCAGTACAGCTGGTTTTTATGCAACCAAAACTTGTCTCCAAACCAGAAATTCAAAAATAAGCACTTGCTTTGAGACCACTGGGAGCAACATCTTAGGGATTAGCTGCTCAGAAGCCACTGGTCGGGGAACACTGCATTAGCATATATATGATTGCTATTGTTAGGCTACAAGACCCATTTTCTGTCTAACTATCAAATAGCAATAGGTGTGTAGTTTTTTTCAGAATTT
Organism: Xenopus petersii; assembly: GCA_038501925.1. Classification (NCBI taxonomy): domain Eukaryota; kingdom Metazoa; phylum Chordata; class Amphibia; order Anura; family Pipidae; genus Xenopus; species Xenopus petersii. The sequence continues at coordinate 101,909,864 of CM076675.1, read as the reverse complement.
CTAGTTCATGGGAGTTTTAACAAACTCCCATGAACTCGAAATTCGACCCTTGATAAATCTGCCCCTTAGTGAGCACAACTTTCTTACCCTTGTTGTTATAGTTTATAAAGGAGCCATTGGCAGCTCCAGGTGGTGGCACTCAGAATTTTCAGCTACAGTCAAGGGATCTCAGCGGTGGCCAATACAAAGGGCAACCATTTGGGAATTTTAACCTTGGAAAGAAAGTTGCAGGAAAAACTGTTGCTGAAACTAAAAACTTATCAGATAGTTTTACTTTCCATTTAACATGAGGCAACACCTATGTTGTGCTACATTCATCTAGAGGCATATTTAGCAAGGGGTAGGAAATTAAATTTTAGGTGAAAAGGTGTGTATTCTCCCTTAAGGAACTCTCCCATAAAAGTGAATCAGTAAAGAACAAGAGTGATTTTATAACGGACATTTCTTCACAAAATTTGGAAGTTTTTGAAAACATTGTTTTGCGTGGCAGAAAAAGTGTAAATATGAATTGAGCCAGAAGCATAATATCAGCAAACTTGAAAGGGATTCCTTAAAAAACTTAGAGTCCAATACTAAAATTGTTATGAATAAAGCTGATAAAGCATTGTGATCCTAAATAATACTGATTATATTGAAGAAGCAATGTGTTTACTTAATACTCCATGCCACTACATTAAAATAGACCATGCCCCAATGTGGAAAAATAAAAAAAGTGTTGATGACACTGTATTGGGAGCACTAGAAGTGGGACTGATTAATGAACAGACAAAGGAGTTTCTAATTACTAGTACATAAGAGGGTTGACAAACCACCGGGGCGACCAATAGTTTCAGGGATGGGATCTGTACTTCAACCCCTGTCCCAATATGTCGATACCTTTGTAACGCTTTTCTGGCCTATCCCGCCAATTAGGGGTTAAGGGTGTCCAGCTAGTGTATGAGCATGGGTTACACTGTGAAACTACACTCAGGGCGGAGCCTTCGCTAAATGGAAGCTTCCCCTTTAAAATGGTGTATAACTACAACCCACAGGCATATAAGTGTAAAAAATAGAATAATGGACGCCAGGAGGTTCTTTATAAAGTGAAAACAGTGTGATGGTTTATTAACACAAAATATGCAAAGCAATTGACCACAGGTTTACTCACGCAGGAGCTGTAGTAGGAGTTAGCATATCACAGAGGAGACAGGATAGCATTGATGATGATGCAGCATGTACAGATGTCCCCCTTCAAGTCAAACACACAGGAAGAATATCTCACTCCCAAAGACCAGCGACCAAAGTGAAACAGGATCGATCAAGTAGGGGTCAGGCAGTGCTCTGCGAACTGAGTTCCCTATCACTGAGTTCCCTACACTAAAGGCACCTTAAAAGCCTTTGAGAGGCTACTCCCTGCTATTCTCCTTGTTGGAGCGCAGAACTGCTCATGCTTCTAAAATCTAGCTATCTCTCTCTCCTAGAGAGACTATAACAGGATCTGCCCTAATAATAGCTAATCCTCGTTCACGGGATTGCCTGGTTCCCGACTTAAGCACCAAAGGTACAGGTCCCTTTGGGGTAAATGGCTTACTGGGGCCTTGGTGATCCCAGGCTCAATGGGAAACACCTAGCAGCACAGACACCAGGAGCCAAAGAGGAAGAGGCCACTCCCTACACAGCACTATATAGCAGTGTGGCAGGGGAGTGTCATTACACTCTTTGTCCAATAGGTGTGGATGTTACACTTTACCAGTTAGAAGGACTTGGCCCAATAACAAGGGAAAAGAGAACTTAAGCAAAGGTAGGGGATTAACTCTATAGGAGCCTAATAGATCCTATAGGTCCCTACATACACCCGGGGGAAAAATCCATTTCGTCCCGACAATGGTGAAATGATATAAACACAATAGTAACAAAGTGAATATATAAGTGCAAACCAACAATACCATTGAACATCACTCTTCTGGTATCCTCTCCTGAGGAATACCTGGTAACAATGGGTACTGTGGAGAAAAGAACAGTAAAGAGCAGAAATGCAATACTGTCAGAGTAAGTAAGTGCAAAAACTGTTTCAGTTACAATAAACTTTAGTACAATTTCATGAGAACCCTTAAGGACACTCAGGCACTTGACTTATGATACTTGAACCATACCTACACAACAGGAGGTCCAGGCACAGGCTTGGCTGAAAAGAAAAATTAGCATAGATTTCTTTTCAAATAGAAACACTCATTTTCATTGCAGTTGAGTTACATGACCCCACCATAACCAAAAGCTTTATTCCATAGCACACCCCCCCCTACCCAAGTGTACCAAGTCCCTGAGAGCCACTTGGGGAGTAGTAAGGCAAGGAAATAAAGGTGCTACTCAGCGAGTAGTTAGAGGTAGAAGAGTTTTGGTGGGGGCTCAGCAGTCTTTGTCTCATGAACCCAACATATATACAAAGGTCCTGGACAATGTCCATAAGTCCAGCAACTGAAAATGGTGAACAAACAATGAAGAAGGCCCAAATAAACAGGCATCAATCTAGATGAACTGAAGAATAAGGGGCCCACATACAAATTAACTGCATTTGCAGCAGGAGTCCCTTGACTTGTATTCTAGCAGGAAACCATGCGTGTAGGAAGGAAAACTTCACACCCCCCTAGGGGATGGCTGGTGGTGCTCCCTTCCAAGGCAAGACTTTGCCACGGTATCCTTGTAGGACAAGTAATAATTGGGGTGTGGCTTCTCCACACGACCCCCATTGGAAACTCTCTCCATTAAGCTAAACTGCTTATCTTCTTGGAATTTTCCACAACTTTTCACAAAATGCTTCAACACAGTGCGGCCATACCACCATTCATGGACCACATTGCTCAAAAAGGAAAAGTCACGCTCCCCCTTGGAAGCATTCTTCTGGAACAGCCCTCCTGATCCAATCTTCTCCCTTCGGATTAACTCTCCATAAACCCATTCGTCAAGGTGTTTCTCCACTTCGTCATAAACGAATTCAGGGGCATAAGGCATGTAGTAACCCCATTGATCAAACACCCGAATGTTTATAATCCTCTGGATTCTCGACACCGTACGCTGCTTTTTAGGATCAGCACGGCCAGGAGAAACCCAAAAGGAAATATCCGTAGCAGGGTCCCCTGCAGGCGGCATAGGTTTGTCGAAGAAAGTGACCAGTTCCTCCTTAGAGGACGCAGAAGATGAAGGCAGCGGTCCAAAATCCATTTCTCTCCAATCAGGGTCAGAAGAAGAATGCAAGGACTCAAAGCTGTTCCCTTCAGAGGAGCAGGAGGCAGAGGTAACAACACCAGTCAGCTTGGCAGGTGATTTTTCTCCAAAAACTTTGGGAGGGGCGCGTCCGCGACCCCTTCCACTTGTAGCAGACTTCTTGGTGGGAGGTTCCACCTTCAGACCCCCCATGGCATCTGTAACTTCCTGCAACTCTTCCCCTCTAGGTTCGGCAGAGACAGGAGAGGAAGATAGTGATAAGGAAGTAATAGTAGCACCCATAGGCTGTATAGTAGCTGTGCCAGCAGTAACTTCAGCTTTGGATGAAGTCGCAGCCGCGACATCAGGCACTGGAAATGGTGGAACAGGCAGAATGGCAGAAAATGGTGAGGCAGGCAATACAGCAGATAATGGTGGAGCCAGTATAATGGGCCCTGAGGATTCCTCCATTTTCAAGAAGGGACCCATCCAGCAGCTTCGCCCACACATCTTGCAAGAGGGAGTCAGCCTCTTAAATGCAGCGCCACATTCTGCCCCACACTCCCCGCAATATGGCACCATAATATTGCAGCCAGGGCTAAGGAAATCTTCACCAAAAGTGCCCCTCCAGACATACCTGTTAGGCGAGGGGGCTGGTACGCTTGGGCGGAATGAAAAGGTGATATGTCCTTCTCGGGCCTCTGGGTCAGGCCATCCATCCCAGCCTTGATCCGCCATCCTTGTCTGGGACACGGTGAAGTGCTGAGGAATTTTCCAAACAGCGTGTACCTGCAGCCGCAGGACAACTATAATAGGCTGGGAACCTGGATAAACTTTGGAGTGATTGTTGATTCCAGAGATCCGCAGCAAGAAGCGGTATGCCTTTGGCAGTTATCGCTTTGTAGTGAAGGCAGAAGGCAATATCCCTTAGCAGCCGCTAAGGGTGTAGGCCTGTAAAGAGTTGGGAGCTTACAGAGATGCGTCCGTCCTCTAGGAAGGTCCTCCACAAAATGGCGGCGGTGACGTGACGTCAGGGCACCGCCTAGTCCAAGCGCGCCAAGGATATGCGCAGGGACAAGATGGCGCCTGCGAATCTCGCGATGACACCAATGGCGCCAGCGAAAATTCACAGTGCACAAAAATTCAAAAACGCCAGCGAATATGCGCCTGGCGAAAGCACTAGTGGCGCAGGCGAATAATGGGACACGGGAAGAACCACCAAGCCCGAACCCACGGCCTTACTATGCGCACACAAAAAAATAGCAAGTGCGTGCAGGACTGCCCTTTGCCTAACGGGTCCGGCAGCCTGTCAGCAAAATTTAAAGATACAGTGCACAATTTTACAAAAATTGTCAAAAAGTGCCCAAAACACAATATAGCCTGGATTGGGGGCGGGGCCCCACGTTGGGCGCCAAAATGTAACGCTTTTCTGGCCTATCCCGCCAATTAGGGGTTAAGGGTGTCCAGCTAGTGTATGAGCATGGGTTACACTGTGAAACTACACTCAGGGCGGAGCCTTCGCTAAATGGAAGCTTCCCCTTTAAAATGGTGTATAACTACAACCCACAGGCATATAAGTGTAAAAGAAAAAAAAGAATAATGGACGCCAGGAGGTTCTTTATAAAGTGAAAACAGTGTGATGGTTTATTAACACAAAATATGCAAAGCAATTGACCACAGGTTTACTCACGCAGGAGCTGTAGTAGGAGTTAGCATATCACAGAGGAGACAGGATAGCATTGATGATGATGCAGCATGTACAGATGTCCCCCTTCAAGTCAAACACACAGGAAGAATATCTCACTCCCAAAGACCAGCGACCAAAGTGAAACAGGATCGATCAAGTAGGGGTCAGGCAGTGCTCTGCGAACTGAGTTCCCTATCACTGAGTTCCCTACACTAAAGGCACCTTAAAAGCCTTTGAGAGGCTACTCCCTGCTATTCTCCTTGTTGGAGCGCAGAACTGCTCATGCTTCTAAAATCTAGCTATCTCTCTCTCCTAGAGAGACTATAACAGGATCTGCCCTAATGATAGCTAATCCTCGTTCACGGGATTGCCTGGTTCCCGACTTAAGCACCAAAGGTACAGGTCCCTTTGGGGTAAATGGCTTACTGGGGCCTTGGTGATCCCAGGCTCAATGGGAAACACCTAGCAGCACAGACACCAGGAGCCAAAGAGGAAGAGGCCACTCCCTACACAGCACTATATAGCAGTGTGGCAGGGGAGTGTCATTACACTCTTTGTCCAATAGGTGTGGATGTTACACTTTACCAGTTAGAAGGGCTTGGCCCAATAACAAGGGAAAAGAGAACTTAAGCAAAGGTAGGGGATTAACTCTATAGGAGCCTAATAGATCCTATAGGTCCCTACACCTTTTTACAAGTATCGTTGAGAAAATTCCACAACAGGGGTGTCCAAACTACGGCCCGCGGGCCAACTGCGGCCCACGTCCCATTTTGAATTGGCCCGCAGCCAGGGCCGGATTAGGCAGTTGGCTAGGGCCCATCTGGTTTTAGGGGCCCGGGGCAATGGATTTTCCAGTCTTCGAAGTTTATATCTGACAACAGTTTTGCCCAAAGCGAACCTTGTGGGACTCAATCCAAAACAGTTAAATAGCTATGAGTTGAAAAACAATAATATGTAATATTTATTTCCCTATGAAGCCCATCTTCAGCTTTCTCTACTGTCACCATCTTGCCCTACTGTGCCTGCTACATACCAACATTTTGGAAATAGAAAGAGGACAAAAAGATTTGGCAGGTTACAGTTATCTCTTTAATCTACAAATGGCTAAAACTATGGCAGCATAGGTATTCCCTGTACTAAGCACAATTCAGCAGGAACAGTCCCTACGTTTGCTCATAGTCTGTACAGAGAGATACCACAAATTGTAGTGGCTTCACATTTCATTTTGCCTGGGATCCAGCATGTTAGGCTGATGGTCGGCCCCCACACATTTTCACCTCACCAAATCTGGCCCTCGTTCTAAAAAGTTTGGACACCCCTGTTCCGCAATGTCTAAAGAATACAACTGATTTCTTAAATAGACTAGAACCCATTGGCAACATTGAGCCCAATTTGATACTATGTAGCATTGATGTGCAATCATTATACACTTCCATCCTACACGAGGAAGGCATGCACTATACAGAGGAAATGATACTATTAGAACCAATTGCCCACCACAAGGTTTATTTTTTACTTGACCTAATGGCATTAGTCCTTAAAAAAACTATTTTAAGTTTGATGAAAAGTAATATATACAAACACAAAGCATAGCCATGGGTAGTAACTTATCACCCAGTTATGCCAATATCTTTATGTACCTACTAGAAAAACAAATGATTGAAGTATTTAATGACAATATAGTATGCTACTATAGATATGTGGATGATGTATTCATAATTTGGAAATCCACTGAAAATAATCTGCTAAACTTCATAAACTACTTGAACGAACATCACCCTACTGTTAATTTTACTGCGTAATACAGTAGAGACAGCATCCACTATTTGGATGTAAAAGTGAATAATGCACTGGGACAGATAACTACAGAACTGTACAGTAAACCATTAGAGAGGAACAACATATTATGGCCTGATAGTTTCCACGCACCCAATACTATCAAAGGGATCCCCAAAGGACAATTCCTACGAATTAGGAGAATAGCCTCTGATAATGAAAAGTACCTAGAGCCCTCTAGTAAATGAATTGACAAATGTATCGCTAGGGGTTATAAAAAAGAAACATTGTGTGAATTACATGATGTTGTGCTATCCATACCCATGTTAAAACTACTAACAGAAAGGAAACTAAGTGTGATAGATGGATACCTTTTCTAACTGAATATGGGACACACAGCAAACAAATTGAAAAAACTGTCAGAAAACATTGGTCTGTCCTAGGACAGGACCACAAATTTGGCAAACTGTTCAGAGAAAAGCCAATCTTTTCATATAAAACAGGGAGGAACATTTCGAATCATCTGGTGAGAGCTGACATTAGCATGAAAAAAACTACCACTAGGTTCCTAAGTATCCCATAAAATGACACCTTCCCCTGCCTCAATGGTGGCAGTTGTAATTCATCATTAAAGGAGATTATATCACGCACCGCCAAAGTGGGAATAAGGTTTGTGTAAAACAATATTTTACCTGCAATACCGATTGGGTGGTTAAATGGATTGATAGGTTGAATAGTATAGAACCGCTTGGGATGAACGAAGCATGTAGCCTTTAATGCTTTCTATGACTGATGATATTGTGAATTTTTTCGCCTTGTTACGCTGCGGAATTGACACCCATAGACTTGTATGGCATCGTGCGACAAAAAAAGAAAGACGTGCGTCAAAATAAATTCACCGCGTGACAACATTTTTGGCGAAACAAAACGGGTCAAATTCGCCCATCCCTGATACTGAAGGCTCTCCAGTCCCTTTCCTATGGTGTATTCTCCCATATTGGTGGGAGGCAGAGAATCTCTTTTCAGATAAGGCATTTCATTAGTACAAATCCAGAGACAAAGACAAATTCACAAAAAATTTCAATCTCATTAAAAATGTTGTGCGAAAGACAAAATCTGAACACTGTCTGTTTAAAAGACAAATCCACAGAAGTGGTAATAGAAGAATGTGAATATGGCTGAAATTCTGACAAATCTATCTCCACTTTTATTTTGTCTGAAAATCAACACTTTTATTTATTTTTAAAAAGACTGGGGGTGGATCCTTTCTAGAGACATTTGCAGATGTGAACAGAGGAGTTGACCAGGAATCTATGGAGATGCAATGTAGTCAGGCCCAGATTTGTGGAGAGGCCACCAAGGCCCGGGCCTAGGGCGGCAGGATTTTAGGGGGCGGCATGCTGCTCAACCATACCCACATTAGTTCAGAAACACTGGGGATGCATAGGAGATACAGTAGTTTTTAAATTTCCCCTGTGCCAATCCCCATTGCTCCGGTCCCAATGATGACAATTTGAGCAAATAAGAGGGAGGAGATGGGGCGATGAACGATATCGGGCCTAAGGGTGCCCACTATGTAAATCCGCCCATGGCTGTAGTGGGCTCCAGATGAAGGAATACCTGGTGGACCTCACGGCTGGGGTGGTGGTGACGGACCCCCCAGACCGATGCTGTTTCATCCTGTTAAAGTACAAATACATGAATGTATTGCTGTATGAGCCACACGGACATTGATCTATAAGTACCTAAGACCTAAAAGCTCAAGCCAACTGACATTTAGTATAACCGTCAGGGAGAGGCAGTAAGCACCTCAAATTTCACAATGTCTGGCCATTCCGACAGGGCCCCAGACACTTCTCGGAGCCCTCTAAAGAAGTGGTCCACCCCACAGTTTGGGAACTCATGCTGTAAATCAAGGAGTAAAAAATGTTAACTTCTTAATGTTAGTATGCAATAGACCAATTTCTGTAATTTTTTAAATTCACCAATTAATCCTTCACTGGAAACATGGGACATATCTCAAGAAAATGTTAATTACATCTTATATTTGGTTAATTTTAGATTAAGTATATTAAAATAAATAAAACTTCTTAAAATGTAAGATATGGAGTCTGACATTGCTCCAACCTCTATACAAAGACTAATGCTTTTTATCAGTCAGGCAAATTAGTAAATTAATCAGCTAGCAAAGATTTATGTATTACTACATATGATTAATAGCATCAGGTAATGTTTAATGCAATGGATTTTACTTTAAATGAGAAGAATAAAGCACTACCATTACACACAAGAGAAATCAGTTTAAGGAGACAATTATCAGTACAACATACCCTGTTTGTTTATGGTTTACATTTTAATCTATTCAGACACATAATCCCTCATCTAATTACTTTCAGCTCAAGAAAAATATGGCATTATTTTTATGTTCTTTCTAGAAGCAAAGTATTATTAAAGATCCACGGCATCCTTCACTGCTGAGAGGTTCCAATTTTGTCCTATAGGGGATTAAAAGGCAACTCTTACGTTACTATAATCTCCAGCCTTTCAAGCTTCCAGCACCTAGGATGAAGACCACAGTGTGTATGTGTATTAGTTTAGAGTTAATAAATGCAGTTTCAAGGGTCAGCAGATTTTATGATTAATAATTCTATACAGTTAAATGCAGAAGCTAGACAGATAGCTGAGGCACACTGACTGTACAAAAAAGCACCTTTGTTATTTATGTTTCTGTAAGACTAAAGCACTTTGCCCAGTGTTTCTTTTCTAAAGTGAAAGATACAAGGTCATGTCATTTTAAATTGCCTATAGGAACCAGAAAGTTTATATTATAAAAAATTTTTGGTAGGGGAGAAAGGTATATTTTTTTTGTTTGTGAATTCCATTGGAAAGCTTATAATTACATACTTTTATGTGCCAGTTACTTTCGTTTTTGGGGAAGTTACTTAGGTATACATAGTAACATAGTAACATAGTAAGTAAGGTTGAAAAAAGACACATGTCCATCGAGTTCAACCTTTTTTTTTTTTTATTTATTTTTATTTTATTAACTACCTATCTGCCAGTTGATCCAGAGGAAGGCAAAAAAAAACCCATCTGAAGCCTCTCCAATTTGCCTTAGAGGGGGAAAAATTCCTTCTGACTCCAAAATGGCAATCGGACTAGTCCCTGGATCAACTTTGACTATGAGCTATTTCTCATAACCCTGTATTCCCTTACTTGCTAAAAAGCCATCCAACCCCTTCTTAAAGCTATCTAATGTATCAGCCTGTACAACTGATTCAGGGAGAGAATTCCACATCTTCACAGCTCTCACTGTAAAAAACCCCTTCCGAAAATTTAGGCGGAACCTCTTTTCTTCTAATCGGAATGGGTGACCTCGTGTCAGCTGGAAAGACCTACTGGTAAATAAAGCATTAGAGAGATTATTAGAGTATACTTATTTAACTCAACAGTAAGCAAGCTGAAAGGAGGAGGAAAGCTACCGAAGCAGTTTATTGCTAATAGATTAGCCACAATATTCTGCAGAAAGTAGCTCTAGAAGCTCTCTTGATTTGTTTAGAATAGCAGCTGCCATATTAGATTGGTGTGACATCACTTCTCTCCCTGCTCACTCATAGCTCTGGGCTTAGAATACAGCAGGGGGGGGGGGAGAAAACTGTGCATGCTCAACCCTAGCCCTGGAGGTTTAAGCTGAGAAGGAAGTCTGATACAGAAGACTATGTGTACACAATAGAAGGAAAGAAATGCTGTGTTTCTTTTGACAGAGGACTTTGAGTGTTTACTGGTGTATTTATATAGACCTTTCTGAAGATCAAGATCAATTGGGGAGAGATTTTTGGAAAACACATCTTGGAAATATGGTTTAATGGCTGACAATGTAGTTACCAATTGAGGGGACCCTGTCTAAATGTTTAATCTATTTTGCTTAGTCACATTTATTTCATACTTATTAAACCCATCTTCTTGGTGAGTAACTCAGATGAAGTCACTATCAGGTCACAAGATATCTAAATGTGCTTCTTGCACTTACCCATATCAACACTGAGTACCATTCTGTCCATCCTGCCTCTTTTGATTAAATGTGTGCAAGTTCCTATTAATGTTGGAGATAACCTGGCTGAAGTGACTGCCACCCTGAATGTGGTGGTAGTTTTGTAACAGCAGTCTGTGTCAATAGGCACACCAGACTTATGGCAAATAATGCACCAAAAGTGTTTTAATGCTGCAAGTTGCAAATGATGCATTCCCCCACTATTAAAATGTTAGTAGCAATTTGCAAAAAAAAATGCAAACATGAACACAATTGCATATGTTTTAAAGGGCACAATTGCAGTGGGTACAAAATCAGTGCATGACCGTGCATAACGGTTGAGTTTAAAATAATACATTGTGGAAAAACACATCAAGTTGCATCTGAAAATTGCACACTGTGGGCCAGATTCAATTCAATGAGAAAAGGTTTATAACGTGACAACTCATGGATGAGATTCAATTTGAGTTGCAATTCAGTTCTGAAAAGCTTATCTCACTGTTAATCCAGTACCCATGTGTTGAGAAGTGCCATTTACTGCTCCAGGGACCATTCTCCCTTACTCTCTCTAAGCTTCCCTTCTCTGTTGTGTCCACATACAGTGTACAAGCTTTAACTGGCTGTCTTACTACAGCCCATTGGTTCTCACTAACCTACTTCCTAAGTGCTCAGTCCCTAGCTGATGCACTGTCACACAGTCACTAACCCCAATCACTACCTACTCATTGGGGGGAAAGGCTGCCTTGCTACATACTGTATGGCTATCTGACCACCTCTAAGGAGATTCTCAGCCCAAGCTCCTACTCACCCTACTCCTAGCCAAGTCCAGCCCCCTAGTCCTTTAGTCTAGTCCAGTAGTGTGCACTGCCATCAGTTCTTCTTATTTCACCTCCTTACAGACACGTCAGCTTCTTTGCTGGCATAATATATGCCAGTAGAGAAAAGCCAATATTTGCATATAAAAACAGGCACAGGATCAGCCCATCAACATACACATAAAGAAGGTTTGGCATGTAAAGGATCCCATGCCTTCCAGAGCATACACATTTGGGTAGCAAGAAGCAATGGGTCGGCTTTTCTCCACTGGTGCATGAATGCCTTGAGCCATTAAGTGGTCCAGAGGAGAATTAATTCTACATTAACCAAGTAGTCATGGAAACCAACCCAAAACACAGAAAACAAAATTATACAGTTTATAAGTAGACTGTAGAAAAACATGAGAAACAGCAGCAGGAACAGTGCACAATTCTTCATGTTCATATGAAATATATACTATATGGGACAATTCTGGTGATATATTTAACGAATAGTGTATCTTAGTTCATACATAAAGTAGTTCTTCTGTACTTCTGTACAATAAGCCAGACACAAGAAAAACACAAAGCCAGTGGGAACTCATAAGGAATCCCAGTGAACCCACTGCGAAACTCACTTGTTCGGGTCTTTGGCACCTTGTTTGTGTTATTGTAATGGAGCATCCCCATATCTGACCCTAGTATGATTTATGAGTAATTACGCAATGAATCAGCAATAATTAATCCCTAGAAAAATGATTATGGCTAGAAATGCCATATTCTATGTATTGAATATATTGAACCGGCCTAAAGGTTCAGCATCTATATATTAAGTATGATCCAGGCCTGCAAAGTTGTCACAAGCGTTTTCCATCTTGGATTTTGTCAGGAGTGTCAGTGACATGCACATGATCAGTGGGCTTTGAGCATCTGTTGAGAAGCTAATCTTTAGTGTCAGTATCCCTTTAATTTGACTCTCTCGTCTGCCTGAATAGAGATGAATCATCCGCAAAAACAGATAGCATCAACCTGATTGGCTGAAACTGTCATATGGGTGTGGCTCTCCTAAGAAAAGGGAAGTATGCTTGTTTGGATGGTCTTTTTCATGTACATAAAGAGCATTGTATATACAGTCATATGAAAAAGTTTGGGAACCCCTCTTAATTCTTTGGAGTTTCGTTTATCATTGGCTGAGCTTTCAAAGTAGCAACTTCCTTTGAATATATAACATGCCTTATGGAAAAAGTAGTATTTCAGCAGTGAAATTAAGTTTATTGGATTAACAGAAACAATACGCATCATAACAAAATTAGACAGGTGCATAAATGTGGGCACCCCATCAGAGATATTACATCAGTACTTAGTTGAGCCTCCTTTTGCAAATGTAACAGCCTCTAGACACTTCCTGTAGATGCCTCTAGACGCATCATCTGTGCCTGTGGCCTTCCATTTCATGATTACATTCCTTACAGTTGAAACTGACAATTTAACCCTCTGAGATAGCTTTTTGTAGTCTTCCCCTAAACCATGATACTGAGGAATCTTTGTTTTCAGATCTTCTGAGAGTTGCTTTGAGGATCCCATGCTGTAACTCTTCAGAAGAGCACAACCTGCAATTGGCCACCTTAAATACATTTTCTTCTGATTAGACACACCTGCCTATGAAGTTCAAGGCTTAACAAGCTAATCCAACCAATTTAGCGTTGCCAGTAATCAGTATTGAGCAGTTACATGCATTCAAATTACCAAAATTACAAGGGTACCCACATTTTTGCACAGCCAGTTTTTCATATTTGATTTAATTTCATACAACTGAATACCGCTTCACTAAAATTCTTTGCTCAGAAAATACCCCAGTATTCAAATGTTCCTGGGAAATGAAAGACATACCACTGTTATATTTTTTGATTAAAGTGGAGTAAATTATTATGCAGGCTGAGAGGGGTTCCCAAACGTTTTCATATGACTGTACGTTGCTAGTTAGGCACTCTCCCTTTCATTTTCCTCTCCCTTTCGTCTTCCCTCCATCTTAGTTCATTTTTTATGTTACCTCCATCTTAGTTAGTTACCTTTTGTTACACCTTGTATTTTTTTTGTAAATAAATACACCACTTATTTAATAAATCAGGTTGTCCCAAGTCAATAGTCAGGCACCCCAAATTGCTCTATTTGGTAAAAAATGCAGATTAATTTACATTGCTTGTGAAGTATAGTGTATATGGCATTATTTTCTATGCAATCAGATGGTATAAAACTGATCCCTACAATGTTTTTAGGGCTCTTACACACAGGACATTTTTTTTTGCATTTTCCAAATGCATGCTGAGTGTGAAAAAACACATATACTGCGTTTAATCATGTTTTTTTCCGGAACCAAATGCAACTGTCTGTTCTATTGATAGCTGAACGAGCACCAAGCGCAAAAAATGCATCATGGTGCATCTAAGAAAATCATGCAGTGATACTGCAATCCCCTCTAGGGGGCAAGCCAGTACAAATGAAAGTATTTTGGTTTCTTCAGAAACAACTAAGCTGAAGTGTTTACAGTTTCCCCCAAACTTCCCCAGCTGTCCCCCCCCCTTGTCCTGGGATGTTCCTCTTGAGCTGCACATGGCCTTCTCACTTGGGCAAGTGGTCTAGAAGGAGAAATGAAACCTGAGCAAGAGAAATGGGAGTGAAAGGCTTGAATCAGAGCTATGAGATGGGCTCCGTGGAGACCCAATTATGAGCAGGGAATAAGAGCAGCTGTGTTTTGGAAGTCAATGAGACTGCCAGTGCTTTGCACAAGTCACCTCCACAGCCAGCACTGTCCTTACTTAGAAAAAACACTTTGAAGCTGTGACATATAACTGACCCACAAAGAGCAGTCCCCAGGGCAGTTGCTGTTGCTTTCATGGTTGTTGTGATTCAGCATACTTGCGGTGGAATGGACATATCGGTTTTAAAGGGGTTGGACACCTTCAAACAACTAGTTGTTTTCAGATAGATTGCCAGAAATAATGACTTTTTTAAATTAATTTATATTTTCTATGTGTCACAGTTTTTCTAATAAGAAAAGTAAAGTTTCATTTTCACCTTCTAAAGCAGCTCTGGGAGGGGGGTCACCGACCCTGTAAACTGTTCTAAATTGATACATTAAATTGATACATTTGTTATCTTTGTCCCTGCTGAGCAGAATCTATGGGTTTCATTACAGGCAGCTGTTAGAATTGATACAATAGTTGCTAATTCTGCCGAGAAATGTATCAAGTAAATGTTGCAAAAGTGCATCAGTTTAGAGTCTGCATCTGAATTACTGAGCTGCCAGACTGAAACCAGAGAGAGGAATATTCAACTTTAAAGTTGGATTTTGGAAAAACTGTAAAAAATAAATAATGGGAAGTAATTGAAAAAAAGTCTTTATTTCTGGGGAACAATCTGTAAACAACTGAACTGAAAGAAAGTGTTTGAAAGGTGTACAACCCATTTAAATAAAATGAAAAGAAGCTGTCATATCAGTATATGTGAAGAGTATCATGGTATACAGTATTACCTGTATAGTGTACAGGGCGTAACTATAGAGGAAGCAGACCCTGTGGTTGCAGGAGGGTCCAGGAGTTTAGAGGTCCCAGTAAGGCCCTAAGTAATGAGCACGTTTTTGTGATTAACAGTTTTAGAAATACGAGATGGATATCACATTAAGAAATGTGCATTATTATTTTCGGCAATCCATTTGAAGAGCAATTTCATTATATCATGGTAGAATATATCAATTTACCAATGTTTTGGGATCCTAAACTGATTCTGCTGTGGGTCCCAGTAACCGCTAGTTATACCACTGCCTGTGTAATAGTAAAACAAAATATAAACGCCAATAAAGATATTTTGTACTATATATTGACTCCTTTGACTCTTCATTTTATTGAGGAGAAAACTGGTGGGTGCCTTCAGTCATTTTTTTAACTACAACTCTCAAGTCTGTATTAGAGTTCTCTTAGTTTATCAGCCAGTTGCCAATGCACGTCCTTCACTGACTATGGCCGGATTTATATTGCCCAACAACAATTTCAAGTGCCCTGGTGGCTAGTGGTGCCCCAACAGCTGCCAGACTTGCCAGTGGTACAGGGCGCACACACACACATTGACATTCACACACAACTGAACATGAGAGAGTGAGAGGGAAGACTGACTGCTGCTCCTCCCTCCCTGACTGACTGGGGGCTGAGTGTGATCAGGTTACACTGCTCGCTATGGAACAGGCACCAGTGGAAGGCGAAGGGGTGAGGGACAGTTCATAGGAAGAAGTGACTGTAGAGGAGTGTTGTGTTCTCTCTCACACATGCCCCATGTCTGGGTATAATGGACTGGCCAGACAGCTTTGCAGAGACTTTGCTATGTGCATGTAGTCGGATGAAATAACATTCCCAGGCTCTGTCTCCTCAGCTCCTTGAGCCACTGGCAGCGGCACAGCAACGGGCAACTAGCCATTTACTGGCATCTGGGCACACGGGTTGATGGCTTCTCCTTTATACTGAGCATTTACTGAGTGCAAGTTGTTGGGCTACTGTAATGGGATAAGTGCACTTGAGAAACAGGAACTGGGCTACTGCTGCTGCTGGTGTCATTATAGCCACACTGATTGTGGATTTGAATGGGTCAGTCCCCAGTTTGAAGTCTCGTTTAGATCCTCTGCTGGGTATTTTACCCAGGCTGCCATTCTAGATGCTCCTCGGGGCATCGTGGCTTTGCACCTCTAAAGGAGCCCAGAAGGCGTCCAGAGGGGAGGAAGAGGAGCGGAGAAGGGAGCGCAGAGGCCGAAGGGAAGGGGGAAGCGGTGGTGGCGGCGGAGGAGAGATGGACGAGTCGTCGCTGTTGGATCTGCTGGAGTGCTCCGTGTGTCTGGAGAGACTGGACACCAGTGCCCGGGTGCTGCCGTGCCAACACACCTTCTGCCGCCGCTGCCTGCACAGCATTGTCAGCTCCAGGAACGAGTTGCGCTGCCCAGAGTGTCGCATCCTGGTGGAGTGCGGGGTGGAAGATCTGCCGGCCAATATCCTGCTGGTGAGGCTGCTCGATGGTATCCGCCAGAGACCCCGGGGCAGCCCCACTGACAGCCCCACGGCTACCGGACAGAATGGCAGCAGCAACAACAGCAACAATCACAGCAGTAACTGTGGCAGCCCAGGGTGCTCAGCCAATGCCTCCTGCACCAGCAGCCTGAGGGATCTAGCAGCTGCCAGCCAAAATGCCCTCGTGCTGGCAAAGGTGGGTGCAATTTACTGAGCTCTGCCCATTGTGTCACTTCTACTTTACCCACTTAGTAGCCACTTAGTAGCACCTCGACTGCCCAGGACCTGCAGGTGTATTTAACTTGTGGCTCTAGCGTTTGCCGACCCCATTTCCCATCATCTCTGATGTCTTCACTTGTATTTAAACAATAACTGGAGGCGACATTGGGCACCCCTTGCACCTGTTGTCACCAGGTCTGCACTGGGAGTCAAAACAGGCCCTGGCATTTCAAGTACACAGAGGCCCAATCAACCCCCATAAGCCCACTAAATAGGGATTTTTTATGGCAACTTACAACAGCCCATCTGGCATTTGCCAGAATGTACAGATTGCCAGTCCGGGCCTGCTTTTCACCATTACTAATGGTTAATAGTGGTGTTTATTGCCCCAGCCCAAGTGGCAGCCATGCAGCATATGTGGGGCAAGTTTAAGTTGTGCATTTTGTATTGAAAGAGATGTAGAGCCATACCCACTCCTTGGAGTTTTCTAGCTGTACCTGTCCCTCAGCAGAAAAAAAATGGTGAAAGACTAAAATTCCTTTTCAGCATGAGCCACACTGGTAATTCTGGCTCAGTAGATGTTATTGCACAGTCTGTTCAGGTATTTCACCTCAAATGATATTTTATTGAATCAAGTACATTCTGCAGTCACTACTTTTATATAGACACCAGGGTGTTATTTTGTCAGAAAAGTAGAGAAAGGAAATCTGCATCACTCAGTATTTGTCAGACATGTGGGTACCAATGAAGTACGATGATTAATAAAGCACGCCTAGTAGTTGTTGTACACTTGCTATGTTGTTAAAGCTAAATTGAGCTGTTTTATGTGTGTGCATGTGTGTATACAGTTTATACAAACATACTGCTCCACTTCAGTCTTTATAAAAGGTTACAGTTTGTGTGTGTGTGTGTGTGTATATATATATATATATATACTGTAACCTATTATTATATAGACTGAAGTGGAGCAGTGACATAGTCTAATCATTGTTCCTTTTAAACATATTGATATTAACATTTAAAGACCCACAATGGGAATGTTTATTGTGATAAAGAATGAAGAGAATATGCTAAATGGTTACAAATTAGACTTGATGAACAATTAGTTGTTTTTTGTGTATGAAATCCAGGACTGTCAACATTCTTCTCTTTGTTACTGAGCGATGTTGAGGAAGGCTGCAGTCTTTTTGTTTCCTGGCAATGTGGCAACAACAGGTGGTTCTGCATTGGGTCCTCTTGCTAGAACTCTTGCTTATAATATAAAGCTGCAGAAATAAACATTGCTGATTAAGGTTTTTTTAGCCTTGACTGTTGCTTAGCTCCAGTTTGTTTATTTTTAGGTGTGTGTTTTAAGTTAATAAAAATGTAATTATATTACAAAATATGTAACCAGAAAATATTAATGGCACAATAATTTATCTATGATGTACTTGCTTAGTGTAAGAGACTTACCTGGTGGTCTAGTGGGGGGACGGCAGGGACGCCTGCCGCCCCCTGGGCGGGGACGCTCCGCCACGTTGTGCGGGTTCGGTTAGGCTGCAGGCGCGGGATCGCGTGGGCGCACGTTAGGCCGCATCTCTAGGGCGCGCTGCGCGCCTCTGTGATATTTAAAGGCACAGGCGCGCTGATGTGTGACGTCACCGTGCAAAGGCGCGAAATTCAAATAGTATAAAAGGCCCATTCAGACTGCTGACTGATGCCCGTGATAGAACTTGTTTCTTGTGGTTCCTGAGCCTTGTGCGTTTGATCTGTTCTGAATCTAGTTCTGAATCCGATTACCCGTGTTTGACCCAGCCTGTTCCTGACTATTCTGCATTCTGTATCCTGACCCCGCCTGCCTACGACAACTCTTCCTGCTTAACCCCTTTATTGACAACCTGGTTTGACCCTTGCCTGCCTGACAATTCTTGATATCTGCCTGCCTCGACCCAGCCTGTCTGACAATTCTCTTGCCTGCTCCATTTGTACCGTGACCTTCGGCCCAAAAGACTGCTAACAGCCGTGCCCCTTCGCCAGCCAGAACATCTCGCCTTGCACCTCTCGTTAAGTCCAGGTGGCACCCAAGTAAGCTGAGGGCTCCTCCCGAAGCCCAACGGTGGTCACACTACTGGTGAAGGCGAGCCGAGACCAGGGTGCTTGGCATTTGTTCTCGTATCAGGTGCCGGCCGTGACACATAGCTACCAACATGAAGTAACACCCAGCCACATCATGCTGCTCATAACAAATTAACACATCATCTAATTGTGTTTAGGTCCCTCAAGAACTGTGAAAGAACATTCTGCTGCAGACAGGTCCTATTTATATAGCCAGGGAATAAATTCAATAGTAATTCCTGAACATAAGTTCCAGCAATGTTTGCTGAATGCAAACTCTAATTACTTGATGTCCTATTTAATAAATAACTGTCTGTATTTTTAACTACTTTCTGATTATTACTAAATCCATGTATGAAGGTTTTGGAAGATCTGTTGAATGGCTTATATGCACAACCCCAGATGTAAATGCTGTCATTGTGGTGCTGGTAACATTTAGATCAGTTTAGATTCAAATACATAAGGGCTGACTATATGGAGGTTCATTAAAAAAAATACCATTGTTTAGCCAGATCAAACATATAGTACATACTGTATAGCACTATATAGAGTTATGGTCTAATAAGCAGAATAGAAAGCATCATGTCTTTGTTAAGATGCTCTTAATTCATATTGCATGTGCAAATATTGCTTTTTAAAGGTTATGTCTTCATTCATGATCCTGTACTTGACATTATCAATTCTGAAAAAGGCCCTATGGGAGCAGACATTGCGGTTTGGCAGATGATGTAATGCATATCTATGTGGAGTCTAACAGCCTCATTGACTCCAGAGGAAATATCTAAGGTTCTCCTTGAAGTAGTCTTGGGTTTGACATCCTGACTTTTATAGACCTCAAGGGGTACAGTAGACTGAGACTGCAAGTCTATCTTAAATAAAGAGTAAAGAATCAAACCTATTAGGCTGTAATGAGTAGAGCCTTTGCTTTCATACCAATTTGTACTTGCGTGCAAATTTCCAATTTTCTTTTGCAATTTCTGCTGGATATTTATAAATACGTTTTAACTGCACAATTAAGCACATACAGTCAAAATCAGTAAATATTAAATGTAGAAATTCATTGAACATGGGAAACAAGCTAATTTCTATCCACTGCATTCACATGAGCAACAAATGTGTGCAAGGATTAGTCAAGTGATTAATCAAGTGGCTAATGTAGTGGTGTAACTAGATTTTACTGGGCCCAACAGCAAATTCATTTTAGGGCCCCCAACATATCCAGAGGTTGCCCCGTTTTACCAATATATATATGTGGATATTGCTCTTTATTTGGACCTCATGTGGCCCCCTATACCTCTTTGGCCCCCCCTGCAGCTGCAGGGTCTGCTTCCTCTGCAGTTACGCCCCTGGGCCTATCTACTATTTATATAGATGATATGTATTTAGTCCAAATCTCACACTAAATAACTTTTAACTAACTTGAACACATCCCTTTGGCCTATTGGGATAGGAGAAGACACAGGAAGTAACTGGTCAGGAATAAGTGTAAAATATTAAAAGGGTCTGTTTTATTTCTTTTCAGCTCCTGAAATATATATCAACAGCAGAGGTCAATGTCCTGATATAAATTAAGGAATATCATCTCATTTAATTATGATTATATAATATAGGATAAGGATGATTATTTGGAGGGCACTTGCATCTATCTTACTGCTTTCTGCTGTCTAGTAAGAGTAACCTGCCCCTGAAACATACATTCTAAAGGTTTCATATATCAAACAAAAGTAAACCTTAAATTTCAAGAGGTCCAGTTGTTGTTTTCTTAAAAAGTTGAGTATACTGGTGTGAACTGAGTTTACTGGTGAACTGAAAATGATTCTTACACATAGGTGCAACTGTGTATCATTATGCAGAATCATTTGTCATAGTAAGAAAGTCTCTTGTTGCAGAGCTTTCCTGAAGTTTTTTAAAGGTCTTATTGACTCTACATGCTGATTATATTTTACAAAAGACCTTTATTGTCTTTTCAGAAATGATTTACTTGACCAATAAGGCTTACAATCTAATGTCCCTATTACATTTACACACAATAGGGTACATTTTATCATGTGAACATTATCCTGCCTGTATATTTTAAATTGTAGGGAAACCCACAGAGAGAACATGCAACAAACTCGTTGCAGAGGTTATGCAAACTGCAATTATACTCAGGAGGCCAGTTGTGCAAGGCAGAAGCTCAATCCACTAAGCCACAGTGCTGCCCCATCTTTACTCTCTTTATTTAAAGGGGACTTGTCACCCAAACATAAAAATCTGTATAATTAAAGTTGTTTTCAAATTAAACATAAAACCCAAATTATTTTCTTAATTAAAGATACCCATACCTGTTGTAAATATATTTAAAATGTTATCTGTCAATCATAAATTGCCTGCCCCGCCTCAATGCCTTAGGCATAGAGGCAGGGCAGGCATTTGCTTTCACTTTCCATTCTGCACTCCCTAGTTGTTGCTGCACTCTTCAAATTCCCCCTCCCTCCTCACCCTCAAATTATGCAGCCAGTTCATGGGCTTGTGAATGAGATCCACAATTCCGGGGCATAAATAAGATTTTGGAAACATACAATGCTTTCCTTAATAACACTGTTTACAAAATGGCTGCTGTCTGCTTGCTGTGATTGTGTAAATCCAAGATTGAAGGAGACAAAATTTAGAGAATTTATATAGTGTAAGTAAAGTTTATTTTGTTTGTCTAACCATATAGAAAAGAATTTGGAATTATTTCTTAGGGTGACAGGTCCACTTTAAAACAATATTGGCTAGTCTAAAGCTAATACTATACTTGTTTGCATAGACTATGGTATGTCTTGTATAGATACAGTATTTGTGCCACAAATAGATTAGTAAGAAGATGTAAACATTTTGCATGTGAGGTTTGTCGACATCATGTGGTGTTTCCAAGCATTGTTTCTACACATTACCCCATGCAATGCATGACAATGTACCCCAGGTATGTCAAGAGGGAAACCCACTGTTGTTCCGAAGGCAGAAATTCAAGTATTGTAATATATATATATATACAAGACATTTGAACACAGGGGCCAGATGTTCTTACTTAAACTATTTACAGCCTCTAGTGAAAGATTCTAAAATATTTAAAAGTGTATGACTCCAGTAAAGTTTATATGGCCTGTAAGAAAAAGTGTCACTTCTATGTATATTCATTTCTCAGCTCTTAATATACTTCAGGTGCATCCTATAGAAAAATCCCAACATATTTCATCATCCTCATATCTCCTGCTCTGTCTGCCAAAGCCTTCTCTCTGCAAAACCTGCTCACCTGCCTTATACATACTTAATGGCCAGAGTATAGATGGCTAAATGTTTGATGGGAAGGAAACAGCTGATGGAGAAAATAAGTGTGCATCTCCCTGTGGAAACTCTCTCACTACTTGAAAAGTATGCATATCCACAGCCAAGAAAAAGCACACACCAGGCAGCACCTGCTGAGAGATCTGGACATCACACAAGACTGCAGACAATGAGTTACAGTATATATCTCCTTCTGTACACCTAAAGCAGTCTTTCTGGTCTCTGTGGTTTTGATGTGCTTTGCCACTACTATATGGAACTATATACTGTATTGGACACCTTGGGGGTTATTTACTAAAACTTAAATTTTTCTTCCTATATTAAAAAAACCTCCCAAACCCAAATCCCATTTATTAAAAAAATCAATTTTTCCCCAAAAAATTGGTGCTTTAAAAATCGAGCGTCAATTTGAATCATGTGACTTTTTTAAATTGACTCTTTGGGGCAAACTGAGGCAGAAGTGACTAACGTTGGTGAAAATTCACCAGCGTCACGTCATTTCGGTACTTCGGCAATTGACTAACGGGCACAGGTATGACTTCGGTAGCGAAGGAGACTAACGCTGGTGCTCATTAGCACTCATTCGCCAGACGAAGTAGTGCTCTGGCAAAGGGACGTAACTGCACAAATTCACTAAGATGCGGATTTTACTGAACGTTACCTCTTGCACCAGACTTGCATTCGCCACCTCAGACAAGGCAAAGTGCAATAGAGTAGATAGGAGTTCCTCAAAATTTAGTTGAAAAAGTCTCAAAAAACATTGGCATCTTTTCCTTTTTTCAGGGTGATAGGCTGCAAAAGACCGTACAAATTTTTTGGGGTAACCGGCTTCCCCCCCTACATTTCCTAACATATGGCACATAAACGATACACTGGGCTCATGTGTAGGGCATTATAATAACACTATTTTCTTTTATGAAGCTTCTCTGGCTTGTGTGATGTAATGTGTTTGCTGCAACATATAGGTCCAATCAACTTTAACTTCTCATAGGAATGCAAATTAGCCAGCACTAGCGCAACTTCAGTTTACTAGCGCAACTTCACCAGCGTTCAGCGCCCTGGACACAACCTTGCATGTTAGTGAATTAGCGTTGTCTGAACGAATTTTCGCCTGGCAAAGTGTTGCGCTGCCTGTGAAGCCGTCGATGATGAATTTTCGGTGCTTAGTAAATTTGCACCTTTAAAAACTACTTTTTGATTTGTCATCTGAAAATCAGCACAAAAGCCTGAAACTTTCAAGAACCATGAAGAAATAAAACATGTTCCAAAGGTAAAAGGGACCATCTGCCGTTGACTTTTACTTAATTTCAACAGGTTTTAGCTAGAGTTTTTTTGGATTAGAATAATTAGCAGCTTCAAGGTTTAATAAATCTCCAAAAAGTTCAGTTTTTTTCTCTAAAAATGTGAGCTTTTTGCCCTTTAAAATTTGGGTTCTTCGTAAGTACTTTCTGCACATTTGTGAGAGTAAATTATTAGTAATATGTGAAATTTCTCCAGGTTTCGACAAAAAAACAGCCATAGAATTCAATGGGTGAAAAAAATTGTGAAGCGTCAAAAAGGTTTCAATGCATTTGACAAATTTTTACTGTTTTGCAAATTTTCTGCAAAGCGAAACACGTCAGATTCGCGCATCACTATAAGCCATTCAACTGAAAGAAATTTTCCCTTGTTTACCCTTATGTAATAATCACCTTACATCAAATTCACAACAATCTCACTTTTATCCATATCTTTATGTTTATGTAAATCTTGCAATTAAAGTTGCAAATACTAGTACTGGAAGAAGACACAACTTGGGAGCTAAGATACTGTATAAGTAATTATTCTAAGTAATTGTTACTGAGAAACGGTCTTGGCATAATGTCAATAATAAGTTTGCTATGCCATCCTTATATACAAGCCTGGTACTGCCTAATACAGTATATCCTGTGGCATAAAATTATATCATATCACTGAAACTGACAGATATTCAGTATATAAACACCTTCTGTAGATTAATTTGGCAACATTTCATGAAAATTGACCTTCCAAACCTGCATAGTCTCTTGGTAATTTGACTTTCTGAAGAAAACTTGCAGTTTACAGAATTAATTGAAGTTGGAGTACAAGGATTAGTCTGGTTGTGGGGGGAATAGCACAATGATACATCCCATAGTACAGTATCTGAAAACTACTATGCAGCACATTGTTAAAGAGAAAACGTGTATAGTACTTAGGGGTTTCCAAAGGTTCTGATCTTCAATCAGCCATCTGTTTACCTCCAAATCATAGGTCTGCCTATCTGACCATAACTTTCAGTCATTTCATGGTATTGGAAACCTACTGAACAGCACATTGTTGCAAAGGAGAAAACATGTACATGAGGGGTTTCAAGGATGATGACCTTGGTTATGCTCTTTATTTGCCAATTGTTCATTGGTATTCAAGCTTGTATTAAAGTGACATATGCTAACATGTTTTATGGACTAAGCCATATACAAATATTGCTGTAGCTGCCAATTAAAAGATTCAACTCAAATCTATTTCCAATAACATTTTGTAACAATTACAGTATACTACAGAAAATGTAAAGAACAAAAATATGTTTTCATAGCCTGATGGAAAAATTCATTCTACTACTGTATTACATACATATTTTGCAATTCATTGTTCTAGACAGGTTTACCCACCTACCAGAGAATGCTGCAGGTAAATGTGGTTTATACTTGTTAGGTCACATTAAAGGATTTCAGAAGCACAATGATATCTCAAGATATTTGTAAATATATTTATTTTTATAAATGAAGTATTATTTTTAATTATAATCCTTTTCTCGGAAAATAGGCAATCAGGGCTATTATCCCCTTTTAAAAGAACCTTTGTAATACAAATGCCTTTGCTTCTTTAATGCAGAAGTCCCTATATTGCTGGCTGTAAATTAAAAATTGCCATAAAGACTTCAGCACATTGTTCAGGCTGTGTGCCCAGGAACAATATAGAGCAATGTTAGTAGGATGGACAGTACAAATTGAATACAGTGACCTTGATCTAAAAAAAAGCAAGGATAATGTAGACAATTAACCTTGAAAATTAAATGTAAACATTTTTGTCATTGGGAAGGAGCAAGTTTGCACATACACTGCAATCCATTAGTACGTAGTTGGCATTTTCAAAGCAACAATATAACATTTATTTATATGCTCTTTTGTTGATAAATATAAACACAATACATTTATGTAAATAAAAATAATCCTATTCTGATTAAAACTTCATATTTGTTGTGTACAGATAGAAGGTATGTCATGACCGTAGTGTAATTGTTCATAATACAGAAGCTGTGCCTTTCTTATCTACATTGTCCTGCCAATACTTGGTCCTATGGTTCATTACATGGAAACGCCATGTCAGTTCTTGGGAAAGTCAGAAATTGATTTAGGAGATAATTTTCTCATTGACTTAACTTTAATCTGAACCATTATTATTTAGAGAAGGCACAGCCTAATGGTAGACTAGGCAGATTATTAATATTAGTACTACAGTACTAGTATTAGAGTACCAGTATTAGAGTATTAAATACAATTTATAAAATAATGATAGGGTTAGAAAAATGTATTCTTGTGGTCTCTAAGAAGTAGCACAACAAATTCAAGACTTGCTTTGACCCACTTTTATAAAATGTTACACTGAAGTTTGATTTGTCTGCAAGAGGCATGGACTTTTACAGTTAGCTGACACAGTATGATTATATGCCTAGTTTACACAAACAATTAGCAGAGCCAGTGTGACTCTTAGAATAATGGAACATACACTGAGCACCTTTTAGAAAACCTATGTGTTGCAACTTTTGTATTATTTTATATTGTAAGGAAAGTTAGGAAAAGCAAAAGATTTTTCTCTTTGCTAGAGGGGCGAATGGTAGCTACATATAAAAAGGCTTGGCAGGGTTTTTTTGTGTAAGGGTATATGGACTGTTTATTTTAGAGCTGTCATTCATTAGACTAGCATTGAGCACATATACTGCATGTACATCAGAACAATATATTCTGCTAGAGAAGTGTATGATGACAGAAAAAATCTGTAATTTGTAAGTCTTTGAAGAATATATTTTGCTGCTCCAATTACTTTTCTGTAATCATTTTTATTAAGAAATAGATCACACACATTGAAGGTGTTACATTACAAGTGAAATGTTATGAAATATTTCTCCATGTTCTTTTTGGAAACTACATAATGTACTTTGAAATAACTACAGCCAGTGATAATATTCACAAGACAGACTATGTATGTATATATATTTACTGAAAATGCTTGGGACCTGGTGTTTTCCGGATAATGGATCTTTCCATAATTTGGATCTTCATAGTTCAAGTCTACTAGAAAATAATTTAAACATTAAAGAAACCCAATAGACTTGGTTTGCTTCCAATAAGGATTCATTATATCTTAGTTGGGATCAAGTACTAGGTACCGTTTTATAATTACAGAGAAAAAGGAAACCATTTTTAAAAATGTGGATTATTTGGATAAAATGGAGTCTATGGCTTTTCCGTAATTCGATCTTTCTGGATAACGGGTTTCCAGATAACGGATCAAATACCTGTATTTAACATATCAATGAGTACCATGCTCTGCCTTTTCCAAAATATTTTTTTAATCTATATGTAGGAATTTTGGGCAGTTGAAGGCAAAATAATTATTTTGTGCCTTTGGCTGGATAGCTTCATGCCAGCTCGAAAGGAAGGCATGAAGAACACAGGATATAAGATAAGCAAAGTGTTTAAATGTGGAATTAGATAGTCTTTTGTTCCTAAGTATTATTTAACAGTCTTTCATTATACGAAATTTAGAAACAAAGCAGGTACAGGTTTTCTAATGATGATGGTTTCATGAATGATTAGTTATGGGCTCATTTAATGCAAAAACAGTTCCATTTCATAAAGTTGCATTATTTTTAGAATACATCAAAACGAGGCTGCTAGTATTAGGGGAGAACATTTAGAGTTATGCCATTTGTGAAGGCTGGCATTAGCAGTTTATATTTGCTACTGCATAGTAAAACAATGTAGTGATTGGCAGACTGATGGTGTGCAGGCCTGTTGTCAACATTCATAATCGAAATTCATTACTGTCCATAATTACTTGCCTTTTTAATTGTGGTTGCTGTAATGCCTATATCTCAATAGTGAGTATGGTTAACTTCTGTGTTACCACATTTACTTCTATGTTACCACAGCCTTGTTAAAAAAATACCCATATTGACTAGCATTAAATATAATATTATTTCCAGTGCTGAACAGTGAGATGTTAGAGATTAGCTCTGTCACTCATGTCTAACACATTATAATACTTAATGGAGTTAACAGTCAAACACATTCTTGCAAATAGATTCTTGGCTCAAAGTAGCAAATGCTTTCAAAATGTCTAAGTACTTTAAACACTTTCCTGCTTGTTGGTAAAAATTTCCTTACAGTCAGGGATCTGGGACAAATTCTGGATTCCTTAGTTTAAAGGGCATGTAAAGTCATATTATAAAAGTGCATGTATAGATTCTTACCACTAAATAAAAAACGTTGTAATATAAGTCTGTTAAAACTTTTGTACCTGCTTTTAGATACAGTCAATCGTTTCTGCAGCTTTCTCTCCTCTCCCTTGATCACAAACCTTCCTGCACCTACTGCCAAATATCAGCAGGAAGGGTTGCCACCTGTTTAGGTTTGAACCAGACAGTTTGTTTTTCGCATGGGCTGTTTAGTTCAAAACTGGCTGTCCAATTTCAACATTCTGGATCTGGAACCCTGTCAAACTCTGCCATAATATCCCTGATATTTGGCATTCCACATCATTGCTCCGTCCACTGATATCATTACTTTGCCCCTAAATGTTATTACTCCGCCTATAAACATCATCATCTGCCCATGACGCTATACCCCACACCCTAATGGAATGCAAAGACCTGTGTCTCCCCCATGGCTTGTGTTCATCAATGCTGTATTTACAAACGGTGAGCTGGGAGAGGCATGTAGACGCCACCCTCCTACTCTCTGTCCATCCCCATCATTCTGACATGCAAGTTAGGTAGTGCCAGTGGGTGCAGGAGCCCTGTACTTGCTACTTGCCATATGTCTGGTGCTGCATTTTGAATCTTTTATTTAGAACAAGGTGCAGAGTGCAGCAATGACCTTTCCACTGTGAATAAGTACTACTTTTCTTCAGGGTAAGTGGATTACCCTAATGTGTGTCAGCAGAGATATTGGGTGATGCAGTAAATGGGAGGACTGTTTCAATTCAGTAAAACATAGAAAAATAAGAAGATATTTGGTACTGTAACTGCTGAAGGCCAGCAAAATCTAATATACTCTGCTAAACACCACTGGAATAATTATGCTGTTTTTCCAGTGGTCTTTAGCAGAGCAAACATGCAGTCTACCCACATATTACCCACACTTGCCTTCAGATTGGGGTTCCCCAGTCAAGGTTCTGGGTATTTTTAAGGGACAGGTCCATAGTTTGGGAACCTCTGCTCTGCAAGTTCTGCTACCTGCTGTCACAGGCTTATCAATTGGATTGATCTCATAATGCCATTGAAATTAAATGAAGAAGAATGTAGGTTAGAATGTTCATAGAATCAATGACGGTACACTACAAAAATTCTCTCTGTGCCAGCTGCAATGCAAACCAAAGGCCTGACCCTCAGAAGGACTCTAAGTAGAGCTGTCAGAAATGATTTGGGCTTCCATAGATCTCCTTTAATCGCTACTCATTCTTTGTGTTGTGCACAGCAAACATGAAGAGCACAAAGCATTTCCCCCTAAACAGATCATTTGTTCTTTTCATGTCAGTCATTACTTGCCACGATAATTACAACAGATGACTCAAGGTCTTTTTTATATTTCTACTTGTAGTTATGGTGCTAATTTTCAACTGCCAGTTATTCAGCCACCATAGTAGTTAAAACTATGTAGCTTTATTGCTTGGTATCAAAAATAACCAAAATCTCAGAGGCTGGTAAGATACTATATAATTTATCGAATATCTTCTCTGGAAACAAGACTCTCTAGGCAACTCCAGCTTGCTCGCACAAGTTCTTCCTAAAATGGAATTGAGTATGAGCAGTAAGTCCCCTTTAGAAAATACATTCACAGATCTAGGTCAGTTAGAGAATCTCTGTGGCTAGAAGGATGACTGTAGTTGATTAAAGATTCTATTTTACAAAGAATTGTTAGAGAAGCATTCACTTTTTGTTTGAAGAAATGCAATTTGTAATTTGTGCAAAAAAATTAGCTTCTATTCAGCTATATCCAAAGTTATTTTTAATAACATTGTGTGCTGCATTTGCAAATGTCCTTGCGATCTTTATCAGCAAAAAATTTAACATACAGTGATACCACCTGTTGTTTGCTGAATGCTTGCCCATTTTTAGGTTCTAGAGCAGGGTTTTTTAACCTTTTTTCTCATGGTATCCAAACTAAACTAGAGAATCAGCTAAGGGTCCCAAAATGGGTTTATAATTAATCAAATATTTTGTTGTAATCATCATTCTCTTTAAGTTCATTATAACTATGCAGTTACGATACTGATCAATATGGGATATTTTATCTGAAATGCTTGGGACCTGGGCTTTTTGGGATAAGTGATTTTTTCACAATTTGGATTACCACTCTTTAATTGTAATCATTAAAGCAAATGAAAGGTGTTATAACCACTTTGTGCTTAATGTTAGCTCTTATGATCCATATCTAAACTGCAATATTTTTTTTCAATGCTGTCTCCTTTCCAATTTTATGCCATTAAACATTAGATAATTCTCTGTACCATGCGGTCTCCATTTTTTCTGTGTGATGTTGCTTCCCCCTTCATCTGGACAGAGCTTTCTTTACTCTGGTGGCATGCAGGATTACAGCAAGGAAATCCAGTGAAAACATCCTATGGTTGTATTTTTACCGAGGCAATGTAATATAATTGCAGAGTCGTGGGAACATCTTGCAGTGTTTTGAATTTAAACAAATCCTTAAAAATTTCCCTTTCTGCTGAAGCAATTTTGCATGGTAACTTTCCTTATTCTTTAAACAAACCCATAATTGTAAAATCACTTTAGAATCATTCCTAGTGTTTTTCTTTTTTGAACTGCCTAATAGAGATAATTAAAACTGCTAACTTTTTCATTTAATTAAAGCAGCACCTTGAACACATTTTACTGTGCTCTTATCACACATACTAATAACCTACTAGTAAAACAATGCAAACTGTTTACAATGAATGAACTTTTTGGTCCTCAAGAACTCACCATGACACTGTCTGTATAGGACAGCTGGTTTAAATGTCCAAAAGAACTGTTCATTCATTTTGAGTCATTTCCTAAGACGTAAGGCTTTTGTCATGTCGATGTGTGCTATCCTATATTCAGCTGCTTTGCTTGTTTATATTACAGTATTTACATATGTATGCTATGGGTGTTATCCTAATTCATATTGGTTAAAAATAAAAGAGTGCAGACTTTTCCTAGTCTTTTGCTATCTGACAATCCTCATTCTCAAATTATTTTCTTAGCAGACTTACCTTTAAGTGTCTCTGGATGACATTTTTCTCACTATGCATTGTAACTAAAATTTATTTTTTTTGGAGCAATAATGCAAATTACAGTTTTTACAGGCCAGCACTGGGAATGCTTTATTCGAAATTGCGAGTATATTATTGATATTTGGCCGTGCACCCCTGCAATTGCTTTGTTGGAGTGAGGATACTGAAGATATAATATATATATATATATATATATATATATATATATATATATATATATATATATATATATATATATAAAACAAGGGAAAGTTGTGCTCACCACTAATTTTTTAAAATCATTAGGCGGGGGTGCAATGAGGCTGTGACCACTAAATACATATAGACACATACAAGAGTCCTCTGCACTCAACCCATTATCAATATATTTAAGACAGAGACATTTTGTGCATACTGCTACTAAAAAATGCCTTACCCTTTAAACCAAACAAGGATTGTTTGTCCATATATTGCAATATATTTAAGCTGGCCAACTACGTCAAAGTCATCCCATATCTGGCCAGTCCTATGCTCAATTTTCATCTGATTCATTGAGAATTCTATTGCTTCATTATACATTTTACAAAGGGACTAAGTTTTACCTGCAACTTACTAGCTGCTTTCAAAGTAAAACTTGGCTGCCCTTTTATTAGACACCAGTGGGATCACTATAACTGGGAGGGGTGGGAGCTACAACATGGAGCTGGTCACTGCTCCTGTATAACTATAACAAACACGTTTTTAAAACCAGTTGGCCAGTTGGCCAGTTGGCCAGCTAAAATATATTGCAATATATGGACAAACAATCCCTGTTTTGTTAAAAGCCCAAATAAAAAAAGTAGCAGAAGAAGAAGATTTTGTGGTTTTGGGCATCAGATCTTAAAAAGTTGCATGTTTTTGGTGTCAAATATGAAAAAAATCTGCAACAAATCTGAAAAAATAGTATGAAATGGTTTTTTTCCCGATTTTATAGAGTTTTCCAGCACAAGAAGTTTTTGTGAAAATGTATGGATAAGTGGGGGGGGGAGTCCATGCGGATTTGGCCAGAGTGGTTTTCAAAAAATAAATAACCCCTTAAGTACTGTTCTGAATAATTGATTGTTAACAGAATAGCAAAGACATTGAGAAGAAGTCACTAGAATACACTTGAAAATAACGTGAATGGGAATAATGTGAGTGTTTGAGAACATCAGTTGAGATTTATTTGCATTGAACCATGTAGGTTGCTACTTATTGCTAACAAGATTATTAACAGCTTTAAATGACTGTATACAATAAACGCTGTGATAGAAACAGAAATTGGTATAGACACCACCACTTCATTAAATATTCAATTAACTCACAGGCTTTACTTTGCCTGCTAATTCCCAAGTACTATACATTCATAATTAATTTCTTACTTTGTAAACAGAAGTGACCGCTTTTAGTCATGATTATGGTCTCACAGTAACATTTATAGAATGACTTGGCTTTCCTTTGAACCACAGCTTAAATCTGTAGCTATTTGCAGTTTTCACACATCATCTTTAACCCACATGACAGTCTGTATGAATGTATGTTTCAATTTATTGGGTTCCCTCCAGGAATCATAACAATTATTATTGCACAGAGAAAAATGTAAGAAAATCATATATGCACATTTAAATGT
Organism: Xenopus petersii; assembly: GCA_038501925.1. Taxonomy (NCBI): domain Eukaryota; kingdom Metazoa; phylum Chordata; class Amphibia; order Anura; family Pipidae; genus Xenopus; species Xenopus petersii. The sequence goes on along the minus strand of CM076675.1, from coordinate 101,877,544 downwards.
ATACAGTTTATATATACCAATATGCAAATATAGAATCCTGGTTCAGGAAGGCAAATGATAAAATGAAACCACCACAAATAGACATCCCACTGAATTTTCTAATACAGGTTCTTATAATGAAAAGAAAAACATGTATTAAAGGGCTGCATCTGGCCCACAGGCCTCAGGCCTCTAATTGGATAGCCCTGAATTAAATAAAAAGATTGTTTTGAGGGAAGAGCCAGACTGAACAGCAGGTTAAACTGTGAACTGCTGTGATTGCAAAGATATCATTTTGGATCTTGGCTCATAGAGCTACTCCATCAGCTTATTTATTCAAAGTCACAGGCTGCCCAAAATAGCAGTACCACCTCCATCCATTTCGTTACCTTGGCTTGGTGCCGTTGAGCTGAAAATACAAAGATGTAAAAGATTTTAAGGGATGACACTGCATTCTGCAGAATGATAAACATTATTACTTGTCCTGTTCTTAAGGAAGCTGATGACACACAAATGCGGTTTTTCCCTATTCCCTGACTGTAGAAGGTTCGGCACATTATAATATTTTCTGAGGTTTGCCATACTTTCAGTTGCAGTAGAATAAAGGAGCAGATTTCAAAATATTCAAGAAATATAGAGGGGTTATGCTATAACATTGCCAATCAGAAGTCAGTTTTTCTTAGTCGAGTACAACAGTAACTGATAAGTTGCTACATTCGTAAACTTCTAAATTTTGGAAGAAACGCGCTTACATGCAAAAAGATATGTTTAATAAAGTGTACCTTTAGGTTCCAGAATCCATCACTTCACAATGGAACAAAGTAAGGGAGGTATTGCATTACACTATAAATGCAAGGGTTGGGAAATTGGTGTGTATAGGTATCATGGTTTCCTTTCAATCTGTGGAATTGATTATTTTTAAAAAAGTTTTTTTAAAACTCCAAATTATCATTTAAATTCTATTGTGGCATTAAAACTTTTCTGTAAGTCTGTCTGTAAGCACAGCAATGTGTTATTCCTTATTAGAATGGTTTGTTGAGTATTTTAGGGCTAAGTGTTCTTTCTGCATAAGGGAAACCCTTCTCTGACATCTAACAAGACATCTGGTGTTACTGGCAATCATTATTGTTATTTGGAATAAAAAATGGGATTAAATATATTACTTAAATTAAATACCATCAAAAATATTTATGGTTCTATGGTTATAAAAAGTTTCCACTTTAAAGGAAAACAATAAAAGAATGATGTATAATCCAGAGGAAGTACGCATCTGGATCTGCTTTCTCTCAGTATGTTTTGGCTTTTTCTCTGGCTGCCCCTATGCAGTGTAGGCCATGTCGACTCCATTGACAGCAGGAGAGCTGGGTTAGTATACAATGTGTGGAAACATAAGCTCAGGAAATTTAAAATGTGCAAATGTGGCAAATTTAATGTGCTCCACTCTAAATATCTGGAGATCATATGTGGAATATTATAATAGGACACCCACCATGTAGACCAGCAGGGAAAAAATGAAAAGCTGCTGCTCATATCCAGAATGAACACTACATTTGAGAAATATATTATACAAGTCACTGGGCTTTAGAAATTCTTTAAAAACATGATGATTTGCTAAGCTCTAAAGAGATGTGATGCACTCAATTCAACCTTTCAGCCTAAAAGGCCTTGCTCTTAAGTGCTGCTAGTGAAATGACTATAATTTTGGTCTGCAGTGTGTGCTGAATGCTATGACTGGATTTTAGTGCCAAGGCACAAAATCCCATGTATATAATAACTGAACGATGAGAAGAATAGGGCTGTGCCTATTTTCTTTTGTGAAAGAGAGAGCCAAAGGTCTAAAGCACTGTTATAGTCTAGAGTCATTACAGAACTGTGTGGCAAATGAAAGCATAAGCTTTGAGAAAATCATTCTTTTGGTCATTCTGCTGTTGAGCAGACAAGCACATCCATTATAAAGAAAACGGACTAGAGTAACTGACTAAATTCATGACTAGACCACCAGCTTGAAGGCTAGAGTTGTGGTTTGACAGTAGCCGGAAGTGGTGCCTTGTTAGATAACCTTTGTCAGTTAAGATTGGGGTTCCAGCATTCCTGCATAATCTGTGGACCCCTCTTTTTTGGTCTGGTCTTGCTAAATATTATTACTCTTGATTTATTGTACTCTATAAATTACTCAATCTATATTTATTAATAACTTAGACATTAAACAATGAAACATTTCTGCTAAAATCAGGGCCACATTTATATATTTAGGCACCCGGAGCTTGTGCCTAGGGCGGCAGCTTTTGAAGGGGGCTCCTCGGGTGTCTATATAATAGATTCTGTGCTGGAGAATTCCTGCATAAATCTGGTGACAGAGCTGGGGGGTGAGGGGGATGTTGTGCAATGCAGCAGAAAGTGGTGTCACGTGCATGCTGCACATGATGTCACTTCTGCAGGGTGGCACTGGATCCAAATACAGAGCTGGCTAAAATCCTAGAAAAAGGGCAATGATGCACAGGCTCTGTCAATGAAACCAGCCCTCTTGGCATTCGTATTGCCTACTTATAATAAAGCAGCAATATCTTGGAGCAGGCTGAGCTACTGCCTAGACAGACCCCCTCTCTCCAAGCTAGCAAAATACATTTAATGGATGGAGAAAGGCCAGCAACCTGGGGGTTTCCATGTGCATTATGGTGAGCCAAAAAGCAGTAAAGCAATATTCAAGTGACAAACCACTTCAGCAGTTATGATGGTTTGCTGTACCTCAAATGCACAGTACCCAGGTCAGCATTTTTAAAGAGGTGTGGCACCAGTCCAAAATGTAATTTTATTAACTAAAAAATTGTCACTTTGCCATGCTATCGGCCTTTCCTTGTGTTTTGATTCAAAAGAGTTTTCTTTAGATGTGCATGTCCTTTTTTAAAGGGGTGGTTTATCTTTAACTTAACTTTAGTATGTATTACAATGGCCAGTTCTAAGCAACTATTCAATTGGTCTTCATTATTTATTTTTTACAGGTTTTTAAATAATTGCCTTCTTCTTCTGACTCTTTCCAGCTTTCAAATGGGGGTCACTGACCACATCTAAAAACAAATGCTCAGTAAGGCTACACATTTATTGTTATTGATACTTTTATTTACTCATCTTTCTATTCAGGGCCTCTCATATTCATATTTGCGTCTCTCATTCAAATCTATGCATGGTTCTAGCAACCAGACTGCTGAAATTGCAAACTGGAGAGCTGTTGAATTGAAAGCTAAATAACTCAAAAACTACCAATAATAAAAATTAAAACCAATTGCAAATTGTCTCATAAAATCACTCTCTACACCCTACTAAACATTAATTTAAAGGTGAACAACCCCTTTAAGTACAAAATGCCTTTTTGTAAACAATGATTAAAAGATAATAGCACTAAAATGAAAACAGGATAATGTTTCTGTAAGACAGTTGCAAAATTTCTCATAAAAGAAACAGATAAAAATTCAATATTATTTTGCATGTTTCTTAACAGTGTAAACAACTCCACAATTGGATTAATCTGTTAACAGCTAACAGGTGCTTGTGCCAAGATGTTTTCTCCTGACTGACTGGGACTGCTATGTGATATGTTATAGCCCATATTACACAATGACTCAAACAGCTGCAGATAAGTCATGAAAACAATTTTTTTATAGCTAGTGTAATCTTTCATATTTATATTATTTGTTTCTATGGTACACAGAGATTTAAAGTATAAGAGATAAATAATATTTTGTCCTTTTACAGAATTCAACATTATGCCTTAGTGCTTCCTTAATAATGGATATTGAATAACTATTAGAATGAATATATGGGCACATTTTTTGAAGCATTAACTTACTATGTATCTCTACACTATTTTATTTTACCCACTTGTCCTCTGTTCCTTCAGTATAAAATCAGTTAAATGCTAAAGTAGTGTATGTTCTTGTTTAAACAATAGGGACAAATAAGACAGAGCTTCTGTGCATTGCCAGTAGATGTTTGCATTATCTGAGCAGCTCTAGTAGATGTACATCACTGACTTAAATTAGTGAGTTTCATACCCTGCCACTACATTTTCTTTATAATTATTTTCATATTATTTGTCATTTAGCTACTTTGTTTTTGATCTCTTGTACTTGACGAGGCTGGTTGGCTTGGTCAACAAACAAGGCAGGACAAGGCCTTTTGTCATCCAGTTGACAAGTTCTTTCTATGGCCAGGCCAAGCAGATGTTTTTTTCAGCTCAATAATTACATCAAATCTTTAGCAATGACAGCCAAGGTGTATTAACAGATCTGTTGTAAATCAGTACATTAAAATTCACACAGATAGTTAACACTCCCAGATTAATGTGACTGGTACTGGAACCTAGATTCTTGCAAAAAGAGGAAATCTGTTTGAGAATCTGCACTGGAGCAGCCTTTGTTGATGTTCCTTATCCAACACGTGATCAACCCGGGATACCCAGGTACCCTTGTGTGGGGGTCAATACAAGACAAAAAGGGAGTCAGATATTCCAAACTCTGCTGTTCTCTGAACATATATAACATGTCTGGGGTATCAAAAGAACTCTGAGATCTGCAAACCACACCGTTCTTGGCCAATATGGTGCCAGTTGCAGTTGTCCGGAAAAGAACGAGTTTCTATAGGATGGAGTGGACTACAGGAATCATGATGGAAATGTACACAAGTCCCATCGAGCAGTTATGGCATCCACTGAGAAAGCCGGTTGGTCCCTATGTCTGGTGCAATAGCAGGGGACCTGATGGTTGAGCCAGGATGCCATGTGAATTGTCTGAATTGTCTTGTCTTGTCTTATTCCTATGGATCAAAAATATTTTTGGAAAACTCTGCTTCCCAGTTTAATTGCCCCAGGATGTATACTGCTGCTAGATGACAATTATTGGCCTCTGCACAAGGAAGGAGATGAGACACATTCTTTTTGACCAAGTTTCTTTGCCAGCCTCCCTGATGGTTATGTAGGCCACCATAGTAGTGTTGTCTGATTGAATCTTTATTGTGTTCTGTGGAGAAGATATGACCAGTGCTTGATGGAGAAATAGACTACCAGCAGATCCAGATTGTTGAACTAGAGCATTGTCTACTGCTGAGACCATTTGCCATCTACTGTTCTGTGTTGGTACACCTCAACCAAGTAGACTGACTTTGATTGTTACAATGGCCTATTGAGTTAAGGAAGGGGCTCTGCTGGCAAATAGGCTTACATCACCATTGTAGGAGCATCTTTTTTGGCTAGACAAATCTATTGAGGTTTCAAGGATCACTTTTGGAGGAAGACTAGTTGAAGGGTTCCAAATAGAACTGGGCAAATGGTACAACTGGTGAGGAGCCACATGCTTGGCAATCGTTGGGGTTTTGTTTTTTTTTTCTTGAATACTTTAGACACCCTTGAGCTTCTAGGATTTACAAGCATCTGTCAGTTCTTGTAAATGATAGAGATGGGAGGGTGCCTGTAATATTAGACCATTTAATTAGGATAGAACTTTTAGATCTTTTTATGCATTTGTGTCACTAAGCCATGAGTTTCATAAATATACGAGGGGTGGTGAAAGGCTGAATGGCAAGGTTTGAAACTGGTAGTGGTTCTCCTATGACACAGAATGTGGATTTTTGTCTGTTCTGGTTCATAGATTGCATCTTTAATGCTCAGCTAGGGCCTTGTATATACCCATGAACGTGTGTGTTTGTCCTTCACAGCTTTGGGATGTACTCAGGTGAGTATCACTCTATATCTACTCTACTACTTTTAAATTTTGTGTGTTATAATGAATGGTTTAATGTGTTATAAAGATAACCTTTTTTTTTACTACATTATATCCTATAGTGTAGTGTAGAGGGGGATTATGAGAGTTGTAGTCTGTTTATAGTATAGTTTACTCCTGTGAACCCCCACCCCATAAGATACTATTGTATGTTATTAAAATAATTTTTCAATTGGGATGAGAATATATTCAGGGTGATTGCTCTGAGTTGTATTTTCAAGGTCTGAAACTGATAGTGGTTCCCCTATGATGCAGAATGTAGGTGGATGGGTCATTGAAGTATGCATCTCAAAGGTTGATAGATGTTTAAAAAATCTCCCTTTTGTATGGCTATGACTGCTGCAAGGGCATTCCTCAAGCCATAAGGCTACAGTCTGTAAAACACAAGCTATGAGAACTGTGGGTTTGAAAGCCAACGTTTATGAGGAGAAGACGTTATCAGACATGTAGGCATCAGCTTGCAATTGTTATAGCCCTGGTGGAAAGTTGGGCGGAGTGAGGGGGTCAGTGGCCTGTCAGAAGTTGCAGTCTGTTGTGATAGTTGCATAGTGGCCAACGAGGCAGACATATCGTGAAGTGTAGCTTGAAACCAGTTTGGATGCCAGTGAGATCATCATCACACTGCAGTGAGATTCTTTTGTTCTTGTTGCACTTGCTTGACCATTTCGTGGAAACTGGGGTAGGACCAGCAATCCTTCTCCCATGTCTGGTTGTGAATATGCAGTAGCATCAGATGCCATGTTAGGCAAGTTAGGGAATGGCTGGGGATAAAGGAGAGCCATATAGGGCAAAGAGAGGCTAGAAAGTGCAGGGCTGTGCCAGTAGTAACTACTTGTCTTGAGGGGCTGCACAAAATCAGGAGCAAGGCCGCTCCTGCCACAAGGAAAGGTGAGAACCACGCCTCAGATGGCAGCGAGCAAACTTTATGAGCTGAATTTTAACCCAGAAATGAATCTCTGCTAGTGCAGCTAGTGCTATTGTGCTCATTGCACTAGCAAAGCGGACTCCCTTTGATCCACTTGATACATCCGCTGATGTATTTAGCACGGAGCTAGAGAGGGGGGTGACAGGATCACCCCTGGGTTGGGGTTTAGGTAGTCTCAGAGTCATCTGTATTCACACGGTAAAGAACTGCAGTCTAGTGCTGTCCTAACCTCCTGTCATAGGCCAGATGGTTAGGACAGGCCTGGTTGCAGACTTTTTGCTGGTAAGTGTATTCATTGGATTCATTCACTGGTCCCTCATTAAAATGTAGCATAGGGACCTGCTGCTATTCATCTATGTGTAAAGCAGGGGGGAAATTGCAAAACCCTAACTTGTACATAATTACAATTTATTCCTTACACAAATGTCATTGCTATTAAACTTGTATATAAAACCATGGTTGGAAAGAAACAAACTTTATTGACTGAAGAAAACAAGAAATAATGTATTGTCAAATTATAATAGTGTTTAGCAGTTAAGCGTTAAGACCCAAGCTTACAATACTTGTCATATGGCTATTAGGGGCTTTGGGGCACGGCACTCAGTTGGCTCACATATGCTTTCATAACATCGCACATGTGGATATAAACATATTTGTATCTGGACTATTAATTACTGTATATGTGAGACTACACATGGTTGTTTTTAAGTAGCTGTTGGGAGCAAATTTACTTTCTGAAGCTTTTTCTGATATTGATTAAATTTCTTTAGCATTACCTCACCGTCTGCAAAACAGTACAAACTATCTGTTCTGTCTTTGGCTCTGTCATCATAGGGTACAGTATGAGTATGACAGCATTTAGATGACGTTTGATGAATGTTTCAGAATATAGAGGAGCAACTAGAACCATTTGCCTGAAGATTCATTCTTTTTTTTAGTTAGTATATTCAAGCTCTACCTTCCTTACTCATGCCCATAGCACGAGCTGGCTGCCCCCCTCCTTTGTATTTCATCCATTTCTAAATCTCTGTCTGCTCCTCTCAGCACAAGCACATTCCTTTCTCCTGTTTATATCAGCCCTTCCTTGTAGTTACAGGTGCATTTTACAGGGCCCAGTTCAAATACAAGAAGCAAATGTGACAACAAGAGTGAACAAATGACAAGGGATGTTTTGACATTCCAATTACCACCGATATGCCATGCATGTAACCAGATTTTCTCTGGGGGGCGGTTTCAAATGTTCAATTTTGCTCTGTAATGAACGTGCTAGAGACATTCAATAACCCTTTCAGATCCAAAGCAGACTCCAAAGAAAAAAAAAATGAAAAAAATCAGCTTTGTATGCAACCATGATATATAACATAAATAGCCGTTTGCTCCCAAGCAAAGAAGTATTCTAAATATTCACAATCATTTCTTAAACCATTTATATATCTTTTAAAAAATAAACATATCTACAGCTCACATATGCATTCTTGTTTTATAATGTATAATAACAATTATAATAGACTTGAACTGGTGAACAAGTAGTATAGGGGGCTAATCTAATAAAATTTGTTTGGTACAGATTTACTGTAGATACCATTAACAGGTTGCATTAACTTGTCAGCTATCGAAAAACAGTCTAAATCTGGGCAAGCTTTACACCTAATATTATTTTCCCATAAATGCACCAATGACATTTGCTACCTTAAAATTTGAAGGGGATCAGAGGTAACCTCAGAGGCTACCTAAGCTGTCCTGTTGGGCTACCCCATTCCAATTGGCTAGGATGTGGGGCAGCTGAGTTTCATAGGGCATCTAGGAAGGAAAAGGACTCACTGGGATTCTGGAAGTAGCCCCCAAAGAAAGGTGCAATAAAGTATCTGCTTCAGCCATTCCAAACGGAGGTTGTGTGGGAGAACTGGGAAAAAGCTGTTCCTGCTGAGATTTATTTATGTTCTGCCCTGGAAACCAAACAAGCAAATCTGGATTAATGGCCATATTGCAAAGATAAAATTTGTTTAGCTCTTGGGCAAAACAAGTAGATTAAAGGGGTTCTTCACCTTCCAACCCATTTTTAGTTCAGTTGTTTTCAGATTGTTCATCAAACATAAAGACTTTTTTTCAATTGCTCTCCATGTATATTACTGTTTTTCCAAAATTCAAGTTTAAAGTTAAATGTTTGTGTCTCTAGTGTCTCAGCCTGGCAGCTCAGTGATCCAGGAGCATTCTGAACTGTTACGAGTTGCTACATTTAGTTGATATAATTAGTTATTATTATTAACATATATTTTTATAACTCCAGCACAGTACCGTACATTTCTGTGGAATTCTAAGGATTTTAATGTTTCCTTTTAGGGATTCTTCTCAGCCAGGACAAAAATAACAAATGTATCAACTAAATGTATTTGTTTAGAACAGTTAAAAAAGTTAGCAGAGCTGCTTTAGAAAGTGAAAAATTAAACTTTACACTTCAATATTAGAAAAACAGTCACAAATAGAAAATAGAACGTAATTGAAAAACGTTTTTAGTTCTGGTGAACTATCTGAAACCAACTGAACTGAAAAAAGTGTATGAAGGTGAACAACCCCTTTAATAAGTAGGCAGATATATTAAATGGGCAAGTTCAACCAATAGCTTCATCATACACATACCCAGGCAGACCTTCAAACAACCATACTGTCCAGGATTTGCCAAATTAAAATGGTCGGTTCTGTTTGAAACACGAAATCTGATAAGTTTTTGCTCTATAGGTGAACGAAGTTGGTTTACTAACTGAATTATTCACAAATGTTTTCTGAAGCATATGTTTGTGTGTGTTTATTAAAACCAACCTGCATATGTTGTTTGTTACTAAGCTACAACTTCCAGTACCCCCTTGTCTTGGAATACTGTTAGTTTACAGATTGGGGGCTGCAGTTTATACAACAATTCTATACAAGTAAATAACATGTTTGTACGTCTGTTAGCAGCTTTCAGGAGCGCCCGATGGTGCTCCCGTCTCCGGCAGTGCTGCTCCCAAGGTGGTGAAGATTTGAAATATAAAGATGCCGAGGTCACGGGTTCAATGCCTGAGTATAGGATTTCTTTTATGCATTCCCAGGTGCTTGATATTTTGTGTTTTATTGATTACTGGACTTCTGACCCTGCCTGAACCTTGACCTTGCTACTATCTGCCTGTCTATTGAACTCTTGCCTGGATATTGACTAAGATTATGCTTGATCCCTATTTGTACCCTCAAACTTGGACTTTAGTATCTGGGCTTCCGCCTTGGTCCTGACTACTACCCCTGGGAGCCGATAGGCCCCCTGACAGCACCTATGAAAAAATTTCAAACAATGTGATTTTTTTAAATAGAAATAAATAATTTGTTAGGGACACTGTTTTTTTCAAAGACATTGGGTTACAGCAAGAAGCAAAATCATGCCTAAGTGCTAAATGATATCTTAGTATAAGGGTTGTTTGTATGCTATCCACTCATCAGTTATATAAATACTATCTTAGATTGTGATTGTGACAATATTGCCAATACTCTCAAGCTTGTGTTTTGTCATGAAACTTGAATGGGAATATTGGCTATTGTGCAGACTAACTTATAACACTGTTGCTTGCTATTTCACTAACCTTTTATTGCCCTGTATTAGCAGGCCAACCTACTCACTGTACTGGTTTTCTTGGGACATTCATAAATTCTGTAACAAAAACAGTTTGTTTTACCAGAAATGGTGAGGTGGAGCAAATAGATTGGGAGGTACATGGTCAGAATGTTCAAATTGTTTATTGCCATGTAAAAGCTCAGCGGTCGAATTAACAGTTGGGCTTGTTGTTGCATAGTTATGGTATTATAATGAGTAGCATATCTCCATGAGAGTATATAGAGTTATAGCTATAACTCAATGCCTTAACTCCCTGACTCTTGCAAAAACAGTAACTCACCTGTGGAAGTGGAACCTGATTCAGATGCACCAAACCCTCAGCAAAAGAAGCGAAACATCATACATAGCAAAAAAATAGGTAAGCACTAGGTATACTTTTTGGTGACCTACATAATCTCCCCCTTTTCTGTTATGTAGAAGGGTAAGCTGGTAACTCTTTAAATTCCAAGTTGGAGAGGTGCAATATCAAGTATTAATTACATAAAAAACCCTCCCCACGAACAGATTCACTGCAAACCTTGCATAATGTATGTGTAACCACGTGGGTGCTGATCCTGCTTATTCATGGAGAGTTTTCAGGTTTATTTGCTTACAGAAGGATAAGGTAAGCAATATGACAGGAACCTTTATTAGTCATATCCAGTTTATGAATGGAAATCTGTAGAGAAGGAAAGCTCTGCGCATACACATAACCCCATTCATCCTTCCTGTATATTGAAGGGAAAATTAATTGAACACTATCCCTGCTTAGAGATACTGTGTAATTTCCCTTTAATGCTAAAGAGATTTGCAAACCATTATGTGAATGTCTAATCAGTTCCCATCCTGACCGTGACCAGACACTGAGGCTGTGCCAACAGCAGAAATAAATGGCATACTTCTCTGGCTTTAGATGTACTAGTGGTGTGCCGGGAATGAGTTGTCTGTCAGAAAGAATTATTTCCACTAGAGCAGATTTTACCGTACTGTAGCAGGACCTTTCCAGTGTAATCTTTAAAGAAGCATAGGAACCAATTTTTATCTTGTTTAGGATACTTGCCTGCAGTGGCAATTCATAAACCCGGTTATAATTCCAGCTATCCTGTAATCCTTCCTGTAGCTATGATATAGCAATTTGTCTGCTCTGCATTTTGTCTGATACTGCTGAACCAAATTGATTTAGACAATTTTGTGTAATGGTAAGTGTTCAGCCTCCAAAAAAGGGTACAATACATTACAGTGCTGAACTCTCTGTATTTCATAAGTCTAGCTAAAGCAAATTTAGAGTATCATTTAGATGCTTAACAAAACCCTAACAAATAAGAGTAGAAATGCCAGGCTAAAGTTTCAGAATCTATATAACAGACATGATTCAGGCCTTTCCATTTTTCACAAGAGATCCCCATCTTCGGTATGTGTGTCAGAGATACTTTGTGCTCATTGTGCTTTGAGCAGCTTGGGGGGGTATCATAAATCATGAAGCAAAAATTAGGTTCATCTGTCAAAGAAGCTGGTGCTATATGGCTGAAAATTATTAGATTATTATTGGTTTTTGAGCTGCCAAATTTGAATTTATTTTTAATCAGACTTGTATTTTTCATTTTTGTATTATACATAAAGTGTAAAATGTGAGTTGGTACTACAGCTCAGGTAACATACCACAACACATAACATCAGCAGAAAAGAAGATGGGGAGCTACTGGGGGCACATTTGGAGGCACAGATCTTTGCTGCTAAAGGCCTGGGGTTGCCTTGGGCTGGCATTCAAAAACAGGCATGGGTGAAAATTTTCCTCATCCCACCAATATGTTTTTCTGCTTATACAGTACTATATAGCAGCCAAGCAACAGCTAAATTTGATCAGTTATTTATTTTCTGTCTATGAAAAGGAGTTATTCAAATGCCCATACTTTTGATGATAACTTAATAGTTTGAACCTTTCAAATATATTTTATGTTTATTTTGTTTCCGATGCTTCCCTTTACTCTATTCCTGCTAGTCTTAAGGAGGACAGGGAAGTCTTAAAGGGATACTGTCATGGGAAAAAAATCAGTTACATTGAGAAGGAAAAACAGCAGCCTGCCAGAAAGCATTTCTCTCCTAAAGTGCAAGCAAAAGTCACATGACCAGGGGCAGCTGGGCAACCTGCTGCCAGGTTTTCACAATGTGGGTGGAGGCTATTTAAGTAAGTGTTTTTATGTGTATATGTACCTTGGGAAAAGGTCCCAATGGGGACCAAAACGTTGGTTATACATACTATGCAACGATACAATTAGTTTTTTTCACACTGCAAGACCCTTGGTGCTGACTTTTGATTTACTATTATACATAGATTGTCTGTGCACAGGGACAGTTACGAGGTAGGTTAATGAACAGTGGTGTTGCCCTTATATTAAATTAACAGGTGGGCAATGCCAACAATGATGCATCTTAAATACAGTGTCAGAGGGGCAGAGAACTTAACTAATGGGAGTAATTCATGTTGGCTAGCCCAAACTGACTGGCTTGGTGCACTCATTGCCATAAATTTCACATGTAGTATACATTTCCATTGAATATATAATAAACTTTAGAATGTAAGCTTTGCTTTATTTATTGTGTAAAACAGAGATCCCAACGTGTAATTCCAACAGCTCTGAAACAGCCTGGGTGCTCTTGAATTAGAAGATAACACACAAGATCAAGGTGAGGTATAGCACAGACATTGCTTATTCTTTATTGGCAACAAGCATTGCTCTGTTGATATACTGTAAGACTATTACCAACAAATTAATAGTGCAATATTGGGTTACTTTTGTACTGTAAATAGCAGTTCTTTCCATGCAATACTTCAGTTTTGATCATTTAAACTGACAAAAATGATTTATATGATGTCAGTAACGCTGTACTGTATGTTCTCCCTGCTTATGGCAAACCTCTTTGTGCTTTAGAGGCTTCAAGAGATCCCAAGCCCCTTAATAAGGAAATGTAGCACTCTAGACAAATTCTTTATTCTTCTGATGCATAAGGAATGGAAGGACATCTGCTGTTGGTAGCACAAGAAAATATGTTTCTTTCTTGCCATTATAACCGCAAGAAACATCTTGAGACTTTATTAAAAAAAGATGATGAAGAGGTTTATTTCAGCTGTTCCGTGCTTGAAGTGGCATGATTAGTGTAGCGCATTTGCCTGCCTGTGATAACCAAGGTTAGCTTGATTGAAATGTGAATTGCTTTTGGCAAAGAAAAAAATTAAATAAAAAAATAAAAACTCCCATCAGCTGTTTTAGCTGCAAATCTGTCATGCTGGGTTCTATCTCAAACACTAAAAATGTAGAGCAATGCTCAGCACTTCCACCAATCCATAATTAGATACTCTGGGTGAGTTTTATCCAACTCACTGTAGTCTCTAGCTATTCTGTGGAATGATAGTGGATGCAGTGCACTGATCTGACATATTTGCATCATTGCACACGCAACACCATTTAACCCCTTGACTTCTAAAGACAAAATAAACTTAACATGATCCTTGTGACTAACATTGATTTCTGGCTGTTACATGTTTAAATCTATGATCTCTGTAAATTATAAGGACTTGGCAATGGCAAAATGTGTGGCTGGGTGATTGGGAAGGAGTCTGCAGTTATTTCAGAAGTGATGTATACCAAAAAAGTTCAATATTGTACAAGTTATACCTTGCAATAACTATAACAGGTGTCTAAAAGCACTAAAATGACACCTGTTATCTGCAGATAATAGAAAAAAATGTCTATAAAGCATAATATAGACCTTATGTTGACCTAAATACATTTGATAGGATGTCACTGCTAAACCACATGTTATTTTTAAATCTACACTTTTCACATTTGAGACTTGGTGTTATGTTAAAGGCATAAAGACACAACTCCCTCAGTATACTGGCATTTCCTTTACCTGTTTCAACTTTCTTTTCTACACATACCTATCACTTTAAATCCTTTTAACATTAGATACTGCAAACCAAAGACATAGCACAGAGCAATATATAGTGACTCCTAAGTGTAAGGTTTATAAGAGCTTAATTGTTTAATATTGTATACTATTCAAGATAATTGCTATGATAAATTAAGCTATAATTTTAGATTGAGAACTCTTTTTCTGTACCTGTTTGATGCTTGTTTTCCTGTAAATAGATAATGAGTCTAAAAGGATCTGAAAAATAATGGATTCATACCTTGCTTTATACTTATTGACAATGCTGCTTGCAAAGTGGATATGTGGAGCAGAATGAGCATACAGTATATCTATGCTTCATAATGAAATATTGGTGTAAAATATTGGTTTGTACCAAATGATTGTATTATGTATTGTATTGAGTTTCACTCAAAATGTGCTTTTAAATAACAATTTTATGACATTTGTCAGATAGTAATAAGTACTATAGTAATATCATTTACTATAGTGTCTATGAATTAGATACAGCTATTTTGTTCATGGCTGATTCATTGATTTTGTAAAAGCTGTAAAACTAATTTGAAGGGATCCAAAAATTATGATACAACTGCTGCAGTCTATAAGGCCTGTCCAAAGGGCCAGAGTTATTGGAATATAGCCCCCAGCTCAAAGGGCACATATACCAAGTCCAAAAAATATATTTCAAAACATTCCATTAAAGTTAAAAAGTCAGTTTTTATTTAACATAGATATTACAGACCAATTGACATATTGGCATACAAACTAATAGGCGGAGCATCAGTTGGTCTGTATGCCTACTTTTTAATATCTATGTTAAATAAAAACTGATTTTTTAACTTTAATGGAATGTTTTGAAATATATATATATATATATGGAATGTTTTGGAATATATTTTTTGGATTTAGTCATCTCTTTAGATGACCATGTATTTATGCTAAAGTATACAGTTACATTGTACAGTATATATCTCTATATATATATCTATATATATATCTATATCTATATATATATATATATATTGTATTATCTGTATATACACATATATAATTAAGAAATTAAAACAACAATTAAAACATTATAGATCAAAAGCGCTTACTGTATAACTTGGTGATAGAAGACATATAGTTCAAGGAGTAGACCATATACTTTATAATTCACCTAAATATTTGTGTAGGTGTTGTTGGGCTATCCTGGGAAATATTGCAATAAGGCAGTGTGCATTGGGAGTTCATGTGCTAATGATTAACTGCAGTCAGCATAAAACAAAAATGGAATTATGAAAATGCTGTGAGAGCAGCAGCAGAGAAAAACTGAAATTAGATGGCCAGTATTCTATCCTATGTTTAGATCGGATTCTAGAGATCTGTGTCATTTGGTTAGAATTTGGGAGCACTAAGAGTCATAAATTCCCAATTACATAAGTTGATAAAAGAATGCAAGATTTATTATAAACAACACTTGTTCCAATACCTTGACATGTTATAACTTATCCTTTGTTGATCTCTGTATTTCCTCAAGGAGTAGCAGCAAATGAGGCAGAATTTCATTAAATACGTTCAGCCATATGATCGCAGGTGGATTGGCTTTCTTTGTGAGGCACTATCTGTTATTTATAGATATACATTACGTTGATTATCAGTAAAATGCTAGGGCATTGGGTTGGGGGAAGGAAAAAGTTCTTTGCTCTAGCATCAAAATACCTGACCAGCTCTCCACTGGCTGTGTTTAAGAAGTTGGTTGGGGTGGAATAGATGATATATAACATGTATAACTTTACATAGCACTACTAAAAAACCCAGGTGTGCATTGTTTTCAATATAGAAATGTACACAGAAAGGGTAAATATTGAAATAATGACTTGTATAAGTATACAAAAATTAAGCCCATGATGTAAAATATACAGAAGGAGACCCATGCCTTGTAGAGTTTACAATCTAAATAGAAATTCTGAATGACTGCACTAAAATCTAAAATATCTGTGGCTTAAGTGCTACCTAATGCAGCAGGTGCATTATCAAGCCTTTTGTTTAACTTGAGTAGAATGCTTAACGGGCAATTCAACTTCATTAGCAAAACTGTAATAACACATAAAAACCACAGAAATGTGTTTAAACTTTCATAACCTGCCAAATTTTGTAAACTGAACATGGTAATTAAGGGGTGTGGCCACACAAATGGGTGTGGTCAATAATTTTTAAAAAAATTTTGTCCCCCTTTCTATTTCCAAAGTGTCGGGAGGTATGATATTGCCGATAGGATGCACACAAACTGATATTGGCAGATTTGGAGAAAGTACTTGAATTGCCTCAAAATTGTTGCTGCATCTCTTCAATAAATGAACTGCACTGTTTTTTTAATTTGATTACATATGTTGTTAATACACTGAGAAATAATTAGACTGTAGCCGAACTTCTCCTTGTACTGTTCTGCATTTCATTAAGTTGTTTTTTGCTACATATGCATAGCTGTGCTCAACAAGCCTCCAAAAAAATATGACACATGAGAAGTATTAATAATGGGGAAAAACTGAATTTAAACAATTTCCTGGAATATAAAAATGTTCTTCATATAGGGAAGAACTAGCTATAATATTAGGCAATGATCTATATTATTTTATTATTGATTAGTCAATAGTTAAACAGAGATACTCTTCAAGCCCTGCTCCTAGGTACTTTTACTTACCTTTCCCTATGGTGATCGTTTTAACAGGTGAACTTTCTTGCAGATTCCTTTCACTATAAGAAATCATATGATACTGTGAATGCCTCACTTGCAATAACAGAATTAAACTCAACTCTGTGTAGGATTTTCATTTTTTTTTTTAGAAGTTAAAATATCTACCAAAATGTGTATGAAGGAGAACACTAGCATCAGGAGGCCTGTAACTATTTGCAGCTGTGTTTATTTTCTTGGTTGTTGACTCTGCTTGGCTGAAATCCATTGCTGAGAAATGAAATATCTAAAGAAAAAGTTCATTTCCTATCGACAATTCATGAAAGCCTTTTATAGTATAAAATGATGGCAAGTATCTTTTAGAGAGTTTTTAGAGGTTTTATAGTTTATAGCTTCTGTATGAAGTTTTTTTACTACTGACCACAGACTTTCCAAGACTGACTATGGTACAAGTAAAAACCGCAATAACTTTCTGTTCAGTGATTCCAAGTGATTAGTGAGATGCAAATTAAGTTATGGCAATTTAATAAAAGGCATGGTCTGCTTCAGTTCTAGTAAGAGACCAGTACATGCCACCAGCAAAGTAGATACTATATGTATCACTAGAACTATCTGGTATTTGTATTACCTTACTCTCTAGAAAGTCATAGGGCCTTATTCACAAAAAATCTGCAAACTGCCACAGGCAGAGGTCATTTAGCTCCACATCGCGAAGACCATCAGCATTGCTGTATTCATGAGGGGTGGTCTGAAGAGGCTTAAAGGCTTCCCCTATCCTGTCCCCTACCTTTTAAAATGTCTATCAATCAGATTTATTAATCCAGACTTAGGTATGTGTGTGTTGATATTCCCTGTATGCAAGTGCTCAGTGAATGAGCAATAAGGGGTGTGGAGTTGCTGTAAAACTTGAATTTACTGTTTGGTATTCTGGTACATCCTGCTAAATACCAGCACTTTTTAATTTTTTGTACAGGTATAGGATCCCTTATCCGGAAACCCACTATCCAGAAAGCTCCGAATTACGGAATGTCTCCCATAGACTCCATTTTATCCAAATAATCCAAATTTTTAAAAATTATTTCCTTTTTCTATGTAATAATAAAACAGTAGCTTGTACTTGATCCCAACTAAGATACTATTAATCCTTATTGGAAGCAAAACCACTCCATTGGGTTTATTTCATGTTTAAATGAATTTCTAGTAGACTCAAGACATGAAGACCCAGATTACGGAAAGATCCATTATCTGGAAAACCCCAGGTCCCAAACATTCTGGATAACAGGTCCCATACCTGCATTCAGCCAAATGCTTTGTTTCAGTTGAGCAAATCCAAAGAGAATTCAAACTACAACACAACTAAAACTGACACATTTTTGTTTACAGACATATATGTTTTTTTATGTTGATCGAATTTACACATGAAAAATATCTGCCTAACAAATGTTTGGCCAAATACAGATATTACTGGCTTTAAAATGGCCTTCAAATAAATATGCAGATCAACATAATCAATCATGCATTCATCAGTTATAGAGGAAAATATTGGAGAATGTTTTATAATGATATTTCCAAACATGGGTTTATATTACTTACAATATTACAATAGTTCCAGTGCTTAATAATAATATTGTAACAATCCTATATTTCTGACATCAGAGGGAGACAACGGTAACAACTTCAGATATTGTGTCAAAACTGTAAGATAAATAACAATATTTTCACAACTAGAATCTATAGGAATATGATAAGTGTAAGCTTTGCCTGCACTTTTATTACAAGTAATGTTGTACCAGTTCTTTTATGGCGATAGTTCCCTATTGTTTAAAAAAAAAAGGGGGCAGCAGTGAAATTCACGAACACTCCAAGACACAACTCTGCAGACCAAGTGAATTTATTCAGGTCATGGGACATCCAGACTTATGTTTATATTTTTAAGGGGGGCATATGATGTTGAAATATTTTTTTTTATAAAAAGCAAGTTTCCACATGCTGTGACAAAGGTGATCTTACTAATTGGCAGTTATAATGGAATACATCAAGCCTATGAACAAGCTAACTGTGGCATTATAAATATATAGTGGGATGTCAAACCTGCACTCTTAGGGGCAGATGTATTAAGGTTTGAATAGTAAATTCAAATTTATTTTGGTGTCAAAATTCACACATTCGAATTTTAATCCCCCAATTCGAATACAAATTTAAGGGGCGGATTTATCAATAGTCGAGGTGAATTTTCGAATGAAAAAAATCTGAATTCCGAGCTATTTTATGTGTACTTCAACTAGGGAATAGTCCAAATTCAATTAGAATTTGAAAAAATTTCAAAAATTCAAATATCGAAATTTATCATGTACTTTCTCTTTAAAAATTAGACTTCAAACATTCCAATCTAAAACCTGCCGAATTTCTGTTTTAGACTATGGGGGACCTCCTATGACCTATTTGGAGTTAATTGGTGGACTTTGAAAAACCAAAGTTTATTTCTGGAAAAACTTTGAATCGAATTTGATCAAATGCGCTATTCCTTTGATTTGTACGATTCGAATTTGCCTGAATACGGACCTACTAGATCAAAAACGGAGCTATTCGCTCACAAAAAAAAAACTTCAACATAATTTTGGTTGGTCTTTTTGAGTTCAAATTTCGAAGTTTTTTTTTTTCAATTCGAAATTCGACCCTTGATAAATATGCCCCTTAATGTGAGATTTATTACACCTTGACCATGGATACAGTTCTAATTGGAATATTAGCCACCTAAAACCTGCCGATTTAATTTACAAGTCAATGTCAGAGGTCCATTTATCCATTTGAATATGTTAATAGCCTTCCTGACATACAAGTTTTTTTCAGAGGAAAATTCGATTCAAGTTTCGTTCATATTTGATTCAAATATCAAACTAACTTTTGGATCATTCCCATTCGATCGAATTTTGGGTTTTGAGTACATTCAAAATTTATTAAAGTAAAAAAAATTAATTTGAAATTCGACCTTTGATAAATCTGCCCATTTGTATTGAAAAAAGAGTTCATAGCACCTTTTGTCAGATGAAGACAGTTTTTGTATGGGGGGGGGAAACTGTAGCTAGTAAACAAAGTTCCCACAACTTTGGGTAGCATGTGATATACAGTAGGTTAACAATATTAATTGATAATATTTCCACCAGATGAATGATAAATAAAAAACATTTTATATTATATGCAATCCCTGTATTTTACCTGCCTAATTTTACCCCACTTGCTGCAAGATTAACCCTGCAGTTTCCTAATGAAGCTGTCCTAAGGTAAAGAGAATAGGGAATACAGAACCTTAGGTACCGGTAGGTAAACGAGGATATTATAATTGGTGTATGTTGGTCACATGGGCGGTTTTATAAAAAAAAAATAATTTGAATAATTTACTACACATCCCTAGGCATCACCGTGTAAAAAAAAAATGTATGCACTTTTTCTTTGAGCAGCTTTGATACAATCTTACCTGCAAAAGTCTAAAGCAATGTGAAACGGCGGCAAATGTAGCATTCGCAATTTTTTAAGCAAATTTCTTTTTACACTGCATTATAAATAGGCCCCTAAATGTACTATTTTAGGAGAAAAGTGTATATTTCTCTGGCCAGGAAGGGATGTCATTTTTGTTTTAAGTTACCTTTTTGAAATGTATGTCAAGATTAATCGAGGGAGACAAAACGTCCTGTGTGCCATTGCCTTTAATGTCTAACTGCTTATACCTAAATTGTGTCCTATGAAGTAGCCTGCATACAAACTGTATTTTTGTACTGTACTATACACCATAGGAAACAAGGAATATTTAGGTTGATGTCAATAATCACTCAGTAGGCCTTGTGTCACTGAATGCATACACTTTATTTCAAAAAAGGTTTGTGATCTAGTCCAGTTCTATGCCCCATTGCACCATTCAGCAACAAATGTAGGCAGCTGTTGCTATCAAAAGCAATTTCCATTGAAAAATATTTTTCTGCTGCTCATTTTCTGACCTCTAGATGCTTAATGCTGCTTCATTCCATTATAGTTTCTAAAGAGAGGACCAATCCTGGCTCTGCCATTTCTAGTTTTTATATTTTCTAGTCTATTTTTATGCTGCATATTATTTCAAATACAAATATAGTATAATTATTATTATTTCTGTTGTTCTGAATATCTTTTTAAATGATTCAAGTTTAAAATTCAAAGTGAAAGATGTTGCTCCTTTTTACAACAGACGTTTATATATGTAATTAAAATAATGTTTGTTTCCTATTTTACATCCAATTTGAAATGTTTAAGCCCTGGATTCATTTCTTCTTATGGTGCAATGGCCTAATATAGGTGGATTAAGGATCCAAGTATTCAAGTACACTGTTGCTTCAGAGCAATTTTCTATTTATACAATTATATTTATATCAGTTAAATAAATTATTTATTTATATAGCCAATGTGTTGTCCCATGGGATCTAAATGTGTCAACTCCATTGACTAAAATACAGCCGTACAAATTCTCTACATGCTCGAAAATAGAAAATTCATTTTTGGGTTTTATGGAATAGATCATAGCCTGGCACCTTGTGTCTTTAAAATATGATGCCATTTTTTTTTACAAACAATTGGAGGCACATTTATCAAGGGTCAAATTTCTAATTCATGTGAGTTTTTTAAAAACTCCAATAAACTCCTATGAACTCGAAATTCAAACAATTGAAATTTATTTATGAAAATCTATTTTTTTAAACTCTGGTGAAAAGGATCGACCCGAGAACTCAAAACAAATTTGATTTGAATTGTAAATACTCGATTTGAGTTTTTTTATCAGAAAAAAACTCAAATGTCAGGAAGACTGCAAACAACTCCAAATTGATCCCTGGATGTCTCCAATTGACTTAAACAGCAAGTCAGCAGGTTTTAGGTGGCGAATAATTGAATTTCAGTTCTTAAAGGGTCAGAGTATGATAAATCTCGAAAGTCAAATTAGAATGTTTGAAAAACTCGATGTGAGTTTGAATAATTCCCTAGTTTAATATGACAGTTTTGACCATAACAAAAACTCAAAAATGGGAACCCTCATTGTAATGGATTTATGTTAGGCAGGTCAAAGGGCTGAACACTGTGGTGGCTATAATACTGAGTTGTAAGAGTTAAAAGGAAAGTGATTGATTTTTAAAAGTATTTCTTATGTTAAGGTGTTGCACAAATATTTGTTTGGATTTCACGTTTTATTAGTTATTTCATAGCTCAGGGAGAATGCTGTGGCTCTATAAATAAAAGCTATTGTAATGGTTGTGTATATATATATATATATATATATATATATATATATATATATATATATATATATAATGCATCCATTTATAATTTGTATATATGAATAGCTAATCATTCTTGGAACAGAACTTCACATTCAATTCAGACAAAGCCTCTGGGAATTCCTGGAAACCTTCAAATGGTAACAAAACAGAAGGTATAGCACATAATGGGGGGAATGTAATTAAAGTTGCAAAGAGAAAAACAATTCACACCAATAAGGCTAAAAATCCACATCTCGCAATGTAATATTGTTCCTTAAACTGTTATTGCATTGAGAATTTTAATTGCGCACTCTTAAGAAGTGCTTGAAGGTGTTGTAATATTTTGGAGGAAACATAATGATTTTTTTCAGTAAGAAGTTTTCTACCATTTACTGCGCATTGACACAAACTATAAAATTCGCAAACGGTCTTCCACTGTCGGAAGTGGTCGCTAAACAGTTTCCGGCTTCGCAAAAGCTATATTAAATTTGTGCAAAGCAAAATTTTTTCGCTCAAAGGCATAACTTTTTGCATTGCGAATAGTTTTTTCCGTTACTGACTTTTATTACATTCCCCCGGTAAGCTTTTATGACATAGTTCTAGTATCTTGGATATATCACCTCTTTGTAACAGGTTTCTTTGTTTTTGAGTTATTATATATTCAGTATTAGAAGTAAATAAGAAAAGTCTAGAAAATGTATACTTCAGAAAAACATAAAGGCTATGTTTATCTACTATTTGATCTATTAGCAAATAACACAAAGGATTGAGCTAATACAAACCAGGCAGTCTTTTCGTTGGATTGGGGGAGTGGCATGGCATTAATGGGTACCTTATGGTCAGACTGGGGGGATGAAGAAAATTATATGTTTCCCTTGAACTGAATTTCAGGTTTAGAAATGTAAGGTGTAAACTTGGCCTATTAAAAAGCCCCCAATCCCCACCATTCTGTTTTTAGGGTCTGCATTTTTGGACTGCACTGCCTATACCGACCATTAAAAGGTATGAAACTTGCTATTTTTTTTACCAGCCTAGGCAGTGAAATGATTATTGTTTCTAGAGTAAGGGCAAACCATACAAGAGACCACTAGAGATGTAATCCTATGAGATCCCCATACTTTTTGGGACTATAATTATTGTAGTCAAAGTAGCAACCTACAGTATCTGTTCTAAGTTGTTTCATACACACTAAACAAGGTTTAAGATATACTGATCTGAGTACTACATTTGGAGATTGTATGAGATTAAGATTGTATGAATACCAGTTTTTCTGATATTGTTTGACGTTCTTAGTGACAGATGTATACCTTATAGGCAAGAGTGCTGCACACCTTCATCTAAGGTGTACTACTGCATTCATGGCTTAAAATGTGTTGCGTTTACACTGCTCTGGAGCTGATCTTTCTGTTAGTTCGTGTACAGATCTGGTGTCCCTTCTCACTTTTTCTCAACTAATAAATGAGGAAGAAAACATTACTTCACATACTGTATTTTATGTGTTCCAGCTGCTGTTTCAACCTGTTTGTACTTCTCAGAGAATTATTAACACAGGCAACATGAATCAGTAATTCACTTTAAAAGCTATTTGTTTTTCTCAGATATTCTTTCAAGTCATAACAACTGAATTATTTTGTGTTGAAAAGCAAAACTGAAAAAGGCAGTTATTATTTTTTACAGTGCTGCTGGCAGAATTGCATAGGTATATGTAAAAAGTCTAATAATTGGCATTACCAATTTTATCTGTCCAGAAAAGCACCCCTTGGTGTCATTCATCTGCTACAGAAAAAAAGCTACTGGCCATCTTGCCTGTTATTAACTATTCTTTCGAATCCTGACTGTGTACTATATTTACTGATTGGTTTGACCCCAGTCTGTGTCCTTGACTACTTTTTTGGTTCCTGATTCTGTACTATACTGTCTGATTGATATTCACCCCAGCCTGTGCCACAACTCTTTCTCCGTCCTTCCTGTCACATGTTCCGGTTCTCTTGCCTGCTCAGAACCCTTGCCTTGGTTCTCTCACTTTACACCTGGTGGCATCCCAGAAGTGAAAGGTACCTCCCGATGTGAATGGCAAATGTTATAGGCAGGAACCTATACGTGATAGGAACCTTAGCATTTGTTATCAGTTTTGTATAGCAGTTAGCAGGGTTTTAACAATATTTCCTCTTCAACCCATCTTCCTGGTATTATTTGTGCTGAGGGCTGCTTCAGATTTTCTCTCATTGTGTTCTATCAATCAACACTGAAATTTGCTAAAAAGTGAGAGGCTATACAAAGCTGTGCTTGGCACTTCAGAAAGATGATACTTGAGGTGAAAACAATCCAGTTCCACAGAAAGGCTTTACCAACAGTGAATGCTGTGAGCATAGAGACAAAGCTGGCTGACTGTGCATCTTGTTATCCCATTATCTATTCAGATGTTTGGACCCCAGAGCCATTTTCTGCACCAACTTATGTGCTAGCTTGATTATATCAGTATTTAAATCAAACTACTTTTTGTAGCATTTTCAGTACGTCGGTTTCACAATTAGATTTGCATTGATTTTACTCTAACTACTGACAAGTCATTTTCTATTTGTTGAATTGCACATTGCTATCTTGCCTGCTGAAATGCTAAAGCAGTCTGTTTGGGAAAAAAACAATATTTTCCTGCGTTTTCTTATAGATACAAGAATTACATTCTGACCACATATGAAATCCATCTGTAACACATAATTCTTGTTTTGACTGTGATTAGCTAAAAATAAGCATGGATCCCAGGGTAGCGGTTTACATTTGGACAAGTTCAAACACAATTATCTATCAATGCAATTTCCATTCCCTTGCAGCCATATAAGAATTAACTTTGAGTATCATATAGAGATTGAGTAAATTCTCAGCTGAGCCCCTTTTCCTCTCTTCCTGTGGTTTAGAACTATTTGCTTTTTTAAAACCTTAAAGGGGATCTCCACCAAAAACAGTTTCTTTTGCATAATGAAAGACAGTATAAATCTAAACAATTTTCCAAAATGCATTTATTATTGTTAATAACATGTATTTTTAGTGCTCAGCACTGCATGGATATAGATTTTAAAGTTATTTATAACTGTAATTCCTATGGAAATCAATATACTGTATGTTTATCTCTTTCTGTTCTCTCATTTTAAAATTCAAAACTATGGAGCAGAAGTCCGTTTTCCTCTAGGTCTGTTAATCACTTCTGCTACATTGTTTCAGGAGTCAGATCAAAGAGTGCAGAGAAGATAAACAACTGGGCAGCAATTTCATTTATAAATAACTTAAAGTATATAAAAACTACTGAAGAGTTTTAATGTATATGTGAAAGTTGATTAGAACGGCATTGTGGAAAACTAAAAACAATTAGCAATATCAGAAAATTAACATGTCAGACCCTTAATTAAGGCAACAATCTGATTGTTTGGCCAAACCTAAAAAGCTTATTTCAAGGGCAACAGGTTGAGTTGCTGCCCCTCTGCACTCCAATGGGAAGCATGTCCAAACACACCTAGAATGATTGCTATGAACTCATGGGTCTCCACATGGACCAGTAGCTGAATACTTTTTTTATGTTGAATCAGTAGGTATATGTGCAGAAAATGAACTATAGGTATTTTTAATTCTAGAAGAGCAGATTTAACAAGCTGCCAGTTTTTGCCTCATAGCAAAACAAACCTTGTCCCAAAAGATTGTCCGATCTGGCTAGCAGCAAATCATGTTTTCACTGAATAACAATGTTAAATATTATTCCATACTATTTCTTGCTAGAGGTAGTTTTCTCAATAGATTATACATGTCTGTTATTCTTGGATGCTACAATGACAATGTAAGTAAACAAACTAGTTTGTACACTGTTTATGCAGAATAACCTTGGACCGAACGTAATCAGCATTGTCGTCTGATTTAGTTGGCCTGGATGACATTTTTGGAAACTTTTTATTCTTTTCCTTGCTTTTGCATCTTTGGTATAAACTAGCAGATTTAACGGAATTAAACAACAGCATAGCCAGGTAGGTTCATGCACATAGATATAACGTACCAACAAGTTCATACAACTTTGTACAATATAATTGGGGCTGGATATATGACATAACTGGTCTGTTATATGACACTTGCAATATTAGTAAAAAACAAACAATGGTGGTCTTATCATTTAGATGTATGTAAGGATAAAGGTTTATAGTTTGTTGGTTATTCTGATGTATATTGCCAAAAAAGAGATTATATTTTATAATATTTTCTACTCATATGTATTACAGTTATGGTAATCCAAAAAGCTCTGAATTACGGAATGGCCATCTCCCATAGACTCAGTTTTATCCAAATAATCCAGATTTTTTGTTAAAAAAATCCTTTTTCTCTGTAATAATAAAACAGTACCTTGTACTTGATCCCAACTAAGATATAATTAATCCGTTAGTGTAAGAAAAAACAGCCTTTTGGGTTTATTTAATGTTTACATGATTTTCTAGTAGACAAGGTATGAAATTAGCGAAAGATCCGTTATCTGGAAAACCCCAGGTCCCGAGCCTTCTGGATAACAGGTTCAATAACTGTATTTATTTTCTCCAATTAATAGAATATGTATTTGTAGTTTGTTCAGTACTAAAAAAACCTCACAAATAAAACCAGAATGCCTGAACATTCAGGAAAACTAAAAATGAGGTCATGTAAAATTGAGGTTTCACTGTATATTATCTCTATTGGATGTCTATTATGATCAGCTGCATATGAGTACAAGCATGCTGATGGCTATATAGTACTTATCTTATGATTATTATAACTAACTGATTGGTCAGATTGTGAGTTGGTCCAGTGTAGTTTACGTTGGCTGAGGACAACACACGTGTACCAAATCAGCTGACTCATCCAGGTTTTCCATCTTTGTTGTGATTACACAGTGTTTGATTTACCATAATAATCTTTGGGCAACACATACAAAGATTGTTAGAGTAATGTTAGAAATCTGTATGTGGCCCTGAAGCCCAGTCTTGGTAACTGCAGCATGATTGATTTCATCAAAGCAAAGCACTCCAGCAAGGTCATTTTAAAGAGAGAGATTAGACTATTGTGTATTTATTTGAAGCTTCAACATGATTTAGTGGTTTATATTATAAAATATGGTAGTCTGAGGATGTATGTTCTCAAAGACAGGGCTGGAATTTTTGCTATAAAATATGACTTAACTGTTAGTTCTTGGTCAAAGGGGACTAAAGTCACATACTTGCCATGAAATGATGGCCCGGGTGCATCCACTGAAATGATGGCTTGTGTTTTTTTAGCATTTTCTTTTGCATACACATTATGTATATATATATATATATACCATGTATAAGACGAGGTCTCCTCTAGACCATAGCACTTATGTCTAATAACTAAAAAGTGCTACTAAGGAAATTGAAGAGGATGACCTCAGCACAGCCAGCCTGATGTGATACTAAATCACCTTGCGACTTGCTTTATTACTGATCTCAGCTTGATGGATTGCACATTTATCTCAAAGATCCTCTTGCGGGACTTTTGATGACTTTGATGAATGTGAGCAGGAGCAAATCTACTCTATTTCTTAAACCCACTTGCATACTCATATATATTTCTTAGCAAAATGTATTCTTGTTAAATTGAGATTATGAAACTGGGAAGTAGTTACCTTTTGTTCAATGATTTTCTTTGCGCCTTCTCGTTAGCAAAAGAGTATTTCAGGTATGGGATCTAACATCTGGAATGCTTTGGATTTGGAGATTCCCTAATCTGTAGTGTGGAATATCATGTCAAATGTCTACAAAACATATGAAAGAAAACCTATAATAATACTGTATGTTGTAACACGAACAGTATGTGATACACTTGTGGCAATGCAGCCTCAAAGAGATTTTCTGTGGCAATGAATAAAAACACACCCATGCTGTAATATCAAAATGTGAAATAAAAATATATAATGAAAATAATGGGTTGTCAACGTGTCCCTTTGGGTTGCAGAGTCAAAGATTATCGCTGTTATTTTTAGATTATACTGAGTGTAATGTTGACTATATTACATCTGTTATAAATAATACAAACAGCATATAATGATCATAAAGAAGAATTAGGACCAAGCCAATAAACATTAAAAGCAGTTTGGTGCCATTGCATTCAAATCTTTAAAAGTTTTTATCCAAACCTCATATTTGTCTGGGACCCACATTACTACACGTTTTAAAATTGTGATATATACGCTGAAGAGATTAAAAACATTGTAAGGTCATGTAAGATGTTGCCCATGTAATCATCTATCATTATTAATGATCTATGAATGTTGCTGAATGTGACACTCATACCACTGCTCATTTTTTTCCTCTCTTCTCTAGAGAGCTAACATATTCAATGTTAATTCTAGACCAGAGAAGACATGAAGGATTTTAGGCTGAGTTGCCAATGTTGCTCATATAAGAAGAGGAAGGGATTTGGTTTATAAACTTCAGGCATGCAGATGAGTTGCCTGCTGTTCTTAGCAGGTGGATTTGCCAAACCCACTGCTGTAGGCTGATACTTTCTGACCTTATGGGAAAGGAAGTCATCCCCACTCTGCAACTGTTAATTCCTGTTAATCTCTCATTAACCCCCGCAGACCACTATTGTCTCAGAGTGCAGCCTGCTGCTTTTACTTCTCATAAATGCAGTTGAAATACTAATTAGCAGTTAATAGTTTTCCTGGAAATAAATACTATGGAGAGCTTCCTGTGTCCCCTCATGAAACCTGCTGTGCCCTATCTTTGCATATACTGAATATGAAATATTTTATATGAAATAAAATATTAGTCCTTTAGTAAACGTAGTCATTGGCCTACTTCTAGAAAATTAAAGTTTAGCATCCAAAAGAAGTGGCCAAAGAAGAGATTATTAATACAATCTAGTGACAGGTATGATTCTCTCTAAATTCCCTCTAGCTGTTATATTAAAATGGAGTAGACAAGGGCTAGTGACTCTTCCTTGAGGCAATTTAGGAAAAAGTTCCCATTTAGGTTACATGTGAATCTGATTTAGCATGACGGTGGTTTGTTATTATACTGCTCATTTAACACCAGCAAATGCGGGATGAAGACAATTTAGTACGAGGGAAATATATCAGGATATCAGATCTTTACTACACCATTTACAGTGTAAAAAGAGTATTCAATCATATACCGCATTAGTACATTGACTTTGTGATTTTTATTTTAAAGCTTCCTTTCGCAGTTTGAGACTCAAATGATTAACTGAGTTTAAGTTCTGGAGATTTATGTAACTCTCCTCATCCTCTTGCTGTAGAGAAAAGCTATATCATTGTAAGGGGTGTGTGCAGAAATCTGGATAGGATTGGCAGTCCTTGTATATTAACAGTACATTGGCTGTCTTCCAGTACTCATTTTTAATGTGGTTTGGTGGAGTTTTAAATTAATTTCTCAGATAAGATGAGATAAGGTGCTAAGAAAAGTCAATAAATTGTTTTACGTACAGATGGATTTATACATGTGTCAAATGTGGTACCAGCAGATAATGGAGACATGTTTTAGACAACATAATTATAACTGGCCAGTATTTTTATTCATATACAATTGTCAGTTAGATTGTCAGTACTACATTCTGTAATTACTAAGAACAATGAACTTTTTGCACATGATGTACATATTCTTTATATTGTTTTTAGTGATAACAACACAACATGGTTGATTTTACTGTGATATGTGTGCATAGTTTGCAAGTACTTCTTAGTTGAGTTAGCCATACATAGGATAATTGGAACGCTTTTCACGGGCCATACAGATGGGGAACATACAAGGGGTCACACACAATATGGCTGCCTTTCTATTGTTCTGATCTTTCACATCTTTATCTGCATATGCACTGACCAACTTGGAGCATCAAGAAACCTACCTGTTCCCAAAATAACCGAATACATGAATATTGGTCATGATCAGTGGGGCACCATACTCATAACAATAATTGTATTATTATTACATGTATGGCCAGCCTTAGTTCAAGATTCCCAAATTTTGATGTTTTCTCCCACATTTTGCTTTCTGCCTACAATATTCCAGGTGATCACAGACGACCAACTCCAATGGCAAGAAATCAGCTTTGAGCAAAGGAGCAAGATTCAAGCAGACTAAATGCCATCAAAAATAACATTCATTCTTACATTCTCATGTTCCAGACAATGGTTATGTTTTTCATTTATTTATATATATATTTTCTCATTAAACTTTTTTTGTGTGTATTTAAATAGGGATGTTTTTCAAATGTCTTTATAGATGTCGATTACTGACATGAAATAAGCATTTATGTAAGTAAAAGTAGATCCTATTCTACATTAAGTTTATTAAAACCATGTTTAGTGTAATTTCAGCAACTTTCTTATCCCCTATGTAAAAAAGAGGTTTAAAGAACTGTTATTATTGTTACCTTGAACAGAACACAGTTTGCATATATGAATTTATATTTTATAGCACATTGAAATATGTATACCATTTCAACTAATTTACATCTTCTGAGAACAAAAAGTTGCACATCATCAATCTGGGATTCTATTCCCACTTTAACTACATAAAAACAGACAAAAAACAATGTTCTCAAACAACATTTATTTTGAAATTCCATTACGATTACAAACATAGTGGCATAGTAGGCCATGGTCAGATGCCCCCCCTGCATTTACAGGATACTCATGGCTGTTGTGTATGCAATGGCAGGCACTGGATCAGTCCTGTCAGGGAAATGCTAATGTATGCATTTTCACAACCTGATCTGCTTTGTGTGTGTGTGCCTGTCACACACATTCAAGGGGTGGAAGGTAGTGGATTGGAAGAATACGTCCCATTTGCTACTAGACTTAAATGGTGGAATGTAATAAAAGTCGCAGAGAGCAAAACAATTAGCACAAATAAGAATAAAAAGTTTCATTTTGCAATGTAATACTCTTCCTTAAATTGTGATTACATTGGGAATTTTAATTGTGCATTGCCCACTTTTAAGAAGTGCTTGAAGGTGTCGTAATCTTTTCATAACGACTTTTTCAGTAAGAAGTTTTATTACATTCACTGCGCACTGGTGCTAACTATAAAATTTGCAAACCTTCTTCCACTGTCAGAAGTAGTCGCAGTTTCTTGGTTCGCAAAATTATATTGAATTCACACAAAGGCAAATTTGTTCGCGCAAAGGCATAACTTTTCGCATTGCGAATATTATTTCCGTTACCAACTTTTATTACATTCCCCCCCAAGTCTTGCCTAGAAGAGAATGCCATTAAATACAGTAAGGGGCTATTATACAGGTACAGTATGGGCAGTGTCGGACTGGGACACCAGGGGCCCACCCAAAAACCTAAGGGGACCAGGGGCCCACTATTAGTACTATTATTATTCCTCTCCTCACTCAACCTCTATTCTCCTACTCTCTTTTCTTTACATACTATAGTCTATTATTCTGTCTATTTAGCCTCTTTGTTCTCATAGAAATAGGGAATGACCATGACATATGCCAAATGTCTAGCAGCTTAAGGGCCCACTGACACCTTGGCCCACCGGGACTTTTCCAGGTATCCCAGTGGGCCAGTCTGACACTGAGTATGGGATACGTTATCCGGAAACCTGAAAGCCTGAAAGCTCCAAATTACGGAAAGTCAGTCTCCCATAGAGTCCATTTTATCCAAAATTTTTAAAAATAATTGCTTTTTTCTGTAATAATAAAACAGTACCTTGTACTTGATCCCAACTAAGATATAATGAATCCTTATTGGAAGCAAAACCAGCCTGTTGGGTTTATTTAATGTTTACATGATTTTCTAGTTGACTTAAGGAATTGAGATCCAAATTACAGAAAGATCCATTATCCGTAAACCCCCAGGTCAGGAGCAGTCTGGATAACAAGTACTTGTACTAACCATTTATGGATTTTACAACCCATAATTAAACAATTTCATGCTTCTTTCAAAATGTACCACCTTGAGGATCAACCAAGCATTGTACTTTTTTTCAGGATAATTTGCCACTATTAAAATGAATAAGACTCAGATCAAATAGATACTTCTTCATAAGGAGCAATGTTTTAAGGATGTGGGAACTCTACCTCTAATGACTTAGGACAAGAATTTGTCTTTCAAGAAGGTGTAATGTCAGCAGTGAGAGTTTGAGTGGATAAAATGTATGGCTTCTCTTTTACTGAACATTTATAGCATGAAGACTCCAAAGGAATGACTCAGGTTAAAAATATGGTGCAGCAGTTCCAAGTATGTTTAATAACTGTACCATTGTTTTCCAGGCTGATTTTGCATGCCTTCATAGAGTCAGATGACTTTCACAATAATTTCAACATTTGAACAAGAAGGATCTTAACTAACACCATATGAGGGGAAATGTAAAATGACCAACTAAGGCAGTGCTGTTGTATGCTGCCAGTTGGACTTAAAGCAATGATTTCCACCCATTGTGTCTACATAAAGTATTTGCTCAAATAGCTTTCCTAAAAGTCACTTTCCATGTGGACTAAGAAGAAAACTCTGGAATTTGAAATAATGGTTTCTGTATTTGTATTTTTAACATCAAACGTTCTAATTTTACCATAGTTATGTTTGTCTGCATTAAACAGCATTCAGTGGTTTTCATTCTTCCATCAAGGAGACAATAATCTATACAAAGACATACTATTTGTTATTATATTTTAAGGTAGGTGGGTTTGAGAAATATAAAGATAACCACATCATCACAACTTGGAACATTCCAAATTGTAAAAACTGCACATTTTGTGGCCCTGCAGCAAATCTATCCACTAATGCCTATGCACTCTCACTGACAGTGACACTAAGCATGCTCACTGTGCTCTGTGCTACTGTCAGCTACATGTCCGATTAATCCATTCAGCCAAAAGAACTAGCTTCTGTGCAGAATGGAAATCTAAGCAGCAATGACCTTTATGTTATATATATTTATAGATGGATCTAGACTATAAGCTGTACATGGCAGGGACCTCCTTCCCACCATCTCTAACCACATAGCAGTTAAATGGGACCAATCACCCAAACAAATGATTTAAAATCCTATTTTATCACATTAGTCAAGTAAAATGAACTTTAATTATTTGAATCTTGTTTCCTTCGGTCTGGGAACTCATAATCATAGCAAGCACGCATCTTGTTTATGCACCAGAATTGGGGACCCGATGTCCATCCCCATGCCCTGGCTACACAATTAAATGGTGAAGAGAACGAGGAATGTGAGGTGAGCAGTGACATATAGGAAGTGCTGAATGGAAAGTGAAAGTAATTGTCTGCCCCGCCTCTATGCCTAAGGCATAGAGGAGGGGAAGACAATATTTGATTGACAGCTGAGATTTTTAAATAAATGCTTTACGAAAAAATAGAAATTGGATTCATGTTTAATTGTACTTTAATTGTACAGAGTTTTGTGTCTGGTGACAGGTCCACTTTAAGCTCTTTGTCCTGATATGATTTCTGTGTATATTTATTATGTGATTTGTCTTCCCCGTGTATACTTTTATATACACTGTACTTTTATTCACTGTACAGCACTGCGGCTCCTTTACAGTGCTTTACAAATAAAGTTATACATACATACAGTACATACATAATATTGATCAACATATGTTAGGTCAACTAAAAAAATCATTTAAACTTTAAATAAACCTAATAGGATTCAGTAATGATTAACTTTATTCTAGTTGAGAGGATCAAGTACAAGGTACTTTGTTTATTACAGAAAAAAGGATTTTTTTTTTCAATGTACTATTTATTTAACATAGAGTCTATGGGAAATTTTGGATAACAGGATTCCTGATCATGGATCCTGTACCTCTATATATTTTATTTTTTCAATTAGTCAGTCCCTAAACTCAGGTAACTGAACCCATAGCGTGTATTGGGGATCAGTAAAAAAGAAGATAGGGATACATATTTGAGGGCACATCTCTCCACTGCTCAAAGGTTGTGGGGATTTTGAAGTTTGCATTTTTAGCCTCATTCGTTGATAAGCTTAAAGGAGAAGGAAAGCCCCAGGGCGCAAAACCCCTCCCCCCCTCCCCTCCGTTGCCCCCCCTCCCTCCTCCCCCCTGGCCTACCCCTCCCCCTGGGCAAATGCCCCTAACTTGTTACTCACCCCTCTGCGCAGGTCCTGTCCATGGAGTTCGCAGTCACCATCTTCTTCCACGCGTGTCTTCTTCCTGCTCTGACCGGCGTCTTCTGGCGCATGCGCAGTAGGAACAGTTACCGGTACAGCTCTACTGCGCATGCGCCGAATGTTACGAAGTTTTCCGATTTCACTTCGTAACATTCGGCGCATGCGCAGTAGAGCCGTACCGGTAACTGTTCCTACTGCGCATGGCTTTTTAAAAGCATGCGGTCAGACATAAATCAATTAAACCACATGCACATGTGTGTTTTTTAGCCTGTAGTTTTCTTTTCCCAACATGCATTTCTATTTTTTCTAGTTCCCCACAATTCTGCTCGCAAGAATTTTGATAAACCTTTGTTAAAAAAAAAGCCAAATGGAAAAACAATTTACATGCAAAATGTAGCCGGACTGATCATCATCAGCCAGCAGACAGCACTGCAAATACATAAATGTACATTACATCCTGCAAGAGTTTGGTCGCCATATTGAAAATACTCAAGTGTATTTCCAAACCTGTGGATCCCATAGAGTTTAATAATAGTTCAATAATATGGTCTTTCCTTGGCGTATTGTGTGTCTTGTGGCAGATGTTGGCTCACAAACGGCAAGTGGGTATTACTATATTGCATATTCTATTATTTTCAGTAGGGCTTCATTTTGAGCGTATTTATGATCGATCACACGTTTTTAAAACTGAAACCTAAAAACACCTCTTAAATAACTTTCATGGCTGTATCTTCGGTCTCCGCCGGAGGGGTACGTGCATTTTTGTTTTTCTTTTTCTTCTTAAAAATAAAGACAAAGGCCTTAGGCCTCAAAGGCATAGTTATTAAACAACATCAAATGGTGCATAACCAATTATAAATTCAAGAGAATACATTACGGTCATTAATGACCGTAGAGACAGTGTGTAAATTGCAGTTTTGTATGCATGTTTTTAGACAGAATGCAGAATCCATCCACAGTCAAAATGATGTCTGCACAAGATTCGTTAGCTGCATGTTTTGAAATAGTCTGCTGTGAGATCGATGCCAGCTTAAAGGTGGTGATAGCTCTAGAGTTCCAGCTCCAGGCAGCCAGCATAATGAATTGCATAAATATGTACAAGGGCTGCATCCATATTTGCATGACTGCAACTGCAGTGGTAAATGAAACCTATTGTTTTATATGTTTAGGTATAAACCATTGAAAAGGTTTCTATAAATACATAATGCAGCAACGTGAATATAATCAAATATACATAGTACTAAATAGTGATGGTCCTGAAAGTCTAAATTGTCCATCCCCCTCTACCACAAAACTCAATGAAAGTGACTGGAGCGCATGAAATACTATATAACAGTAGATGAAACATTTTGGTGGAACACAGTGTTGTACCTGATGGCATTAGGCTCAGCAAAGGGGGCCCTTTTAATTATGCAGTGTACTGGCCAAAATAACAAACTGGCCCATCCAATCCACAAGCCTGAACTTCCTACGTGGACCGATTAGTGCTAATTGCTGTGTGTATATCCAACTAGTATAAAATATCCAAAAAGTCAGGGCAGGTATTATATTAGAATCTGATCTTTGGATATGATGACAATATGGAAAAAAAACTGGTCCTATTCTGTTTTCTATGCTCATGTGACCTATTCATGGTTTATACATAGACCATTGTTAAGTCATATGTTCCCCTATGTAATAAAGGGCACTACGTTTGCCCAGGCGCAGTAACACATAACAATCAATAAGATGTTTGCTTTTAAACAAGTGACCAGTAAATGTTGTCTGCTGATTGGTTGCTATGGGTTACTGCTATTACATAACCCCCCCCCCCACTGGAGCCTAAAGAAAAGAGTACAGAATATTTATATTTATATTTGTGTAACTTAACCAAGGTGAGAAAGGGGACGATAGAAGTCAAAATTTAGGAAGCTATAGCCTCAGGCCCCAGGTTATTGTAGGATTTATTGTAGGATTTATATATATATTATATATATATATATATAATATATATATAATATATAATTCACCTAAACGACAGAAGAAGTAGAAGGCAATTAGGCGACTTGCACTTGTTTTTATTTACAGCAGGGTTTTCACTTCCCAAAGTAGGACAGTTTTAAAAAGCATATAATGAGCTGCAACAAATGAAAGTTCATTATTTCTATGCTGCAAGAGGTCTGGGCAGACTGTATCCTTCAGCAACTTGTCTGGGACAGTGCCTCAGCCAATTATTTCAGAAACAAGTGATAATTTACTCACAGGTTTAACTCAGTTCTTATATGTATCAGCACCCTCTCCTGCTCACATACTTCCTGATTCCTGGGCAGAGAGCCCATCACCATTCCTAGGTTGTGACGCATCATTTACAGCCCCTCCAGTGGCTCTCCTTGATTGCCCGATTGAACACAGCCTCTGTTTTCCTTCTGCTGCTCATAGAGCATTCTGGGAGAGACATACATACCCTCTATGTTTTTTTTTACTGTACTGCAGAACATAAAAAGATAGATTGATAGATATATGAAATGACATGTCTGGGTTGCATATATTCAAAGCTTCTGCATGGCATATGTATGTTGATCGAAATAGGGTTAATGGTCGTTTTGCATAAAGAAGTTACAAACTTATTTACTAGAGGATCCTAAGGGATCATATGACTTGCAGGAATACATGTTGCTGGGCTCTATGCTTATGGTGAAAATTGAACATTCTTCTCTAAACACTAAGGGGCAGATTTACTATGGGTCGAATATCGAGGGTTAATTAACCCTCGATATTCGACTAGGAATTGAAATCCTTCGAATTCGAATATCGAATTCGAAGGATTTAGCACAGGAAATTCGATCGATCGATCGAAAGATTATTCATTCGATCGAACGATTAAATCCTTCGAATCGAACGATTTGAAGGATTTTAATCCAACGATCGAAGGAATATCCTTCGATGAAAAAAACTTAGGCAAGCCTATGGGGACCTTCCCCATAGGCTAACATTGAGTTCGGTAGCTTTTAGCTGCCGAACTAGGGGGTCGAATTTTTTTTTTAGTTCGAATCGTTCGATAGTCGTAGTCGAAGGTCGAAGTAGCCCATTCGATGGTCGAAGTAGCCCAAAAAAAACTTCGAAATTCGAAGTTTTTTTAATTCAAACCCTTCACTCGAATTTAGTAAATTTGCCCCTTAGTATGCAGTCGGTGTTTAGGATTCTTTATCCCTGTTACGCAGGTGTAGTATTTTTGACTGGTTCCGCTAGTCATGTGAAAACTCCAAATCCCTATCCGTTTACCATTCTCCTCATTTCCACAAAGACTCTTCTGTACAGTGTTT
Organism: Xenopus petersii; assembly: GCA_038501925.1. Taxonomy (NCBI): domain Eukaryota; kingdom Metazoa; phylum Chordata; class Amphibia; order Anura; family Pipidae; genus Xenopus; species Xenopus petersii. The sequence continues at coordinate 101,839,919 of CM076675.1, read as the reverse complement.
ACTATGAAGGTAAATTAATTTTCAGACAAAAGCCTAACAAAGCAAGGATCTAGATTTCATTTCTCCCCACTGCTTTTAAATTAAGACGTCTGTTTACTTCACTCAGTTAATGCAGAATGAGGATATTGAGCTGTTTTCGGTTGGAATGGATTTTGTGACAGTTCACTGAAGCATGTTAAGGAGGCTTTACACTGCCAGAAAATAAAACTTTACTCTGTCAGAAAATAAAGTAGCAGCATCAACTTCTAGCTATAATGGAATTTTTTGAGACCGTTTTTCATAATAAAGTGAAAAAGGGCCTTTTTGCACATTGTAAAATTTACCGTTACAATATTTACTATATACGTTTTCTTCCCCACCCAGATGTGCCAATTCCATCAATGGCATCTTCTATCACATGTACAGAGCATAACATGGGTAACATGGGTTTCTTTTGTACATTGACATACCTGACATTATCCTCCCCTGTGATAATGGAATGAATGGTGAATGCTTGTAAATATAGTGGACAGTGAACACAAACACAACCTTTAATTCTGACTGTAAAGTCTCCTCAGTACACACATTCTTAATTTAATATCAATGTATTTTCTGCAGAAGAAGCTCTAGGTGTCTGTAGGAGGGATGATTTTAGTCAAAAATGTGCCACACAAGCTAGTAACGACCCTAGGGTTTGAACTTTATTTCAGATTACATTTACAATAAGTAACTATTGGCATAATTTTGTGTGTTTTGACTGCAATGCTTTTCTCCATTAAAAAATAAGTTGTTAACTGTGATAATCACAGGAAAAAGCAGATACAGGCAAATATTTCTTAAAGGAACAGTAACATTTATTTAACAATTATAGTGTAATAAAGTTATTATGATATTATGTACTGTGTCCGTGTTTGCTTCAGAAACTATAGTTTACAGTATATAAACAAGCTGCTGTGTAGCCATGGGATCAGTCATGCAAGGCTCAGGTTACACAGCAGATAACAGATACACTTTGTAGAATGCCATTGTAGTCTATTACAGAGCGTATCTGATATCTACTAAATTGCCTAAACCTTTTCTCCTCTTTCAGCTGAAATGGCTGCCCCCATGGCTACAGAGAAGCCAAATTATATAAACTATAGTAGTTTTTCTAAAGCAAACACTTTTACCAATGCAGGGCAACGGTACACTTTATTTAATTATTTTTAAACACTTTTCTTTGTGGTGTTACTGTTCTTTTAAAAGTGCTCCAAATAGTGATGGGTGAATTTGGGGCGTTTCTCTTCACGAAAAATTTGTGGAATATAGTTTTTTTGCCACCGGCAAATTTTCACTGCGAATTTATTCGCCGGCGGCGAATCGTGGGAATTCGCTGCGACTTAGTGCCTGGCGCATAAATTCACCCATCACTAATCACAAACAGAAGTGTAATTTGTTTTGAGTGGCATATCATATCTCTAATATGGATGATCACAACTTCACATTTAGAGGCCCATTTATCAAAGGTCGAATTTTAGAGTTATGTAATTTTGTTTAAATTAAATTCGATGTTATTCACAATTCGAATGGTATATTATTTATGGAAAAATTTGAATGTCTAAAATTCAAATATACCTGACCCGAAATTTGAACCAAATTTGAACTCAACCTTGAATATTGCGCGTCAAAATTTTTTTGACACACTCCTCTCAATTAATTGTTCTGCAAATTGGCACCTCTGTATATGTAGGCTTGGATTCATAGATTGCTAACTTTGTACATGTATGAGGATATTGAATTCTCTGGACAGCTTTGCTTCCCTTATATGTAGTTGACATTATGAAAGCTTTAAAGTAAATATGATATATCTCCAATTACATAAACATGGTGAGATGATTTACTTTGCCTTGAATGTTTTTTTTCACTTTTGACCTGAAAAAGAGTGTCTAGTTGATATAGAAACGGCATGAAGAAAGAATGCATGCTTGCATCACAATCATTTCATAGTAAGAGACAAGCACATGATGAACAATTGCTGATTGCGGGCAACACACAGTCCAGTCCTCTTTCCTTGCCACCCAACCAGCAGTCTAAATACTGTACTTGAGGAGTGGGTCTTGGTTTGATTGCAAAGTGCGCCGTCCGATCATTGCTTTAATTCTGGGATTGTAATGAGACCCATTTTGAGGCAAGGGAGGTGTGGCAGTCTTGCATTAGTCAGATGTTAGAGTTAGTGGAGAACAGTGTATTATTTCTGATATGTTTAAATGTCATCAAGATATTTAGACAAGATGTGTTTGGTCTGTTCCAAGTATGCAACTTGAATTTTTAAAATGCACAATTGTTTTTTGATGTTTGTAGCACAGATGCAGTTATCCTTCTAGACGTGTTTTCATTATGACTATACTTGTGTTTCATTATGCTAGTCGACTTGCACTTCATTATGTTATAAAGATCAAATACATAAGCAGTTTAATAGGGGGTTTGCTGCTGGATCCCTTGCATCATATTATACAGTAGCAACATATGCCTACAGACAAACAGAATATGCAGTTACAAATATATTGTTGCAGTAGAAAACAAGCATATCTGACACAGAAATGAAAACGTTCCTAATGCTTTGTGCCATGACCATCCAAATCATATAAGAGAGGTCTAATGTTGCAGCAGTGCTACACTGTATTTATATATTTACATACATCAGTTGATTAATATTTGCATGTAATTTGTATGCTACACTTCTATATTTGGTAGTTTTTACTTTAAATACTTAATAATGAAACTACTGGCAAAAGAGAGCTCAACAAGAAAGAGAAATGAGAAATCCTGTTGGATAAAAAGGATTGGGAGGATTGTTTAAAAAATTAAGAGTTTTCCGTGTGCTTTACTTATTTCATCTTATTTCATCTGGGTGTATATGATCACTTCCAGTAAGAACACAAAATTGATATGAACCATGTATACTTATTTGAACACCTATACTTCTACGTCCCCTATGTTCAGAGAATTATCTGCAGTGGCAACCTGTTGTTGCAGACTAGATTCTACTCTTGTTTGAGAATCAGATCATTGACAGTATGACCAGAGGCCATGCATTGCAACATTTGTTCCCAAAATTTTAGGCCTTTAGACTACTTTTCAAATCCAAATCCAAAACTTCTTCTCCCTTATGGTAAGCCCACATTTTTTCATGTCAGTATCAAGATACATACTGTATGCAAAGTAGATAAAAGTCTTACAAGGAGATAATAATGTTCAGTTGGATTCTTCCTGCAACTAGCAAAATGATTAGAAGCAAGTACTGTCTAAAGATTCTTGCTCCTTCATATTAAATTACCTCATCACCCACTTGCAGAGCTCAGAGAATTTTTCATCATGGGACCTTTAACATGGGGGAAAAAAAGAGCTAAAACACTGAAGTAAATTGCAGATGTTCTCAAAGGAGCATTCTGAGCTTATTTACTTTACCTTTGTATTCAATAAATGAGAAAATATATACTCAATACTGTGCAAAGCTTTTGTAAACAGCACCATAAATCATTGTATTTGGAATAGGTAAACTTAAGAACACATACAGCAGCAATATCAGTCTGATTTAAAACACCTACTGCCAGTGCAGGTTTGAAATATTGTAAACCATAGTGTTTTACACATTCATGTTAAAGAGGTATTATAATTAGCTGAATAAATACACATTGTTTGATTGGATAAATGCATATAACAACCTGCATGGAGTTGAACCAGTGACCTGCTGTTTTTTATACTGTCTGCAGTACCACTGAGCTCTGTGAGCAGATGGCTAAGGCCCCGCTTCACTCCTATTGCTTTCCATGTAACTGCAAGTAGGCTTGGCTTGTTTCACCTGCTGTCAATCTGACTACAGGTGATCTGTGTAAGCCATTAGTCTGGCTATTAAACCCCCTACTCTGCACTCATTTCCCAATTTAGGTCTATGCTTCATAGTTCCTGGGTGTGATTCTGATTTTCTGTTCCTGATCTTGCTGTATCAGTGCCTGAATCGACCCTTGCCTGTTTGACCACTCTTCTGGATCCTGACTTTGTACCATGTTGCCATCTCGTTTTAACTCTGGCCTGTTTATCCTGGCTACGCACATGGTTCCTGATTCTGTACTGTCCTGTCTGATTAGCACTGTCCCTGCCTGTTCCATGTCTGCACTCTCTGTTCCCCATTCTTCCTGTATACTTAATGGTTCCCTTGTCTGCCCAGAACATTCTCCCTGGTCCTCTCACTTTAAGACCTGGTGACATCCGAGTAGCAGAGGGCTCCTCCCGAAGTGAAAGGCCCCAATTCTAGATATGGACTATATGTTATCTACGGTTATTGATTCACTGTTGTACTCTTTTTCATGATTGGCTGTCCTATCGGGATATGTGATTGGATACTCAATCAAAACGTGATTAGTGTTCTTAGCTTTAAATGTTGTTGCTGTTCATGTGATTATATAGCCATTGATAGCCAGTTGTAGATTTGGTCTTGCAAAGCATGGACCTTTATTTTAGGGTTGCCAATAATCTTTAAAGGAATTGTTCAGTATAAAAATAAAAACTGGGTAAATAGATAGGCTGTGCAAAATAAAAAATGTTTCTAATATAGTTAGTTAGCCAAAAATGTAATGTATAAAGGCTGAAGTGACTGGATGTGTAACATAATAGCCAGAATCCAACTTCGTGCTTTTCAGCTCTCTTGGTTTACACTGACTGGTTACCCTGGTTACCAATCAGAGACTTGAGGGGGGCCACATGGGTCAGATCGGTTGCTTTTGAATCTGAGCTGAATGCTGAGGATCAATTGCTATGTACCATGTGGCCCCCCTTAAAGTCGCTGACTAACTCAGAGTTATAGAGCTGAAAAGCAGGAAGTAGTGTTCTGGCTATTATGTTAGACATCCAGTCACTCCAGCCTTTATTCATCACATTTTTGCCTAACTAACTATATTAGAAACATTTTTTATTTTGCACAGCCTTACCCAGTTTTTATTTTCACACAGAACTGTTCCTTTAATACCAAATATTTAAGAAACAAATAGCTAGTGACAGTTAATTTTTGAATACTTTCCCCTGTGGGAACTTTAGTGCTAAGTCACTTGGCTCACTTGATATTCATATATGATAGACCAGTTTATGTGGCAGGGCATGACTGTATTCATTCAGGTCTTGTGAGCAGACAAGCACTTTGAACAAATGCAAATAATGGATGACATGTTTTATTATATTCATTTGTATTGTACTTGTATTGTACTTGCAATAAAATAATGACTGAATACTGGCTAATGTTTAACACACTTTGAATTCAGCTTCTTAATGCATCAAGCTGTTTACAATGACAGTGCTAGGAGGAGTAGTCAACACTAGGGAAACTACCCCTTTATAACATTTTCTTCATAAACACCCTCTTGATTTTTACTAGGCATTCAACCATAGCTACATATATACATACCAGCCCGTGTGCTGCTTACAGAGGATGTTTACTTTTAAATAGATGATGAGTTAATTCTGCCTGCTGATGGTTACCGTAGGTTGTTAGAACTGTAGCAAATCTAGCACCTTTTATTACATAGGCTAGGCTTCTACAGTTTTAACAAAATCTTGGCTTTTTTTAGTCAAGAACTTAAATTGAGTAATAGCCTGACGTTTCCTAAAATGGCTAACCGTGCTATCAATGACCCCCAATGATCCAGGGTCGGACTCGGCCGGCGGGACACCTAGAAAAAAACCTGGTGGGCCCCATCGGCCCAGATCCGCAATTTGCAGGCTCCTTTCTGCCCCATCTGCTGGAAAAATGCAGGAAGTAGTGTCCTGGCTATTATGTAAGACATCCAGTCACTCCAGCCTTTATAATTATTTTGCACAGCCTATCTACTTACCGTATATACTTGAGTATAAGCCGAGTTTTTCAGCATCCAAAATGTGCTGAAAAAGTCTTCCTCAGTAGCGGGCAGTAGCTGAGATTGCAGTCACTTTTAATCATTCCTATACCAACAGTTCGCTTGGGGAGAGACTACAAAATCACACAGCGCCCTCTGTTGGTTATATGAAAGAATAACAGTGTGCCCTCTGTTGGTTATATGAAAGAATAACAGTGACTGCAATATCACACAGCGCCATCTGTTGGTTATATGAAAGAATAACAGCGACTGCAATATCACACAGCACCCTCTGTTGGTTATATGAAAGAATAACAGTGTGCCCTCTGTTGGTTATATGAAAGAATAGCAGTGATTGCAATATCACACAGTGCCATCTGTTGGTTATATGAAAGAATAACAGTGCGCCCTCTGTTGGTTATATGAAAGAATAACAGTGACTGCAAAATCACACAGCACCATCTGTTGGTTATATGAAAGAATAACAGTGCGCCCTCTGTTGGTTATATGAAAGAATAACAGTGACTGCAATATCACACAGCGCCATCTGTTGGTTATATGAAAGAATAACAGTGCGCCCTCTGTTGGTTATATGAAAGATTAACAGTGACTGCAATATCACACAGCGCCCTCTGTTGGTTATATGAAAGAATAACAGTGACTGCAATATCACACAGCACCCTCTGTTGGTTATATGAAGGATTAACAGTGATGGCAATATCACACAGCGCCCTCTGTTGGTTATCCGAAAGATTAACAGTGATGGCAATATCACACAGCACCCTCTGCACATGGTAGTGGGACAATGCACACAGTAATCCATTTGGCAATTCTCTGTCACCATCAACTTTGCAAAGAAGTCCGGTTCATCAATGGGGGGTCACTTTGGAATGTGCGCTGCTGGGAGACAGGGCTGTAGTTGTGTCTAGGCTTATACTCGAGTCAATAAGTTTTCCCAGTTTTCGTAGGTAAAATTAGGTACCTCGGCTTATACTCGGGTCGGCTTATACTCGAGTATATACGGTACCCAGTTTTTATTTTTACACAGAACTATTCCTTTAAAAGTGGAAGATTGCTGGAGCTAATGGGTTACATTTTCCCTTTGCCACAGACTAGAAGTACTACAACTGCCTCAATATATAATAAGCTCTTCTTATGAAGCAATTCTTCTAAAACAAATATGTGATTTTAAGTAAGTATTTCATGAAATTGTGCTTGACAGAAAACAATTCATACATGTTATGAAATCTAGCATGTAGTTTGTCAGAAATTGATTTTCTACACCTGTGGAGAGTTAACATGTAGGAATAGAGTGAAATGTAGTCGAATAACTTATTATTGTTAACAAAAACAATGAGGCAATTCACTCTAAGATGTAATGATAGTTATATTATTATGTAGGTAAATAACACGCAAACAAGCCTGAAACAGTAACATGATTACATCTGTCATGAAATATACATTTATATAGATGATATTGCTGCAGTTGTGAAATGTAGAGATGTCACAGGGGGAGATGTAAATAGGGTCTCTCTGCCAATAACCTTGGAAAAGAAATTCCACAACCTGTCAAGCAGAAAAGGTTAAACGCATTGTTGCAAACACAAGTTAGGTTTAACTGTGCATTGCAGAATCCAGTTTCATTACTAGTAATTAATCCTCAAGGTTCTTGAATGTCAGCTCAGAGATGTAAAACCATAATGTAGGTGTGCCATGAAATGTAATTAGCATCACTCAGTACTGCTTGTGACTTAATTGGACCCATGCAGCTCCCCTTGTAATTTTTAACCCATTCACAGTAAAAAAAAACAACATTTCCTACAATAACATTTAGGGGCATATTTATTATGCTGTGCAAAAACAGCAGGATAATACACCACACATCGCCAGTGTTTGCCATGTAAATGTAAAGCAATTTAAAATAATGGAGTAAAATCTGGTGTTTGCATGGCATAAAATTACACCCACTTTCGCCATTTATTTGACACAGCTTTTTACACCATTTGTTCCGTGAATTTTGCTTTACACAGCATAATAAATATGCCCCTTGCAAGAGTTGGATATTCATAGCACATTCATAATGCATGAGAGTTATAGTGTACTTCAATCATATATGATGGCCTTGGTGGAAACATAAAAAGAATATTAAGTAACTAAAAAAATGAAGTGCTCAAGGGACCCAAAAAACCCATTGACAGATTACAGCTGATGATCTGTCTCTCAAGGGAATTCTTCTCAAGAAGCTTGTCTTAAAGGAGGTTGCCTTGAGTTAAATATTCTTTATGACCTTTTCCCAATTTATGAAGTCCCATGAATGCTCTATTTATTTTTGTTTTTATATATATATATATATATATATATATATATATATATATATATATATATTCCCATGAATACTTTTATAAAATATATTTTTATAAAATATATCTTTTTATAAAATGTAATTTATATTCAACGTATCTGTTTGGAATACAGATTAATACAGTTAAATATAAATGTATGTATATAAATATATCCTTATAGAATATCATGTAAAGCAAGGCACTCACAGGTCTTAAAATATGGTGAAAAAGAGATATTATGTTATTTGTTATTCCAACGTTTCGGTCTTCCTTGAGACCTTTGTCAAGGTAACAACAGAGTGAAAAAATTCAAACCTTATACCCCTCCCCTGGAAAATGGCACCAAAATGTGTGTAATTGGTTGCTAAGAAACCATGTGTGGATCAGTGATCAGTTTACTGGTGTTCACAATTTCACAAATTCTGTAGCCATGGTTTTGTAACAATGTAACTTTGAGTGTCATAATCACAAATTAAGAACACAACACATCAAAAAGCTAGAACCAATACAAAATACTGGCAGAGAAATGACAGATTGTAAAGAATAAACCTCAAAAGAGAGTTAAGAGTGAAGAATTAATTGTCTTTTAAGATCAGGAAAGATATAACTGAACTGTTTATAGTATAGAATTTCCTAGTTTTGGCGCTGGCGAATAAATTCGTGAAATTGCCGGCGACAATTCTGACGCCGCCGACAATTCCGACGCCTGCGACAATTCTTGGCACCCATTGACTTTAATGGGAGGAAGAATTGTTGCCAGCGTCAGAATTGTTGCAGGCGTCAGAATTGTCGCCGGTGTAAAAATTTCGCAAATTTTTCGCTGTTTCGCAAATTTCTCTGGAAATTCGCTAATTTTTTGGCAAAGCGAAACGGGAGAAATTTGCACATCATTAGTCTCAGCCTAATCGAGTATAGTTGTTAATCCAAGAAACCCCAAGCCACTGTTTAGAACATGTATATATTTAGTGCTCACAGATATGTCACCTGACTCACTGAAACTGTAACTAAATAAGGATATTAGAAGTCACCTTAATATGCCATGCTCTCTTTAATGTACAACAGGGAGTACATTATTCCCTACGTAAAACACTAGTTTTAGATTCATGTGACAAATGGCATCACTAAGCACTAATTATAACTGATGTCTAGTGCCTAGTGCCTAAGCCTTACCTTGTGCACTGTTTCATCTCCAATTTGTACCTGTATGTTAGCCTCCCATCCAATTAGACTGTAAGCTCTACAGGCAGGGACCTCCTTCTCACTATGATGTATATTTATCAAAAAGTGAAGTTAGAGATTGCCACAGTCCTCTAGAGTGAAATTTGGACACTCGCCATTAATTTCTATAGGTTTTTGAATGGCGTGGCGTAATTTCACTCTAAAGGACTGTGATGACCTCTAACTTCCCTCTTTGATAAATATACCCCTATGTCTCTTACCACATTTGTCCTGATATGAATTCTGTATATATTTATTATGTGATTTGTCTTCCCTGTGTATACTTTTGCCTTTGTGAACTTTGGTATCAGGTGTTTGGCCACATTAATGTACTGATCTTTTAATATTATGCTATTTGAATAGTAAGTAAAGAGCTTGATAAATTGACAGTGTAAGCCCATGTTAGGAATTTGTAGATTATTTGTAGTTTTTAGATTTTTTTTGTACATATACAGATGAAGCCACTTGGATTTGTGAGTTAAATGCGTCATGACTCAGGGGTAATTGAAGAAACTGTGTTATCTTAAGTCATCTTAACTCATTTAATGCATTTAACCTTTTCATTAGCATACCAAAGCTCAATTTTTCACAATGGTGAATGCTTTAATTAGATGGGATGTTGTGACACAGTTTTCTGTGTTAAATGAGATAAATGGGATATCTGTGTTTAGTTATTCTGTGTCAAACAGACAAACCAAAGTGGCTGCATCTGTACAGACATATAGCACTGACCCCTAGTGCCTGTGAATTAAAGTCTTGGCACTGGATTGTTAAATATATGTGCCTAAGAGCAGTCTTTAGTTCCCTACTTTGCTGTCATACTAAAACATTCAGAATTATGCTGTGATGGATCTTAATTACAGTTGGGATTGAGGCTGCAACATTTCGGCAATTTTGTCTGCGTGTCAAATGCCTTCTTGCTTTTCTGCTTTCATTTCAGTGATAAATATTTGTGGGTGCTGTAAAATGGCAATCTCTGACATTTTGACAAGTGTTTTACAATAAAATGTTCTCCGACAAGAAAAGGTGAATCCACTAATCAAGTTAGGTTACAATCTGTTATTATAAGAGCAAGATATATTGGTTGGCAGCCTTAAAGGACCAGTAACATCAAAAAATTAAATTGTTTTAAAGTAATAAAAATATAATGCGGTGTTGCCCTGCACTAGTAAAACTGCTATGTTTGCCTCAGAAACATTACTATTGTTTATATAAATAAGCTGCTGTGTAGCCATGGGGGCAGCCATTCAAAGGAGAAAAGGCTCCAGTTACACAGCAGATAGCAGATATGCTCTGTAGAACATAATTCTGTTATCTTTTATCCATTAGTTATCCTGTGCCATATAGCCGTTTTTCAATTTCCGCCATTGCTACACAGCAGCTTGTTTATATGAACTATAGTAGTGTTTCTGAAGCAAACACATCAGTTTTACCAGTGCAGGACAACACTACATGATATTTTCATTACTTTAAAAAACTTTCAGTTTTTGGTGTTACTGTTCCTTTAACTCATTTAACTAATGTAAACTGATGCTAGTTTCTTCTGGGGTACTGGGGTTGGAATTATTTTTATAATGTTTGCTTCAGCCAAATTAATCTACTTGCATATAGTTACAACAATATGGGGCAGATTTATCAAGGGTCGAAGTGAATTCGAGGGAATTTTCGAAGTAAAGAAATTCGAAATTCCAAATAATTTTTTGGATACTTCGACCATCGAATAGGATACTACGACTTCGACTAGAAGTAAAAAAGTTTAAATATTCTATAATCTACGTAATGTCTCTTTAAAAAAAACTTTGACTTCAATACTTCGCCAAATCCGTGCATGCACTGTCGGTATGAATCGGAAAACTGCTACAACTGCACATGCTCCAATATGGAGCTTTCTTACAGATGAAGACTGGCAATCAAGAAACTGGCGCCCACAAACTCCACTGAACTTACTCTGCACAGGAGAGAAATATTTTAGGCACATTTTCAGGGCTATTGAAGCAGGGGAGGGACTATCTCGATTAGTAGGTAGGGGTTTTTCTTAATTGGGGGCTGAGTTCTCCTTTAAGCGTGGAGCAGGAGAGGGGGAAGGGACAGCCCTTGATTTAATTCTACTTAAAGAGAAAAAGCAGTACAATAATTATATGTTTAATTCCATATTATAGATTATATACTATATATATATATTTCCATTAGACTAACAGAAAGGGAAAAAAATAGTGGTTTAATTTTACAAGGTGGAATTGAAATTGCTGTATTCTTTAATAGACCTTCTTATAATAAAATATAGCCTTACAATTGGCGAATTATGTTATATGCAGCAATTAAATAAATCAAGACCAAATTATGTATCACATAGATTACTTCTGTTTACAGCAAATGTTTTATTGTTAACCCCCATTTCGTCAAGAGTTTATTGAGATGAAGTGGAAAGGAGAGGCAAATTGGAAGAAGGAGATGGAAATGTGGGTGAGTTATGAGAAAGTTTTAGTTAATAACGTCTAAAAAGAAAAACAGTTTAGTAATGAATGACAAAGGTCACCAATACTGTGGCACTTCATTGTAATGCTGAAAAGGAGATATTGGTTCGGAAGGTCACCAACAGACTGGACAGGAGGAAAAAATGCTGGGTTATTGCTGTAAAAAGTAATGCAGCTAAACAAACTACCCATCTGGTAGCTAAAATACACTGGCATTATTGCTAAGGGAAATAATGGCCAAGGCCAAACAGTGCTGAAAAGAGAGGAAAATATATGGGTTTCAGTGAAATAATTAGGGATGCACCGAATCCAGGATTCGGTTCGGGATGTGGCCAGGATTCTGCCTTTTTCAACAGGATTCGGCTGAATCCTTCTGCCCGGCCAAACCGAATCCGAATACTAATTTGAATGTGTAAATTAGGGGTGGGGTGGGAAAGCACGTGACTTTTTGTCTCAAAACAAGGAAGTAAAAAATTTAAAACAAGGAAGTAAAAAATTACACCTAATTTGGTAATTTGGTTCGGTATTCGGCCTATCTTTCATGAAGGATTCGGGGGTTCGGCCTAATCCAAAATAGTGGATTCGGTGCATCCCTAGAAATAATATCTGTACATGAGCAGCATACAATTATTATTTGTGGTTTATAAAATGTAGGTTTATGAGCATTAGTGATATTACATTTCATCAGTGCATAACACATGTTATTGGTTGTATTGGTCTATGGAATATTGGTATATTGGTTAAAGTCTGAAGGAAACACATTTATGGGAGGATCTTGATGGGGAGATTTTAATTTCATCCAATTTATCGAAAAATGTTTTTACTACATTGATTTACAAGTGTAAACAACAGAAAATTGCTGATGAATGTGTTTACTATATTTACTGCCCTGCCGTTCCCCCTCTATTTATAGACCCGCGCCTGACCCGTCGAGCAGTAACGTCACAAAAGAGGCTTGGCGGGGTGCAAGCGTCAGTCTATGAATTTCAGCACAGGAAGCCGGCAGTGCTAGATTTTGTGCAGGAGCGGGTTTAGATATGGACTGCACATCATTACTATTTATACAATTTTATTCTTACACTGAACTGTTTCTTTAAATCTACAGGACACAGACTTGAGCATGCTCAGTTTGCTCCTCTCTCCCTTTCCTCCCTTCTCCCTCTTCCCCTCCCTGCTGTAATCTCAGCCCAGAGGTGTGAGAGAACAAGAAGAGACTAAGACAGAAAGTGATGTCACACCAAGCTAATATAGCAACTGCTATCCTAAACGACCAGATAGAGCTTCTAGAGCTGTCTACTCTGGTATGGTAAAGCATTCTGCAGAATAAATGTAGCATTCCACATCACTAACCACCCCTTTTGTCACTTCCCCCTATGGGTCAGTAAATTGTTTCTAAAAAGGTGGCAATTTAAAAAAGTTAAGTGGACCTTTGAAATTGATGACATATAGCTTAAACACTCCAGCCCTTTTTATTTAAGTACTGCAGCAGTTGAGAAACACCATGCTCCAGTGTTCACTGTAGATTTGGGTTGTTTGAGCATGGTTTAAGGCTGTGGCATAACTACATCAGTTAAGGGCTCCCTTTAATATTAGGAATAAGATGTTTTTATAAACACATAGTGAAACTGTTCAATATTGAATCAGTTCAGAAAAGCTCATGGAACAGCAATGCAAAATATTACATTGCCACTGTAGGTTAAACTGTATGTTCCTGCTTCAGAAAACCAAGGTGTTTGTAAAGCAGCAATAGCCAAAATGTTTTTTTCATTTGCCTTTCATTGTTGTTCGGTACTTATTACAAAAATCATCACCGAGTTCTGTGTAACTGTCTTACTTACTAAGGAGTATGAAACATTGTTTATTTGAGTGACATTTATATTTACAATGTAAAAGAAAGGCCAGCATGAAGACATTCACAGTACTTTTATTTATAAATCAGTGCACTTCTGGAGACTTTACATCTGCTATTTTATCTTTTAGTGCGTGATTTAAGTGCTTCTCCTGTGGCCACATTATGTAGCACATTATTAGCACAGTCAGCCATAATTTTCGAGAGCACAAGCTGCAATGTAATCTTACTCATACATCAGTATGTTTAATATGTTTAATATGTCAGCGGCAGTACTTTGTTCTGCACATTGACTCAAATATTATTATTGAAGAATTAACTTTTTTAGACCAAACTCACTGGGGCAAATTCACTAAGATGCGAAGTTGTGCCAGGCGCAACTTCGCCAGGCGTAGTTTCGCCAGCGCTCCGCAAATTCACTAAAATCCGAAGTTGCGCACAGGGGTAGCGTAAGGTTGCGAAGTTGCGCTAGCGTAGATTCGCTATGTAAAGCGAAGTTACGCTAGCGAAGGCTAATTTGCGAAATTCAAATTTCAATGGAGGAACACGTATTAGCTCTACAAATGCCTAGAAAACCTTCAAATCAGCAAATAAAATTTTTATTTTGCCCTACACATGTGCCCACTGTCTAGGTAAGTTGCCATGAGTCAGGAAATGTAGGGGGGAAGGAGGGGAGCCCCAAAAATATTTTCGATCTTTTTCAGCCTATCACACATCATGTAGAAAACACGCCAGCGTTTTTTGGGACTTAGAAAAAAATTTGACTTTTTTTGAAACAATCCCTATCTACTCTATTGCGCTTCGCCAGGTCTGAAGTGGTGAAGGAAGTCTAGCGTAAAAGGTAGCGTTCAGTACACTGCGCAAGTTAGTGAATTTGCGTAGTTACGTCACTAGCGAAAATTCGCCTGGCGTAAGGGTGCGAAGTAACACTAGCGAAACTACGCCAGCGTTCGTTAGTGAATTTGCGCAGTTACGAAAAATGCCAAACGCTAGCGAATTAACGCTAGCGTTCGGCGCTTCGGCGCTTAGTGAATTTGCGCCACTGTGTTCAATATGAGGCTCACGTGTGCTATTTCAGCAGCAGCAACAAAAAAACATGTACAAACAAAACTGTTTGCTGTATTCTCTGAACTTTGTTTTTAAGGCCTGTAGTCAATGATAATACAATTGAGTAGAGGAAACTGTGCTCATTATAGTAATAATAATAATAATGATGATTATTATTATTATTATTAACATACATTTATAACATGACAAGATATACTGCAGCATTGTACAATGAATGGGTGTATACATTACCTATTACCAAAAGAGCTTACAATATTTATTTTTTTAAATAAACCAGATGGGCAAAAAGCATGGCAAAGAAAGTAGTGGGTAGAGGTACTGGAAACCTTATCCAGTTTCCCAGTATTCGGACATCTGTGGGACCTATACCTTACTCACAAATCTTACAAAATCTACTCTAAAGCCATGGCCATCCATAGTATCACACATAGTAACATAGTAAGTAAGGTTGAAAAAAGACACATGTCCATCGAGTTCAACCCTTTTTTTTATTAACTACCTATCTGCCAGTTGATCCAGAGGAAGGCAAAAAACCCATCTGAAGCCTCTCCAATTTGCCTTAGAGGGGGAAAAATTCCTTCCTGACTCCAAAATGGCAATCGGACTAGTCCCTGGATCAACTTGGACTATGAGCTATTTCCCATAACCCTGTATTCCCTTACTTGCTAAAAAGCCATCCAACCCCTTCTTAAAGCTATCTAATGTATCAGCCTGTACAACTGATTCAGGGAGAGAATTCCACATCTTCACAGCTCTCACTGTAAAAAACCCCTTCCGAATATTTAGGCGGAACCTCTTTTCTTCTAATCGGAATGGGTGACCTCGTGTCAGCTGGAAAGACCTACTGGTAAATAAAGCATTAGAGAGATTATTATATGATCCCCTTATATATTTATACATAGTCATCATATCACCCCTTAAGCGCCTCTTCTCCAGCGTGAACATCCCCAATTTGGCCAGTCTTTCCTCATAGCTAAGATTTTCAATACCTTTCACTAGCTTAGTTGCCCTTCTCTGTACCCTCTCTAATACAATAATGTCCTGTTTGAGTGATGGAGACCAAAACTGTACGGCATATTCTAGATGGGGCCTTACAAGTGCTCTATACAGTGGAAGAATGACCCCCTCCTCCCTTGACTCTATGCCCCTTTTAATACAGCTCAAGACCTTATTTGCCCTTGATGCTGCTGACTGGCATTGCTTGCTACAGCCAAGTTTATCATCTACAAGGACTCCAAGGTCCTTTTCCATAATGGATTTGCCTAGTGCAGTCCCATTAAGGGTATAAGTGGCTTGGATATTTTTACATCCTAGGTGCATGACTTTACATTTATCAACATTGAATCTCATTTGCCACTTGGCTGCCCAGATTGCCAGTTTGTCAAGATCATGTTGCAAGGATGCCACATCCTGGATGGAATTAATTGGGCTGGATAATTTTGTGTCATCTGCAAACACTGATACATTACTTACAACACCCTCCCCTAAGTCATTAATGAACAAGTTAAATAAAAGTGGACCCAATACTGAGCCCTGGGGGACCCCACTAAGAACCTTACTCCAAGTAGAGAATGTCCCATTAACAACTACCCTCTGTACCCGATCCTGTAGCCAGTTTCCTATCTATGTGCAAATGACTTCATTAAGCCCAACAGACCTTAGTTTAGAAAGCAGTCGTTTGTGGGGCACAGTATCAAACGCTTTGGCGAAATCCAAATAGATCACATCTACTGCCCCCCCACTATCCAGAATCTTACTTACCACATCATAAAATGCAATCAAATTCGTCTGACATGACCTATCCTTCATAAAGCCATGCTGATTGTTGCTCATAATGCCATTCATTAGGACAAAATTTTGAATGTGATCCCTTAACAAGCCTTCAAATAATTTGCCCACCACAGATGTCAAGCTTACTGGCCTATAATTGCCAGGCTGAGATCGTAATCCCTTTTTAAATATTGGAATAACATCAGCTTTTCTCCAATCCATAGGCACCATACCAGATGACAGTGAATCTGAGAAAATCAGAAATAAGGGCTGGTCTAAAACTGAACTAAGCTCTTTTAGAACCCGGGGGTGTATGCCATCAGGCCCTGGAGCCTTGTTTACATTAATTTGTATTAAAGCTTTTTGAATCATATCCTGAGTCAGCCACTGACTAGATTGAGCTGAACCATTCATGCAGTTATTAAGTGAGCCTGTGAACCCAGACTCTTCTATTGTATACACTGAAGAAAAGAACTGATTTAACACATTTGCCTTATCTGTATCTGTTACAACCATACTGGTACCATTATTTAATGGAGCAACACTCTCAACCTGCATCTTTTTACTATTAATATATTTAAAAAACTTTTTAGGGTTAGATTTCACCTCCACCGCAATTAACTCTTCATTTCTTTTCTTAGCCTTCCGGATTGCTGATTTACAACATTTATTACAGTGTTTATATTCATTAAATGCAGCTTCTGTCCCTACAGATTTGTAGTTTTTAAATGCCTTTCTCTTCTGTCCCATTAACTTCTTTACTTCTGTATTAAGCCACACAGGATGATTCTTAGAGCTTCTACGTTTAGTCCTTAAGGGAATAAATTGAGAACAGTAATGATTTAATATCATTTTAAAGGACAACCATTTCTGCTCTGTGTTTTTAGCTGAAAACCTAATGCCCCAATCAATGCTCTGTAGGGCAGCCCTCAAGGCACTAAAATTAGCTTTTGCAAAATTCATGGTTTTTGTTGCCCCAGTATATTTTTGTTTTTTGCACCAGACATTAAAAGATATAACCTTATGGTCACTATTACCCAGGGGTTCAATGACTTGCACATTTGCTAGAAGTTCTGGGTCATTTGAGATCACTAAATCAAGAATAGCATTTTTTCTGGTAGGCTCCTCAACAACCTGTCATATAAAGACATGAGAATGCATACCAAATATATCCTATAATAATACATATGATAATGTAGAAAAATTCTCCTTGTATACGTTACCCCAAAAAGCAATAATGAAGTGGCTTCAAGACCACCATCAAACCCCTACGTTTTTTACTGTACCTCAATGACATTTCATCCCTTGGCCCAGAAATGAACACTACTAAACACTGAACACCAGCGATGTTTAGGCCCTCTACATTTATATTAAGTGCATCTGCTGATTACTGCACTTAATGCCATTCTTGTTTAGGCATTTGTGAGACAGCATTGTTTGAATTCTGGGATCATATTTCTTCTCAAATTACAGCACATACTGTATGGATAAGGCTGCTGAATAGGTTAAGATACTGTAATTGACCAAAATGATATACATTGAAAAATTATAATTAATATTTTAATTGTTTTCAGGCATTTGCAGAAGTTATTGGAATGTTGGAAACGTTATTCAATTTCATGGCTAGGTCGTATATGTGCAATTAAAATTACCTGGCTACCAAAATTGCTTTATTATTATTATCGGGTTTTGCCACTAGCTGTCCCATTAAAGGATATTGCGTATTTGCAGAAACAGATATTGTCATATATTTGGTACAATAAGTAACCTAGGTTATCAAGTCAGGTACTATATCGTAAACCAATACTCGGAGGTTTGGAGGCCCCAAATTTGCTGCTTTATTATAAGGCAGCGCAGATTGGCCAGTTGGTCAAATGGCAGCTTTCGCCAGCTACTACAGTATGGGTTGAGATGGAAACACAGGATTGTCATCCCCTAACAACTAATAATCTTTTGAGGGCAGATCATAGGGACAGAAATAAGTTTGGGATTCATAATTTGGTTGTACAACACTCTCTGCGGATTTGGGATTCACGTAAATATCGTTATTCATTATGTAAACCTAAATCTTTACAGCAATCTATTGTAATCCTTCCTTTGTACCAGGGTTGCAAACACACCTTTTTTCAAAAATGGATGCACAATGGTTTAAGTACTGTACAATCTCTTTTAGGTCCTTATGACATGAAATCTGTTCAACTTTTACAATTTGCATATGACTTCCCTGATTCTGAAGTATATGTTTATGCTCAAGTGCAACATTTTGTACAGGGTCTTATACATAATATGACGTCCCAGGACAACACCATTTTTGAAGCTTTATGCAAAATCTCCCCACTTAGTAGAGGTATGATTTCAACACATTATACTCAGATGCTTTCAACTACTTTTCAAGCTAGCCCAGCTTATTGCATCGCATGGGAACGAGATTTACCGATAATGCTTCCTAGCAATGGCTGGAAAAAAATTTGGATGGCTACTAAGAAAGTGTCTGAGAATGTAGCAATAAAAGAACTCTCGTATAAGCTTATGACCAGATGGTATATGACACCTCAAAGAAAACATTGAATTTCGCAAATGCATTCGCCTCTCTGCTTCCGTGGCTGTGATGATATTGGCTCTTTAATTCATATATGGTGGGATTGTCCCAAGGCGCAACATGATTGGCATAAAGTGCACACTTTGAAACAGTAACTCTTTTCAGTGACATTTCTGTTAAATCCATGGGAATTGTTGCATAATCTTCCAATTACATTGCTTAATAGATCAGCTAGGCATTTAACTAAACATGCTCTCTCGGCTGCTAAGTGGAACCTGGCAATAAGCTGGTTATCTCCAGATATACCTTGGCATCAAACTTTGCACAAAATAAATGCAATTTACGCAATGGAAGAGCTTAAAAGATAATATGGTCAATTTTCTTGAAATTTGGCTGTGGAAGGATTATATGGTTACAAGACGGCTTGCTTTGCAGTAATATAGTGGAACTATAGTGGGTAATAATCTAAGCTATGTTTTGCTTACATATTGTGTGGAGTGGGGGATCCATCTTCTAATCTTTCTTTTCTGTTTCTTGCTTTTTTTTTTCTATCTTTCTATTTTCTTGCTTTTCTTTTTTTCTTTTTTGTTATTTTTTATTGTCTGGTTCAGCAATCAATATATGTCATACAGCATTTAGATACATTGTATAAACATTTGAAACGGATATACTGTAAGACTGTGAAAGTATGATTCTTTTATTGTGTGAACTGGAAGTAAAATAAAAAAAAAATTTGAGTGCAAAAAAAATATTTTAGTTGTTTAAAGTTTTTAAGCACCTAATTTACGTTGTCTGAGCATTGCTCCTCTAATGAATGAGCTTAATACATATCGCTTGTTATCTTGCATTGGATGGAAGAGACGAAATCATAATCAGCATACCTTCCAACTGGTCTGAATTTGAGCACATATCACACTGTCCCAGATTGTAATGTAAATATCCAGCGTTGCTTGACTCCTTTTCAGGTTCCTCCCTGCAAGCTCTATGCTTCCTGCATCTGAACAATAAAATTCAAGACAGTCATGCGTAGAGAGAGAACTAAGTAGTGTGGGCATTAGGAAAGAAGACCTTTTGAGATGGTATTCTGCTTGTGCATATGTAGGTGAGCTCATTCTTTCAATCTATCCATTTCTGCATTGATCTTACGGCATTGCCCGTTTTTACAGTGGCATGTCTGGGGTTATGCTGATTATCCATTTTCTGTAGTAATTATTTTGGCACATTTGGGGCAAATATGGCATTTATGCTTTTTATTTAGTGATTATACTGGCACGTCTGGGGTTAAAATGCTGGTTATTAATTTTATTTAGCACTTTAACTGGCACATTTGGAGTTAATTTGTCCTTTATCCATTTATTAGTGATTATACCGGCACAGCTGGGGTTACTGTGCTCTTTATCCATTTATTTAGTGATTATACTGGTAAAACTGGAGTTATTATGCCCTTAATCCATTTTTAAATATTTTTTTTATTATACTGGCTTGTCTGGGGTGTGTAAAATGGGTGTGTTATGTAGTGGCATGTTCACAAAATTTTCAACAGGCTACGTGTGGCAGATATTTTTGTCCCTATTTCTTAAATATTGGGAGCTATGTGTCCAGTGATATATTTAGTAGCCCATGGGCCTCAGTATTTGATCTATTATTCTCCTCATTGTCTCCAGCAAACATCCATACCTTTATACAAACCACAGTCCTACTGTGTCTCTTATTTTCTTCATGTCTTTTTGTTAGCCCATTATGGGGCAGATTTACTAAAGGGTGAAGTGGCTAATGATAGCGACAATTCACTAGCGTTACCGCCCACAGGGAGATCACCGATTTACTAACGCGCGCAGGCGACAATTCGCTAGCAAAAGAGACTGGTGCTAGCGGTCATTCGCACTGTATCACCAGGAGACTTTTCGCTCTGGCGAACGGTCATTACTCTGCAAATTCACTGCGGATTTTACTGAACGTTACCTCTTTCGCCAGAGTTGCCTTCGCCACCTCAGACCAGGTGAAGTGCATTAAAGTAGCTCGATCTTCCTCAATCTTCTTTTACTAATATTATATTCTGTGAGCCTGAAAATGCATCAAAGTCCAAAAACGCTGTTGTCTTTTCCTTTTTTCAGCCTGATTGCCTGCAAAAGACCTAACCTGAACTTTTTTTGGGTAACCGGTTTTCCCCATACATTTGCAAACATATGGAACATTAATTTTATAGTGGGCACATGTGTAGGGCGTTAAAAAAACTGTATTGTCTTTATTAAGGTTCCCTGGACATGTGTTTTAAAAAGTGTAATTTGTATATGCACCAACATTTAACATAAAGACTTTAAATTTCCCACCCTATGCAAATTGACCTGATCGCAATATCCCTAGCAAAGTTTTGATAGGCAGAAATGAACGCTAGCGCATCTTCACTATAAAATGTTCACATTGCGGAAGTAACGCTAGCAAAAACTCACCAGCGTTCGGCGCCCACGACAAAACTCTGCAATAAGTGAACTGGCATAGTCTGAGCGCATTTGCACCTGGTGAAGTGTTTGCGATGGATGTGAAGCGGTCACTGGCGACAGTTCGCTCTTTAGTATATCTGCCCCTTAGTGTGTAGTCCAGCAGCAACTTTTTGCACAATTTCTGCAAAAATGGTACTTGATTAAAAATGAATTCACCATGTACATTGTAAAGTTACTTTTAAACAAAAACAACAGGCAGCAATGTTTTTAGCAGAAGCATATTTTATTGGTATTAGGCAGAACATTGCCCCTACAGGGCTCACAATTACTGCAATAAAATAACTTTACCTCTCAATTAAAACAGCCTTCTGCTCTTTATTTCCTGAATGAAACGTCTGGGAGCTTTATAAAAGATTATAAAATGTCACATTGGTGATTTACATGTTAATTTTTGACAAATGTAATCATCTTCTCTTCCAATATAGTCAATGTATACTCAGGTACCTTAAAGGGGATGTAAAGTAAAAATATATCATTTTGCTTGTGATAATATAATGTGATTACAAAATATTTTAAAGCCAGTTAATTGTTTTAATTAATGTACAGTGGAAATATAAGTTATATCCCCTTTCAAAACCATAGCTGTGTAGAAAGAGTAAAATAAAATTCTGCCTGCTGAAAACATGTTTTTGCTACTGCTTTCACTGTATCTTGTGTTACCCATTCAAGTAGTATAATAAATATAAACCGGTGGGGCTCATTTTTTTTTCAACATACAATTAGAAGAAGTGAATCAGCCTTGAAAAGTACAAATCATATATTTTCAAAGACTTTTATCAGAACATACACATATTGTGTAATGTAGTTGTGGGCTGTTATTGTCTCATTTTGTTGTCAATCATACACCAGTTTCAGATTCAGATATGAACAATACTCCTAAATTTTTTTAAAAATGTTGTTCTGCTATATAGTGCATCTCAGTTACCTGCTGCACTATTTTTCAGAGATATTCAGCCAGTAACCTTCAGCTTTTGACTTATAACTCTTGGTCTATAACTTTCAAACCCATCTTGCAGCCCTCTAGAATAGTGGCATGTCTGTCTCATTCTTTGCATCACCTGCCATCAGTAGCCATCGGACTTTGGTAATTAAGTCAAGGTACCTCCAGATCTATGTAACAAGAGAAATCCCTTTCAGAAGCTCAGCATACTGCCTGGAACACAGAATGTTGCTCTTTCTCTCTTTGAAGTTTGTGTTCAAAGGCAAACGCTCCAATCTCGGGATGCTCTACTTCTGATGCCCTGCCAATTAATTGTATTAGCTGCTGGTTTGGCAAAATGCATGTGTTTTCTCTAGGAAGCTGGACTCTAATCATACGCGTTCATTCTGTAGAAACGGTAGAGTTTAACCATATATGTTTTGCCTTCATATGCATTTTACTGCATAGGTTTGTTTGTTGCCTTTATATTTTGCACAACATATATTTAGGGATAAACACTCTTTCTGCCCTGTTTTGATTTAAAAAAAAAACAGTAACAGTTGCAACCTGTTTTGCTTTAATTTTTTGTGTTGTATTTCATAGTACTGTGTAATTAAGCACTGGGGGATGGAAGAAGAACCATATGGGTAAATGAGAATCAGGAGTTTCCCTTTCACTCAAATGCCAACAACAGATTATGCCCATTATGCTTCATATACATTTATATTCAAGTGAAATAAATTAATGAGTGTTATAAGAATCTTAAGGTTTATAAAGATATACGACTCAAAAATTAATTCAAGCAAACAATATATATATATATATATATATATATATATATATATATATATAGAAATTGCACGTGGTACCGGCACTCACAGGGTTTGCATGAAAAATCAATCGTTCACTATGGTTAAATAGGAAAAAAAGGTTTATTGAATCCGACGTTTCGGTTCCCCACAGGAACCTTTCTCAAGGGCAAGGTTTATGTAGTCCCACCGTAGCAGCACTCTGATCGTTATGTTTGTCCGTGGTGCACAATCAAATTAGCATAGATAGAGTCAGAAGGATCAGCACTCACTGTATTGATGTGAAGAAAAATCGCTTTTTATTTTTAAGATTTACATCTTAATCCGACGTTTCGGTCCCACCTGGGGACCTTTTTCATCCTTCAAAAAGGTCCCCAGGTGGGACCGAAACGTCGGATTAAGATGTAAATCTTAAAAATAAAAAGCGATAGTATATATATATATATATAGCCCACTGTGACTATCTGGCACTTAATAATATGCAAAGAGGCATAAAAAGAGTTACCATTTTGGGACTCTAAAATCTATTATGGGAATGTAATAAAAGTCGGTAACAAAAACTATTTGCAATGTGAAAAGTTATGCCTTTGTGCGAATAAATTTTGCTTTGCGTAAACTGAATTTAGCTTTTGCAAAACCGGAAACAGTTTAGCGACCACTTCAGACAGTGGAAGACTTTTTGAGAATTTTATAATTTGCCCCAATGCTCAGTAAATGTTATATAACTTCCCACTTAAAAAAAGTTGGTATGTTTGCTCCAAAAGATTATGACACCTTCAAGCTCTTTTTAAAAGTACAAAGCACAATTGAAAATCGAAATGCAATTACAGCTTAAGGAAGAATATTACATTGCGAGATGTGAATTTTTATTCTTATTGGTGCGAATTGTTTTTCTCTTTGGGACTTTTATTACATTCCCCTGTATGTGTTTATACATGTTTTTATAATTGTAATTTTTTGTGAAATACCATCATCAGCTTTATTAAAGAGTGGTGTGGGATATTATTTTATACTGTCTGATGATTACGATACATTGCCCTGGCATGCATTCTTTTTCATGAGCGTTTTTACCTGCGCTCCCCTGTGCAGGAATAGACGCATTTCATTTTTTCAAATGGGGCTGTACTCACACAGGCGCATGTAGGCACCGAACGCAGGAAAAATGCAGCATGTTGCATCTCAACCTGCGTTCGGCGCCTACATGCGCCTGTGTGAGTACAGCCCCATTTGAAAAAATGAAATGCGTCTATTCCTGCGCTCCCCTGCGGCTGAACGCCGAAAAACAGAACGCAGGGGAGCGCAGGTAAAAACGCTCATGAGTAAGAGCCCTTAAGCATGATTAAAGTCTTTTTAGCAGCTGCATCACTTTTGCCAAAAAGGACATTATTGGGGTTATCTACTAAAACTTGTTTTTTCTCATAAACAAACTGCCATTCATGCATTTGGCTTATTTAATAATATTTCAGGTCCAAAAAATCGGATCGCAAAAAACTCAAACGTTTGGAGTTTTTGAAAAAGGTTGAAATATTTGAGTTTCAATTCAAAATGCCACTCAAAAAACTTGAATTTATCTGGTTTTCAAACAAAAACCAGCATCAAACACCTAAAAACTCCCCAAATTTTGTGAAGAAACATCTTCAAATGATAAAAGGGACAGCTGCCATTGGAATTCGACAGGTTTAGATGTATATTTTCTGATTCATAGTTTTAGCAAGTATTGGTGTTAACTATACAGAGGGATGTAAAGGAAATTCTCAAATGGCAAAGAGAAAAGATTCACACAAATCAATATCTAATAAACCAAGACTCATTTGCTGTGTGCCATAACTTGTGTAAGTGCATGAGTGCACAGCTAAGAAGCATTGCTGCAGTCAGTAAGAAGAAACATTTTCACAAGGATAACTTGCTGAGACTCGTTATGAGTTCAGATTTTTGCAAGAGGAATGGGCAGAGGGAATAGAGTTTCTGATCTCCTGAAACACGTACATGAAGACAACAATGATGTACCTTACTTAATCTTACTCGTACCTGTGTATGTATGCCTTTGGTTTATACTGGCACTGGGTATCTGCATGCAGTTTTCATCTGCATAATATTATGTTTTATATACCAAAGCATTGCTTCTCTCAAAGTGCAAAATGCAGATGCAACTTGCATGTTTTAAATCCACACTGCATCATTTTTTTAAATCTGATTTCAGTGTTAATGTGTGTGCCTGCTAAACCTAAACAGCAAATGCAGCAACTCATATGGGATTCACTATTCTAGATACAAATTAGAATCCTCATTAGAAAATTGCAAGTTGTAAAGCACATTCTTCTTACTGCATTTATGCCACTTCTGGCACATGACATGCTAACAGCGTTAGCATATAATTCTTAGGATGCAATTTGTATGTGTTGCTTCAATATGCTATGGTGGCCCCCTAGGGAGGTGTTTATTCTAGGGTTCCTATGTGCTCATTGAGAGTGCAACTGCATTCAGGTTATCAGACCAGGCTGATTAGGTGCATTAGCAATTTTGCATCCATTTAATTGCTTAACACTTGTGCTTGCTTTCAAAAATGAGCCCAAGTAGTACAATAAACCTACTGGTTCAAAATGCCATGGAAAATGCATATTATTTTAGATAAATTTGAAATACCACCCTCTAGTGCATTGTATGCAATACTGACCTCTTAAATTATACATGTTAAAAAGAAAAACAAAACAAATAATATCATGACTCATTCCATTTATAACATAATATACCTCTATATACTGTACATTTTGGACAGTATTTTTACCGCCTACCCATGGTTTCCCTTTGCATAAAGCTTTCCACTTGTCACTACTGTCACAATGAATCATAATTGGCCAGCCAATGCTGTTTTCATATTATATGACCATTATATTAGTAGTGTAGATATTTTACATAATTTTCTATTACAGCCAAACACCCCAAATAAATTGAACTGTAGATTGATAAAGTACTATAAATCTTATATACTCCACAACATTTCCTCCTTTTGCCATGCTTTTCATTGCATTAAACTGGAAGTGTCCCATGAGAAAAAAAGACTGTTTTTGGAATGGTATTGTAACACCTATTTGGGCTGCTTAGCACACAAATAGTTAAACTGTCCAGCTAGCAGTAGAAGCATGGGTTACATGCGACTTCACACAACAGGGTCAGGGTCTTCGCCAAGTGGAAGTGTTCCCTCTATGGTGTAGTGCAACTACATCCCCCAGGCTACTGTGCATACAACAAACAAATTGGGCGCCAGGAGGTTCTTGCAGTAAAACAGAAACGGTTTATTAAACTATGCACGAGGCAAGTGACCACAGGTTTAGTACTCACGCAGGAGCTGAGGCAATAGCACATTTCTCACACAGAGCTGCAGGCATTAGGCATTTCTCACAGAGGAAAGGTCTCCATTAGGCATTTGCAGTATTACACACATTCCCTCCTGGAAGTTGTCAGGAAAGCAGCTTCTACCCTACAGTCCCTCTTCACTGAGGTCCCTGACTGGAGGCAAAACACAAAGCCTCTGGGAAGCTACTCCCTTACTGCAAATCCTCGTTGGAGCTTCAGCTGCTCTTTCTCTCTCACCTCTCTGCCTTTCTCTCCTAGAGAGACTATGACAAGTCTGCCCTAGTGTAACTATTCCTCATTCACGGGGTTACCTGGTCCCCGACTTCTTCTCCAAAGCACATGGGCCTTTCTGGGCCTTGCTGTACCCAGGCTCCCCTGAGCACACCCAGCTGGATCACCATCCACAGGCCAAAGAGGAAGTGGCCACTCCCTACACACACTATATAGCAGTGTAGCAGGGGAGTGTCATTCTCTCCTGGCAGATCACTCTAAGAAAAAGGTGGGGGCCTTAAAGCTGCAGGGCAGATTACCCAGTAGGGGCCCCTACAGTATGTTCTGTTTTCTTGGTAAGCAAACAGCTCAGTGTATGTGTGTTATTCGGCCTATGCCATCCCTTGTGATTTAGAAGAGCAAGAGACACTTTCAATACAATAGCTTTCTAAATGCTGACCTCTTTGGAAAACTGTGTATCTGTTTAGTGTCTAGTAACCCTTTAAATCACTGCAGCACTGTCATCAGTATAATGAATCAGTATAATGAAATTGTATTCAGAATTGTTTCCACCATCACAATCATCCTAATAATAGCTGTGGCTACTTGTGTTACACATGACATTAGGGGGAGTATTTACTAAAACTTTTTCTCACTATAATTCATTTACCATTAAAACGTCTCTAAAAAAAATCGGTGCAAGAAAAAAGTTGCCACAAAATCGTGCATCAATTTGAATCGGGCAACTTCATCAAATTAGAATTCATCAGATTATTTTTTGAAAACCAGTGCAGTCAGAGAATCTTGAAGGTAAAAAAAATGTTCCAATTGTTAAACGATCATTGACTTCTTTTTTTCCCTGTAATATTAACCAGAAAAAATTTGAGGTTTAATTAAAGTGCTGCTCGGTCGCATCTTTGTATTTAATAGGAAATTTTGATAGAAGTGTTTAATTTATTCAGCATTTTTTATCCAACAATGCAATGCATATTAACATTTTTTAAAGGGAAGTCATCAGTATTATGAAAAAATATATAGTAAATGCTTAGTGCTTTAATGGTTTACATATATATATATATATATATATATATATATATATATATATATATATATATATATATACATCGTTCATTGCAATTATTAGTCTAATGTCTAATGCTGGAATCAACCAGTTAGAAGAGGGGACAGTTTTCAGATTCAGACAAAAAATAACCTTTGAAATATATATGTGCTATGCACTTGCTGACATGATGCATCAGTAGCACATCAGCGATTAGAAGGAGCCTCAGCTGCCATTTTGATTGGTCATGCTGTTAGCAGAATATTTCGGTGAGGCTGTTGTCTTTAACATATATATTATACCATATTTTTCTGGTTCCTTAAAAAATTTAAAAATAGGGGTTGTACTGTATGTTGAAGATCTTACTGTCAGTAAGGGACCTCATTGGATTAAAATCTTATGGTCACATTACAATCTATACATTGCTTCTGTTATATAGGGACATTGGGGGTTGTATTTTATAATCATATTAAAAAAATAAAAGATATTAAAGTATTATATAAGTATTAATACAACTGAACTATCCTATGTAAAAAAAATCAATCTCCCCATAATGGTATATTCTCGGAAAATGAATCTGAAAAAAAGTATGTGCTCAGAGCTCTTGACAGACCATCAAATTGATTGCACCTAAATAATTAATCCACCTTGTTCAACTCTATGTGCAGTTTACCATAATCAGAAGGATATAAAGCTGGTGTCTCAGCCTTTTAGCTTGTGTCAATAAACCTGGATTGCAGGACTCCACTGAGCACTTCCAATTCAATAATCACTTTATACGTCTCATGATGTCAGTTTTATTTTAGCTAAACTATTCTTTAAAATATAGAGTTAGACTTTAGTTTTGCTTCAAATTGTATCTTAAATGCCTTCACTTAACCCCCACACAACACACTTTGAACTCAATAAAAGGGGCATAACTACAGAGGAAGCAGACCTAATGGTTGCAGGGGGACTAGAAGTATACAGTAGAGGCAACTAACAAAGGAGCAACTTCAATATATCTTGGTGTATATGCTGTGGGGCCCAGTAACATCTAGTTACGCCTCTGATGCTCTTGCCATGCTTAAAAATAATCTGCATATAATAAATACTATGTTTAAAATGCAGCACTTCACCCCATCTGTTCCTTATCTCTAAATGGATTGCCATGTTAGACTAAATTAAATGTCCCCATCTCAAACTGGGTGTCTCTTTTCTTTTACTGTTTTTTCTCTCCTGTACTCAATTGTATTTTTTTACTTCTACACTGGCATAGGTACTTTCTCTACTGCCTTTGTTTATATATAAAATGTGTACTTATTTATCAAGCACATACAAATAGACACATATTTGGAAACAAATGTCCTTTCCTTTATATTCTGTAGATCTTTTGGGAGTAGGGATGTAGCGAACGTCGGAAAAAAAGTTCGCGAACATATTCGCGAACTTGCGCAAAATTGCGAGCGGTTCGCGAACGGTTCGCGAACCCCATAGACTTCAATGGGAAGGCGAACTTTAACATCTACAAAAGACATTTCTGGCCAGAAAAATGATTTTAAAGTTGTTTAAAGGGTGCAACGACCTGGACAGTGGCATGCCAGAGGGGGATCAAGGGCAAAAATGTATCTGAAAAATCTGCCTGTGTGTGCTTGGAAGAGATAGTGTAGGGCGAGAGCTGTTAGTGATTTCAGGGACAGATGATAGTAAGTTTGCTGGCTAGTAATCTGCGTGATACTGCTCTGTATTGGAGGGACAGAAGTCTGCAGGGATTTGAGGGACATTTTAGCTTAGGTAGCTTTGCTGGCTAGTAATCTACTGTTCTCTTTAAACAACTGCCATACGTTGACCTTGTAGGCATTGTTTGCCCAGTTTTTTTGGACGCAGCCACTGAAGCACAGTTGCCAGAAAAAATATGCCATATAAATGCTGAAAATAGTCATTTTTCGCCATACGTTGACCTTGTAGACATTGTTTGCCCAGTTTTTTTGGACGCAGCCACTGAAGCACAGTTGCCAGAAAAAATATGCCATATAAATGCTGAAAATATAAATTTTTTTGGTTGCAGCCACTGAAGCACAGAGGCCAGAAAAATTATGCCATATAAATGCTGAAAATAGTCATTTTTCGCCATACGTTGACCTTGTAGACATTGTTTGCCCAGTTTTTTTGGACGCAGCCACTGAAGCACAGTTGCCAGAAAAAATATGCCATATAAATGCTGAAAATATAAATTTTTTTGGTTGCAGCCACTGAAGCACAGAGGCCAGAAAAATTATGCCATATAAATGCTGAAAATATAAATTTTTTTGGTTGCAGCCACTGAAGCACAGAGGCCAGAAAAAATATGCCATATAAATGCTGAAAATAGTCATTTTTTGCCATACGTTGACCTTGTAGGCATTGTTTGCCCAGTTTTCTTGGTCGCAGCCACTGAAGCACAGTTGCCAGAAAAAATATGCCATATAAATGCTGAAAATAGTCATTTTTTGCCATATACGTTGAGTCAAGGTATGGCAAAAAATGACTATTTTCAGCATTTCTATGGCATATTTTTTCTGGCCTCTGTGCTTGAGTGGCTGCGGCCAAAAAAACTGGGCAAACAATGCCTACAAGGTCAACGACGTTGACCTTGTAGGCATTGTTTGCCCAGTTTTTTTGGCCGCAGCCACTCAAGCACAGAGGCCAGAAAAAATATGCCATAGAAATGCTGAAAATAGTCATTTTTTTGGTCGCAGCCACTGAAGCACAGTTGCCAGAAAAATTATGCCATATAAATGCTGAAAATATAAATTTTTTTGGTTGCAGCCACTGAAGCACAGAGGCCAGAAAAATTATGCCATATAAATGCAGAAAATATGCATTTTTTTGGTTGCAGCCACTGAAGCACAGAGGCCAGAAAAATTATGCCATATAAATGCAGAAAATATGCATTTTTTTGGTTGCAGCCACTGAAGCACAGAGGCCAGAAAAATTATGCCATATAAATGCAGAAAATATGCATTTTTTTGGACGCAGCCACTGAAGCACAGTTGCCAGAAAAAATATGCCATATAAATGCTGAAAATAGTCATTTTTCGCCATACGTTGACCTTGTAGACATTGTTTGCCCAGTTTTTTTGGTTGCAGCCACTGAAGCACAGAGGCCAGAAAAAATTAAACCAGTAGGGTTTGCACCCTAGTTTGTAACGGTGGCGGAGGGAGGAGGACGCTAAAGGACAGCTGTGTGTGGAGTCATGAGGCTTGAAGAGAAGGACAGCTGCATAGAAGTCAGAACAAGTCTTCCGGCGTGCAGTAACCCTCCGAGATCCACCCCTCATTCATTTTAATAAAGGTCAGGTAATCGACACTTTTGTGACCTAGGCGAGTTCTCTTCTCAGTTACAATCCCTCCTGCTGCACTGAAGGTCCTTTCTGAGAGCACACTTGAGGCTGGGCAAGACAAGAGGTTCATGGCAAATTGTGACAGCTCTGGCCACAGATCAAGCCTGCGCACCCAGTAGTCCAGGGGTTCATCGCTCCTCAGAGTGTCGATATCTGCAGTTAATGCCAGGTAGTCCGCTACCTGCCGGTCGAGGCGTTCTTTGAGGGTGGATCCCGAAGGGTTGTGGCGCTGCCTTGGACAGAAAAACATTTGCATGTCTGACGTTACAGACCGGCCAAAGGGCTTTGTCCTTGCAGGTGTGCTCGTGGCAGGATTACTGGCACCTCTGCCCCTGGAATGTTGATGAGTTCCTGAAGTGACATCACCCTTAAAAGCATTGTACAACATGTTTTGCAGGCTGGTTTGTAAATGCCGCATCTTTTCGGACTTGTGGTATGTTGGTAACATTTCTGACACTTTATGCTTGTACCGAGGGTCTAGTAGCGTTGCGACCCAGTACAGGTCCTTCTCCTTAAGCCTCTTGATACGGGGGTCCTTCAACAGGCATGCCAGCATGAAAGACCCCATTCTCACAAGGTTGGATGCAGAGCTATCCATCTCCGCTTCCTCATTATCAAGGACTGCATCATCCACGGTCTCCTCCCCCCAGCCACGTACAAGACCAGGGGTCCCCAAAAGGTCACCACTAGCCCCCTGGGAAGCCTGCTCCTGTTGGTCCTCCTCCTCCTCCTCCACAAAGCCACCTTCCTCCTCTGACTCCACTTCTGGCACCTCTCCCTGCGTTGCAGCAGGTGCCTGGGTTCGTTCTGGTGATTGCGACCATAAATCGTGCGCTTCCAGCTCCTCGTCACGCTGGTCTACAGCCTCATCTGTCACTCGTCGCACGGCACGCTCCAGGAAGAAAGCGAAGGGTATTAGGTCGCTGATGGTGCCTTCGGTGCGACTGACCATATTTGTCACCTCTTCAAAAGGTCGCATGAGCCTGCAGGCATCGCGCATAAGCACCCAGTAACGGGGGAAAAAAATCCCCAGCTCTGCAGATCCAGTCCTACCACCCAGTTCAAAAAGGTACTCGTTGACGGCCCTTTGTTGTTGCAGCAGACGTTCCAACATAAGGAGCGTTGAATTCCAGCGAGTCTGGCTGTCAGAAATCAAACGCCTGACTGGCATGTTGTAGCGCTGCTGAATGTCAGCAAGGCGTGCCATGGCTGTGTAGGAACGTCTGAAATGGGCCGACACCTTTCTGGACTGGGTGAGAACGTCCTGGAATCCTGGGTACTTGGAGACAAAACGTTGGACTATTAAATTTAACACATGTGCCATGCAGGGCACATGTGTTAAATTTCCCAGTCTCAACGCTGCCAACAGATTGCTTCCATTGTCACACACCACTTTTCCGATCTGCAGTTGGTGTGGGGTCAGCCACCGATCGGCCTGTGACTGCAGAGATGACAGGAGTACAGATCCGGTATGGTTTTTGCTTTCCAGGCACGTCATCCCCAAGACAGCGTGACAACGGCGTACCTGGCACGTCGAATAGCCTAGGGGGAGCTGGGGGTGCACAGGTGTGGAGGAGGAGAAGGAGGACCCAGCAGCAGAGTAAGAAGAAGAAGAGGAAGAAGACGAGGTAGAGAGCGATGGAGGAGTAGAGGTGGTGGCAGAACCGCGTGCAATCCGTGGCGGTGACACCAACTCCACTGTTGTTGTTGTTGTTGTTGAGCTACCCATTCCCTGCTTCCCATTCCCAGCCATTACCAAGTTCACCCAGTGGGCAGTGTAGGTGACATACCTGCCCTGACCATGCTTGGAGGACCATGCGTCAGTAGTCATATGGACCTTTGGCCCAACACTAAGTGACAGAGATGCGGTAACTTGGCTCTGCACATGTTGGTACAGGTGTGGTATTCCCTTTTTAGAAAAAAAATTGCGGCTGGGTACCTTCCACTGCGGTGTCCCAATTGCTACAAATTTGCGGAAGGCCTCAGAGTCCACCAGCTGGTATGGTAAAAGCTGGCGGGCTAAGAGTGCAGACAAGCCAGCTGTCAGACGCCGGGCAAGGGGGTGACAGTCAGACATTGGCTTCTTACGCTCAAACATGGCCTTCACAGAAACTTGGCTGGTGGCAGATGACTGGGAATGGGAACAGGTGGTCAAGGTGGAAGGCGGAGTGGAGGGTGGTTCAGATGGGTCAAGGAGAGCAGAGGTAGAGCAGTAAGATGCTGGACCAGAAGGAGTGTGACTTTTAGTTTGCCTGTTGCCTTTGAGGTGTTGCTCCCAAAGTGCTTTGTGCTTGCCGCTCATGTGCCTTCGCATAGAAGTTGTACCTATGTGGCTGTTGGGCTTACCAAGGCTCAGTTTCTGACTGCACTCATTGCAAATTACAATGCTTTTGTCAGAGGCACACACATTAAAAAAATCCCACACTGCTGACTTTTTGGAAGTGTGCGATCTGGCGGTAACAGTAGAAGTTGGCGGCATTGGCGGCAATGGCGGGTGCGTTGGCCGGCTGAACACAGGTGCCGATACATGTTGTTGCCCTACTGATCCCTGCGGGCTGGCCTCACTGCTTCTTCTAAGTCTTATTCTCCTACTGCCTCTCTGACTCTCCGTCTCTCCATCTGAACTACCCTCCTCTTGCTCTCTTCTACTAGGCACCCACAAAACATCAATCTCCTCATCATCATTCTCCTCAGATGCATCAATTTCTTCTGACACATCACAGAAGGAAGCAGCAGCGGGGACCTCCTCCTCCTCCTCATCACTCATCATTATGTCCATCTCTGTCGTGTTCTCTGCCAGAATTAAATCTGGTGTAACGTCCTCATCTCCTTCATCTTCTTCTGCCAATAATGGTTGCGCATTACTCAGTTCAAGAAACTCATGGGAAAATAACTCCTCTGACTCCAGTGAAGATGGGGCACCGGTGGTGGAGGAAGTGTTACGTGGGGTGGCCATAGCAGTGGAGGATGAGGAGGATGTTGTGGTAAAGTTAGAAACGGTAGAGGATGGGGTGTGCTGTGTAAGCCAGTCAACTACCTCTTCAGCATTTTGGGAGTTCAGGGTCATTGGCTTTTTAAAACTGGGCAATTTGCTAGGGCCACAGGATTGCATAGCAGCACGGCCCCTAGCACGGCCTCTGCGTGGCGGCCTGCCTTTGCCTGGCATTATTTTTAAAAAAACAACAACAACAAAAACTCAGTTGGTTTTTCTGGAAACGATAATACACACAGCTAGATGGCAGTTTGAAGAAAACAGTGTGCAAATAATGCCTACAAGATCAACGTATACACTACTACAGCGGTGGATACGGATTACGTAAAATATATGAATGCTGCTTGAAAAAAAGTAACTCAAGTGGTTTTTCTAGAGACGATAATATTATCAATATTTAGACAAAATGTGAACAAGCTCACACAGCTAGATGGCGGTTTGAAGAAAACACTGTGCAAATAATGCCTACAAGGTCAACGTATACACAGCGGTGGATACGGATTACGTAAAATATAAGAATGCTGCTTGAAAAAAAGTCACTCCGGTGTTTTTTCTGGAGACGGTAATATTATGGATATTTAGACAGAATGTGAACACGGTCACACAGCTAGATAGCAGTTGGTTGAATAACACACTGGGCAAAAAATGCCTACAGGGCAAATAATGCCTACAAGGTCAACGTATACACAGCGGTGGATACGGATTACGTAAAATATAAGAATGCTGCTTGAAAAAAAGTCACTCCGGTGTTTTTTCTGGAGACGGTAATATTATGGATATTTAGACAGAATGTGAACACGGGCACACAGCTAGATAGCAGTTGGTTGAATAACACACTGGGCAAAAAATGCCTACAGGGCAAATAATGCCTACAAGGTCAACGTATACACAGCGGTGGATACGGATTACGTAAAATATAAGAATGCTGCTTGAAAAAAAGTCACTCCGGTGTTTTTTCTGGAGACGGTAATATTATGGATATTTAGACAGAATGTGAACACGGGCACACAGCTAGATAGCAGTTGGTTGAATAACACACTGGGCAAAAAATGCCTACAGGGCAAATAATGCCTACAAGGTCAACTTATACACTACTACAGCGAGGGATACGGATTACGTAAAATTTATTATGGCTGCTTGAAAAAAGTCACTCCGGTGTTTTTTCTGGAGACGGTAATATTATGGATATTTAGACAGAATGTGAACACGGGCACACAGCTAGATAGCAGTTGGTTGAATAACACACTGGGCAAAAAATGCCTACAGGGCAAATAATGCCTAAAAGGTCAACTTATACACTACTACAGCGATGGATACGGATTACGTAAAATTTATTATGGCTGCTTGAAAAAAGTCACTCCGGTGTTTTTTCTGGAGACGGTAATATTATGGATATTTAGACAGAATGTGAACACGGGCACACAGCTAGATAGCAGTTGGTTGAATAACACACTGGGCAAAAAATGCCTACAGGGCAAATAATGCCTAAAAGGTCAACTTATACACTACTACAGCGATGGATACGGATTACGTAAAATTTATTATGGCTGCTTGAAAAAAGTCACTCCGGTGTTTTTTCTGGAGACGGTAATATTATGGATATTTAGACAGAATGTGAACACGGGCACACAGCTAGATAGCAGTTGGTTGAATAACACACTGGGCAAAAAATGCCTACAGGGCAAATAATGCCTAAAAGGTCAACTTATACACTACTACAGCGATGGATACGGATTACGTAAAATTTATTATGGCTGCTTGAAAAAAGTCACTCCGGTGTTTTTTCTGGAGACGGTAATATTATGGATATTTAGACAGAATGTGAACACGGGCACACAGCTAGATAGCAGTTGGTTGAATAACACACTGGGCAAAAAATGCCTACAGGGCAAATAATGCCTAAAAGGTCAACTTATACACTACTACAGCGGTAGTAAAATAAAAAAAAAGTTAAATAAAAAAAGAATGAATATTAAAAAAAAAAAATTAAAGTTGGTGCTGCTGAACTACTAGGAGCAGCAGATTAGCACACCAGTCCCACTCCCCAACACTGCTAGACTAATAGCACTGGGCTCTTATAGTAGTAGTAGTAGTAGTAGTAGTAGTAGTAGTAGTAGTAGTAGTAAAACAACAAAAAAATAAATAAAAGCAGTCCTTACAAGGACTATTGCTATTGCAGCAGTCAGCAGATGAGATCAGAAGCAGGACAGCTGCCCACTGCAGCTACATACAGAGCACTGCAGTAGAAGGTAGATTACTAGCCAGCAAAGCTACCTAAGCTTAAATGTCCCTCAAACCCCTGCAGACTTCTGTCCCTCCAATAACAGAGCAGTATCAAAACGATTACTAGCCAGCAAACTTTCAACTGTCCCTGAAATCACTAACAGGCAGCAGCTCTCTCCCTACACTATCTCTTC
The DNA here is from genome assembly GCA_038501925.1 of Xenopus petersii. NCBI lineage: Eukaryota > Metazoa > Chordata > Amphibia > Anura > Pipidae > Xenopus > Xenopus petersii. The sequence goes on along the minus strand of CM076675.1, from coordinate 101,803,192 downwards.
AGCACACACAGGCAGAGTGAAAAAAAGCTGCAGGGCTTCGGTTTTTATAGGGAAGGGGAGTGGTCCAAGGGAGAGCTTCCTGATTGGCTGCCATGTACCTGCTGGTCTGGGGTGAGAGGGCAAAAAAAAGCGCCAACAATGGCGAACCCAAAATGGCGAACGTCGCGCGACGTTCGCGAACTTCCGGCGAGCGCGAACACCCGATGTTCGCGCGAACAAGTTCGCCGGCGAACAGTTCGCGACATCTCTATTTGGGAGCCATAAATAGAATTGGACCCTCTTAACAGCATATCTGTTATGTAAACATGTGCCCTATTGCCTTAAATTCTTAAGTAAAATAGATAGTAAAAAATAACGATAATTATTTCTACCTTGGGTAAGTGTTTTTCATAAATGATTCCACTAATTGCATATTCCATTAACTATGGTACAGTCCATAATAAATTATCTGTGAGCGGAATAAAAACATTCCATAAGATCAAAAGCACCACCTCAAATTCCATGCTGTTCTTTGGATCACTTTATTAAAATATGTAGCATCTTTGAAATTTAGGGCATTGACTCTATAGGCAGAATTTTACAAGCTTGGCATCGCTATTCTAAAGTAAACAGATGGAGCAGATATGACTTGTACATCTGGAACACAAGTCAACAGGCAAAAAGGCATGGCTGTGTATATGTTGTAGAATGTAGAATGTAGATGGCCAATGTTCTGGACATATACAGTCTGGAGAGTAGATTTTTTTTTCATCCTGATATTTCCCATGGATGTGTTGTTTGATTGAAGGCAGATATATGCAGAGAGACATTTCCCATAATAATTGAACAAGATTAGATGACATACAGAATTACTAATCTGCTCAAGAAAATGTACAGTATTTTTGTTGCTATATACCTTAGCTTGAATGAAACATGGAGATCTCAGAACACTGCCAAGGACTAATACATTTATGCATGCATCTGTCAGGATTGAGAGGACTGAAAAACAGCATCCATGTCAGTCTTTAGTGAATCACTATGTTTCACAGAGTGTGTTTTAAATGAAGTAATCAAGTACGGTAAGAGGGCTGTCTTCCCCGTGATAGCACAGCCTAGCCGATAGGATCTGGAAAGCTTTGATAAATAATAAATGATTTTACCTTCTAGCATTGCAAACCATTTTAATTATAGATTCTTCAGTTAGATTAGGTGTATTACATTCAGTAATTAAAACTGTATCAAATAGGCGGCTTTCAAAAGAACAAACACCAGCATCTCTGTAAATATATACGCTAATTACATGTGACAGAGGGTTTGCAAAATCCTAACAACCAATAAATGTCTGCAAAGAGGGACATGGCTTGATAATACCAGAGCACATTGGATCCTGGGAGTTAGGCACTTTCTTTCCTCTATACAGGCTGCTATAATTATACTTTAGCTAATAGCCATTTGGAAGTGCCCTGCAGTAGGTTCTGTTTTATTATTAATTTTCTATTATTATTATTATGGTGGTGGAAACTCAACTGAAGTAAGCAACTGCTTTAAAGGACCAGTAACATCAAAATTCGTTACTATACAACGAAAAAAAACAACAAGACAAATTAAACTTAAAATTAGCAAAGCATTTATTAAGAAATAACTTACAGAAACTCCATTTCCGCTCCTCTTCAGAAAAGGCGACAGGGCAACCATCCATCCTGTGGCACTCGATTTCTCCTCCCTGGCTAAGCTACTGACAGCATGTGCCTGGGAAGCGCTCCCACAGCCTCGGCTTCTAGGGATGTAGCGAACGTCGGAAAAAAAGTTCGCGAACATATTCGCGAACTTGCGCAAAATTGCGAGCGGTTCGCGAACGGTTCGCGAACCCCATAGACTTCAATGGGAAGGCGAACTTTAACATCTACAAAAGACATTTCTGGCCAGAAAAATGATTTTAAAGTTGTTTAAAGGGTGCAACGACCTGGACAGTGGCATGCCAGAGGGGGATCAAGGGCAAAAATGTATCTGAAAAATCTGCCTGTGTGTGCTTGGAAGAGATAGTGTAGGGGGAGAGCTGTTAGTGATTTCAGGGACAGATGATAGTAAGTTTGCTGGCTAGTAATCTTCTTGATACTGCTCTGTATTGGAACAAAAAAATAAATAAAAGCAGTCCTTACAAGGACTACTGTTATTGCAGCAGTCAGCAGATGAGATCAGAAGCAGGACAGCTGCCCACTGCAGCTACATACAGAGCACTGCAGTAGAAGGTAGATTACTAGCCAGCAAAGCTACCTAAGCTTAAATGTCCCTCAAACCCCTGCAGACTTCTGTCCCTCCAATAACAGAGCAGTATCAAAACGATTACTAGCCAGCAAACTTTCAACTGTCCCTGAAATCACTAACAGGCAGCAGCTCTCTCCCTACACTATCTCTTCAGCACACACAGGCAGAGTGAAAAAAAGCTGCAGGGCTTCGGTTTTTATAGGGAAGGGGAGTGGTCCAAGGGAGAGCTTCCTGATTGGCTGCCATGTACCTGCTGGTCTGGGGTGAGAGGGCAAAAAAAAGCGCCAACAATGGCGAACCCAAAATGGCGAACGTCGCGCGACGTTCGCGAACTTCCGGCGAGCGCGAACACCCGATGTTCGCGCGAACAAGTTCGCCGGCGAACAGTTCGCGACATCTCTATCGGCTTCCTCCTTGTGCTTCTTCTCCTTGTTGGATTCGATTTAGTAAAAATTTTTTTTTGATGTTACTGGTCCTAGGTTTATCTTATTAATTAAAAAACTGTATTGGGCTTTCATATTTCTATTTCATTAGGGTCTTCTCTGCATTTCTCCAGTTGGCATTGGACTACTACTACTGCTAGGATTCAGTAGAACAGTTTCTGCAATATGGCTCTGGATATAATATCAAATGCATTTGCCCACTAGTATGTGCATGTTTTTACTGTATTGCTATTCAGTTGCTTCTATTTCTGTTCTGTTATTCCATTGACAAGCATTTCTTTGTTCAATAAACTGTGTATGCCATCACCTTTTCTGTGTCACTGACCATATGGCATTTCTACTTATCAACGGTAACCTCTGTTGCCTTTGGTCAAGCCACTTATCTGACTGAAATGATTTCCTACTCTCAGGAGACCTTAGAAATAATCTGCACATATGGTGCCCAAGTACAGCACATGATAAACTGATCCTTTTAATTATTAAACAGTATTGAAGATGGAGCAGTGTTTGTAATTGTTATGTTATTTTGCTGTTAGTCTTGCAGGAGTAATGGTAAAAAAATAAGTGCTTGGGGGAAATTAGATATTTTGTGAGTTTGTCAGATTACTATTAAGCTATACTGTAACTATCAATTTACAGTGTTGCATTTTACATTGAACCACAAACGAATTGAAGTTATTTTACTGTCTCATCGTCTGCCACCTGTGGAAACCGTAAAATGTTCAGTAGTGGCTTAGACAGTAATGATTTTTTTTGTTAAAGTTCAGGGATCATATTGAGCTGCAGAAATGTTTTTAATCATTTATGATGTTTTGTTCCAGTTGTGGCTTTGCCATAATATAAGTTTAAAGTAAGCATAATACGTGCATTTAAAATAAATTAATGAGTAAATAAAGAGAGAATTTAGTTAGTTTAGTTAGAGGTTGCAGTTAAATATGTTTATTTATGACCATTGCAAAGTATGGAAAGTACAAAGACACAAAATCACTGTTTGTCCCTCAATGCTGCATTTTCCCCAGAGCAATTGCAGGCATGCTCCAAGTTGCTTCCATTGCAATTGTCCACAAAGCAAACACTATTGCATCTGTGTCTTGCGCAAATCAGGTGCAATTTGCAGATTTTTACAGCAGTAATTTCAGTAAGCACCATACTAGTTACATATGGGATTAGTGTCCAATTAACTGGGTGCAAATAACTGACACTTTAAAGCTGGGGTAGCATTCTCTGGGAGTCTTCCAGTGGCGTAACTAGATATTACAGGCCCCCATAGCAAATTATTTTTCAGGCCCCCAAAATGTCTAGAGGTTGACCTGTCTTACCAATATTTATTGAAATTGTATATGAATTAGGGCCTCTTAGGGCCCCTATACCTCCAGCCGCAGGGTCTGCTTCCTCTGGCGTCTTCTGTTTCTAACTAGTGAAACAATATAGCAGAAGCCTACTAAGCAGTTTGGGAAATTGTGCTTTGGCTGTATGAGAGCTGCCACCATCTTATACATTGTTGCAAGAGACAGATCCGCTGTAGAAAGGGACAGACAAATTAGTTGCACTTACATTTGCAAATAACTTTAAAACCATTGAAAATTTGTAATTAATGTACTGTATATTGGAAAGTGGCTTATAATTCAATTTTATTTCCTTAGGAAAAAAATGTATTTTAGATTTTATATCCATGAATAAGATACTATTCTGTAGCCGAGCTGAAGGCAGCTGCTAATAAAAACATTCTAGAAATAAAATATGTTTTTGTATATCCATATTCATTAAGGGTCATTACTGTACTTACCAGGTACAAAGTGTGGCACATTGGCTCTCAGAGCAAGAGTGTTTAGATGCAAGCACCTTTAATGAATGGCATCAATACATGACACATTTGCATCTATTTGTGAGTTTTTTATACTTCAAATCACTCCCAATTTTAAAAAAAAATTATGTTTGCGTATTTAGGAAAAAATATGAATGTAAAAAACTTGAAAATGGAAAAATCTCAAATTAAAAAAATGCCTTGAATTTTGCCTAGAACAACTTCCATTGATTTCTACATGACCTCGCCAGTTTTTAGATGCAAATTTTCAAGGCTTATATTTGCTTAATACATACCAGGCATTCAAGTTTTTGAAAATACAATTCAAATTTTTAATGTTTTGTGCAACAAAATTGGAATTGTGTCAAAAATTCAAATTCAAACCTTGATAAATCACCCCCATAATGTAAAAAGGTATGGACAATACTGTTCCTCTTTTTTAGGTTACATCTAGTGCAATCACTGCAGGCTCTTTGTGAAGGCAATAAAACAATTCAGAGGGCTAAACTTGAAAAAGTGAAAATATACCTCCTTTTTGACATGTGCTCATTTAGCTGGGTTTATGTAATATATATTCAGTATAGAGAGAGAGAGAGAGACCTGGAGGGATCACTCTACACTTAAAAGTCAAATGCCTGGGTGATAATAAGGAAAAAATGTAAAGGTAATTAAAGTATAGCACTCATCAGGTCTTAGAAAAAAGGCAAAAACTTATATTTAAAGCACAACAAGTTGTTTATATAGTTTTAATGTATTTCTGTTCATTGTACATTCCAATGTTGTAGTCCACATTGAGATCTTTACCAATCAATATTCGACAAGTGAAAAGTACAAACTTAAATCCAAATATTCAGATACAAAAAAGATGCCTCTACTTTCCAGAGAATCTGTGTTCCACACACTATGAAAAGAAGAGGGACTTCAAGTCCCAGAATCCATCACTTCAGAATGGAACAAGGTGAGAAGGGGTTGCATTACACTCTGAATATGAGGGAGGTGTGGGCATGTGAAATGTTCTTACAAGTAACATCAGGGCCGGAACTAGGGGTAGGCAGAGTAGCTGAGGGGGCGCTGTAATATATTGTGCTGTCATCTTAAGCTAGGAACAGCAGCTGGTCACATGTTCTGTTCTTCCTGTTCCTGTGCTGAGAGTGTTGGAAAGACTAAGCCACCATTTTACAATGTGCTGTTATATGTTGCTGTGTTAACTCTTAGTGAAATTTATTCTCTACAAGATCGGTTCCTGTGTGTGCCTGTGCTCTGGTTCACTGTCTTACCCACATGCTTCAGAGTTCATGCAAAGCCAGTGTAAGGTGCCTGAATAGAGTTAATAAGGTACAAGACAGGCGCCAGGCACGTACCTGCTCTGTCGCCTACCCCGTGTCCGGTCCTGTGTCTCCCTGAGTGGCGTCGGTCATTTCTGTTTTCTGCGTAGTTTCGTGCATGTGCGCCGGCGTGTAGTTATGCACATGCTTGCCGGCGCATAGTTTCGCGCTTGCGCGCCAGTGCGTATTTTCGCGCATGCACGCCGGCGAACACTAAGCTGGCGCCGTGCCCGGCCGGGTTGCCTAGGGCGCCTGGCCGGGTTGGCCCTGCTATGAGTAACATGGCTTCCTTTCTGTCTGTGGAATCAAGTATATCTGGTTAAAAAAATTCTTTAGATAGTGGTTATGCACTTTTTATACCTAGGCCTAAGTGAACAAGCTCTAATTTTCTTTATTCTGAGCCTTACTTGTGGCAAGTAAGGGTAAGAATAATGGAGATTTAAGCAAGATTAAAAGGTGAGCCAACAGAGTTCTGGGAAAGAATAGCAGATGCACAATAGTCATCTGTGACCTATTCATATTTGTCATACTTATCATAACTGTAAAGGAGAATGAAAACGTATGTTATATATTTTTAAGTATACCCTATTTTCTCTCTCTCTATATAGTATCTTATTCTGAACTTAATAACTTACTGCATAAAGCAGGTTTTTGCCAAACACATTTATTAATATGTGCTGAAGTAATCTGAAGGTTCCATTACGGAACACAATACAAGATAAAAAAGGACAAAGAAATAAACAGAACATTCAGAAGCAGCTTGATCCTTTGATAACTGTACTGTTAAAAAACAGCTTTATATAACTGTAATACAATCCTGGCTTGGCTGGGCACTTTCTTTGCCATAAAACTGTACTCTGCTGTGTGCCAGTGTAACAGCATGCCAAATATCTATCAAACCATTTAGAGAACACACTAATAAAATACATGAAAGGGACAAAAGATGCAGAAATGAGGGGGAAGCAGCATAGCGGAAAATATTAGACCCTTCAATTTTCTTAAACAGCAGGCACGGGGAAAATGCAAGAAAAACATTTCAGAGCTGTCTAAGGGAAAGGTGAGAATTCTCAGAGGATTACTGGAGCTGTCGAGAGGTTAAGTCATTTACTGGAGACCTGTCTTTCAATAAACACGCTTAACAGTGTTTACATCATGCCTGCAAGGAGTGTAAAGATGAAAACATTTTGACCTTTCTGCAAATTAGAATATCACTGAATTGAATGCCCATTAGCTCCATTAAAGGCTGAACAAATATAATGCTGTTCATTTTGCTCAGCGTGTTATTAAAAGGGCAGCAGCCCTAAAATGCAAGCATGTTGTAACATTCATGGATATTTATTGGAAGGTGACAAGGGCAAAGTAGCAACAGTAAAACTAACTAGAAGCGAAAATGTTATCCTCTGCTCAATCAATAGAGGCTCATTTGTGCCTGCGATGTAGACAACCAACAGCAGCATCATATGTGTTAGGCAAACAGAAAAGTATTGAACAATTCCAGGGGGTTATTTACTAAAGTCCGATTTTTTTTTTCTGGTCGGACTTTTAAAGAGGAATAAACCTCACATTTTCTTGATTTATTAAACCTGATGGTGTTAGAAGTCTGAATAAAAAAGTACTCCATCTAAAACCTACCAAGGTCATGTAGAAGTCAATGTTAGATGTCCCGTTTACAATTGGAAAATATGATCTGCGCTGGGTTTCGTACAATAATCTGAAGATTTTGTGGTTTTTGGTGATAATTCATAAAAAGTCAGAGCTTTTTGGCATCAAATCCAAAAGAATTGTACGATTTGAATTTTTAACAGTTTTATGGACCCTTTTCCCACACATGTATTGATAAATACGGTTAAAAATCAACAGGAATTTGGTCAGAGTGGTTTTAACAAAATAGTGAGACATTTTTGGAGTTTGATAAATAACCCCCTCAGTTTTTCTGTGTGTGGCGTCTATATAGTTCAAACCTGCATTGGACTTAAATTGGGGTAGTAAATGGAGTTGTTGCAAAATGTCCAAAAATTTCTGTTCCTCAAAAGACAAATGTTGAGAGGAACTACATCCCTGACACCCTTACGGGGGAATCCAATATACTTAGGGGCAGATTTATCAAGGGTCGAATTTCAAAGTGGGAAATACTTCGAAATTCAACCAATCGAATTCCGAGGATTTTATTCATCGTATGATCGTATTACGATCGTAGTACGATTGCACGATTGTACTTCGAATCGTCTTCCTCAATCTTCTGTTACTTACATCATATTCTGTGAGTGGAGAAAGCATCAAACTTCAAAAAATGCTGGCGTCTTTTCCTTTTTTCAGAGTGATGCAAAAGTCCTAAAAAAATTTTTTGGTAACCGATTTCCCCCATACATTTTCTAACATATTGAACAATAACTATACAGTGGGCTCATGTGTAGGGCATTATAACAACTCTATTTTCTTTATTAAGGTTCCCTGGACTTGTGTAAATGTAATGTATTTGCTGCAACATATAACACAAAGACGTCCATTCCGTATGCAAATTAACCTGAGCGCAAGACCTCTAACCAATTTGCGCTAGGCAGAAATTAAGCCTAGTGGATCTTCACTTTGAATTGCTCGCATTGCTGAAGTAAAGCTAGTGAAAATTTGCCAGCATCCAGCGCTGAAGAAAAAACTCCGTATTTTAGTAAATTAGCGTTGTCTGAGTGAATTTTCACCTTGCGGAGTGTTGTGATGGGTGCAAAGCGGACGCTGGCAACTTATCGCTGGTTATTAAATCTGCCCCATAGGGGTGTCAGATTTTTTTTTTTAAATCATAACATCTTTGAGTCTACTCGCCAAACAAACAACAACTCTTAAATGGTTTCCTGGAAAATGCAGGTTAGCAATGTTACTATTACATGGGAATTAAAAAAAAAAAGAGTGTGAATACTGTATCCGTGATGAATCTTACCTTGCTTAGTGATTTCATGGTGGTGTTTCTCTGCATCCAGCAGAGAGTTCAATTCAAGGTTTTCTCCACACTATAAAAATATGTTGTGCAATGTAAGCATGTTTTGTGTGCCAAAAATGGAATTTAATGTTTTAGGATAAATATTTTTTTCCACAGGAATCATACCTATTTAACGTGGCAGGGAAGCAAAGTGCAATTTTAGATTTTAGGAGCTGTTTTCAGAGACACTCGTACCATCTGCTTGTTTTGTTTGTACAGAATCATTCTGACACAATGGCCTGGTCTCTGCAGATTTTAAAATTCCATGACTGTCCCTGTTCAGATTTACATTGCAGTGTTAAAGTATGATATATGTCGCTGTGTATTAACTGCGTCTGCATATTTTGGACATAATGTAAAAAAAAAGATTTCTCAGATGTTTTTTATTATGATAAATCTATTTAAAATAATAGAGGAATTGTGGCAAAGCAGATGCAGCAGATGTAGCACTTGGCAGTTGGCATAGCTTAGTCCTGTGTATTGTTCCATATGGTTTGTGACTGATAATTCTGCACAGTCTTAATAGCAGATATACCATTGTGAGTAATGTATGTATTTATGCTGCTTAAAGGTTTGTGGCAACAATAGACTGCTTTTCCAGCAAGTAATAAGTACATATGGTATATTTAATGTACTTGTGTTACAAGGCCACTGTAAATAAACAAAGATACAAGAAAAGTATACCCCAGCAAATATCTATGTTGACAACCAAGCATGTGCAGCTTGTTCCTGCTGGGATTCTCTAGCTCTCCAGCAACTGACAGCAATGGAGTAAATTCTGGAGACCCACGATCAGTTCAGTGTAATTTATTTCTCACAACATGTCTCGGATATAAATATCCTTCATCAGGTATTCTGTGGTGTTTATACAAATGGCCTGTAGATGTCACTGTGTTCAGACATACTGTGCATACTTCCTGGATAGCTTAAAAGTGAATGCTTCCTGTTGTGTAATGCCTGCATGACTCTGCTAATAAAGCACTGTTGTACTCTACACATTCTTGGCTACCTAAAACATAACGTATTCCTAAGCTGATTTGAAAGTTTTGTGGCTGGCCGGGGCTACTTCTCTGTTGGAGAAACCCTGAAACACACGGAGTGAGGGACCACCAAAAGAATCCATATCGATTTGACAGCAATGGAGGCCTGTGTGACATATTGAAGATCTCTGAGGGACAATGACTCTGTTCTCTGGACAATAGCATTTCTCCACTGCCAGGTTTTAAAGCCTTTAAATATCCTTTAAAAATATATTCCAGATCCAAATAAAGCTTTCAAATATGTATAATAATATTGCTGTGTTTCAAAAATTCTAGGTATAAAGTACCATAAAAGTACCAGTGAAGTTCTATTATTCTGGTTTTGTATATTTATTAATGTCACATATTGGAAGAGGGCCAATCCTGCAGCCCAAGCATTGGGCTTTGGAAGGGTGAGTGTGCTGGCGATTCTTTTTGTTTGGTCTTAAAAGTTAATAATGTATAGCCATGCTGGAAAGTTCCTCTATTCTGTACAAAAAGCATGGGCTAAAAAACTTTCAAACATGGAAGTAAATATTTTCAGACCTTCCTCTGCACAATATATCAGATGATTTTGTATGTGTCTGGCCATTTTATAGTTACACCACTTATTCTGCCTGATTCTCTATGAGTATTGCATAATTTATTTTTTTTCCCGTTTAATTATCGTTCTTTGTATCAACAAAAATAAAAATAAGCAGGCACAGTTGGCGGAAGTTGACTGCCGTGCCATTTCCCCCCACTTTTAAGTAATTATGTTCTTGTGTTTGCATAGCCAGAAGCCCAGAATTGTACATACAGTATCCCACTCAAAATTCCTGGTGGATTTTATAGACAAGGTTATTTCTTCAGCAGACAGTGTTTCCCACACATAAGCTACTGTGACATTCATGGTAGCAGCAATAAATAGCATCTTACTCACTGAAACCACTGTCTAGCGGGAAACCTCAGCCAACAGCTTGCAAAAACATTTGTAATTAACACTGGTGATGATGATTACAGTAACATGCCTGACAGGCACTTAGGGAATTTCTTCTTTCTCTGTCATAACCTGTCATTTCCGCATATAACCATGAGAGTACAAGGGGTTTCTCACGCTGGCACTCTGTGGGTGCTGGCCACTAAACAGTATATGTCTCTTTTCTGGTTTAAACTGTTATTTGGTTAGTATTTTATAAAGAAAAAAAAAGAAGAGATTTTCTTCCATATTTATCCTCTAGTGGAAAAGGTGGCTTCCTGAGTCTATCATGTTAACCTTGCAAATACAATACACTATTTGTGCATAGGTCACGTGTGCAGCTGTAATTAATATGGGCGGGGAAAATTGTTTATCATGATACTAAATGAAGGTTATACTGATGAAGTGATACTGATGCTATTGGATTAGCAGCATCCACACTTACAATCTGTCTTCTGAATAGTTATTGTAGGTCATTGATATATCACCACGACTTCTCGCAACAGTGGTGGGTCTCTGGCTGTAGGCCTGTTAGTATGTATCATACAGCCAGTATATTGTAGCACACACACATTGAAAGGCACTAAAGTAGTAAGACATAGTTGCTACACTACTTAAAATAAGTAGTTTAAAGTTGCATGCTTCATAGGCTTTAGTGAGTCATCGACATAGAGTAATTCAGCATTTATTGAATGGGATACTTATCTCCAGATAAAACTGTATACAGATGGAGAAAACTTTGATTGATGTATTCATCACAAACAGCCTGCACTTATTTTAATGGCAACCAGACTTGTGTCAATTGGTTCAATAATAGTAAAAAACATGCTAAAAGGAAATGTATACTTATTAAAAGAACTGCAGAACTATTTTTGGCAGCTATAGTATTATGGCTTTGTGACTTCCAGACTTTAGTAAAGGGTCAGTCCTAATGAGAATGTTACCTAAAGAGCAGTAGAACCACCACACGATGAAAGACCATACAAAAAATTACCTCTCCTTAAAAACCCATATAGTGTCCATCAAGAGTAGCCTTCTCATACCTGTAATACATAATTGTTATATTCGCTAAGTGGGGTTTTCTTCTTAGATTGTGCTTACAGCTTAGGAGAACACAACTGTTTCTGTCTGCTAGCAGTTGAGGTTACACAGAAAGCGCATGAATTGCTGTTGCCTGTATTATTTATGTTGATAATTTTAAACAGCCATAGCGTGATTCATGCACACAGGGAGATGGCTTTGTCTGAACTGAATATTTTTCCTGCTGATGTTTGCAGCTATTGTTAATTGGCTGCAGGTAATCACCACCACATTTATCTTTATAAAAACAGTGTGCTTGTAAAGATGGCCAGCAGTATATGGCTTGCATGCTGTGGAGGTACATTTATTTTCAGGCCATATTTTATTACCATTACCCATTATTCTCAGTGATAAATCCTATCAGTGCTGTTAAATTTTAAGTAATGATAAAATAACTATGGTGAATTGCAGAGCTGTCTCTGCAGTACTGCTCTGTCTGATAATCTGCAGTAAACTGGTGGTCTTATAATTAGTCCTTTAAACCCCCATTGATAAAAAGTGCATAGTCCCTTGTCACACTGTAACGTACAAGTTTGCAAGTCAATGCCATCTTCAACAAGTAGCGACTGCATCACTATTACCTTTTAACTTGCAAAGTAAAGATTGAATGCACATAAATCCATTTAATTTTAAAAGGTTAAATATGTTTCCCTTAAAGGGGATCTGTAAAAATTTTATCCCCAACCAAAGGTGCAGGGGTTAACATTCGCGTTCCGGTTGGGGATAACCCGCACAGGGAGGGAGCTCCTGGTGCGAGCAGCCATGTTGTGTCACTCACATGCATATAACGCACATGTGAAGTCACACTCATGCACATAGGTGCAATTTGTGGCACATTTTCATTATGCGCATGGGAGTGACCAGACATGGCTGCTCACACCGGGAGCTCCCTCCCGGTGCTGGTAGCGTAGGTCTGGCAGGAAGCATTTTTTTTTTTAAAAAAAAATACTGTTATCCCCAACCGGAATGCGGGCTCTATTAGTGATGTCTGCTATCAAGCAACGTGTTGTTGTGAAGCTGCTGCTGCCAACTTATTACCTCGTTGTAATCACTCCTTAATGCAGCTTGTCACCCACAGCTCACAGCCTGCCCACCTGACACCCCCCCCCCTGCGCACCCGCTCTCCTGCGGCTGGCTCTCTGCAGCTCGGCCACTCTGGGCAGGATAAACCTGGAGACGAGCAGAATGCCCAGAACCAGCCCCGGCAGAACACTGAGCAAAGAGTGGCGACTTCTGCCAGCCATTCCTCCTGTTGCAGAGCGATCTCCAGCGACAATAGGGCCGATGTGACTCTGTCAGGCTGTAATCAACATCCAAATTAGCCTGAGAGCCCTCTCAGCTTGCACCGGGGCCTGATATCCTGGCAGCCTGGAGGCGCCTTGCCTTCGCATCCTTTCGCGCCGGTTTTGGCAGAAGTCAGGTTAGGGGGAAGATGTGGAGCGCAGATCTACACCAAGTAAGTCGCCTTATCGCCGTTTTTCAGTAGACAGGAAGCAGTGTTTTCTAACAGTATTTTTTTCAATAAAGCATTAATATTAATAAACTTTATACAGGGTAGTTCTATTATTAGTGTGGGTAGAATTGATTTTTTAATAAAAAATATTTTTAGTGTAACTGGTCCTTTAAGTACCAAATAATTTCCTTTTACCGTAAGTCTAGGAAGATGCATTTAATTTTTTTTCAAGGATTTGTCAGGCTGCTCATGTTTCTTTATCGTTGGCTTTTTGGCATGATAATGTGCTTCTAAATTAAGCAATAACATCTGCCTTAAGGATATATTCTGTGAAATGCAATTCTCTCTACTCATGAATGAGACATAAATAACCGATTCTGCCTATGCAGGATAGAAAGGGTAAATCTAAACAAGTTCGGGGGAGCTTCCTTGCTCTGGGAGAAAAGTCCAACAGCATTGTTTTTCTTTGATAAATAACAGCACAGTTCATAAGTTGCGTTTTTTCTGTTGTATTTTTCCAATTGCTAAATTCAAGTTTCAAGAAAGAAAAGGACATCCTCAAATAAAGCAGTAAAACAGTAATAGTGTTTACACCTGGGAGTTTGAGAAAGCAACCTTTATTCCTAGTTACCACATGACACAAGGACTGCAGCCTACTGGGAAGGATCAGCCTGCTGCCAGTCTCATACATCAGTAAATCAAAAAGGAAGCCTATTTCCATGGGAAACCTGTGCACATCACAAACCTAAACTATTTGATGTCTCGATACTTTGAAATGCCTGTTGAAAAGCAGGAAAAGATGAGCACATGCTTGTGTTAGTACTTTGTGTTTTGCTTTCATTTCTTTATTTTAGCCTCCCTCGCTCTCTAAGTTATTCTGAAAGGCTCACGGCTTCTGTCTTAACCTGAAATGATCAGTTCTTTCATTAAGTGTTTAGCGTGCAAGGGTCCTGTAAGGGCAATAACACAAACATCGTTTTCAGGAGCACCGAGCAGATGAGACTTTTTTTATGAGAGCTAAAAATGACATCTAAAAAGATTCCAGGTTAAGTTATTTATCTTGTGTAAGATTTATACCCGTCAGAACTTATTCTGATGTGTTTAGATGCATTTGACAAAGGAATACTGAGCAAAAGTTTGACATTTCATGGCCTCAATAAAGTTTGGCCCAATTAAACGTCAAGTGCACACAATGGCCCCTGGCCACTGAAACTTATCTGAATATATCATCAAGCTGAATAGTAAAAGTTTTCCGTTTTTTCTCCTTACCTAGCAATTTGGAAAACATTTAATACTATGAAATACAGCGTGCTCTTCACTTTTGTGAGTGAAAAGGCTAAACTATAAAATTTCGCATTTTATAAAGAGAACATACCCAAATTGTGGTATTGAAAGGATTTGTGGGAGATAAAGGGAGTGGTTGAGCAGAACAAGGTTTGATCTGGGCAGACATAAGCATGACCTAATGGTGTGCTTTAATTTATTTACACTGTAATTTATTGCTTTTTAGTTATAGACCAGAAATGTCTTTATTATTATTCTACCAGGTTCAGTGCGGGTTGTTGTCATGTTAGGGAGGGCAGAAGTCATAAAATTCCAAACCCTTTCATCACTATCTCTTTGTGCTACTAGCACGGATCTCTCAATACAGCACTGCCAGCATTTGATATTGATGCATTCTGGGAGACATGTGTGTTATGTTTTGGGTAGCCGTGGATGAGTAGAGTATAACAGTACTTTATTAGCAGAGACTCATGCAGCCATTACACATCAGTAACTTTCACTTTTAAACTGTCAAGAAGTATGCACAGTATAAGTCTTGAGCACAGTGACATCTACAGGCCATTTGTATATACACTACATATATAGTAGGAAAGCATTTGGGCAAATGTAATAAACAACTACAATACATCTTAAAGCAATAATATACATTATTCATATCACATAGTCCTGAGTCCATGCAGGTAGTTTTCTGATTCTCTCAGTACACCTTATAGGTTCACTTTTTTCAGGCCTATTGCAGTTGACATCAGAAGGAAAAAATGTCCTTCATCAAATGGAGCTTCTCCAAAGTCATATCTAACAGGAGCAAGATGACTTGCATTCCATATGCGTCCATCAGACAGTTCATATGTGTATGGTCCTCGCTGGAGTCTCACTTCAAGTGGTGTAGAAAATTTAGATTGTCCTTGTTTCAGTATTCCTGGTTTCTTAATTCTGACAAAAGATCCAGGCTGAAAGTGTACTTCTCTTGCACCACATTTTCTGTCAGTATAAGCCTTGCATTTGGCTTGTTGACGTTTCACAATGTCACCAGTAGATGATTTTGTAGGCACAGTAGTTTGTGGAAGTTTGATGTCTGCAGCATGTAACTTAGTGCGCATCTGTCTGCTAGGGATGTAGCGAACGTCGGAAAAAATGTTCGCGAACTTGCGTCAAAAATGCGAACGGTTTGCGAACGTCGCGAACCCCATAGACTTCAATGGGAAGGCGAATTTTAAAAGCTAGAAAAGACATTTCTGGCCAGAAAACTTATTTTAAAGTTGTTTAAAGGGTGCAACGACCTGGACAGTGGCATGTCAGAGGGGGATCAAGGGCAAAAATGTATCTGAAAAATACATTGTTGACACAGCGCTGCGTTTTGTGCTGTAAAGGGCAGAAATCACACTACGTCACTCAGGTGATGTTTCTGGACACGGAATGTGAAAAAGCTCACACAGCTAGGTGGCACTTGGTTAAAGACTGGGCAAACAATGCCTGCAAGGGCAACGTATACAGTAGTGGATATGGAATGTATTATTGCTGCTGTAAAAACATCACTCAGGTGATGTTTACGGACACGGAATTATTATTGTTATTTAGACAGAATGTGAAAAAGCTCACACAGCTAGGTGGCACTTGCATACCTCCCAACTGTCCCTCTTTTGACCACTCAACCCCCTGTCCCTCTTTTGTACTGGAAAGTCCCTCTTTTCTCTGCACTGAACAGCCAGAAAAAAACAGTTTCTAACTTAATTGGCTTTTGGCAGAGAGCTCAGAACAGCTAACAGGTGCAAATAAGATACTTTGTAACAATTTTGACTCTGGTTGGTGCTGGTAGTGGTGAACTACTAGGAGGAGCAGCACACCAGTCCCACTCCCCAACACAGCTAGACTAATAGCACTGGGCTCTTATAGTAGCAAAGTAAAAAAAACAAAAAAGAAAATAAAAGCAGTCCTTACAAGGACTATTGGGTTATTACAGTAGTCAGCACTCAGCAGATGAGATCAGAAGCAGTGCCCACAGCAGCTACATACAGAGCACTGCAGTAGAAGGTAGATTACTACTAGTCAGCAAAGCTAACTAACCTAAACTCACTGTCCCTCAAATCCCTGCAGAGTTCTGTCCCTACAATACAGAGCAGTATCAAGTAGATTACTAGCCAGCAAAGTTACTATCAACTGTCCCTCAAATCACTAAACAGCTCTCTCCCTACACTAGCTCTTCCAAGCACACAGGCAGAATGAAAAAACGCTGCAGGGCTTCAGTTTATATATGGAAGGGGAGTGGTCCAGGGGGTGTGGGGTGGTCCAGGAGGGAGAGCTTCCTGATTGGCTGCCATGTATGTGCTGGTCTGGGGTGAGAGGTCAAAAATAAGCGCCAGCTAAGGCGAACCCAAATTGGCGAACGTCGCGCGACGTTCGCGAACATTCGGCGGACGCGAACAGTCGATGTTCGCGCGAACTAGTTCGTGGGTGAACAGTCCGCGACATCCCTACTGTCTGCCATGTAATAATTCAGCTGGAGATGATTGGGTTGTTGCATGTTATGTAGGAACTCTGTTGTAAATACTTTCCAAGATTTTCCAATAAGATTTGCTGTCTGTAGTGCTTCTTTCAGACTTTGAATCACTCGATTTCTTCATTTGCTTGTGGGTAATACACTAAAGATTTCCTATGCACAATATTCCTCTCTCTCAGAAAGAATTCAAACTCGGATGAGACAAACTGTGGTCTGTTGTCTGATATTAACTCCTTTGGATTAACTTCTCTGCTGAAGACTGTAGACAGAAATGTTATTACTGTAGCTGATGTTATATGAGAATCAAATGAAATTTCAGTTCATTTACTGTAATAGCCTATCAAGTTTATAGCAAATCTGCAGTCTATAGGAGCATCTGCAAAAGGACCCACAATATCAATAGCAAGTTTTTCCCATGCTGAATCAGAAAATTGTACTGGCTTTACATCTGGTCTCAACTTAACTGTGTGTACAAAGTTCTTTGCACAGCCCAGTGAAGTGTTGCTTTGTGGTGACATTTTAGACACTGGCTGTGTGGCAGGCACTGGTGCTGTAGTAATGAGACCATCAATTATTTGTAGGTTTAATGCAGCAAAGAGATCCCTTCCAAGTATAGCAGTACCCTTATTCACAATGTAAAAGTCACATTTTGCAGTATTTGATTCAAATTGTACAGTCACTGGCAAGCATCCAAGCACAGGGATTGGATCCTTCAAGTAACTGACCAGTTCCAGGGAAGGTGCAACAAGCGGATCTTTTGCAAAGTATTTCAAGAAAATATCCTTTGGTGGTATAGAAACAGCTGAACCTGTATCAAGCATCAGGTTAGTGGAGTGTCCCTTGTCAGCAGAAGCAGTACTGACACTGACAGTGCATATAAACTTGTCTGGAATAGGGATGGGCGAATTTTTTCGCCTAGTTTCGCCGAAAAAATGACGCCCATAGACTTGTATGGAGTTGTGCGTCAAAATAAAAAGATGCGCGACAAAAAAAATTTTTTTGACGCACATAGACTTTAATGGGCGTCGGCGTCATTTCGCCGGCGGCGAATTTTTGGCGAAACGAAACGGGTCAAATTCGCCCATCCCTAGACTCTGGAATAAATGTACCAGCTTTATCCACACTTAATACTGTAACATTTGTAGTAGTGACTTCATGAACATCTTTAGCAGAACTACGGCAGATCTTAGCAAAATGTCCTACTTTTGTGCATTTGCGGCACCGTTTAGCTATTGCAGGACTTGTAACATGATTTGCAGTGTGTTGTGTTGAACCACAGCGAAAACAGTATTTTCTATTTGTATTTTCTGTATGGTTTGGCAGTGTAGGGGAATCCCTTCCCTTAGCACTGTATTTTGCCTGTGACTGTGCATTATTAGGCCACAGTGTTGAGTTCACAATCTGTACATTCCCAGCAGTTCCCTGACTGAGAGTTTTAACCTCTGCTACTGCTGTTTCAATCTGGCTAGCAACTGTAATAGCCTTTGCAAGGGTTAAATCCTGCTCTAGGAGCAGTCTCTCTCTAATGCGAGGTGAGGTTGTTTTTTTCCACTATTTGTTCTCTTAGCATTTCATCTCTTAGCATTTCATCTATTAGATTCCCAAACTCACAGGTAACAACCAGCTCTCTCAAAGCTGCTACAAATTGTTCTGTGGATTCGCCATTACGTTGTCCACTTTGGCGGACTTTATATCTTCCAGCAACCACATTTACTCTTGGCACGAAAAAGCAGTAAGTGCAGTTTCATAAGTATCATCAGGTAATGGTAATGTATAGAATATACGCTGTCCCTCTGCTCCCAGGCAGTGAATAAGTAAAGCACGCTTTCTAGCAGCAGAAATCTCCACTTGGTCAGCAGCAATAATGTAATTTTCAAACATACAGATCCAAGCAGTAAAAGGTATGGTAGGCTAACCAGGGTTTGGAAGAAAAGGTGCAGGCTGCTGCAGAGGTAGAAGATCCCTCTCATCGTCGGTTTATTATGCTTTGGGTAGCAGAGGATGAGTAGTGTATAACAGTGCTTTATTAGCAGAGACTCATGCAGCCATTACACAACAGTAACTTTAACTTTTAAGCTGTCAGGAAGTATGTACAGTATAAGTCTGAGCACAGTGACATCTACAGGCCATTTGTATAGACACCACAATGCGTTTTGTAGGAAGTGACTGTGTCAATTTTGCACTCTTTAATGGCCTTGCTAGAATTATGCTTGAAGCAGCTACTAATTACAGGACTTACTATGGTGCCATCTGAACCCTGTGTAACAGCTACCAATGCATGCCATGCTTGGGGAAAGAATGGGGAAAGAATTGGTAAAAGAATTGGTAAAGCTGTCATTAAATTGTTCCTGGAACCCTTAGTAGTTATTATGTAGTTATTATGTAAGTGTGGAGAACATTGTTGTATATTCCATGTAAAGCAATGCAGAATGATATATATATATATATATATATATATATATATATATAGTGATAGAATGCTGATGCACACCAGGATTTTTCTTTTAAAAGTTACTTTCTTTATTTAATCGACGTTTCGGTCCACGTCTGGGACCTTTATCAAACCTTGAAAGTAACTTTTAAAAGAAAAATCCTGGTGTGCATCAGCATTCTATCACTATATAAGTCATTCTGTCTTGCACCCAGGTGAAGTTTTTTCTAAGTGTGTGCTCAAGCCTTTATATATATATATATATATATATATATATATATATATATATATAAAGAGCAAAAAAAAGCCAGCACAGCTCGTTTAAAAAGTCTTGTTGCCTGGGTGCTAACAGCAAAATAGTAATGTATATCTGGAAACAGGCGAGCACACACAGGTCTTAGTTGAAAAACAAAAGGTGTTTATTAAACAAAAAACTAACGTTTCGGCTAGCACTCTAGCCTTTCTCAAAGTACAAATGCACACTAAAAACCAACCTTTTAAACCCCCAGTGGCGGGAAGAGAGGGAAAGTGATGTCATAGGTCAGGAATGTTAAGTGGATAAACAGTATGCAACAAAAGGGGCGTGGGAGTAAAGTGAAGTGAAACCATCAAAGAAAAAAAGGGAGGTTAATAATATATACATATCAAGGCAAGCAGTAATTGCGGAAAAAGTTCATTTTAACATTAATATATACAGAGATTAATACAAGCACCAACGCTGATTTGACACAGATAGTGAGATTTAGACAATATCGGTAGTTCGTTACTCAAAGTCAATGCAACATAAAAATATATGAGTTCATAATAGAGATACAAGTCCCTTGACAAAGTGGATGCTTGAGGGAAAGAAACATTGTGTGGTGTCTGTTAGTTAACACATTGATCGCCAGGTAGGTCATCATGGAGGGAAATGTCAAGTAGTGACAGATGTAATGGCGGTTCCACAGCGGTTACCTGTGTTTGTCGACTGGTCCGGCCGTAAAAGTGCTGGAACGTAGTATACCTTGTTGTGGGCCATGGGATCCATCAGATCAGAGGCAGGAGATCGGTAGCATGATGCGCCTTAGAGTGCGCAGCGGTGTGGAGCATCCAGTGGTGCTGCGGCTGTTCGAGAGCTACCGTGGATATCAGTCGGGGAAACAGCAGAGAGGTTTCGCTTGTATTCAAGGCGTGGAGTCCGCGGGAATGGTCATCATGGAGATGAAGTAAGGGGTGTGGTATCAGCAATAGATCTAGTGTAGTTCAGGCTGACTGTAAACTCAGTGTGAAGGCGAGCGTCGCTAGGGCCTGGAAGGGTAGCAACGAGATTAAGTTCAAGGATCAAAGTTCAAAGTTCACTTATTTCTAACAAGAGAAAAAATAATCCCAAAGTAATAGATAACAGGATCACAACTAGCGATCTACAGGTATTTGATACGGAACAGAATGGGGAATAGTCTGCTGTGAATAAAAGGGAGATGAATGTGTATCGTGCTGCAGGCTCATGGTAATTGCGAGGGGAGGTACACGTAAGGAAGGAACATAAGGAAGGGTGGGTATGGGTACGTATCGGCAGTGGCAGAAAGTGGCGAGGCGATGGCACGTGCTCATGAGCTGAGGCGGAGTCTGTCCGAGTGGCTAAAAAGCAAGCCAACGGTAATGTCAAGTGATGCTGTTAAAGTAGATGGCTCAACCTAAATTTGGCTAGACCATTATTTTTAATAAAGGTTATGGTGAAAGAGCCAGGTTTAAATATGGTAAGTCCTGAGGGACATGTTCAAAGAGAACCAGCATCTGCAACCTGAAGTGCACTGGGCAAGGGGTCCGGTCATCCACCTTGTGATCGCAGGGGCATTCAGACACGTGACCCTCCCGAGTAATGTGCACGACTGGAAGTGTATCATTGGGGGTACAACCACCTAGCTGCAAGTAGAGTCTAAGAGACAAGAAGGCCACAAGGAATGCCTCATATGTGCCAGAAGCCAGAGCATGGGGGGTATTGGAAAGACAGGGGGTGGGTAACTAACAGGGGAAACTAACACAGGGTAGAGGGAGACTAACGCATGGTAAAGGGAAAACAAATGGGGTCGCAGTTAATCATGTCTGGCAGCAATCGATGTCGCATATAGTTGTGTGTATCAGGTAAACATGTTGAAACTGCCAACAAAAATGAATGGTTAAGATTATTATGGCAGTTCAGAAAAATGGAGCATATGAGATCATCTCATTAAGTCCTTTGGGGTTCAAGGTATCCAGACGGTGTATCCATTTGAGCTCAAGTTGTAGTAACCGCCGTTCTCGGTCGCCCCCTCGTGCCAGGGGCGGGACATGGTCAATAATCATGCTCCTAAGGGACGCTAAGGTATGTCTATTGGAGACAAAATGTTGAGAGACCGGGGTGTCTCCTGAGCCCTTTTGTAATGCTGTCCGTATGGAGGAGCGGTGATTGGCCATGCGGTCTCGAAAGGTGGTGATAGTCTTGCCCACATATAAAAGTCCACATGGACATTTGATGATGTAGATGACAAACTTGGTGGTGCAAGTGACCCGATGTTGGATCACAACGTGTTTGCCCGAGTGTGGATGGGTGAACGAGGGGCCTGTGATCAGTTGTCTGCAGGTGGTGCAGTCAGAGCAGCGGTAGCACCCGGCTCTGGGGGTTGACAGCCAGGTCGAAGTCTTGGAGGTGTCATAGCAGGGTGTGGGGTCAGTCTTGACCAGCAGATCTCTCAAAGAAGAGCCACGTTTGTATGATAACCTAGGAAACTGTTTAAAGATTGGTGGAAGAGTTTTGTCCCTCTGTATAATCGTCCAGTGATCCTTGATTGTTTGCATGAAAGTTTTAGTACTGGGCGAGTAGGTGGTAAGAAAAGTAAGACGGTCATCATTGGCTTTCTTGGCGTGGGTTGGTGTGGAAATGAGGTCAGCGTGAGTCAATTGGGCTGCTCTGTTACGACTTTCTGTCAGTTCATCTGCAGAGTAACCACGTTGTAGAAAGCGTAGTGTTAGCTCGTCCAGCTGTGATGCAAGATGTATTGGGTTGCTGTTGTTGCGTATTACTCGTACCATCTGTGAGTATGGGATACTTTTGAGTAAATGTGGTGGATGGCAGGAAGAATAATGCAACAGGGTGTTGCGGTCAGTCGGCTTACGGTAGATTGTAGTGCTCAATGTGGTTTCTTGTTTAGATAATAGGATGTCCAAAAAGGGTATTTCTTTGCAGTCGATCTGAGCAGTGAATTTAATTGGGGTGGGGAGGTCATTAAGCTCCCTGACCATTGTTGTGAACTGGTCTTCGGTGCCAACCCATAGGATCAAAAGATCGTCTATATAGCGCCAAAGTCTGTATATGAATTGTCCATACTGAGGGAAAATGTGTTGGTCCTCGAAGCTTGCCATGAACAGATTGGCGAAGGATGGTGCCACGTTAGAGCCCATACTGGTGCCGCTAAGTTGTAGGTAATAGCTCAATTCGAATTTGAAGTAATTGAGTCTCACTTTCTTTGATGGTTTCACTTCACTTTACTCCCACGCCCCTTTTGTTGCATACTGTTTATCCACTTAACATTCCTGACCTATGACATCACTTTCCCTCTCTTCCCGCCACTGGGGGTTTAAAAGGTTGGTTTTTAGTGTGCATTTGTACTTTGAGAAAGGCTAGAGTGCTAGCCGAAACGTTAGTTTTTTGTTTAATAAACACCTTTTGTTTTTCAACTAAGACCTGTGTGTGCTCGCCTGTTTCCAGATATATATATATATATATATATATAGATACATATATATAGATATATATATATATGTATATATATATGTGTATATATATATATATATATATATATATATATATATATATATATATATATATATAGTTGTAAGTTATGAACAACAATAATAATGTTCAATACCACTTTGTAACTTGCCTTACCGGTATATGTTCCTCTGTGGAATTATCCCACACACTGTTCTTTCATTATGTTGGTTGACTAAACATCTAAGAAAGCATTTAAATCATCCTTTCACTTCGGGGAACATTCGAGGGAAGGTGTTGATGCTTATCTGGAGGTCCTACATGGTTTCTTTATAGAACAAGTCTCGACAGTCAGAGGGCAGTAGCCCCTTAGTGTGCAGGTCCATGGATGATCACAAATATGCAAAGTAAATCTATTTTTAAGGTCTTAATAGTAATCAAGAAGTGTTTCAGGCTTATTAGTGTACATGTATGTAAAGGTAAGATCACAGGGGGGCTGGCATCCAGTCTGCACACCAGTCTGCAGTCTGCCCTTGTTTTCTAAAGGGAACACTTCATCAGTAGGTTTTATACTATGTACATGTACAGTACTTTTTTTCTATTATTGTGAAAACTGATCTTTACCTTCTTATGTGTTCTGTGTTTTGAGATATAAACACAGCAGGTCTTCATGAAGCCAATAAATATTTTGTTTACCCAGCCCACCGTCACTGACCACGAGGTAGAGATTCACCTGATGCAACAGCAGCTGCTGCATTTCCGCGTGAGTTAAATGACAGACAATAGGGCTCACTTTAATTTTTTGCTGTTCCTTTAATACTTATAAGGCTATTAAGCAACAGATAATTTATATCAAATTAAGTGACATATTAAAGAATCTTACCAAACTGGAATTTATATTTAAGTAAATATTGCCCTTTTATATCTCTTGCCTTGAACCACCATTTCGTGATGGTCTGTGTGCTGCCTCAGAGATCACCTGACGAGAAATTCTACAACTCTAAAGTATGGTAAATGTGTCCATCTTTTACCACAAGTTATCACTGCAAATAGTTTTCCTCCAAAATATTCGCAGAGACTAAGTTTACTAAATGGTGATACGCTCAGAAATCATACATTGCGATCACTGGCGTTAAATACTCAACATACCAGCTTACGTTAGCCTTAGTTTCCGCCAGTTTAGAATTTTCTGGCAACAAAATACATTTGCGAATATTTTTGCTATAAAATAGTCTTGTTTTATGGTGTTTATTATGGCAATTTTTAATGACAGATATATGGTCAGAAAAGCTTCTTCAAAATGTATAAATTTTATTATAATTATAACTATAAGCTGTCAATACCACAGAAATCAAACTTATTGATATGCTTCTTCAAAACTTTATAAACTTGAGTATGGCCTGCCTGTTCAATCAGAACAACTCTCATCACTGTTGCTCAGCTCTTCTAGTATGGAACACACTTGAAACTGTCGAGGCTGACGAATCCTTTGATGCCTCCTGCCGATAATTAATCTCTGAGCTGAAACAGCTGCTGTAGCTGAAGTCAGAAGCATACAAACCAAAACATTCTCTCTTTTCTCCTGTCAGCAACGTCTAGAGGAACAGTAAAGTTTGATGGGTAAAAAAAGGTATTATGGGATATTTCCTGTCCCCTTAAGAATTTTCTTGCAATATAATAATTTAACGGCACTACATACGTAGTTTTTGAAAATATTATAGTGACAATTTTGTCTATCGCTCATTTCACTGAATAGAAAACCAGGCATTCATTTGTACTTAGCGTTATTTTCAGTGAATGCATAACTGGCAATCACATATTCTTACACAAGCAAATTTGCAAATTTATATTCATCGCCAGTTAGTCAACTGGCTGTAACATATTTGCCGATAATTTTGTCTATATTTTGTTTGCAACATTATAGTAAACTGACCCCTCTGTCTGTTAACTGGCTCATGTGACCTACTGTAGCCAGAGCCGGATTCGCTGGGCAGGCGCCCCTAGGCCGTGCGTTACGGTGGTCCAAGCGCCCGCCCGCACTACCACTATGAGTGCCGAAGCACTGGGGAGCACATCCGGCTGGGCGGCATGCCGCCCCCAAAAATGTGCCGCCCTAGGCCTGGGCCTATGTGGCCTCACCACAAATCCGGGTCTGACTTTAGCATGTAGGTTTTTTTGGTTTGTTTGTGTGCATCGTTAATTCTAGGATTTCGGAGGCGGCCCTTTTTTTTTAAAATGGCAATTTTCTATTTTATGATTACCCAGTAGCACATACTTCTAAAAAAGTATATTATTATGAAAATAGTTTATTTACATGGAGCAGGGTTTTATATATGAGCTGCTTCATGCAATATATTTTTACAGAGACCTAAATTGTTTGGGGGGGGTATACTATTCCTTTTAGTATAGGGCTTCAGAACACCTTGTGTCCCCTGGCGCTTCATTATTGCGTCTTTTACCTTTATGGTTTTTAACTGGACAGCCTGTCAGAGAGACTGTCTGATTAAAAATGGCTTTACCAGGTTTTGTCACTCTGCCTGACTGACCTAGAATTAATCCAGTTCCTACTTGCCAGGTCATAGTCCAGCACAGGACGGCCATCTCGCCAAGCTTGGGGGAGATAAGTTATGTGCAGGTGGTGGGGTGGGCCAGGACTAGGGGTAGGCAGACAGAAAAAGTATGTGAATAGAGTCCTCTGTGAACCCAAGGCACATACTGTACCTCTCCTGCCTAGCCCTAATTCTGGCCCTGCCAGAACTGCATACAAAAACAAACCCCAAATGAATCTATTCCATTTCAGAATCTCTTCGTTCCGCCTGTGACAAGCCGACTCAACTTTTGTTTTTATACCTAACAAAAAAACGATGCTTTGTACCTTGTATGTTGACCCTGCCTTAGAGAATGAGCACTAAAGTGCTGAATTGGGTCCATGGCAAATCTGTGGTTTATGGAAGATCATGTTTATGTAACGATTTACTCATATTGTATTTTAAGTCACTTTGGAGTTTTATGGCTTCTGCTGTACTTATAGTTTATAGCAGGTACTACTTTGTATACATCTTATACTAAATTTCATTTTTGCAATTAGACACTCACGCTGTTCAGATGTGCCCTGTCATGTACAAATAATCTTTATAATTTTCAGTTGCTTTAAAGGACAAGGAAAGTTAAACTAAAGAAGTAGCTAGAAATGTTGAACATTATGTTTTGGGCTTCTGTACCAGCCCAAGGCAACTACAACCCTTTAGCAGGGAAGATCTGTGTCTCCAAAGATGCCCCAGTAGCTCCCTGTCTTCTTTTATGCTGATTCACTGTACATGTTCTGTGGTGCTGTCACTTATTGAGCTTAGGGACTGACTCACAATATACAGTACACATAGAATATAAGTATCACAGTTTAAGGCTGATTAGTAACTAATACAGATAATTACTACATAGCAGCACAGAAACCAGTGCAATTAGAATCAGAATTTAATAATCAGTCTTGTAGCATCAGCTTATATGACAGGCCAACCTCATTTTCTGCTGGATAATTTGCGACGACCCCTAAGCTTAGCTTCTCAACAGCTGTTCAGAGTCCAGTGAGCCTGTGAGTGTCACAGACACTTTCCAAGATGGTGACATTTGAAGTCCTGGATCATGCTTTTGGACAGCTAAAACTTTAGGCTGGTGCAATAAATTCAGTATATAAAACATGGCATGTTTAGCCCTATTCATTTTTTGGGTTTAGTTCTCCTTTAAAAAGACAAATACGCCCGTGGAAGCAGTTTCAGAGCTGTGAGGAATCTAAAAAAATTATTTTCACATACCTTAATGATGATCATATAGCTGCACAGCTGTAAGGCCTACTCCCACTTTGTCTGAGCCCTGACAGATTGACGTTATTCATATGTTAATGCATATGATAGCACAGGATATGATCTTATACACCACCATCTGCTATGAAATAAAATTCACAGTATCCTCAGCCAAATAAAAAGTGAGCACTGCATGGAGGTACAGTCCACAGCAGCTTGAGGGTGATAAATCTGACATTCTTTCCTTTGTGCTACAAGGCTAGGAAGACTGCCGGGGAAGGGGTAAAAGAAAGCAGGAGATAACCCACCGTTTTAAAAGATGTAAAGGACAAAATAAAGCAGTCTCTAAACACTAATAAAAAGAGAATTGAGCTGGTTGTAACAGCTTTCGTCGACAGGTACATATCCTCTGGAGTGTTCCAGCTACTTGATCACAAACATTATGTGATCACGTTTCCTTTTCAACTAGTCAATATGTGTCTGCATTTAAAGCTTTCGACATAAAATACATGATAAATATCGTTGACTTGTATCTCCCATTGAAAAAAGAAACCCTCGTTAGCCAGCATTGCCTTCCAATAATCACTAAAAGGTAACAGGAAAAATAATACCCTTGTGATCCATAATGTAAACATGGGCTCTGCCACAGCAGAAAGGAAGAGATGAGAACTAAGTGGTAGTCACCAGGGCTGAGTGTTATTCGTTGTACTTCCTTGACATCATTTGCTTGCCAGGAGTGTGGCTTTAGTAAAAAGATATTTATTAATATTCCTACAATCAGACTGTGAAATGCCAGCTCTGCATGTGTACATTGTAGTTGACTGAACAAGTCTTGTGCATTTAGCTTTCATTTGCCATCTTAATAAGAAGCATTGGTACAGTGAATACTTTATGTGGAATAGCCCGTAAAACCAGTGTATTCCAGTTACAAAAATGAAGTTTTGTTCAAACGATCTCCACCCGTATAGATGCTCACTCTCCTATTAAGGCCACACCAGCCAGGCCAAACTTATACTCATGCAATAATGCTGGATAGGAAGGAGCTGACGATCCGCAGGCTTTGCTGCAAAATTCCTTTATTAACACAACATGTTTCGGATCATCATGGATGCTTTTTCAAGTAACCTAGTAACATAACTGAAATACATTCATTTATTCAGTTTTTATACTGTAAATTGCTTATGCAGATGGAGTAGACTTTATTTTGATACCTGTCTCAAATCGCACATATGGAACACATTAGAATATTTTCTCTTCTCTTCCTGTGCAAATCTATATTGCAGTATTTATATGGAATAATGGAGTAAGTAATGGAGTAAGTTTTGTCTTATTAACCAGCAGCAATACATTTCAGGTGTATTGAAGATATAATGCTGAAATTAAACAGTGGATACTGGATTATTTAACCAGGGCAATGTCTGTCAATGATTCTGCTCATTGTGCATGTACTTGCTCCTGCAGGATATACTATTGTGTTATTATTATTGTAGTAGTGTAGAAGAGAGGACTAGCAGAGAGGTGTCCAATAACCTGGAAGGAGAAACACGATTTTTTATGCAGTGTCCTTCATGCAAATAGGCCTACCAAACTACAATATTATTAAGACATCTAAGCAACAAAATCAGTGATGAAAAATATAAATATTTGTATAAATATGTATTTATACAAATATGTTTGCAATTTTCCTGCCATTGTTACACTCCTTCTAAGATTAAAGGGGATGTATAGCACCAAACAACATATACATTGTTTGTCATAGTGAAAAAGTAGCATATATTAAATAAGCATAAGTTCAATGCTCATATCTACCACTTGGCAGGGAATGGTAGCATTTTTAGAATCCCATTACCATCTCATTGTTCTGTTGCTAGGCTACAGGGGAGGAAAGGAACGGAGGTGATAATCACCCAACTTACAGTGCCACAGTAAAGAGTGTGGTGTTTATGCAAATGGCCTGTAGATATCACTGTGCTCAGACTTATATTGTGCATACTTCCTGGTAGCTTAAAAGTGAAAGTTACTGTTGTGTAATGCCTGCATGACTCTGCTAATAAAGCACTGTTATACTCTAGTCATCCTTGTCTACCCAAAACATAACAAATTGTCGACAAGCTGGCTCGTCTTCCTCTGCAGCAGCCTGCACCTTTTCTTCCAAACCCTGTTGAGCCTCCCATAACGTTTACTGCTTGGATCCATATGTTTGAAAATGACATTATTGCTGCTGACCAAGGGGAGATTTCTGCTGCTAGAAAGCGTGCTTTACTTATTCACTGCCTGGGAGAAGAGGGACAGCGTATATTCTATACATTACCATTACCTGATGATACTTATGAAACTGCTCTTACTGCTATAAAGAACTTTTTCGTGCCAAGAGTAAATGTGGTTGATGAATGATATAAATTCCACCAACGTGGACAACGTAATGGCGAATCCACAGAACAATTTGTAGCAGCTTTGAGAGAGCTGGTTGTTACCTGTGAAATTGGGACTCTAACAGATGAAATGCTAAGAGACCAAAAAGTGGAAAAAAACAAACTCACCTCACATTAGAGAGAGACTGCTCCTAGAGCAGGATTCAACCCTTGCATAGGCTATTACAATTGCTAGCCAAATTGAGACAGCAGTGGCAGAGGCTAAAACTCTCAGTCAGGGAACTGCTGGGAATATACAGATTGTGAATTCAGCACTGTGGCCTAATAATGCACAGTCACAGGCAAAATACAGTGCTAAGGAAAGGGATTCACCTACATTGCAAAACCGTGCAGCAAATACAAATAGAAAATACTGCTTTCACTGTGGTTCAACACAACACACTGCAAATCATGTTACATGTCCTGCAAAAGCTAAACGGTGCCACAAATGCACAAAAGTAAGACATTTTGCTAAGATCTGCTGTAGTTCTGCTAAAGATGTTCATGAAGTCACTACTACAAATGTCACAGTATTAAGTGTGGATAAAGCTGGATAAAGCTGGTACATTTATTCCAGGCAAATTTATATGCACTGTCAGTGTCAGTACTGCTTCTGCTGACAAGGGACACTCCATTAACCTGATGCTTGATACAGGTTCAGTTGTTTCTATACTACCAAAGGATATTTTCTTGAAATACTTTGCAAAAGATCCGCTTGTTGCACCAGCCCTGGTAAGTTACTTAAAGGATCCAATCCCTGTGCTTGGTTATTTGCCAGTGACTGTACAATTTGAATCAAACAGAGCCGGGCCAACCCAGCCAGGCGCCCTAGGCAACTTGGCCGGGTACGGCGCCGGCTGAGCGCAGTTTCTGGCGCACATATGCGAAAGTGCGCTCTGGCGCGCATGCGCGAAAGTGCACTCTGGTGCGCATGCGTGAAAGTGTGCATGAGTGGGCATGCACGAAACTTTGTGTGTAAAGAAAAATATACGCGTGCAAGTCGGGGAGAGACGGGACCGCACAATGGGGTAGGCGTCAGAGCAGGTATGTGCCTGGCGCCCCTCCAGCTTTTTATGCCCTAGGCATGTGCCTACTCTGCCTACCCCTAGTTCCGGCCCTGGAATCAAATACTGCAAAATGTGACATTGTGAATAAGGGTACTGCAAAAGGGAAGGGATCTCTTTGCTGCATTAAACCTACAATTAGTTGACGGTCTCGTTACTATAGCACCAGTGCCTGTCTAAAATGTCACCACAGCCAGTGTCTAAAATGTCACCACAAAGCAACACTTCACTGGGCTGTGCAAAGAACTTTGTACATAAAGTTAAGTTGAGACCAGATGTAAAACCAGTACCATTTTCTGATTCAGCATGGGAAAAACTTGCTATTGATATTGTTGGTTCTTTTACAGATGTTCCTATAGACTATAGATTTGCTATAAACTTGATAGACTATTACAGTAAATGGCCTGAAATTGCACTTGTTTCTCATATAACATCAGCTACAGTAATAACATTTCTGTCTACAGTCTTCAGCAGAGAAGTTAATCCAAAGGAGTTAATATCAGACAATGGACCACAGTTTGTCTCATCTGAGAGAGAGGAATATTGTGCATAGGAAATCTTCAGTGTATTACCCACAAGCAAATGGAGAAATCGAGCGATTCAACAGAAGTCTGAAAGAAGCACTACAGACAGCAAATCTTACTGGGAAATCTTACACTTTCAACCTGGATCTTTAGTCAGAATTAAGAAACCATGAATACTGAAACAAGGACAATCTAAATTTACTACACCACTTGAAGTGAGACGCCAGCGAGGACCATACACATATGAACTGTCTGATGGACGCATATGGAATGCAAGTCGTCTTGCTCCTGTTAGATATGACTTTGGAGAAGCTCCATTTGATGAAGGACATTTTCCTACTCCTGCTGTCAACTACAATAGGCCTGAAGAAAGTGAATCTATAAGGCGTACTGAGAGAATTAGAAAACTACCTGCATAGACCCAGGACTATGTGATGTGAATAATGTATATTATTGCTTTAAGATGCATTGTTGTTGTTTATTACATTTGTCCAAATGCTTTCCTATTTTAGGGGGAATATGTGGTGTTTATACAAATGGCCTGTAGATGTCACTGTGCTCAGACTTATACTGTGCATACTTCCTGGTAGCTTAAAAGTGAAAGTTACTGTTTTGTAATGCCTGCATGACTCTGCTAATAAAGCACTGTTATACTTTACTCATCCTTGGCTACCCAAAACATAACAAAGAGTGATTACGTTTATCAGAGCAAAGTTACCTGGCTGGGGGCACCTGGGAGACTAACACCATTCTGCTGGGGGAGTGCTATTAACTGATCATTTTGTGAAAAACATTTTTTCCTTGACAGACTCTCTTTATTTAATGTATATAGGAAAGTTTGACTGCACAGCCTCTTAATCTCAGAATCTCTGTCATAGTAACCAGACAACAAAAAATAAAAGAGAACCTTGCATTAATGATATTGTTGTATTGCATTCATCCCTGATCATACTCAGCGCTATCTAGGTACAGTATATAAACTATAATAATTATATAGTATGACTAATGAAGGCAAGAGAAGAAGGGGCATGCATGTAGTTAAAAGCAATATGCCAATGCAAGTTATTATTGCTACTATGAATGTTCCAGCTCTTGGAATATTTCACCCATATCCCCTCTTTTCTCATAATCCTAAAAATCCCCAAAAATACATGCACTTTACATTACATTTTGAAGATTCAATGTTTTTTATTCGTATTCCCTCCGGTTAATAGCATATTTAGGACCCATTAAGCTAACTTATGCCTGCTCTATTGTTTATGAACAGTAAGCTTATTATAGAACCCAGGCCTGATTAAATGGCTGGATCCTGTAGCTATGACTATAGTAATTTTGTATATACAGTATAATGATTTATTATACTTTGTAGGCCAGGTTTGGGTTCTATGATATAGGAAGGATTTTTTTTTTACCCACAATCAGGGTTTTTCAAGGAATAAAAATCACCTAGGGGCCTATTTAATAAACTTCAAATTTTTCTGGTCGAGTATTTGGGAAACTTTTTTTTTTTGAGCAAATTTTTTTTCCAAGATTTATTATGAACCAAAGCTGCTAAAAATTTGAATCTGAAAAATACTTCAGCTAAAACTATGTAAAAGTCATTGGCAGGTGGTCCCTTTAACAACTGTCAAAGGGACAATGAATATATTTAAAGGGGAGTTGCGTGCATTTTATAATGATTTTAGATATTTTTGTTATTGTATTGTAATGGATTTGGAATAATAGATATAAAATACGCCATAGGAGATGAGTATTGGTTCCAATGCCTTCATTTACAAAGTGACACCGTTTTCTGTACTTAAAGGAAAACTATACCCCAAAAATTAATACTGAAGCAACAGATCATTATTATCAGTTTATATCAAATAAAGTGGCATATTAAAGAATCTTACCAAATATTGCCTTGAGCCACCATTTTTGATGGTCTCTGTGCTGCCTCAGAGATCACCTGACCAAAAATACTGAAACTGTAACTGTAACAGTAAGAAGTGTAGAAGCAAAAGACAGAACTCTGTCTGTTAATTGGCTTGTGTGACTTAACAAGTATGGTTTGTTTGTGTGCACCGGGAATTCTAGGATCCCAGGGGGCAGCCCTTATTTTTTAACATGACAGTTTTCTATTTACCAAATGGATCATACTGTACTACTAAAAAGTATATTATTATGAAAATGGTTTATTTACATGAAGCCCAGTTTAAATATGAGCTGTTTTATGCAAAATATTTTTATAGAGACCTACATTATTTGAGGGTTATAGTTATCCTTTAATTATATTTGGGAAAGGACAGTGCAGCTTTACATACTGTAAAAAGTGGGTTTACACACACACATACGCTAATATACTACAAATAGTAGGGGATATAAGCAGTGATGAAGCATGGATCATTTTCCTGAAATCCCTTGCGTGAGCATTAGGCATTAATGTACAGAACTGTCTACACACCTGTTGCTCTTGGCTTGTATCATCAATGGAATGTTAAGCCAGAAACTCATAGCTAGAGGTTACTCTGCACATTCAGGGTCAGCATTCATAGAGGAAATGATCTGAGCAGGGACGCTTCATTCCATAAGACATTGTGGAGTCATGTCTTTTCTTTCATTTAACTTTTAAACAAAATTATAATGTGCACCCACATTTGCTTTTATTTAAGAAGCATGTTAGCGAAAGCAATGGCCCAATATTCCTGGCCACCATGCTTCAGAGATTTCAAGTACTGTAGTAACTGTTATATATCATACAATCTGCAGCGTCTGATTTGACTTTCACATCGATCTGTAACCAATTATGTTAAGATTTATCATATTCATTTCCAACAAGTTACAATGGCTAATAGACCTATCCTTGCGCTGTTTATGCAGTTATACATATCTGCTATTGCTTCATATTAAATTCGCAGATGGGAACAGAAATATGACCACATCAGCTCTCTTACTACAATAAAGCAATTTATCATCTGTTTTTTCACTAGAAATATAGAAACATGAATTAATTATGATGTCCTGGCTGGCTTTAGCGATAGGAAATCTTAAATACACTGAAGACATCTGTTTGCTCTAGAATCGTTCTGAACATTTACCTATATAAATTATATTTGTTAGTCTTTTTTGCATCTAAAATTTTGGGGTTTTTTCCAATTACATATCAAATTGATTTACTATAGTAAATGTCTTTTTTTTCAAGGTAAAATATACATGTATAAACGATAAAATTACTGATTATAATCCAAAAACAGAAGTTAGTACGATTTTTCTGGTTGGACTTTTTAGGGGAAAACACTAATTTTTCGTAGAAGGAAAAAAACCTATAATTTTTGTGATTTCTTAAACCCTGATGGTAAAAGTTTGAATAAAAAAGTACTCCAACTCAAACCTGCTGAGGTCATATAGAAGTCAATGGAAGAGGTCCCATTTACAATTGGGAGATATCCCGTTCTGCTCTGGGTTTCGTACAATAATCCCAAGAATATTTGGTTTTCAGGTGATAATCCAAAAAAGTAAATGTTTTTGGGCATCAAATCTGAAAAAATCACATGATTCAGATTCTTTTTAATGATTTTATCAATTCTTTAAATCTTACCAGATTTTTTCGTGATTAATTTGTCGATAAATACAGCAAAAAAGTCAGTGGTAATTTGGTCAGAGGTTTTAACAAAATAGGGAGAAATAAGGAGGAGTTTGATAAATAACCCCTTTATTGTCGTCATATTTGCATTTTTCTCTGTCTTTCTATCTTTTTACTTTTGGTCTCTGCTTGCTGTATCTCTCTCTAAGCTTCAGTAGGCAGCAGCTTCTGTACTACATATCATGGGCAAGTCCACATAGATAAAAGGCTCTACGTTAAAACAAGTGCCACCAATAGGTGGTTTGATGCCTTTGTAATGCACATCAGTGATAACACTGTAGAATGTTACAATGGTAACATAAAACTGGAAGATGTGTTAACTTACATATTTATGAAAATAGTTACATATTACATATTAACTTCCATATTTATGTCACCTACACAACAAATTGGAGTATACAACGCTTTTTAACACCAAGCCAGATCCTCTTATTTTAAAATAAATTGCTTGTCTATTATAATAAGTTGTAGGCAATCTTTCAGATTTGCCATTAAATGTCAACAACAAGGGGGTGTTAACAACAGATGGCAAAACTGCAGAATTATCTTTAACGGTTCCAAAATATAGACACAAACATATAATAATAAGAATGTTACTGCAGTGTTTGTACATTTGTATTTAAGATCGTAATTAGTTAGATTACTGCTAACTGATGATTTGTTGGTATGGTTTTCATAACATCCAGTGCAGCTGTTCCCAGACTGTTCCCTAAAGTGGGACTACTAACTTTGCATCACTTTCTGTAGCTACAAATATTATGTCAGATTTTAATTGGTCTAACACAGTTAGGGGCACATTTCTATTGGTCGAATATCGAGGGTTAATTAACCCTCGATATTCAGCCATCGAAGTAAAATCCTTCGACTTCGAATATCGAAGTCGAAGGATTTACCGCATTTCATTCGATCAAAGGAAAAATCGTTCGATCGAACGATAAAATCCTTCGAATCTAACGATTTGAAGGATTTTAATCCATTGATCAAAGGATTTTCCTTCGATCAGAAATTACTTAGAAAGCCTATGGGGACCTTCCCCATAGGCTAACATTGGTGCTCGGTAGGTTTTAGGTGGCTAAGTAGATGGTCAAAGTTTTTTTTAAAGAGACAGTACTTTGACTATCGAATATTCGAATAGTAAAAGATTTTTAGTTCGAATCGTTCGATTCGAAGTCGTAGTCGAAGAAGCCAATTCGATGATCCAAGTAGCCAAAAAAACCTTCGAAATTCGACACTCGAGCAAAATAAATGTGCCCCTTAATGTAAAAATGTTGCGAAGGACCTGCACCGAACTTCACCTTTTCATTGTTTTCATTTCATTGCAAAATACAACCTACTTACAACTGTCTTTCCTAAACATGGCTATCCACACTTAAGCTGATTAAAATATTTCAACCCTTTACATCAATAACAGGTCAGTGTAGAGATGTCTAAGCTGTAATATATTAAAGGGCTGTAAGCCATACTAAACATCATTTTATTTGCTCTGTCTAGAAATTCTTGTTTCAAGTTACAGAGCATCACCAATATAATTTTGTTTTCCTGTTTCCTAAAGTCACTTTTTCACCCAAGCAACAGTTAGAAGGTGTAGGAGTCCTTCAACTTATCAGATGCCAGAAAGCTGACAGTGGTCAGATTTCAGGAGAGAGTTGCAGGAAATAACTCATTGATTAAAGCACTTGAAGCAAATATTTATGTGTCTCTTAAACCATGATTCCCAGGGAAGGAAGCCAGGAGAAAAAAATGTTTTTATTGCATGACAGTTAATCTTTTGAGAAATGTATTGCATGCTGTTCTGTTCTTCAGAAGGGTCCAGATGACATCATAAATAACTGACAGAATGGTGAATTTGGAAATGCTCTTATCTAGCAAAGAAGTTATAAAAACTGTGTTGTTGATATTCTGAAATATATGAATTCAGTGGATTTTTTTGTATTCTATGTCCACATAAAAGGAAAACAAACCTACTCACCGACACAGGGCACTTTATTAATTTCGAATCTGACTTTTTTTCAGACCTCACAAAGGAAAACTGTAAATTAAATTCAATTGCATTAAGCTGCAAAAAGAACAAAACAGTAAATGCTGTAATTATTCCATTGATTCATATAGATTAGAATAGTTAGGTGTTTCACTGTCAAAAATTTTCATTAACATTTTTAAAATTTTTCTGTTGATAATCTCCAAAATTTTAAAGCTTGAGTTTGAATTCAGAAAAACTTGAGATTGTGGAAAAAATGTCATTTCAAATATAAATAAGGTTGCCACAAAATCTTAAAAATGGAACCCCACCAAAATTATTTATGTATATATACAGGTATGGGATCTGTTATCCAGAATACTTGGGACCTGGGAATTTCTGGATAACAGGTCTTTCCGTAATTTGGATCTTCATACCTTAAGTCTGTTAGAAAATCATGTAAACTTTATATATATATATCTATATATATATATATATATATCTATATCTATATATCTATCTCTCTCTCTCTCTCTCTCTCTCTCTCTCTCTATATATATATATATATATATATATTTAATTGCGTTTTGTGGCACCATAAGCAGAATTATAAAAATAATATTAAATTGAAAAAATGTAGATGCCATGTGCATGTTTATTTCTATAGTGTCAACAGACGAGTTTATTAAATGAAAACATTTGTACATAATACAGTACAATACATTTGTGAAAACAGAAAACTCCTCGCAATAATAGCCAAGATGTTAGGAAGTAAATAAACTATGTAGA
Organism: Xenopus petersii; assembly: GCA_038501925.1. Lineage (NCBI taxonomy): Eukaryota > Metazoa > Chordata > Amphibia > Anura > Pipidae > Xenopus > Xenopus petersii. The sequence goes on along the minus strand of CM076675.1, from coordinate 101,765,792 downwards.
AGAATGGAAGGTAGAGACGGGAGAAAGGAAGTGGGATGCTTTCTGTTGAAAAAAGTGAGTATGTTGGGTGTTATGTCTCTGTGGATATATATTAGGTAATAAAGAAAAAAACATTTATAATGAATATATAGCAAAGACTGCATAGAAAATGCAAATATAAACATCACTACTAGATGTCAGCAGCTTAGCTTTAACTGTTACGACGGGAACCTAAAGGAGCACAATGGGCAATAATTAGATCTTACACCACAGAATTAAAACAAAATGTTGTGTTCAGGCACCAATATCAATTTCATATGCAGGGGCTGATATGGGAGTTGGAACTGATGGTAATTTGAGGCAAGGTATGCAAATTATTTTATACATTATATCATAATTTGGTTTTCTATAACATCATTTTCTCTACATGTTATTACATTTAATCCAATTATCCTTAAAAAACTAAAATGAAAAACTAATTTTGTTAACTCTATTTAACTCGGATTCTGAGAGGTCATGACTTAAAGGAGTATCAGACCCTAAAAATGACTGGTTAAAATACCATATTTTCTCTATTGAATTGATTGTACCAGCCTAAAGTTTCAGCATCTCAACAGCAGTGATCCAGGACTTCAAACTTGTCACAGGGAGTCACCATCTTGGAAAGTTTTTGCAACATCACATGCTCAGTGGGCTCTGAGCAGCTGTTGAGAAGCTAAAAAAAAATTAGTTTGCCTGTAATATGAGCTGATGCTACAAGGCATATCTGTATTAAGTACTAATCAACCTTATATTGTGACATTTCTATTCTGTGCATTGGTCGCTAAGCTCTGAAACTGACAGCAGCACAGAGCATGTGCAGTGAATCAGCTGAAAAGAAGATGGGGAGCTACTGGGGCATCTTTGGAGGCACAGATCTTCCCTGCTAAAGGGCATTGCCTTGGGCTGCTACAGAAGCCCAAAACATAATGTACAACATTTCTAGCCTACTTCTCTAGTTAAGCTTTAGTTCTCCTCTAAGGTCATATAAACTTATCTTTTTTAATTCTTTGATGAGAGGAATATAAACTTTGACAGATTTTCATTGTCTTGCTTGTGCTGTAATGGACAGAAATTGTATAGATCTGATAATAATTTTCTCTACAAACCTAGTGAGACCTGCTAGAGATTACCTCAAAATGAAAAGTTATTCTTTGCAAAATCTGGTGCTGCAATTTGTAGGTCTGTTGGCTTTTCACATTATGGATAAAATATTATGGATAAAAAGAGTTTCTTGCTGCTATTTGCTTGATATCCCAATATTTTAATGAATTGGCATACCGAGAGGCAAATATATGGTCTGGACTTAAGGCCATCCAGGAGTCTTGTATGTTAAACATCAGGGATAAATAAAACTATATGCCAAGTGCCATATATCACATGTGAATACCACAGGACAGAAATAAAATGGTGACTTCCCTGATCACTAATAAAATAGGAACACTCCGAAAATTCAATTCATAATTTAAGTCTTCCCTCCAAAAAAAAAAGTGTCAAGATGGCTTTTAACATCTTCAAATGGCTCAACGGACCTCTGCCATTGACTTTAGGTTAGGTTTTAGGTGGCGAATATTAGAATTTGTTACTGTTACCATGGTTGAATGTGTGAATTTTGACACCAAAAAAAATCTGAAAATTCGATATTCAAATTTACTATTCAACCCTTAATAAATCTGCCCCTTAGTAAAAAAGAAATTCCAGGTAAACATGTCTGTGCAAAATTGTTTCATATACCTGAAGTGCAAAGATTTATGGCAGTTAGTAAACTGTGTGCAGATAAGTGCATCTGGCGAGAATGGGTGGAACAAAAGTGAGGCTTAGGTGTGCAATTACATTCCCTGCAACTGCAGGTCTGTAGTTACAACACACAAAGGGTTTATTAAACCCCGAGGCTGCTAAAAATCTGAATAAAAAAATACTCCAACCCAAACATGCCGAGTTCATGTAGAAGTCAATGTCCCATTTACAACTGGAAGATATCATGCTCTGCGCTGGGTTTTGTATAATAATCTGAATAAATTGTGGTTTTTGGCCGATAATCTGAAAAAATCTGCGTTTTTGGTCATCAAATCCGCAATAAATTGTACGTTTCGTATTTTTACAATTTTATTGCTTTATTGGTAAATATGGTAAAAATGTGCACTGGAGTTTGGTCAAAGTGGCTTGAAAATAATGAAACATTTTTGGATTTTTGTAAATAACCCCCTAAAAGTTTCCTATAGGTCATGCTGATCATTTTTCACTGATAGTGCTGCTTTTGTAAAGTAATTGTTACTGGAGGTTCCTAAACCTGACTGTTTTGCCAACCTAACTGTCCCTTTTCGAACTGTCAGTTAGATTTTCTAACACTAGGGGGCACATTTACTAAGCTCGAGTGAAGGATTCGAAGTAAAAAAACTGCAATTTTGAAGGTTTTTTTTGGTACTTCGACCATCGAATAGGCTACTTCGACCTTCGACTTCGAATGGAATGATTCAAACTAAAAATCATTCGACCATTCGATAGTCAAAGTACTGTCTCTTTAAAAAAAAAAACTTTGACTACCTACTTCGGCACTTTAAACCTACCGAGCTACAATGTTATCCTATATGGACCTTTCCCATAAGCTTTCTAAGCTTTTTTTGATCTAAGGAAAATCCTTTGATCGATGGATTAAAATCCTTCGAATCGTTCGATCAAAGTATTTGCGGGAAATCCTTCGACTATATTCGAAGTCGAAGGATTTTACTTCGATGGTCGAATATCGAGGGTTAATTAACCCTCGATATTCAACCCTTAGTAAATGTGCCCCTTGGTGACTACTGCAGCACAAATATGGCAGCCCCCTCATGGAGAAACTTGGGGGATCTGATTGTTAATGTAAAAACTTCAGGAAGTATTTTATAGCAAAATTATAAGGCAAATTCAAAGACAAAGTTATGATATATTTAATTCTAGGTGCCAGTATACACAACTAACAAGCAAGGCTCTTCTCTCACTAGTTTTACAACTATCTCAGAAGGGAGGAGCTGGTTCATTAGCTTTGAAGTATGAACATCCAGAGGTCCCAGCCACCTTTTCAGCTGTTATTTTCTGCCAGTCCATTTACAGTATTTCCTAGTTGCCAGGATCAAAATTAAAATATTACTATTAGACTTCAAATCTGTCTGCAACATGAATTATTTTTCTTCTACGTCCCTCCATGTCAGTACACATGGGGCATTGCCCCTCCCAGACCTGGAGGTAGGACCTATAACATAGCCAATCAAAATGAATCATGACCTATAAAACCACATGACTTCCTCCTCACCACAGTTATTTTTTGTTGAATTTTGTGAGAAATCAAACACAGTTTTTGTTTTTTGTATTTTTTTTTGTTTATTTATTTATTTATTTTTCCTCTGTGTGGACACAGAGGGATGATTTCCATGTAATGGAGAAGATTTTACCTCATGCCTCAAGATGCATAATCTGTAAATTATCGCTTATTGGGAAGAAGTGCAGGTGTGGGCATACCCATGGTCCTAGCCCTGTGCTAAAATAGCCCCCCTGCTATATGCCCAGCGAGGCACCAGATCCATCTAGTGCTTTTTTGGGAACAGACACAGGTGTGTGCTATCCACATTGTTACTTGTGAGCTTTTTGGACTCCCCTTTTCTTTTGAGTTATGTGAGGCTTTACAGAACTCTACAGAACTTCTGCAAAAGGGCCATGGGTATGCATATGGGCTAGTTATAATGGCCTGAAGATGGTGAGTATGATTCTTCATTATCTACTGTGTGTTTTTAAAAATGCTCAGTGCACTGGGAAGTCTGCATGCTAATTAGCTAATTATGTCCCTCAGCTGAGAGCTATTGGGGCTTTGGCTGGAGTTTCCATCCAGCTAATTAGTCACTATCTGATAAGGTGCAGGTGTGTCTTCGGCCTGTTGCTATTGTTGTGTAATATTTTAAGCCTTGTATGGGTGAACCTGCATCCCCTGTGCAGACACAGAAGTTATATTGGCTCATGTTACTAAGGCACCTCCAGGAAGGGCTTGAGGTTGCACTGCTCAAGCAGTATGGCACCTCCTTCCTTCTTATGAGTCTGCTCTTAAAGCTGGCTTATGTACTATTGCTTGTGTATTATAATTCCACTCTGGTGTTTTGCATACACTTCAGCTGACTGCTAGTGTGGCAATGGCCTTGCATATCTATTTTGGCAGGGCCGGAACTAGGGGTAGGCAGAAGAGGCAGCTGCCTAGGGCGCAACAACTGGAGGGTGCTGGGCAGCTACCTCTTCTGCCTACCCCCTATACTGGACCTGGCACTAGACCTGTGAGGAATCGCCGGTACTGCACCTCTACGCGCATGCATGCACAAACGCCTCAATGTGCATGGGCATGCAAACACCTCTACGTGCATGCGCACATGAACGGCTCTACTGCGCATGTGTGCGCAAATGTTACTACCTAGCTCGCTCACCTGAATGCCGCTACAGCGCATGCGCGCAAACAGCTGCCAGCGAGACAGGAATGGGGGGCAATCTGGCTAGCAGGTCTGCCGAGGGCGGCCAGCCAGCCTGGCCCGCCTCTGTATGTTGGAATACATAATAGCTGACTGGTCCACCACTGGTTTGCATGTATGGTGGCTGGCTCTCTGCCAGTGGATTGCGCATCATTGCTGGTTGGTACCAGTGTTTGTAGGCTATAAGCTTCTGGCATGCCTGATTTTGGATTGTGACCCCAGCTGTTTGCTGGTTCAGTAGTCTATTGGAATCAGTAGCTTCTATGTATGGTTTGATTCAGTTTTTGCATAAACTGTAGCATTGTGCAGCTTGAGATGTAGTGGCCTCTGCTTCTGTGGGTGTTTTCTAGAACTGTAATTGGCTTGGGTCCCATTGCTTGCTTGTGTAGCAGTTGGCTGGGGCAACAGCATATCTTATTGCTAGATGGCTTTAAGTCACATTGGTTGGTTCAGCAGCTTATCCTTGTGCTGTTGTATGCCCAGTTTAGATTTGGTGGTTGGTGGAGCTACTGGGCTGTACCAGCATGGCTCTACAATGGTTATAATATTATGCTTATTTAGGATAACCCAGAGTTGGTGTTCATTTAGTTAAGTCTTCATTAGGTATTATTAGCATGGAGTTGGTGGATCTTGGGCTGATCTCTGGTGTGGAGTTGACTCCGGTCAGCACTGGTGGGAGCTGCTTCCATTAAGCTGCAGGACTAGGCTAATGTGGGCCAAGTCTTTTTAGGTCCACTTGCTATTGCTGAGGATCGTGTATTTCTCCAGAACTGGTGATAGATGCATTCAAGTTGTGTTTAGTTTCTGATCTGATTGATTTCCTGGTGGTTTCTAGGGTGTTTTAGTTCTGAGATGGCTATAGCCATCATTCTGGTTGTGTCCTAGGGCACCTTTTTGTTTTAACAGTTGCAGGATTTTTGTTCTTCCCCAGGTGGGGTTATGTCAGATAACCATATTGCAGGTATCCCTCCAGTTACTGAGGGATCCTTTTTTAAGCAGAATATGGCAATTCTTAATCTGCAATGCTTGATCCTCAAGTGCCGGTCTCTGTAATTTACTGGTTGGTTTTGTAGCTCTTGTTGTCAATCGTTTACCATGTCCTAGGACATCTTGTTCATGTTCTTGTGCCTTTTATCTACCTTTTTCAGGAGCTATACATTTTATCAGCTCCCCTGTTGGATGGATGGATGTGATGCTGGCCTTATTACTCAGGGCCTCCTTAGCATCAGTTTGGTTTTTGCCTTATGTTGGTTATTCCCACCCCTTGTTTTCGGGGCATGGCTTGGTAGATCCCATGTGTACTGACATGGAGGGACGTAGAAGAAATAGAGAATTTTACTTATCTACTTGACGTAAATTCCTTTTCTTCTAGTCCCGGCATGTCAGTACAGGGTTTCCCATCCCAATTATTTATTTTGGTTACTGTACTGCTATGGCAAGAGTATAACTGTGGTGAAGAGGAAGTCATGTGGTCTTATAGGTCATGATTCATTTTGATTGGCTATGTTATAGGTCCTACCTCCAGGTCTGGGAGGGGCAATGCCCCATGTGTACTGACAGGTCGGGACTAGAAGAAAAGGAATTTACGTCAAGTAGGTAAGTAAAATTCTCTATATGTCTTTGTCAACTTACTAAGCCTTCTGCCACTCACATTCAAGACTTTATTATAAAAGCTGTATCTCTGAACTGTTATTACTTTAGCCCACCCTTTTTCCGTTGAGAAATGCAATATGACAACAGCAGCAGGCACACATGCTTGAAATTCTCAATTTGTGAGAAGAAAAACATTGCAAAGTTTTACCATATATTCAGAAAGTTAATTTATACGCTGCCAGCAGAACAAAGATGTGTGTATAGAAAACATTCCTTTAGTTTAAGGTACAGGTATGGAACCTGTTATCCAGAACACTCAGGACCTGACATTTTCTGGATCAGTGATCATTCCGTAATTTTGTAATCTTAAGTCTACTAAAAAATAATTTTAAGTTTCATTAAACCCAATACTGTTTTGCCTTTAATAAGGATTGATTATATCTTAGTTAGGATCAAGTACAGGGTGCTGTTTTATTATTAAAGTAAAAAAAGAAATCATATTTAAACATTTTAATTAAGTTAAAATGGAATATATGGGAGATTACCTTCCTTAAATTGAGAGCTTTTTGTATAACAGGTTTCTGGATAACTGATCACATACCTATAATTCACCTGGTACCAACTGCCAAAAAGCCTCAAAAATGAGTAGTTATAAGGTCCACATAGTAATGTACAGGAGATCCCTAGACTATTAAAAAGTGCATTATCACACAATGTATTTTACACAGGCAGATTTTATTTCTGTTCTTACATTGAGTGATGACCCATAAAATGGCTGGAGCATAACACATTCAAAGCGTTTTCCATGAAAAGGAAAATAAATTGAAATTGGCATCAATATGCAAAAGCTGCCTTTTTGCATCACCTTCAATTTATTTACCTGCAGAAAATACAGAAGCAAAATTGACACTGGACATTTGTGGATGAAAACAGGTTTTTTTTTTCGTGTTCTGAGAAAATTGCCTGTAGATTGGAAAATGTTGAAAAGGGAAAGTAACAAAAGAAGCCTTCTTTGTGGATTTAAGCCTAACTTTTATTAGTTTCACCACATTAGTAATACAAGGTGCCCAGCGCCGGATTTCTTTGCCGCCTGCCCCTAGGCCGCGCGGTCCTAGCGCCTGCCTACACTTCCCCTTCCTAGCGCGCCGGCAAAAATCTCTGGCGCAGCTGGTGTAATTGAATGGGGACGCAAACGTCCCCATAATGCGACTGGGCGGCATGCCGCCCCTATTTTTTGCCGCCCTAGGCCCGGGCCTACTTTTAACCCCCAGGCAAAATTATGGAACCTCAAACTTTTTGCTGACACACACCATAGCTAAAACTAGGGTCTCTCCCATCCTATTTCAGGTGCTGTTATCCATTAAACATATAAGTATGCTCTTCTTATAACCTGTCTAAACTACAGGGAGTCCTCGCGTTACACACCAGATTTACAGTACATACAACTCATACTTACAAACAGAGGATATTACAGTAATGTTCTGTGGTTTGCTTGGCCTTTATTAGCATTTAGCTTTAATAAACCACCTGCCCCAATCACCTCTGGTGTGTGTTGTCTACTGCAGAGAACAGAAAGGTAAAAATAAATAGTATGTTAAGACAGACATCTGTCTAAGTTGCATTGAATAAACAAATGTACCGGTATATATTTCAACTTACATACAAATTCAGCTTAAGAACAAACCTACAGACCCTATCTCATATGTAACCCAGGGATTTGCCACTAGCGGGACGCCGGCGCATTTTCTGCAACGAATGTGCGCTGGCGTCCAAAAAACGTTTTGCAAATTTTTTGCCATTTCGCGAATTTTGCAGGAAATTAGCACATTTTTCAGCGAAGCGAAATTGGACAAATTCGCCCATCACTACTTAGAAGCAATTCAAACCTTCTATTCCCGCTCTCATATATTTAGGGGGTTATTTACTAAACTCCGAATGCAAAAATCACAAAAAAATCTTGATAAATAAGCGTAAAAAATCCGATCGGAGTTTGTAGCAGAAAGTATTGAGATAAATTTGGACTTTGATAAATAACCCTTTAAATGCCAAATATTTACAATATATATATATATGTTTTAACTTTCAGAATCATTGAGTTAGGAACAAGCACACCATTATTATTTATTACTCATTTCCTTGTAGGATCCTGTATCCTCATCAACTGAAGCATCATCTTTCTGTATTTATCATGCATACTCCCTATCTTCTCATAAGGCATCTTTTATGTCTCTGTTCTGTTTACACCTGCAATGCTCTTCTTTATAAGTAATAAGTAATGCTGCTTATAATCCTTTCATATGCAAGTTCAATGGGTGCTGTCATGATGTTAAAGTGCTACATATAAAGTGACTGAAACCTGTTCCACATAAATTGTTGAGAGTAATTTGTGTTCTGCTACAGAGTGCTGTGCTTTCTGATAAATAACTGGGGGGGGGGTGGCAAATGGTCAGTTGTTTCAGGGGAGCAAAATTTTTTAAACAAACCTTTAAAAAATCATAGTGGCTTGTAAAGTTAATTTGGGTCTGTAAAGGGGAAATACATTGAAAACAAATTTATCAGTAGTATTTTGAAATCAATCTGAAGTTCTAACAAAAAGGACATGTTCACTGTTTTTTAACCATGATGGTTAAATGGTTTGAGGGCTTATTTATCCAAATGTGCACATAAAAACACCTGTATGTGTAAAGTAAAGCAAAAACCATTATATAATGTGAGAGAAGTGTGCACGTGCTTGTAAAGGCCACACTTACATAACACAGCACAAAGAGATATTATTTCATGATTATTCCCCTTAAAGAACCAATGGTGAATGTCAGCTTATGCATGTATTTATACTGTTATTTAATATACATTTTTGACCACTAAAAAATAATGTGCACTGAGTTTGACATGCTACCATAACAAGAGTAGATAAAAGACAACAAGATGTATTAGGTTAAAGTAAATACAGTTCCATTAGAATGAATACTGGGGAACAGTAGTCAAAAGTTTGCAGAAAAATCCACTTTCCATAACAACTTAACTTTATTGAAGCAAGCCCAGAGTTACAGAGATCAATAATTTTTTCTTATATCAACCAGCAGATACAGCCAGAGATAGCAGCTCTGATTTACCAGCACAGGTGCTGAATCACACAAGTGTAGTTGCCAATATGTGACTGTTCAAAACGAAGTTGCTATTGGCATTTGGACTTTAGCACCTATATTTACCCCTGATAAATCAGGACCATAGTGGGATTTTGCAAGGGGGAAACGTGAAAACTCTATTGAAGTCTATGGGATAAAACTGGAATTGAATTAGGAGAAGTTTTTTTCTCCTTCAATGGAAACACTTGAAAAACCAAGGGATAACTTTTTCTCACTGAATTAAATTTGGCCCATTGTTTTCTGTATTTTTTTTTTTTTTTTTTAATCTTTTATAAACGTAAATATAAGCTGTTGAAGTCCTAGAATCATACAAATACACCTGTTATTAAGTTAAATGCTCTGGATTTGGCCAGAAAACACATGTAAGAATCTACCTGTAACCAATAGTAATAAGGATTCATTATATTTTAGTTTGGGTCAAGTGCGCGCTACTGTTTTATTATTACAGAGAAAAGGGAAAACATTTTAAAAAATGTGGATTATTTGGACAAAATGGAGTCTATAGAAGACACCCTTTCTACAATTTGGAACTTTCTGGATAATGGGTTTCTGAGTCCCATACTTGTATTATAATATAAAAATGTATATCCCACGACTAGCTACAAACCAAATCTGGACCTGTAGAAAGGTACCAACATGCAATAAAGTATAAAGTACTGACATCAAAGACTGATCTGTTATAAGCAAACCCGCTCTCTGTAAAAGTTGTGGAGTGGAATTTCAATTTTCTGCTCAGGAAACGGCAGAACATTATCAATTTCCCTCAGTCACCTTCCCTCCAAGACTGGACAATAATTTATTTCTTTGCCCTTTGCTTGCACGCTTTGCTCAGTTTTCACCATCTCTATGGAAACTCACAAAGCCAGAGGCTCTGTGCTGCTGAACAATTTCTCGTCCCTGTGGGTGAGCTGAGGGACATACTCGCATAAATTTTTAGGAATACAGTAAATACAATAGGGTTAGTTTGATCTTGAAATGTACTGGACATAGCAAACCGCTGTTATACCATCAGGAGGGAGCTCCAAAGTTATATTTCTACAATTACAGTACCTAGGGATTCTGGCTTCAAACTTTTGCTTCTCTTTTTTTTTTTTTTATAACTTTCATCACAGTGTAATTAATTACGCAGATAATTTCATTCCAGTGAAATTCTTTTAATGACACTGGCTTGGATTGGAAGTATATTGCAGTCTTACACATTTCACAATAAAATAGAAAGAAATTCCCAGAATACTACCATCTCTGAGTCAGATGAAGTATTGACAGATGGGCCATGGGCCCTGAGGTAATCTTTTAGATTCACGGTTGGATCAACTGGCTTATGGCTTTGAAAAACATATTGGAAATATCTTAACTGGCATTATTTCTCAGCTTTATTGTTTATGACTGTACTGATTGGGTAGTCTTTTAGGCACTTGATAAATATAATCCTCTGGTGTTTTCCTCTTATTGAATATCTCTGAATAAGAAAACGGGAGAATATTTATTGGACTGAAGATATATACTAAACTGGTAGTGTTCTCCTGAAAGATACAGCTCATTCAACATAAAGTACTTCTAAGGAGCATATTGTCAACAATAGTTTTTTTGCTGTAATTTCTCAAATAATCTCTGGTAATATTACAAATCTGGATTGTTTTATTAATCTCAATTTTCTTTAAACTCACCATATTTACAAAAGGTCTATATTTACAAAACTATATTTGTAGTCAAGAAGGAAATGATGTCATCATCCAACATTTTAGATTTTGCAAAAAAAACATCAATTTTTATTCATTTCAACTCTCATTTTCAAGGTCTTTCACGTCTTAGAGAGATAAAACATAAGACTGATTGGAGATTAAAAAGACACAAATCAGATAATAAAATAGATAAAATTCACTACTCTTCAGTTTCAAAATTGCCCACATGGTGTCAGTGATGATGAAATGGTACAGCACTTATTTATTTATTCTCAAAATTCTTTAAAGGAGAACTAAACTAAAGAAGTAGCCTAGAAATGTTGTGCATTATGTTTTGGGCTTCTATACCAGCCCAAGGTAACCACAGTCCTTTAGCAGGGAAGATCAGTTTCTCCAAAGATGCCCCTGTAGCTCCCCCTCTTCTTTTCTGTTGATTCACTAAACATGCTATGTGCTGTCACTTACTGAGCTTAGGGACCAACTCACAATATACTGTATATACAGAATAGAAATGTTACAATATAAGGCTGATAAATACTTAATACCAATAATTACTACATGGCAGCTCAGAAACCAGTACAATTAGCATCAACATTTAATAATCAGCCTTTTAGCATCAGCTTATTACATTACAGGCCAACCTCATTTTCTGCTTGATAATTTGCTATGACCTCTAAGCTTAGCTTCTCAACAGCTGCTCAGAGCCCACTAAGCATGTGAGTGTCACAGACACTTGTATGTATGTATGTATATTTTTATTTGTATAGTGCTCCTTGAGGGCAAAGCACTATACAGCAAAACAATAAATTAGAAGTAACAAACAAGGGGTCATTGAAATTAAAAGTAACAATAAGTGCATTATTAGAAATACAATTCACATAAATATAAAATATAATTTCAATACAGATTAAGTGCTTAGTGTCAAGGAGACAAAAGGCTGGAGGACCCTACCCCGTAGGGCTTACAGTCTAAATGGGAGGGTAACATACAGACACAATTTGGAGTGGTAGAAAAGTGCTGTAGGTTACAGTTTATTACACTATTATATAAGTGCCAGTTCCCAGTTCAGGTATTATCCAGGTGCTCCCAAAGGTAGTCTTTGAGTTTTATTTTAAAAACACTGAAGGAGGATTCTTTTTGGAGAGTTTCAGGAATGGCTTAATATAAGGAGCCGCAAGAGAGAAGGGTTTGATACGGTAAACAGCAGTAGTAGTGGGGGGTGCAACCAAGCGGTTGCTCTGAGAGGAGTGGAGGTTTTGGCCAGGACCATATAGAGAACCAAGATATGAGATGTAGTGAGGTGCAGAGGAATGAAGGACTTTGAAGGTTATGAGGAGGAGTTTATAAGTTATTCTTTGTTTTATAGGAAGCCATGATAAGGACTTCAGCAGTGGAGGGGCCTGTACCCTTTTGGATGAGAGGAGGATAATTCTGGCAGCAGTGTTTAATAAAGACTGTAGAGGGGAGAGATGGGAGTTAGGGAGGTCAGTTAGTAGAAGGGATATGATGAGAACATGCATGAGCATCTAGGATGTATCGGGTGAAAGGAAGGGACAGATGTTTTGACAGTGGTGTTAATGTGATCAGAGAAGGAGAGAGAGGAGTCAAAGATTACCCCAGTTAATGAGCATGCCATCAATAGAGATAGTAAATAGGGGAGTAGGCCCAGGCTTAGGTAGAAAGATGATTAGTTCAGTTTTTGTTAGGTTCAGTTTGAGGTGGCGCTGGTTCATCCAATTTGAGATAGCTAGGAGGCAGTTAGAGATTTGAGCCTCTGTTTCAGCTGTTAATGTAGGGGTGGATAAATATATTTGTATCATCAGCATACAGATGATAATTAAAGCCAAATTTTCGGATGAGATCTCCCAAAGACAGAGTGTACAGGGAGAACAACAACAGACCAAGTACAGAGCCTTGCGGCACCCCCACGTTAATTGAAACTAGAGATGAGATTTTGTTAACATAGGAGACAGTGAATGATCGGTTAAAAAGGTAAGGAGAAAGCCAAAATGTAGCCTAGTTACAGATGCCAAGCGAATACAGAATCTGCATCAGGAGAGAGTGGTCAACCGTATCAAATGCAGATCATAGGTCAAGGAGGATAAGGATGGAGAAGTGGCCTTTGGCTTGAAGATCGTTTGTAACGCTGCACAAAGAAGTCTCAGTAGAGTGACCAGGCCGGAAACCAGAGTGCAGAGGGTCCAACAGATCATGGGTGTGTAGAAAGTTAGTTATATGGGAGAACACAATACGCTATAGGAGTTTAGAGGCAAGTGGTAGAAGGGAGACAGGACTGTAATTTGACAGGCAGGATGGGTGAATTGTGGCCTTTTTAAGAATAGGCTTTACACAGGCCTGTTTGAAAGGAGAATGAAAGGTTCCAAAAGCTAGAGGAGAATTGAAGATGCCTTCCGGCCTGCTCCTTCTTCTCGGAGTCGACAAAAGCTTGGCCCTTTCGTCCGCGATCCGGTCCAGAGGCGAGCGGCTCTGCAACACACTGTTTGAGCAGAGAAGAAGGCATAGGGTCAAGGAGGCAATTTGTGAGTTGGGAGGACAAGAGAAGCTTGGAGACTTCAGACATTGTTACAAGAGGGAAGGAATTAAGACATGCAGAAGGGGGACTTAGGAAGAAGGAGCTAGTATGTATTAGTAGAGGTAGGGATCTGATTGTGGATGGACTTTCCAAGATGGTGAACCCCTGTGACAAGTTTGAAGTCCTGGATCCTTGCTGCTATTGACAAGCTGAAACGTAATGGTGCAATAAATTCAGTATATAAAATATGCAATTTTTAATCATAGTAATTTTTAGGGTTTAGTTCTATTTTAATTGCTTTTTATTAGTAGTTTGCAAACAACCAATACTATATACTGTATATCAAGCTGGTTTCTTTTCCTCAATTTTTGAACAATTAAAGTAGAATCACAACAGCATTCTTTATCCCTTTTGTGCATCCTTGTGTAATATGATGTTTATGTGAACTAAAACTGTTCATCTCACTCTTTAAATTTTGTTAATTGCTGTTTGATAATAAATTGAATCCCACAAGGCAAAAGTGAAATATAAAACCTTCTTCTTTCCATCGTTTTTGCAGAGTTGGCAAACCTGTTATAGACTTATAAAAAAAGCAGTTAAGTACTGTACTGATCCAATTATTCTATTATAGTATTATAGAAATGTCTAAATTATACTCAAAATCTGAACAGGCAGTTGTCCCTCCTGCTGATACTGTTGATACCCATGTAAAGCTGAATTAGAGATGGAGCAGCTGGCTGATGATAACTAATTTTTACAAATACAGTTATCAGAAGCATGTAGGAGGATATGTTAATGGGATTAAATACTTTTGCCATTTTCTGATTTGATATTTAAAGACTAATGTGAAACCTATCCCTTTTGTATGGAACAGTACATGAAAGGACCATAGTGTATTCATAAGGGGCACATTGTTGTGGTGCAGATGATATGTTTGTGTGTGTGGGGGGGGGGATGTCAAGGTGTCCAAATATTTCATGTATATATACAAATGTCGTTCATTTTTGCCATTATGAGATTTTGATGTAAAACTGTATATGCAATAATGATGGATGATGGATTATGCTATGCCACCATATCAGTAACCATCCATCATGTTTTTTGAATTGCAGTTTATTTTGCATTAAAAATACAATCAATATGAACACATTCCTAATGCAAAAACTGTTTTGGAAATCTAATCCTGTTTTTCTGAATTTTTGTTCTTCTAGCCAGGGGAGCGCAATTTGCCCCTTAAAAAGGCCACCCAGGAGTGACACACAGCCCACAATTGCCCTTCTATTAATAATTGAGACTTTTTGTCTTTTGCACAAGTGTATGTAATACAACTTACTCAGAAAGCCATTATTCTGCACCAAAAGAAATCACTCCATGTTTAAGCAGGCAAACATAAAATGTTATATTAAGCAAATATATATATTTAGCAAATTTTTGTTCATTTCCGGCTATTATTACATTCCACGCGACACGACTGTCGGATGCACACACTGCGTCTGCATTCGACAGTCGTGTTGCGTCGGATCAACGCTGCGACACCATTCCACAATGCATTCACTTACATTATTTCTGTCGCATCAGACGTGACGCCTACGTTTTTGCTCAGCACGTCGGATCGCGCGGAAATCGTCCGTGACGTCCAACCCTTAATCATGTGAATTCCAAGATAAATGCTTGGAATTTATACATTTTGTAGCTGTCACAGCCTAATGAGCAGCAATGTATTCTGTTTACTCTTCTACCATGTACTGTTTGGTGATTTATTCAATAACTGTCTGTTCAGAACCATTTAAGAAATCAATTTAAACTTCTGCTTATTATATAATCCTCTATAATCTAAAATATCTGTCTGCTTTTATACAGTCATACTGTGCTGCTTATATTCTTAGTAATAAAATGATTTCTTTGGGTTGTACTTCAGTAAAGGACTTCTGTACAGTATGCCAGTAAGGTTCAGGATAGACATTCTTCACCATAATATAAAGGTGGTCACTAAGAATTTTATAGTGTTAAGTATATCTATATCTATATCTATATCTATATCTATATCTATATCTATATCTATATCTATATCTATATCTATATCTATATCTATATATCTATATATATATATATATATATATACACACACACACACACATACACATACTAAACAAGGTAGCCCCAGCACTCTCAATACATAACCCCCTGAAAAAATATTCTTGCACAACAGAACTGTAACTTTCTTAAAAAGACACCTTTAGTTATAAAGTTTGTACAAAGCATGCATAAGCTGAGGTGCCCCGTCAAGGCAGTGTCCATTCGTCAGTCCTATCCTAAGTGAAAAAAACAAAGTGTTACCTTTGGGGGGAGACAGACCATACCTGCTTTTCTCTTTATTTAGCATGATCTCTTCCAAAGACACCATTAGGCGGGGTTGGGAGAGCATGCATTTAAGGAGAAAGCCACCTCCCCCCCCCAAAAAAATATATATATATACATTTCTATTTGTTTTAAAGGAGAACTAAAGCATTAAGAGGCTGTTCACTTTTCTTCAGCACAACCCAAAGAATTATCAATATAATGTTTCCCGATTAACCGTTTCGCATCTAATGTGTCTCTGGTTTGCCAAATGTGTCATTTAAAACTCTCCATAAGATCACAATTTTCTAGGAGGCATCGCTGAAAGTTTACAGCAAGGCTGAGCATTTATGCTATGTGTATGGCAGCATCTGATATCATAGCCTCGCCTTTTCCTTACTTAAAGCTTATTTGCTTTGAGAAGAAACCCTCTTCTATTGGTTATACACTTAGGGGGTTATTTATTAAAGTCAATTTTTTTCTGGTTAGAGTGGAAAACATTTTTTTTTCTGATGAAAAAAATCGAAATTTTTCCTGATTTATTAAACCTCAATGCTACTAAAAGTTCGAATAAAAAAGTACTCCATCTCAAACCTGCTGAGGTCATGTAGAAGTAAATGGCAGATGTCCCTTTTACAGTTGGAAGATGTCATTATCTGCGCTGGGTTTTGTACAATAATCCAATTAATTTGTGGTTTTTGGGCAATAATCCCAAAAAAGAATGGGCATTTGAAAGTGGTTTTAAAAAAAAAATGTGATAATATAATTTTTCTTGTAGTAAATGACCCCCATAGTGTTTGTATAAGTTACAGTTACAAGCTGCACAAACATAAAGTATTGCAGCTTTGCTACTTGCTCCCAAGTAAAGACATTATCTAAACAATGCAGTACATTTATGTATGTAAGATTCATTTTTGTTGCAATGCCTTGGGACCAAAGATCTTTCCACCACAACGATAGATTAACTTCTATCGAGGAAGGGAAGTTGCTGCCAACAAAAGCAGCTGTTTTGATAATGAAGAAATGTGTCCAATTGAGTGACCCCTGAACTCCCTTAGAATGGCATCAGGTGTGTATCCTGTTTATTGATTCCATCTGCTCAAATAATTTCCTTCAGGTTTACAAGAGAGCAACCATATTAATGCCAAACAGGGTGACCCTATGCTGAACAGTACTAAATGCAATCTTTGTTGAGAAAATAGAATTTCTTTTTTTTTTAACTCATATCATGAAATGTGGAGAAAGAAAAGGGTTAAATCCAGCAGATGGCAGAAAAGCTGCAAAAGGAGTAGCATGGCCCAAGTGAAGAAATGTGTTCCTGGGAATGGTAATGTAAGTGTGTGAAAGGCAGATGCGAGTGCTTGAAGAAGAGTGGGAGATTATAGCTTGTCTCCTAACTCGTACCTATGAATAAATTGACAAATATATTGTTGGCTGATCAAAGCTGGCTGGCAAACTTTAATGGCATTCGTTGTAATCTTGCGTTAGGCTCCAGGCTGTGCTTTGAATTGGCCTTAAATTACATTGGAATAACTGGCATTATAAAGTCCCAATATGATTCTCCAAGCTGTCACGAGTGATGAAAATATATCATTCAGAGAAAAACAAATCACAAGTGAGGGTAATGCCTTTTAAAGCCATATATTGAGCCAACTGCATACCCAGAGATATGAAAGAAGGTTCTTCTATGGCAAAGAATTAAATTGCCTTTTTCTCTGTGTATTCTTTATCAGCTTTTTTTTTGCACAGGAGTGTCATTGTTGGGAGCAGAAAGCTTTGAATGGGGACAGTTATTAATTTCAAGGAGCGGCAATGACATCTCTTTCAAAGAATGGTACAGAATCTATATAGGGAAACAGTAAGACTTGTATACTGTATCTCATGATAAATGGGAATGTGGAAACTAGATATCTGTTATTACCATTCAGGTTTAGATTTTCGAATCGTGTTTGAACTTTACGTGATATTGAATGATTTAGAAGATTTCCTTTTATGTGATTGGGACTGAGCATAATTATACTAAGGCACATTTAGGGGCACATTTACTTAACTTGAGTGAAGGAACAGAATAAAAAATACTTTGAATTTCAAAGTTTTTTTTTTGGCTACTTCGACCTTCGAATTGGCTACTTCGACCTTCAACTACGACTTCGAATCGAACGATTCAAAACTAAAAATGGTTCGACTATTCGACCATTCGATAGTACTCTTTAAAAAAAAAAAAGATACTGTCTCTTAAAAAAAAACTTCAGCCCCCTACTTCGCCACCTAAAACCTACCGAACCTCAATGAAAGCCTATGGGGAAAGTCCCCATAGGCTTTCTAACAAATTTGTGATCGATGGATTAAAATCCTTTGAATCGTTATTCCTTCGATCGTTTGATCGAACGAATAGCACTAAATCCTTAGACTTTGATATTCGAAGTCGAAGGATTTAACTTCGACCCTAAGTAAATGTGCCCCAAAATGTTGGTTTGCATTTTCCATAGCACTCATAGGTTACATAAGTGTGCAAATGTAATATAGTAAAATATATATTTTCTATTTGTATGATAACATTATTGTGCTACATTTATAAATGATTCCTCATTTATGAATGTCGCACAAATCAAAAAGTGCATTGTTTGGGGTAGGGATGCACCGAATCCACTTTTTTGGATTCGGCCGAACCCCCGAATCCTTCCTGGATTCGGTGCATCCCTAGTTTGGGGGCTTGTATCACAATTTTTTACCCACTATGCAGTATTTCCCCTGAAAATTCCAGCATAATTGCTGGCTAACAAACCCCAGCTCAAAATTTTTATTCTTATAGTAATTACCCACATCCTACAGGCAACAGAGCAAGTGGATTGTAACATCTCTGGAGTTCAGTTTTCAGCATTACTTTCCCAAAACCTTTATTTACTTTATACTTTATAACTGTATGTACAGTATTGACTACACTGGTTCAGTCTTTCTCCATGAAGGATGCAGTATGGTTAACACAATAAAATTACTAGTTACATTTTCACTACGGTTGCAGAAAGGTGAAATTTACCTTTTAGTTAATTTTATTAATGTAAGCAACGTTTCAATTGGTCTTCTTTTTTTATTTTTTATAGTTACTGAAAAAATTGTCGCCTTTGCCTGACTCTTTTCAGCTTTCAAATAGGGGTCATTGACCCCAGAAACCATAAATCTATCTATAACTTTATTGTTATTGTTACTTTTTATTACTTATCTTTCTATTAAGGCCATCTCCTATTCACATTCCAGTCTCTTGTCAAAACACTCCCTCTTTGCTAAGGTAATTTGGACCCTAGCAACAGATAGCTGCTGATATTACAAACTGGAGAGCTACTGAACAAAAAAAAAACAAATAATAAAAAATGAAGGCCAACTGCAAATGATATATGTATGCTTTAACTCTCTACATCATACTAAAAGTTAACTCAAAGGTGAACAACTTCTTTAATGTGGTAGCATGCAATTATTTCTGCCAAAAAGTAGTTAACTAATAACTAATATATATATATATAGAGTTCAGAAATCAACCAACAAAATGCCTGGGTGCTGGTTATATACAGCATACAAACGAAAGAATGAAACCGCACTCCTAGGGTTTGATGAAAAACACGTGGTAAGTTTTATTTCAACGTTTTGGCTGCTACACTCGAGCCGTCTTCAGGAAGTGAAAACCCTATCCCCGACCATCACCTTTAACCCCAAGAATGGCGCCATAATGCAATGTGACATCATCATTACACCTATCAAAACATTAAAAGACATTTTTGTGAATGTAGCTTTCCAACCAGGTCATCTTTGTTACAGCATTCTTGGATAGATCCTTGACCACTAGCATGTCACTGAGCTTCCGCCTTCTCTTATAAGCCACCATGGGGTCCCTGTTGCCAAGGAACGGTAAGTTGGCATCAGTATTAATGATCTCCCATCTCTCTTTTAAGGCTTTCTTGACCTGAAGGCTGGCATCCGACCATTCTGTCAAAAAAATAATATCAGGGGGGGTCTTAGGAGTAGACCTCTTTTGTTGTAGGAGTTCCTCCTGAGTGTGGGATTTCGCTCTCTCTAGTTGATATTGTATCATTGTGTCCGTGTATCCTTTGGAAGCAAACTGTTGAGCCAGGGTCTTAAGTTGTGACTCAGCTCTGTCACGGTCAGAATTGTTTCTAATAATCCTTAGAAATTGGGAATACAGGACCCCCCGAGACATATGAGATGGGTGATGTGAGTGTGCATGTATCAGGCTGTTCCTGTCAGTGGGCTTCTTATATAAAGTAGTGCCTAATCTGCCACCATTTATAAAGATACTGACTTCTAGAAAGTTGATCCGTTCTGTGTCATAGGTCCTGGTCAATCTGATTGGCAAATCTAAACCATTTAACTCTTGATATAGCCCTGACAGCTCATTTTCAGTCCCTACCCAAATGAAAAGCAGATTGTCAATATATCTTTTATATATATATATATATATATATATATAAATAAATGCTGCCGTATAGTTTGTGTTCCAGTGGTAGTTTCTACAGAACAGCTATATATAGTGATCAAAGTTAACTAGCGCTCTTCTTTCAAGGGGTACTAACAGCATCACACAAGGCAGATATTCCAGGAAAGAGGGTTGTAGCAAGATAAATGTACTACATGTGTAGACCTTGAAGAACCACAGAGTTAATTAGGAATATTTGATACTTTTTATCAGGATCCATTTTTTTAAAAAAGTATTTCTATCTGTGCTAAAATCTAATTTTCAGTCTTGCTGACATAAATATAGAAGTGCTTTTGAACTACATACATTAGTGTGACAGCATGAAATTCTCTCTGTCAGTTAATACTGGATACATTACAGCTAATTAGCCTATGGAAGAGCAATGTATTGTAAAAAGATATAATTAGAAAAGCATACCTACTAAAATTATCAAAAGGCACAAGATCATCAAGCTCAGCTATTCTTGATCACTCTAGCTATATGATGACAGCTCGAGTCTAAGAGCCGAAACGTTGAATAAACCCATTTTTTTCTTCACAAAAGACCTATGAGTGTGGATTTCTTTGCTCTATATATATGTATATATATATATATATATATATATATATATACATACACGAATATCCTGATGACGACCCATTGAGGGTTGAAACGCGTAGATGTGAGCGGTGAATAAACCTCCTTATACACTGATGAAATCTGCTGTGAGTGCTTTCATATTGGGTTTATGTGAATTACGGTTAGCACCCAGCTGTGATACTTTATATGGTGAGTGCCGTTATATGTGGAATTATATATATATATATATATATATATATATATATATATATATATATATATATATATATATATATATATATATATATATATATGCTCAATCCAAAATGGAGTATTACAATTTTTTGTATTTTCTGTTTCACTTTGCCACATTCATCAGTTCTGTTACATTTAAAAATTCTCTTTTTTTTCTCTTTTTTAAGCAGAATTACTTGCCTGTGGGCGAAGCTTACTTTAAAAAATAAATAAATAATGACCATATGTATAAATAACTGTGGTATGCCAAGATTAAAATAAATCTTATGTCAGCTAATAAATATGAATATGGCTGTGTTTTCAGTATCATATTACTCACAGATAGCAGATTTTACCTTAGTAACAGGAGTACAGAAAAGAATATTAATAGTTTTGTTTTTCATTTAGGAATACTTATATGTATTTGTGCATGTGCCACAAGCAACAGCAAGATTTGAACTAACCAACCATAATCTGATGGATTGAAGGGTGGCCTATCAGACTGTCCACAATATACCATAGATACATATATAGCTAAGCAGTATGGTCAAATTGACCAAACTGACCAGCGTTAGGTCCGAGCTTACTCCAAGCGCACTCACTTACTTACTGTAAGTGCAATATTGTCAATAATCCTGGGCAAAACTTGATTTCAGCTCTGTATTGTTCTAAATGTGTAAATCTAATGATATTTGCATCTAAACACACTCCTTGCACTTCTATATAGTTCCACTATAGTTGTAAATATAGAGCCCATTTTCAGCAGGCTGTACGTGTGGTAGAGACCTGCACGGGTCTGTTTTTAAAGACCCGTGCCAAACCCAGACCTGCTTAGCCTAAGCTGTACCCAGTCCTGCATACCTGTCTTCTGATTTTCGTCTGTCCTGCTCCCCATAGCAATTGCCGCGCCAACTGGAAGTGACATCACACCAACCGGTCGTGACGTCGCACAGATCGACTTTTACATTGGGAAGTATAGGTTTTCTTACTTTACCCCAGGAATGAGTGCCTGTAGTCCACTAACGTAGATCAGCAAGGGATTGCAGGTGCACAGCTGGTCTCTCAATATCCTGCACACTGCTCAGGGCATAGGAGCACATTAAACACGGGTTTAACCCTTAAGCAGGATACGCTGGAGTATTTAGTTTGAATTGCCTGTAGTCCACCCCACTGAAGTGGATCGGGTACTTGCGGGCCACCCACTCAGTGGGCAGAAAAAGTATAATCTGTCCAAGACCCGATCACATTGTGGGTATTCCGCAGGTGCCCGACCGATGCAGGACTCTAATATGTAGGGTTGCCACCTGTCTGGTTTTGAACTGGACAGTCAGGTTTTTAGACCCACTGTCCGGTTCCAAAATACCTGTCCAGTTTTCTAAAGTCTGAAAACCAGGCAGACCTGTCCCCTGCTTCCTGAGCAATTTGACCAATCACAGGCCGCCACGGCATGGACCCACCCTTCTCGTCACTGACCCCCCCTTCATGTCATCAGCCCCGCCTCTTCACATCTTCCACCCCACCTCTTCATGTAATCAGCCCTGCCTCTGACATCACTGATCTGGAGTCCAAGGTAAGAAAAGGTGGCAACCCTAAACGTGTGGTACATTAAAGGAAAACTATACCCCCAAAATGCATACTTGAGCAACATATAGTTTATATCAAATTAAGTGGCATATATAAGAATCTTACCAAACTGGAATATATTTTTAAGTAAATATTTTCCTTTTTCATCTCTTGCCTTGAGCCACCATTTTGTGATATTCTGTGTGCTGCATCAGAGATCAGCTGACCAGAAATACTACAACTCTAAGGGGCACATTTACTAAGCTCGAGTGAAGGATTCAAAGTAAAAAAACGTAGAATTTCGAAGTTTTTTTTGGGTACTTCGATCATTGAATAGGCTGCTATGACCTTCGACTACGACTTCGACTCACACTAAAAATTGTTCGACTATTCGACCATTCGATAGTCGGAGTACTGTCTCTTTAAAAAAAACTTCGACTACATACTTCAGCAGTTTAAACCTACCAAGGTACAATGTTAGCCTATGGGGACCTTCCCCATCAGTTTTCTAAGGTTTTTTTGATCGAAGAAAAATCGTTCGATCGATTAAAATCCTTTGAATCGTTTGATCGAATGATTTTTCCTTCAATCGATCGATCGTAGGATTTGCGGTAATTCCTTTGAATTCGATATTTGAATTTGTAGGATTTTACTTCGAGGGTCGAATTTGAGGGTTTATTAACCCTCGATATTCGACCCTTAGTAAATGTGCCCCTAACTGTAACTGGAAGAAGTAAGAAAACAAAAGACAGGACACTGCCTGTTAATTGCCTCATGTGACCTAACATGTATAGTTTGTTTGGTATATTTGTGTGCACCATGAATCATAAAATCCCAGGGGGCTGTCCTTATTTTTTAAAATGGCAATTTTCTATTTATGATTACCCAATGGCACACACTACTTAAAAAGTATATTATTATGAAAATGAAGCAGGGTTTTACAAATGAGCTGTTTTATTCAATATCTTTTTACAGAGACCTACATTTTTTGAGGGGTATAGTTTTCCTTTAAGCAGGCAGTGGATATGTTTTACAAGTAAAATAATGCTGTGTAGCAGCCAACTTTAGAAAGAGGGCCTCCAAACTTATAAAAAAATAATATGGGATATCAAGTTTATAACTACCAGCTGTGTACCTAACATCTCCACTGACTTGTCCAGGAACAGATGTTGATGCCATGCTGATGAAATGTTGTCTAACCATGCCCCCCAAGATTGTACAACAGAAACCACAGGAGGATCACAATCTTCTATAGCTTGTAAGAAAACAAGTTACAATGTTATTACTGGCTGCATCTTTAGATTGCTTCAGTTGGTAAAACTTCCAATCAATATTGCATTAACAGTTCAAATATTGTTTTCTTAAAGTGCATTCCTCTATGCTAGTTTTGCAATTACCAGTAATTCACCAGCGGGCTCTTCTCACATGAAAACAATCTGAAAACATCCAGCATGCCTAGATGTATTTTTGTGCTGGTGCCACTCTAAGCATCTTGCTTGTGCATACCTGTAGGGAAGTGTCATTTGCCCTTTGCTTAAAAGAATGACTTTAAATCTGGGACAACCAAAAACATGGCCACTACTTGTACTGCAGTGTGACTGCAGTTTTTAGCCATATCCTGGCCAATCTGTAAGAAGGATTTGCTTCTGACCTTGTAACTTCTCTGAAGGAGGTTTGGAGCCAAAATGAAAGTGAGGCAGAGCATGGAATCTACTCCTGAGAGCCAGTCTGCAATCTCTGCTTCTCTCCTGTGAGTGTTCCAGCTGATCTGTTTGAGAAGCTACAGAATAAATATAGCATTCTAGCTTGTACTAGTGTGGCTTATCTATTGGCAATAAACTGCTTCAGTAGGGTTCCTTCTCCTTTAAGGAATATTCATAGATGGGTAAAATGTTGCTGTGATTATTATTAATTTGTGATAGACAAAGCCAAGCATAAATCACATCAGCTCCAAGCCCACTGACCTAATCCCAGCATCTCCTAATAGTGAATCCTCTCGGGCACTGTAAATGGGGCTGCATATCCATTCTAAAATATAGTTAATAATTATTGCAAACTTTCATCTATTCCATAGCGAAATCTGTTACCATACCTCCCAAATGTTCCATTTTTTTGCGGGACAGTCCCGATTTTGACAGCTCAACCTGCAGTACTGGATTGTTACTGAAATGTCCAGACTTTCTCTTTCATCTTCTGCACCGCATGGCCAGAAAAAGATACAATGTTTCTTAAACCTAATTTGCTTTTGGCAGAGAGCCAAGAATATGTGACAAGCTACATTTGTTACAATTTAAGATAAGCAAAGAAACAATTGTAAAAATTTGAGATAAGCAGGTCTCTTGGGGAACAGACCCACAGCTTAAAGGGCAATTCACCTTCATTGGCAAAACTGCAATAACACATAAGACCTGAACCCTAAAACCCCCAGAAATTTGTTCAAACTTTCCATAACCTGCCAAATTTTGTAAAAAGGATGTGTTATTTAGGGATGTGGCCATAAAATGGGCATGGTCAAAAAAAATGTTGCGTACCACGGCAAATGTTTTTGTCCCTCTTTCTATTTTCCAAATGTTAGCAGGTATGTGTCACACATAGTAAACTTTACAGCATTACTGATCTGTGTCCTGGAAAATAAGTTGCTTCACAGAAATTAATATTGAAACATCAATGTATTTTACACATGAACTAGTTAAATAGATAGATAGATAGATAGATAGATAGATAGATAGATAGATAGATAGATAGATAGATAGATAGATAGATAGATAGATAGATAGATAGATAGATATAGATATAAATCTTCTCATGGACTCGCACTCCAGTCTGTGGTAAATCAAATTGCTTTTATTGTATTTATTTTTATACATTATGTATAAAATACATACAATATACAATAAAAGCAGTCCAAATTTTTCTTAAAAGGTCAGCGCTAACTAAAAGCTCAAGGGAAAAAAAGTATGAAAAAAAGAGAGAGAGATAAAAAATTCTTATAGTGTAGTATTTTGTAGGGAGTTGTAGTTCCACAACCAAAAAAATTCTTTCTATTTGGTGCAGTTACCCTTTAAGAATCACCACAGGTGGCTATTGAATGGGTACTTACAAACGTTTAAATATATCAAGTGCACATCGCGTTTGTTGAATGATGTAAAGTTGCAAAATATTTCTTCTATGCTGGAAGAGGTTAAAAATGCGCAGAAATAGTGTAAAACCCTTTTTATTAAATATCTAAAAAAGGCAGAGTAAGCAGACGTCACATCCAAGCGTCCAGAAAGGAATCAAGCAGCAAGCTGATCGTGGAGGAAACGCTGGTCGGGACCCCAACAGCATTTGCTAAAAAAGACTTGGAGCAGCACGGACTGACATGAAAAAGTGACTATATGCCTGGTTTTTACTACTGAAATGTGAGTGTAACCGATTGGTTTTTTAGATATTTAATAAAAAGGGTTCGATCCCCATTGGGACCTTTCTCAAGGTAACTCAAGGTGTTGCTGGTCTTTCTTTTCATATATATATATGTTTTCTTACCGTGCACCTAGGTATTGTTTCTAGATGGAGTGCTGTCCACAACTTCAGTATATATATATATATATATATATATATATATATATATATGTATTATATACTGCTGCAGATGACACATGTTTCAAAACATTGTACATAACAAGTACAGATTAAGTGGCTAGTACTGTGCCTCTTGAAATATTGTAAACAGTATAATTTCTCTCAATAATTACTATACCCAATGGCAGATGGAAATGTCATGCACCAAGCAGATTTAGTAATTCTTTATTCATGTAATAAAATAATGGCAGAAGTAAAGTACAGACAGTTTCACTGAGCCAGCAACAAATTTGGTAACGCGTTATCCAGAAAGCTCCAAATTACAGACAGACCATCTCCCATAGACTCCATTATCATTTTTCTCTGTAATAATAAAACAGTACCTTGTACTTGATCCAGACTAAGATATAACCTATTGGGTTTATTTAATGGTTACATGATTTTCTAGTACACTTAAGATATAAAGATCAAGAATAACTGAAAGATTTGTTATCCATTAACCCTGTACTAAAAAACAAACTATTACTGGACCCTTCCATTTTTGTGGCTGAGAATTTTTATTCTTTATTGAAGTAATATAATATAGTAACATGGTGCCAGTAGTTGCATATTACATATGTCCATGTTTTCTTTAGGATTTTTTGACTATAGTCAAGTTTATACAAAAAATATCAAAAAATCTGAAGCTGTTGACAATATGCCCCAAAAATGGGACCATGAGATTATATCTAACAGAACAATTGATGTTGGCAAATCCGCAAGTAACTTTAAAGGAAAAACAAAAGAAATGTAATTGAAAGTATCAGTTGTATCTGTCAGTAAAATCGATTCAGGAAGAGTATATAAGTTCTCAAAAAAAACCAAGATAAAATTTTGATAAATAAGCAACCTGTAGGGACCTGCTTGCATAGTGGTCACTTCCACCCTTAAAATGATACTGACACAAAAAAATATCATTGTACATATGGGGGTTGGCGGTTACTTACTAAAACTCCAAATTTTTGTTTTTTGTAATTTATCGGATTTGACTAGTGATGGGCGAAATTTGCGAAACGGCGCCAGCGTCAGTTTTTTTGGCGAAAAAACTGACATTTTTTTTTCACACAGACAAATTTTCACGGCCGTTTTATTCGCCGGCGGTGAATCGTGCAAATTCGCCGTGAATTTGCACCTGCCGAATAATTCGCCCATCACTAGATTTGACACCTTAAAACTCCAAATTTTGGGGTTTGACGCCCCAAAAACTCCTGATTTTTTTGATTATCGCCAGAAAACCACAAATTTTTGGATTATTTTCTGAAACCCAGCGCAGATCATGATATCTTCCAGTTGTATAAGGAACATCTGCCATTGACTTCTACATGACCTCAGCAGGTTTTCGATGGAGTATTTTCTGATTTGGCCTCGTGGTGTAAGTAATAAATCTTGAGAAATTTTTTCCGCTTTAAAACCCCAACCAGAAAAATTTGGGTTTTAGCAAATAACCCCCTAAAACGGCTGTGGTTCATGAATGTCCTTTGTACAGGAGACACATATTCTTCAGCATACTATAACTAAACAGCCTATTTTGTTCCATTTTTTTTCTTCTGCCAAATATACAGATAATATTTCGTTTTAATCAGTTTGGAGTAAACAGTTTAAACAGCATAAGTATGGGTGCACAACATACAAACTCATTCAGTATAGATTCTTGAGTATGTTGTGTGAACATGACAAGGAGATTGTAGACTTCACTGGAGCAAAGACCAATGTGAATGATGAACTATCTTTGTAAAGTGTTGTGTAAACATTAATGTGCTGTATAAATAAAGGTTAATCATAACAGGATTGATTTCAAGAATTCAAGGATAATTTGTTATAAATAAATAAAAACCTTATTTTAGTCCTGATAGGAGAAGTAATGGAGTAATCATCAGGTAAAATAGAGAGAGAGAAGAATAATACTTCTCAGCATGTACATCTGCGAATTCAGAAAAGTACTATTATTGTCAGTTGTTCTTCGAGTCAAGTAACACTTTGGAAAAATAATATACTGTACTTTGAAATTGGTACTTTTTACTTTTGGGTCTTAATTGTTCCGGAAGAAAGGTCAGTGGAAATTAGGAACTCAGGTGAATGTCTAATGAGATGGAAAGGTTAGACAACATAATTAAAATCCAGCTGCCTGGTTTGCAATGCATGTGATGAGTTGCTAAGAGCAACTGGCTTTATTGCTTAAAAAAAAAAAAGAGAGAGAGAGAGGTAATAGGCCTGTTTTTCTTAGAACCCCATGGAAAAAAATTGCCTTGCTCGAAGTTCTTTAGTTCGAGTACATGATTTATAGGAGTAATTATCCTTATTAGAGTCAGAAATTAGTCTGCTGCAAAAGCTTTAGCAAAAACTCATGAAGATGGATTGGAAGAAATTCATGGTACCCAGAAGGTGTGGTGCAACATATACTGTATTTCTTTTACCAATATCCAGACATTTCAGCAAATGAATATTATTAGTAGAGGGTGTGCAAGCAATATTAGATTCTTCAGACTACACCTCCCTGCAGTCTCCTAATTCTTAACATTAACCCTGTATGCCATTAGCCTTTGTATGCTATAGGCTGTATTTTCCCACACAGTAAGTACCACAACAAATATATTGGGTTTTGTGCCTTGTAATTATGCAAAAATGTTTCCTTTGATTTGCTGCACATGAATCCATAAATATTCAAAACTGCAAAACCTGCATTATGAACTGTACAGAAAAATGCAATATTGCAAACTAGTGCCTGCGATGAAAACTCAGCAAATTTTCTGTGCTGTATTAACTGAGAGATACTGTATGTGAATTGAATAAAACTGCACTCTCAGAGTCAACAAAGGAGTCAACAAAGAAGTTTATTGGGGTGACATGAGAGGGACGAGGGACACTTTGATTCCAGAGTGATTATATAGTAGGGGTTGTGTTACACATAAATGTTTGTAGCTGTTACCAGCAGTTGGCTAGAAATTAGCTTCATTTTTGGTTCCTTATAGATTTTGATGCCCCATATAAATGTTCCAAACAAGTTTGAAGCCAGCTGTGTACTGTCAGCAACATGCAATCTGCATTTATCTGTGTGGGCAAAAAAATAAGAAAAAAAACCTTGGGCAAATAGAGCAGAGGTAGGTAGAAGGACAAAAGTTAGTAATTATAAGGGGAAAGGGAGGCTTTTTACAATTTAAATTTCAGTTGCATTCTGTGATCCGGGAGAGCTTATGTAAGTAATTTTACTCTGAATAGTCAGCCAGAAAAACTAGTAAGAGGCTGCCAAATGAGAAAAAAAGGATGCAGTAGAGTAAATCAAGAAGGAAGAGGGCAGTGAAGTATATACTTACAATTGTGCCCTTGTGGTATGAAAGTAGTAATTGAAAGACGTGCTACTTGCTTCCATTTCTCTGCTGCTACTGGATGAAGTTATCAATGTGCTTGTTTTATGATACATGATTGATTTACATGATGTATTCCAACATGACACAGAATCAACGTTTCAGCTCAGGTCTAGAGCCTTTGTCAAGGCTCAACAAAAGCTCTAGACGCGAGCCAAAACATTGATTCTGTGCCATGTTGGAATAAAGATTTTATTGTCTGAAAATGCCTATAATTATTGGAATCACTAAAACACGTTTCGGTCTTATTTCTATAGGATTCAGGGTAAGTCTTGCCAGTGATACTAGATCATTTACTGCCTATATTTTTCTGATATATAACTGAAATTATACAGATTAAGGGTAAGGCTTTAATGTTATTGTTATTGTCATCATTATCTGTTATGGGTTAGGATAATAAAGGCATATAAACCAGATAGCTTATAAAAGTTCAGTCATTACAGCTACAAAACAAAACTTCTAAGCAATTCAAAAACAATTATACAGGTGCTAAAAGTTAATTTTGGTGGCCTATAAGTATTAAGAGTATAATTCTGATGTCTGTTGCCTTCCAGTTATAGCTGAACTTCATTTGCAAGAACCCCCTTATGATGTAGTTGAAAAACTACAAAAGAACCACAAAATTGGATGCCTTGAGTAGATTAAAATTCAGACACAACCTTTTAACTGAGATTACCTGCACTATGACTAACCTTTGCGCCACACGTCTTTTATCTTGATCCTACTCCATTACTAATGAAATGCAGCCTCGTTAGACGCAGGGCTGAGCCATGTACAACATGCTGCAATGAAGAGCCGCTTTAATAGATTTAAACGACAGTTTGATGAAAAATCAGGCTTTTAGAATATAATAATTTGAACTTGATTCATAGAGGTGGAACTATTTCTTCAGTATTTATCATATTGTTTCTTCATTTGAATGGAGCTAAGAGACACAAAACTGTTTCTATGATATGAAGTTGTGTAAAAAATTCATGAGTTAGGGTCACAGGGTGTAGTAAAAATGCATTGCCTAAGCTAAGCACTTGGTATGCTAATTGTTGGTGAAGGGAACTTTTTTAATACCTTAGAGTTTCTGTGTTTTTGGAAATGTACAAAATGCAACTGTGGATCATTGCTCTAAATATTTTATACATCTCAGTAGACTACCTGCACCTTCTTAATAAAGCAGCCTTTTAACAAACTGGATTATGTAAAGATATTTAAAAAACACAATGTATAAATATGCATAAGATGTTCAAAGAACTTCCAAAAATTTAGGTCACTTTGCTCGAGATTCTGTAGACTTGGATGCATCCCTTGAGGGCTTACAGTAAAGCTAATTACGTTCAAAAAGCTGTTGGCTGGATATAGACAAACAGAATTATTACTTTTTGGAAAAGGTCATTTGATTACAGTTATAGACAATGGTCAAGTTGCTGCCCAGTTTTCTACCCGGAGTTGTGCTAAGCATGAATATGGCATTAAGTAGACTCTTAAAATAACTACAGCTGAGCTGGTGGGCAAGAGTGCAGCAGCAATAGCCCATACGACAAACATGCCTAGAGTTTACTGAACTCCAAGGGGGAATTTGTCCTACTGCAGTGCTACTTATAAACTACAGGGAGTTGTTTCCTGCACCATCAGAAGTGGTCATACATGATAAGATCCACTTGTTTGGTGAGGTCACCAAATGAGTGGATCTTTCCTCAATATGCCCACCAATGGCACAGCAATATCGGGTTAATCTGATTTTTGGATTTTTGGGCCTAGGGCCAAATTATCGGGTTATAGTGAAGGAAATGTGTGCAGATGGGACGAGGACAGCATGAACTAGCTGATTGGTACTTGATCACATAGAATATATGGGCTGCTTTAGTCTGCCCCTGTATGGCCACCTTAACAATGGATTCTATCTACAATCCCCAGTCCCTCATGCTAACAGAAGAAGCAGTAGGATCATCTAGAACAGTGATTCCCGACCAGTAGCTTGTGAGCAACATGTTGCTCCCCTACCCCTTGGATGTTGCCCCCACTGGCCTCAAAGCAGGTGCTTATTTTTGAATTTCTGATTTGTAGGCAGGGTCGGACTTGGGGGCCCAGGAACCACCGGGACTGCTACAAAGGGCCCCCTCCAGAATTCCTGGCCCTCTTACTTGCCGTGCCGCCGCACATGTGCACAAGAAGTTGTGCATGCGTGCACGGAGCCAAACGGCGAGCTTCATTGCACGGAGCCACATGACGCTCATGCACACACGGTGCCACTCTGCGCTAATCGGCTTTCAAATTTTTTTTTCAGGCCCAGGAGATCTGGAGAGGGGGTCTGGCTCGTTGGGGGCCCATGAGGGCCGGGGCCCACCGTTTTTTTTCCTGGTGTCCCGCCTGCCAGTCCGACAATGTTTGTAGGCAAGTTTTTGTTGCATAAAAACCACATGTACTGTCAAACAGAGCCTCATGTAGGTTCACATAGGGGTTACCAAATGGCTAATCACAGCCCTTCTTTGGCACCCCAGGAACATTTTTAATGCTAGTGTTGCTCCCCAACTCCTTTTACATCTGAGTGTTACTCCTGGGTTTAAAAGGTTGGGGATCCCTGATATAGAAGATCTCAACCAGAATTGTATATTTAACAAAGTGCTTGTTCATCTCACACACCTCAAAAAGCTCTGATTAATCCCGAAGAACACATCTCAACAAGCTCTAGCACCATGCATTGGCCACAAAGAAGAATGATGTTTTAGAAGCACTGGCAGGTGTGAGATTCAGGTGTATTCTGAGGTATAAACACAAAAATGACTTTGATGTATTAACTCCTCTGCATTTGGTTGAATTGTTCACATAGACCTAATGGTCCACGTGGCTTTCTCTGGATTCTTTTGTAGTATTGTAGTCAAAGATGGTGTGCAAAGAATTGCTATATATAGATACAATTATCCAAATCTGCATATAGTATATTTTACTATTGTAGGAATTGTTTTCAATTTATATTTAATGAAATACTTGAACAAAGGGTTAATTATTTTCACGATTTTGATATGGACTGCTAATATTTACATAAAACTGATAAAAATTGAAGGGTGGTTTATAAACAAGACTAGAAGAATCATAAGCAGGTCTCACATGCAGATTAAATGTGCTTTTAAATCTAAACACTTTCACATTTCAAGCAGAAACAAGTAATTCACTTGTAGCTGTTATTGTTATCCAGCTCATTATGGTGATTTACTGTAAGATTATGTGCTGAGTAGTACAAAAGTTCAATGTTGAGGTCTGAGTCTTTGTCCATTGTTTTGTAAGAGGGTCTATTTATACTCCCTTTCAACAGTACACCAGAGATATGGATTGACAATATTGCCTGTATATTTACCACTGCATTAGAACTTTTGGAAATGTATTGGGTGTTTTGCTTTCTACGAGTATCTTATCAGCCCTGTGCATGGAAACATTTAGTACATCTTACATGCATAGCAAATTATGGTTATATATTGTTACAAAGCAATAGCATCTTTGACATAATCAAGATTATGGCCAAATAAACCGTAAAAATGAGAAATGTGTTGTGTATTCAACCTGCTTCTTTAGCTTTAGTTGAAAATATATATAAATCTTAAGAAGTGACAGAAAAATAGAAGTGAAGATGTACCAATCACTGGAAATGACATCCTGACACAAGTGTCACATTCTACCTCTGAACCAATCAATAAGCTGTAATGGGTTTCTTGTTTTAATCTGACCAGCTGCACTCCTTTGATAGCAGCTCATCTTGTTATGAGTCTGGACACAGGATGGGATATTTAGCAGATTCATAGCCTAAACCAGCAGCTAATTCATCCTTTCAGCCTCTCTCATGAGCAGGTTATATGTTTTGCTGACAGAAAAAGGCAGCATTCTGGTTATTTGCCATTG
Organism: Xenopus petersii; assembly: GCA_038501925.1. Classification (NCBI taxonomy): domain Eukaryota; kingdom Metazoa; phylum Chordata; class Amphibia; order Anura; family Pipidae; genus Xenopus; species Xenopus petersii. The sequence continues at coordinate 101,732,311 of CM076675.1, read as the reverse complement.
GTTTGGTTAGACTGTACAAGTTTATTGAATTAAGCTGGCATCGGAAGACATATTGGCTGTGTAACAGCAAAGGCTTTAATTTTTAAAACCCAATTTAGGCAGCTACATTGGTGAAAAATGTTTCAAGCCTCTGGGCCTGAGACATCACTGAGAATATCAAATGCAAAAGATTTAACTTTTGGGCAACACATTTTCATTTGCTGTCCAAGACTGATGCAAAAATATGTATAGTACAGTTTCTGGGGTGATATACATTTGGTAGAAAATATTATGAATAATCAGTTAGAATAAGGATTGTCGAACAGGACAAAGGTGTAATATTGTTTACACTAACAGAATGATTCTGTGCAATTCATTTTTTATGGTATGCATATATGGAGGTTTAGTATATATTTATGTATATACACATATGTAGTAAGTGGAAGGGTCAGGGTTTGCCTCAACCATCCTTAGGTTACTATATACTGGTTCCAGAACCCGAGCAAGGGGTCCAACTCCCAGCCACCCCCGGTAGGCACACTATAACTAGACTCTTCACCTGGGGCCCCCGTTATGATATGGAGGAAGGGATGACCACTCTGGTGGAAGCACACAGCAATCACTCTTAATCAAATAACTATGGGCGCTGTGGTTCTTTAAAACAGCCAAACGATTTATTGAACTGGTGGTACACTTCTCAATGCTCAATTACTTCACATATTCAGGGTGCATACTCAGATAGTACACTCCATGAACTAGTAGTAGCAGGTCATGTACACAAATGTAGTACTCACGGATCCTCTCTGATCCAATGGGTTGCATTGCCTGCCTCTGGTGCACAATCCCCATTAAAGACGAATCTCACAGCTGGCCCCACACTCCAAGGACCGCTCTGTCACTGAGCCTGACCACTTGAGTCCCTAGCCTTGTCACTGCAGGGTACTAACCCTTTACTAAACTCCTTGTTGGAGCCTTAGCTGCTCACTAATTTTCCTGAACCTATCTGTCACTCCTATAATGACCTATTACAGTTTCTGACCTGACACTTGCTTGCTCCTATACTAAGGCCTACTTCCACCTCAGGTTCTAACAGCAACACACCACCACCTCCAGCAAATGGATGTACCAGATAGAGGCAGAACACATGGCAGTATCCCTTTTTACAACCTCTGGAAACAACCCCCCTCCCCTCTGGGGAAAAAGGATCCAACCTAGCTGGCTAACACACTCAGTTGGGGAAATTAATTGTTGTTTCCTGGTTCTAAGATGCAATTTAACAGATTACATTCAAAAAAATGACTGTAAATGGAACATAAAAGTAATTACTCAAGAATTTGGAATTACGTATATGTAATCAATGTAAAATAATTAGATCTGGTTAAATAGAACTGGAAAATAGAAGTATGCTGTAAAGTTCATTTAAACAGCAGCACCTCCAGAAGTCTGGAAAGAACAGGAAAACGCATATTTTCTTTAAGATCCTGTTCCAAAACCAACATCAGATATTCACTGTAATGTGGATAGTGTATTTACAGTTAGCTCATAGCTTGTGCAATTCAAGCCACCAATGATTATTCTTTTTAATGATTTAACACAGAGCTTGTTGGACCACAGTTCATTCTTTCTATACTACTCTTTTGGTGCATTTTTGCGATTTTATTATATTATGAAGGGAGTCAGTAGCCAAGTACTTGTAGCAGGTGATAATACCTACCTCCCAACATTTTGGAAATAAAAAGAGTGACAAAAAGTTGGCATTTTTTTGGTCACGCCCATTTTGTGGCCACACCCCCTAATTACCCTGTTCATTTTACAAAATTTGACAAGTTATGAAAGTTTGAACATATTTCTGTGTTTTTTTTCAGTTATTACAGTTTTGCTTATAAAGGTGAATTGCCCTTTAAGCTGTGAGTCTAACTTGTCCCAAGAGACCTGTTATCTTATATTGTTACAATGACCTATTTGCTTATCTCAAAATTGTTAAAAAAATATCTTATCTGCTGCTGTGGCTGTTCTGGGCTCTCTGCCAAAAGCCAATTAGGTTAGAAACATTTCTGGCTGTTCGGTGCAGAGAAAAACGGGACATTCCAGTACAAATGAGGGACTGCAAGTTGAGCTGTCAAAAGAGGGACTGTCCCTCTAAAAACAGGACATTTGGGAGGTATGAAATATAAATGGTGAAAAAGTGGTTCAGCTTGTTTATGTTCTTCAATATTTAATCCTCAAATGCCTGTCATCAATGCTATTTTTAGCTTGAGGGTACAACAACTAGTGATATTAATTGAACCTCAAGAGAAATAGTAAACCCCAATTCTTTATATGTCAAGTGTAGTACCCAGTAGACATTGTACCCAGTGAAACGACTCCCATAATTAACAGCACAACAATACACCTGCAGAATTCTTCAAGTTTAAACCAATAAGCTGCTAGTAGTGCATTAAGCATTGAAGATGTGATTATATGGTCCTCTGATATATTTATATATATAGTTACCACATCTCCCTTAAAGGGATTCTGTCATGATTTGTATGGTTTACTTTCTAATTCTAAATTACACTCTTTACATTGCAAAATTCACTTTACCATTTAAAGTTTTATTCATGAACCAACAAATGTATTTTTTTTTAGCTGTAATATTGATGTGGAGGCACCAGCTCAGTTCATTGTGCCGGATTCTGAGCTTTGAGAAGGAGCCAGCACTTCAGGATGGAACTGATTTGAGACAGCAGTTGTTTCTGCCTGTTCCATTGTATTTTACCAAGACCTAGGTCATGCTCCCTAGTGTTAGATATGAGAATAGCACCCAAGGAGTCAAAAGCAGGGACTAGGAAGCACCATTGACGAGGCAAACAAATCTTTCAGCTGAGGTGTCAGGTAGCTGCTATCTGGCTAGCTACCCATTGTTCCGTTGATAGGCTACTGATGGGCTGTTCAGGAGGGAAGGGAGGCGGGTGATATTACTCCAACTTGCAGTGTAGGAGTAAAGAGTGACTGAAGTTTATAAGAGCACAAGTTACATGAGCTGAGGGCTGAGGGCATTCTGACTATGTCTAGCCCCATGCCAAATTTCAAATTTAAATATAAATATATGGGGACCTTCCCCATAGCCTTACATTGATGCTCGGTAGGTTTTAGGTGGCGAAGTAGGGAGTTGAAGTGTTTTTTAAAGAGACAGTACTTTGACTATCGAATGGTCGAATAGTCGAACGATTTTTAGTTCGAATCGTTCGATACGAAGTCAAAGTAGCCAATTCGATGGTCGAAGTAGCCAAAAAAATACTTCAAAATTCGAAGTATTTTTTATTCTATTCCTTCACTCGAGCTAAGTAAATGTGCCCCCCTATCTCTTTAAGCACCTCTTTTCCAATACAGGTTATGGGACCTTTTATCCAGATGACTCAGGACCAAGTTCCATGCATTAGACATAATGTGGTGCATCAAAAGGGAATGTGTATAAGCTACATATCTGGACTAATAGAAGTAAATATGCCAAGAGATCCAAGCAGGATATATATATATATATTGGCATGGTTTACCACTGGAGAGGGAAACGTGCTCAGCCGGACTAGGGAAGGTATGTGCCTGGTGGCCCCCAAACTTTGCTCCCTAGGCACATGTCTCTTTTGCCTACCCCTAGTTTGGCTGAGGAAGGTCCCCCCTTTTCCAGCCGCAATATGCCAATATTGCCCTGCTTGGATCTCTTGGCATATTTACTAAGTCCAGATAACTAATACACATTCCCTTCTGATGCATCACATTATGTTTAATGCATGCAACTTGACTTTTAGGGGCATATTTATTTATTTATTTATTTGATATTCATTATCAAACCAGGGAGCTTAACATCAAAACCTATTCTTCCTCCTATTTTTTTTTTTTCAATAATCCATAGCTCTTTTAGTATTGTATGATATTTTAAACATTGAAGAACATGAAAGCATTTGTTTTGGCATATAATGAAGAAGAGCTACCAATAACATATAATATATTCTAATAATAGTGCTTATCTCCTGTTACAAAAGGCTGTTTAGTGATGTTATTTATATCAAATGGCTCAATAAAAATGCTATATAAAGTAATATAGCCTTATCCATTTGTATGATCTTTGACTTCCTTGGCTATTTGTAATGTCTTTATGCTTTGCTGATTCGTCCATAGAGCACTTAGCATGCACCAGGTGTACAAATGCATAATGCAGTGTATCTCAAGCTCTGTGTAATGTCATGCAATCAGTAAAGGCATTACCAGCTATGACAGCTATGTAGATGGAAAGGGCCATTCCATATCATCTCGTATCAGATGGGATATTTCTTCAAATTTGCTGTTACAAGTGATCGTTTTCAAGTGCAATATAGAATAAAGATGACATTACAGAGAGCGAGTGTGTTTAACAGCAGAGAGACACATTAAATATAGTGCAGCTATATATCGGTTGTCTTTTTCTAATATGGTAAAGGTGCTTTGAGGTGTATTGTGCCAAATCTTCTCTGTCTTTTTCAATAAATCATTGTGACAGGAGTGAGGAGCAGAGTAAATATATTCACATGAGATGTAGCCAGGGGCATCCATCCACACTGCTGCACAAGGTGCATTGGATTAAAGAGAAGGCGGCATTAATAACCAGGCCATGCAAGGAGTGCTCCATCAGTTGTTCCCATTGAACATGTTTACAATCACCATTCCTTGCCTAAATAACGTTATTATGCGTATTTGGACCTCTAGGATCAAAGCATACAGGGTTTCTGCTAGTCCTTTAATAGCTGCTCTTGTAGTCACCTGAAAACATGGCACTGTGTCAGTATTGAAAACATCACTACAATTTTCCAGGCGACTATGGCCTAACAGAAAAAAAAATCGCAAGAGCTCAGTCTATTTACTCTGGTGTTGACAGGCTGCTATAACACCCTTGTGCCAGCGCTCAGTCTAATCCACATTCTGGAATTGACCAGTTGGTATAAACGATAAAAAGCCAATATTTGTACACAAAGAGAAAAATTGCCAGTGCAAGGTTTGCCTTTAAAATTACACGTGTCACGTCAGGGTCCCTCATTGTACGTGAGTCTTACACTATTTGTGAGCATTCTATCATTTATAGCAGCTGGTAAACACCACAGCGTGCGTTAGACAGAGCTACAAATTGTAGCCAAATATTGCATATAGCTGCAATTTAGCCTTTAAAACAGGAGATTATTTATAGATGTGTGTTAATTGGTTACCCCCCCAACAATTTTTTGTTATGCCATTTTTTGAGATCTATACACAAATGCACATAACCCATATATTTACATTACCATATATACTCGAGTATAAGCCGAGTTTTTCAGCCCCCAAAATATGCTGAAAAACTATACCTCGGCTTATACTCGGGTCAAGTGCAAAAACGGTCGCTGGCGTCTAAAAATAGTCGCCAGCGCCTAAGAATAGTTGCCGGCGTCCAAGAATAGTCGCCGGCGTCCAAGAATAGTCTCCAAGAATATTCGCCGGCTTCCAAGAATGGTCGCTGGCATCCAAAAACGAGACGCCGGCACCTCCAATGGGAGCAGAAACCCTTAATTTTTTTATTGAAACTTACCAGAAGCTGCTGCATTTCTCACCCTCGGCTTATACTCGAGTCAATAAGCTTTCCCAGTTTTTGGAGGTAAAATTAGGTACCTCGGTTTATACTCGGGACGGCTTATACTCGAGTATATACGGTACTATGGCTATCATTTTAGTAGCTCTATCTTGTTTTTCACAAGTCCTTAAAAGTGACAAAAGGAACTTCTACATCTTTCCTATAATTCTGCAGGGGGACATTGCTTTTGAAATATGACTGTTATTAGTTTACACAAGTCAAACAATGCTCGGTGGGGTATCACTACAATATTTGTTTTCTCCCATAGTATTATGTAGTTATGAATAGCACTGCATATTCATTCTCCCAGCCCTTTTACTGCCCTAATAACAAAAGAGGCAAATAGAAATCATGCTGGTAATTAAGCAGGATAAAAATGCTGTTATGCATTAGGAAATTAATTTGGAAGAATTTTGGACTCATGTTGAGGCTTATTTATCAACATTCTCATTTTAGGGGTTTTAGCGGTTTTGAAACCATGACTAAACTCATATTCTCTAAACCCAGGAGAATATGAATATAAAGAATATGAAGATAAAAAATACGAAAGAAAAAAAAAGCACTGAACAATGCGCCAAAAAAATACGAACACTACTAAGACCTCTAAAAGTTTTCCGGACAATTCTTAGTGAGAAAAAAAAGAAATGTCTTAAAGCCAGAATTCATTAAAAGTGGTCTAATAAGATCAGCGTAGTTCCCACTGATTTCTATAGCATCTCAACAACTTTTACTTGGCAAATTTTTGCAGTAGAGGATTTCATGGTTTTTACACACATTTATCAAAGGTCGAGGTGAATTTTCGAATGAAAAAAATTTGAATTCGCTATTTTTTGTGTACTTCGACTAGGGAATAGTCCAAATTCGTTCCGAATTTGAAAAAAATTTGAAAATTCGAATATCAAAATTTATCATGTACTGTCTCTTTGAAAATTCAACTTCGACCATTCGCCATCTAAAACCTGCCGAATTGCTGTTTTAGCCTATGGGGGACCTCCTAGAACCTATTTGGAGTCAATTGGATTTGAAAAATCAAGATTTTTTTTTGGGAAAAACTTGAATCGAATGCGCTATTCCTTTGATTTGTATGATTCAAATTCGGCCGAATACAAACCTTTTTGATTGAAAACGGACCTATTCAACCAAAACAAAAACTTCAACTTAGTTTTGGTTGGTCTTTTTGAATTGGAATTTCGAAATTTTTTCAATTCGAAATTCGACCCTTGATAAATATGCTCCTTAATAAATCTGAAATTTTAGAGTATTTAAGAAGTATTCGAAAACCATGAAAAAAGAAACAAATTACTCTGGAACCACTGGCATAACTACAATACAGCAGACCCCGTGGGGGGGGTCCATCGTGAACAGGAGGGCCTGGGTCACAGGGTCTGCAGAATAGAATTTCCCTTACCTGGCAACCCACTGAAAGAAAACAAGCAGCCAGGTGCTGGTGGGGGGAGGTGCAGAGAACTTGCACTTGTGTCCTCGTAATTTTTTTCTAGCAGGGTGAGGTGCCCCGGCAACTCAACCTCAGCAGCCCATGGTAGTTACACCACTAATGTGGACACAACGCAGTAGTGGTCATTCATAACCCCTGGGGGTGCAAGTTTTTCCTAAGAACGCATTTTTGCTGTTCTTTGCATGGAGAAACAAATTAAAAATCGACATTTGATGCGTGTTAAAGTCAATGGGCGTCCGTTTAATTGTCGCCGGTGTCAAAATTGTTGCAGGCGTCAAAAAAACATTTGACGCCGGTGAATTTTCACATTTATTTTTCATTAATTTATTTGCCGGCGGCAAAATTCGGAAATTCTGACAAATTCATGCCTGCCCAATAAATTCGCCCATCGCTAGTGGTAAATCAATCCTATTAGGTTTATTTAATGTTTAAGTAACTTTTTTAACGGCGTTATGTAGGGAGATCCAAATTACAGAAATACCCCTTATACCCAGGTCTTGAGCATTCTGGATAACAGGTGCCATACCAACTGTACAAACATTGGTTTCTTTAAAGGGGTTGTTCACCTTTGTGTTAACTTTGAGTAAATGTGAGAGTGATATTCTGAGACAACTTGCAACTGGTTTTCTTTCTTTTGTTAATTATTTGCAGTTTTTGAGTTATTTAGCTTTTTATTTAGCAGCTCTCCGGGTTGCAATTTAAGCAGCTATCTGGTTGCTAGGGTCCAAATTATGCTAGCAACCATGCATTGGTTTGAATAAGAGACTGGAATTTGAATAGGAGAGGGCCTGAACAGAATTATGATTAATACAACGTACAGGGTCAGACTGGGGGGCCCGGGACACACCGGAACTGCTGGTCCAGGGCCCCCCTCCAGCCCCCCGGCCCCCTACTGTGATGTGCCGACTGTGTGAAGGCACCGCTCAGTGCGCATACATGAACGGCGCCATGCGCATGCGCGAGCAACGTCGCTCGCCGCGCATGCGCAGACTGTGCTCTGCAGCGCTGAAAACTTTTTTCCCCCAAAAATTTAAATATCGGAGAGGGGGTCTGGCCCGGCGGGGGCCCACGAGGGTCGGGGCCCACCGGGTATTTTCCCGGTGTCCCGCCGGGCCAGTCCGACACTGACAACGTAGCAATAAAAATTCGTAGCCTTACAAAGCATTTGTTTTTTAGATGGGGTCAGTGCCAACCATCTGAAATCTGGAAAGAAGGCAAATAATTTAAAAACTATAAAAAATAAATAATAAATACCAATTGAAAAGTTGTTTAGAATTGCCCATTCTATAACACAATAAACGATAACTGAAAGGTGAATTCTTTAATTTAATCTTTAATTCTATGGGGGAATTATGCTAATTAGTGAGGGACAAAATGTTACCTTGATATATTTCTCTCTCTACAAATCAACAGTAAAAAAAGAAAAATCTGGGGCATGTTGAATTTCATAACACGGTACTAATGGACTATGATTCAGAACAAAATTCACGTTGTTAATGTGTGTTTCATTGGAACATAACATTAAAGAAACAACTATTAACACACTTTGATAAGTGGAAATAAATGTACTTGCCATCAGGAATTACAAATAGACTGGTCTGTCTCAGAACGAGGCTGACTTGAATGTTGTGTTCGTACATCACATTTAAAGCAGTGACTAAATGTAAACTGCTGAGGCCAGGTGCATTATAGAGATAAGAATATGTTGATGAAGACTTTAGTTTAGTGGCTAAAGTCTGAGTCAAATAAAATGAACCCGTGAGATTAATCCTTCAAGATAAACAGTGGCAATCATTCATCATGATCAAGGCCAGATCAGATTCAATTTGCAGCACATTAGGAAGAGGTGAAGAGGCTTTCCTCATCCACAAGTGACTTGATAGAAAATAAAACAGAAATGAGCGAGAGGAATACTAGGACGGACTATATGAACTGTGAAATTGCACATACCTGGTTGCATTATCAGCAGTTTCAGCGTATACTATCATTCAGTTTTCTGGAAGTTGATAAAGCTTGTAATTTGTTTTTCTGCAGTGTCATTAAACTATACTGATCCCCAGGCTCTTATATTTTTAGAGTAGCAGCACCAACTATTAAAGGGCCACTTTTCCTTGCCTTATAGATCTCTTGGATATATTTTTCTGGCTTCTATGATGGTTTTTGCTAAGACAAAAAAAATCATGGGAGGAGTGATGACTTCCTACAGCACTAAGCTCAGTTCAGTTCTGTTTCACTGATCACTGAGCACTAACTACACATTCAGACTTTTATGAAGTTCAATAGAATTTCAATCAAACTGGATTGATTTGGCCAATTATCCCCCGGTATGTTTGCACCAAAGTTGATTGACCAAAATGGCATTAATAACCTGATTCAACAATTGATCAATGAAATATGGTCATCCATGTTTGTGGGTCACATTACATTTATATGGAGACAGTATTATCTGGTGTATTCCTGACATTCAAAAGACTAGATCTGACTTTACATTCTAGCCTAGGGACAGATTTTGTAACATCAAACAAAAGCTTGTGCTGTTGCATTGTGTTGTGCGGTGTTGCATGGCATAATCAGATAAAATCTGACCAACAAAATTTGATCAAAATCTCCTGTGTACTTCTACCCTTAGGGCTGAACTCCACGGCACGTTCAGGACTGATTCGTTGACCAGCGATAACACGCATGTGATGTGTCGGACGTCCAGAATATAATGGGACTGATCGAGTCTCAGACTACATGTATCCGACTGTTGGATGAAGACGCAGCGTGCAGCATTCACATCTGACAGTCGGATACATGTCGTTTGTACCTGAGATTTCTCAATCAGTCCCATTATATTCTGGACATCTGACACATCGCATGTGTGTCGTCGCCTGGAGACGAAACGGTCCTGAACGCGCAGTGGAGTTCAGGGGTAAGAGCAGGACTCCATGGACGATTCTGGCGCAATCCGGTGCGCTGCACAAAAACACAGGTGTCACATCAAATGCGACTGAAATAAGGTAAGTAATTCTATTGTCGGATGACGCGACAAGACTGTCGGATGCAGTTGCGTTTTTGTGCAACATGTCGGATCGCGCCGGAAACGTCCGTGGAGTCCTGCCTTAGGGTAAAACTCCATGAGTGCTTTTAATTAGATTTTATCTGATCCTCCTTGCTACACCTTTTGGATGACACCATATCACTGATTTACACACATTGCAGCTAGTATTATATAAGTATTTGTGAGATTTCCAAGCACTAGTGCAGTGTATAAAGTGCAATTTTGGGTGCAAGCAACCATATTTTTTACCCACAATGCAACATTATTCCCCAGAATTCTAGCATAATTGCGCGTATGAAAATTGTGCTGTACGTGTCACTAGATGTGCTTTTTTGTACTTTATCTTATGTCATACTGTAATATCAATTTTTATGGATATATGCGTTACTATTCATAAAAAAATCAAAATGTTTTGTATTTGTGTCATTATATTATTGACTTCATTTCCAGATGTTTTATCTCAATTTGCCTTTCTCTCATTTACCCTCTCTGTATAGCAAAATAGATATATACTCATTAAAGCCTTTACCTCAAGCAAACGAGTATTTAAAATGTGTTGCGAGTGTTATCTGGATCTAGTTAACCCTGCTGGTGGAAACACAGTTAGACCACTATTGACTTGCCTGAATGTTATTAATTGTTAGCCGTGTCCAACTTTCCCTTTCAATAAATTAATCAATTCCTTCATTTTATCAGCTTTCTGCATATCCCTATACACTCTTTTCCTCCCTTTCTACTATCTTACATTAAAATAATCCCATTAAAGAGCAATGTGTATCGGAGGTTGTGCTGCTGACCTTATCGGAGTATTAACATGGGTGGCAGAACAGTTTTTAACCCGCAGGACATGAGTAAAAAATCAATGCACTCAATTACTAAGAACCATGTTTGTAGCAGACCCTGTGGTATTGTAAATCTTCTCTTTAGAACAATGGGATTTGCTTGGCACTTTGTGGATAAATAAATAGATTTAACAAGTCTGCCAGAACCTATGCAGTCTAAAGAAATCCTTTCTATCCTTTATTAGATTCATGCCAGGATTAAAGTACTTTGGAATAGTTTTTGTTTCCATCTGAGAATAGAATTTGGTTACATATGCTTTAAGAGTAATCCCCTTTTTTCTTTCTGGACACAAACACATTGTAGAAACAGAGATTTGGTAAGAAATGTCAGTGGTGGCATTTTATATAATCTAAAAATAAATGATATTAAATTAAGAGCAGTTGGTTTGTGTTTAGTGTATCATTCTGAGAAACTCTTGTGCGGTTAGTCCATTTATGGGAAGGGTGTTTCAGAGTGGTGTAAGCTTTTAGCTCTGTGTGTGCACCCATGCAACAATGTGCACCATAGATATTTATTTTTACTAAAAAAAATTAATTTAAACTAAACAGAGCAAATACACATGAGAATTAGAAAAGGACTGAAAAAAGAACGCTATATGGTATGTGTGTAGTAGCAATTTGGTATAGGGATGCACCGATTCCAGGATTCGGTTCGGGATTCGACCAGGATTCGGCCTTTTTCAGCAGGATTCGGATTCGGATTCGGCCTGGCCGAACTGAATCCGAATCCTAATTTGCATATGCAAATTAGGGGTGGGGAGGGAAATTGCGTGACTTTTCGTCACAAAACAAGGAAGTTAAATTATTTTTCACTTCCCACCCCTAATTTGCATATGCAAATTAGGGTTTGGATTCGGTTCAGTATTCGGCCGAATCTTTCACAAAGGATTCGGGGGTTCGGCCGAATCCAAAATAGTGGATTCGGTGCATCCCTAATTTGGTATTTTTATAGCAGCCAGAGCTAGGCAGAACTGTTTTGATTCAGTGATTGCACCAAGTGGATTATTTTGGATACTGGATTAAGGGTCTGATTGAACGGAGGCTTCAGGCTTATGTGCAAGATCAGACTAAACATATTGTTTTAAATTTTTTTACTGAAATGCCCTTTGGGAAATCTTTGAAAGGATCTTTAATTTTATTATCTCTTTTGCTGCTGCTAACATTATTGCCCTTTTAATATGAATGAAATATTTAATTATACAAGAAACCCACTGCAGCATGGCTTCACAAAATTATGGTGTGTCTTGTATGCTATATCTTATACTGTCTAGAGGTCTACACACCTGCCCTGTAATCTTCTAGGCAGCAGAAAAAGTAGAAAGGGACACGTATGTATAAACAGTGGAAATGCAGGAGAACAAATGGAACATATCGTTTTTAAGCAACTAAATGGGTAAAAGGAACGGAGCCATTAAACAATGAGGAAAGACTGCATAAAATTTTACAGTAAATAAGTAAAAAAGGCCAAGATTTGAGGAACAGAATGTTCACCTGAAACAACTGAAATGGTTCATCTAAGTGAACTGAGGTTTTGGAATGCCCTGCTGGGTGATTTTGCAATTGCAAATTCTACTTATAAGTGTGGCTTGAATCAATTCTTGGACAGGCATAATATCCAGGGCTACAATTGGTTATGTGCACTGGGACTCATTTTGAGGGGCCTATTAACTATGGAACCTTGAATCAGAAGTATAAAATTTGAAAAGATATTATTAAGCTTCAACAGCCTATAAAAAAATTCCCATCAAAGGACACTTTTAGCATCATTATTAAAGTATATGGAAATGACGAATTAAACAGCTTCCTTTGACAAATATATAGCTTTCTGTCTATTGATATTGTGTGAAACTACGCATTATTTGGCTGGTTGATCCTAAATTATAAGGTTATTATAGCTGTAAATCAGATGAAATCTTAATTTGTCCTTAAGCCTCAAGATCTTAAGATTTCAGTAAAAATCTTGAATTCCACTTATGCCTATACAGTACATGCCATGCGAATTCACTCAACCACCACAAAGTTACTATAGTATTTGACAGTCAGAAGAGCACACAGCATATTTGGGCATTTATCATGGCTATTGTGATATGGAGGGAAGCTGTTCATTTGGGAAGTAATAATTCTATCACTTTACTTATTTTCTAATAAGACAGAAATACAACTGTCCTCACCAACAATGATATAAAGGCGCAAATGCCATATTCACATTGCCCAAATGTAAAGGTCCTTTCCTAAGTTCCTGGGTGCTATGTCTAGTTGTGTTATCCAGTTTTGATCCATGCCAGTCCCTGATTTGTCTGCTGCATGATTGACCCCAGCTTGGTTTTGACTATTCTTCGGATCCTGATTTGGAGCTGTGTTAACACTCTGAGTTTTGACCTTGAACTGTGACCCCGACCTTGCTGCTGTTATCCAATTTGGTATCTAATTGCCTGTCTGGTATTGACCCTGCCTGTTTCACACCTTGCTGGCTGCTCTCACGTTCTTTCCGCATACGTTCAGTTCCTTAGCCTGCTCAGGACTCTCTCCTTGGTCCTCTCACATTAAGTCCTAGCGGCATTTGAGGGCTCCTCCCAAAGCAAAAGACAGCTGCTATAGGAGGAAGAGTGAGGCGTGACCAGGTCCTTGGAGTTAGTTCTGAGTTTGGGATACCTTTTGTTACAGGTGTTTGTCGGTCGACTATTTCTTGGTTGTCCAAAACTCTGGTTATTTAAATCCATACTATCAAACATACAAATATGTAGTATTAATACAACTATCATGTTCCTCAATTTGTCTGAAGTCCATGAGACTAGTCAGCAGGAGAAAGCTAAAAAAGTGTTTCAACACATTAAATATCTTAGAATGAATTTCAAAGAATTACCTGGATAGAGGTAGTTGGTAAATATTATAAAGTTCCTGTATTGAAGATGTGAAAGTACTGTATAGCTACCAAAAGAAGCTCCATCAGCCTCTAGGACAACAACTTGAAAACCACATTATTATGATCAGATTTTGGCTTCTAACTAATGTTAGAATATGGCTCAAAAGACATCGGCTCAAGGGTATGCAAAAGTATGCTGAAAATATATTACAATAAATATCTTTGCTTAAATTAACTTCCCTTTTTCATCCAAATTACTAGTTATTTACAAACATACTGTAGAGTGCTTGATTACTGCAGTTACTTTTTGCTGATATCACAGACGTGAAAGAATATGGGCAAACAATATGAATAAAGCATGAGTTGACTAAATCATTTAGACTTATAATACGCTATTTTAAAGTGGGAGCCAATCTAGTAACATAAATGCCATTAAAAAGTAGCGCTTGTCTTGTTTATATTAGCAACCATAAACATCAAGATATAAATCAAATGGGCCTTAGCCCAAAGTCTCCTGGCTGCAGTAGATTTAATTAAAAGCAGTACAATTTGTTTTAGTAAATGTTGTGCAAATTGTTTTGTTTTTTGTTGTGCTCCTGGGAGCTTTTGATAAATTCCTAGTGGCTGGCTAACATTTCAACGCACATTATTTATCACATTTTTTTATTATAATGCTGGCTTTTATGTTATTAGAATTGAACTATTATTTTGCAAAAGGAACAAAATAACTCTAGGCATCATACGCTTCAATTTCTTTAGAAGAGATTTATGGACTACAGTGCTACATATTTAATTATTTTTAAAATAATTTTGTGACAATTCAAAGCTGGTGAGTAAACCTAGATTATCCATGAGTTGATTGTTTTACTAGCTCTTACAGTAAGATGCCACTAGCCTAACAATTGTAAGATCCCTTCATAGTATTATAGTTTCCTTCAGGGCAACGATACATGGGTTCTATAGATCACTACCTTTTATTTAAAGCAGGGCTATACAGATATAAAACACACCTTGAAAATGCTCATCATAGTATGGAGATCATATGCAGTATCTGTATTGCTGTTGCTACCAATACAGAGTGCTAAATTCTTCAGATATTCCTGCTATACCATTATTGACCAGGATAATGTCACACACACAAACCAATAAGAATTGATGGAATACTGTATGTCTTGGATTGATAATTAAATCACTTGACAATTTAGAAAATAAATACTGTATATAGCATGTCTATCACTTAACTTTATTCCTAATATAATTTAAATACAACTGTCCTCACCATCAGAAACTACCACTACTCCATGGTGCATTGTTGGTCTAATATTTCTTGGTTGTCCAAAACTCTGGTTGTGTCAATCCATACTCAAACATGCAAATATGTAATATGAATACAAATATCATGTTCCTCAACTTGTCATGGAAGTCCATGAAAGTAGTCAATGAGACTAAGTCAGCGGGAGAAAGCTGAAAAGTGTTTAAACAAATTGTATGTCTTAGAATAAATTTATGGGAATTACTTGGATAGAGGTGGATGGTAAATTATAAAAAGTTCCAATTTTGAGGACCTGAAAGTACTGTATAGCTACCAAAAGAAGCTCCATTAGCTCTCGGACAACAACGATAGCATAAGTCTCCTCTTTGTAGAGTGCTGTTTTAAAGAGAGGCTCAAAGTGATCAGTGAATTCAGAGCTATTAACCATTGTTATGTACAAAAGTGTATACAAATTATAGAAATCCATGGGTCATTTACACGTGGATATGCAAATAGTGTCAGTGCTCTGACAGTAACTAGTCATAACTGTCTATATCAGCCTAATTAGTGGTGCTTGCGAAGCAAAGCATCACTACTGTTATCTTGCAAACTTATTTTTATTCTTCTTCCGTATGAAAGTTTGGCGCGTAACTAGTCCCGCACCGTTTGTCCTAGACCCATGAATGAGGTGTCAAATCGTGCGGCTTAATCGGGAATGGGGTGGTATGACTTTTCTAAGGGGTGGGTGGTTAATTGCCCCTTGCGGGGGCAATTAACCACCCCAAAAAGTCCCATAGATTAACATTGAGGCCAACTTTTGACGGATTCTAGCGCAGAGAGGGAATCTTGTAGAAACGTTAAATTTACCACATTTGAAGAGGTTTGCGACCTGTGTCAGATGATACCCCACACGAGGGTATAAGTTTTACCCCCGGGGCAGGAGAGGTCCCCAAATTTGCCCCATTGACTTATAATGGGGAATTTATCGAATAATTAGTTTGTCGCAGACCCATGAATGAGGTGTCAAACCGTTCAGCTTATTCGGGAATGGGGTGTTGTGACTTTTCTGTCCTATTTTGGGGACCCAAAAAAGTGAAACAACCAATCAGATTTTCCCTATTGACTTCAATGAGAAAATGTAAACAGCTGTAATTCTCACAGTAATAAAGCCAGAGCTCCCAAACTTGGCACCGTGGGTCACTGGGTGACTGCAGCCAAAATTTACAAAAAGTGGGTGGAGTCTACAACAGCCAATCAAATTTCAGCCATTCAATTAAATAGGAAAATTTTAAACTGCTGCCGCTCTTAGACGGTTAATGGCAGCCTCCTCAAAGTTGGCACAGTTGGTCACTGGGAGACTGGGATTAAAGTTTGGAAATGTGGGCGGGGCCAAAACCAACCAATCAGATTTCTTTGATTGATTTTAATGGGAACAATTAAGAAGGCTGCCATTCTCACAGTATTGATGTCAGGGACCTTGAATATCACAAATGTGGTCGCTGGGGGTTTCCACTTCAAGTTTAGAAAAAGTGGGCGGAGCCACCAACAACCAATCGAATTTCATTCATTGATTTTCAATAGAAAAAAATAAAAATGCTGCCATTTTTAGACATTAAATGACAGCATTCCCAAACTTTGGAATGTTAGTCACTGAGTGACTGTGGTTCACAATTAGGAATAAAATGGGGCGGGGCAACAACAGCCAATCAGATTTCAGCCTTTGACCTTAATGAAAAATGATAAACTGCTGCTATTATCACGGTTTAAATGCTAGGTGTACCAAACTTGGCTCAATTACTCACTGGGTGACTACGGTCAAAATTTAGGAAAAGTGGGTGGAGCCAAAAACAGCCAATCAGTTTATGTAAAAAATTTTTACTGCTGTTCTCACAGTATCAAAGCCAGAGCTCCCAAACTTGGCACCGTGGGTCACTGGGTGACTGCGGCTAAAATTTACAAAAAGTGGGTGGAGTCTACAACAGCCAATCAAATTTCAGCCATTCAATTAAATAGGATTTTTTTAACTGCTGCCGCTCTTAGACGGTTAATGGCAGGGTCCTCAAAGTTGGCACAGTTGGTCACTGGGGGACTGGGATTAGAATTAAGAAAAGTGGGTGGAGCCAAAACCAACCAATCAGATTTCTTTGATTGGTTTTAATGGGAAAAATTAAGAAGGCTGCCATTCTCTCAGTATTGATGTCAGGGACCTTGAATATCACAAATGTGATCGCTGGGGGTTTCCACTTCAAGTTTAGAAAAAGTGGGCGGAGCCACCAACAACCAATCAAATTTCATTCATTGATTTTCAATAGAAAAAAATAGAAATGCTGCCATTTTTACACATTAAATGACAGCATTCCCAAACTTTGGTATGTTAGTCACTGAGTGACTGTGGTTCACAATTAGGAAAAAAAGGGGCAGGGCAACAACAGCCAATGAGATTTCAGCCATTGACCTTAATGAAAAATGATAAACTGCTGCTATTATCACAGTTTAAATGCTAGGTGTACCAAACTCGGCTCAATTACTCACTGGGTAACTGCGGTCAAAATTTAGGAAAAGTGGGTGGAGCCAAGAACAGCCAATCAGATGTTCCCTATTGACTTCAATGAGAAAATGTAAACAGCTGTAATTCTCACAGTATCAAAGCCAGAACTCCCAAACTTGGCACCGTGCGTCACTGGGTGACTGCGGTCAAAATTTAGGAAAAGTGGGCGGAGCCGCAAACAGCCAATCAGATTTCAGCCATTGACCTTAATGAAAAATGATAAACTGCTGCTATTATCACAGTTTAAATGCTAGGTGTACCAAACTTGGCTCAATTACTCACTGGGTGACCGTGGTCAAAATTTAGGACAAGTGGGTGGAGCCAAAAACAGCCAATCAGTTTTCACCTATTGACTTCAATATAAAATTTTGGAATACCGCCGTTCTCACCGTTTTAAAACCAGAGGCCCCAAACTTGGCACTGACCATGACTAGGTAACTGGGGTTAAAATTCAGAAAAATGGGCGGAGCTTAAGACAGCCAATCAAATTTTACCTAACGCTATTCAATGGGAATATTTAAATTCCTGTCATTCTTACACTGTTAATGTAAGAGTGCTCAAACTTGGTCCATTTGGTGACTGGGTTGCAAATTTTTAAAAGTGGGCGGAGCCAAAAATAGCCAGTTTGTTTGGATTGATTTCAATGGTAAAATTTGGTTGGCTTTAAATTTCACCGGTTTAATCCGGATTCTACCGACTTTGTGTACTCTCTAGGCACCAGGGGCGACTGGGCAAGACACCCAACATATATGGGGGGCCTGAGTTTTGCCACGGCAAGCACCACTCACATTTTCTTCAGGAAATGTACCTCTCTAGTATTTATACTAAAATGCTTAATGATCCACACTTTTAAATTTCTACTACCTACTGAGTACTGAAAATTTATTTTGCTTATTTTTACTTATGTTTTTCCCCAGAATATCTCACAATTGCCCTGTGGAAGAGCACTATATGCTTATGAAGGCAAGGAACCAGGAGATCTAAAATTTAATAAGGGTGATATAATCATTTTACGAAGAAAAGTGGATGAGAACTGGTATCATGGAGAGCTGAATGGAAATCGAGGCTTCTTTCCAGCAAGTTACATCCAGTGCATAAAACCACTAACTCAACCGCCACCGCAGGGCAAAGCACTTTATGACTTTGAAATCAAGAATAAAGATCAAGATAAGGATTGCTTAACATTTACTAAGGTAAAAAGAAAATCCATACTTTAATAATGGACATGCATTTGTTGAGTGTATTAATGATAAAAATAAATTATTTGCATGACTCTCTGGCTATCTCTTTGTTTATCTTTGTTTGGTTTGAAGATAGTTGGGATTTAAGTCCATGAAACAACCTTCTACATTGACAAGTTACCGCCAAACATCACTGGACCATTGAGTCATAGCTTAACCCTGTTCAAACACACTTTAGTGTTTTGCGTTATTATTATCGGTTATCTATATAGCGCTACTCTATGGGGTATATTGCTTATTTTGGTTGTGGACATTGTGACAAAGCCAAATTAGCCAAGTTATTGTTAGATGTAAACATATATGTAAAAATATATGTAAAGGACCTGTTACCTGTTTATAAGTTGTTCTCACTGAACTGAATCCTGTTTTTAGCATTGTTTAGTTAAAAAAGTTTTATCAAAGTTGAAAGGTAATTATTCTATATTAGAATGTAAACAACTAAATGTTACTGAAATCCAATTCCTTTTATAGTCATTTAACGAAAAGGAACATTTTTATTATAATGATTTTTATCCAAAAATTATTCCTGTAGGAAATAATGAATTTCATAAGATCTAGACAACATAATAAATTGTATTTACATTTTCATTGACAAAGCAGAATTATTTAAATATAGGCTAAAAAAGTTAAATGCTAAAATTGTACACATTACCATTATACCTAGCTTCGCTATCCTTTTTTACAACTGATTTAATATTTTTAGCCATCCATAGTATATAATCTGCCCTGCGCTCCTATAACACCAGCCTTTCCCAAGCCAAACATACTTAACTTCACTCATTAACTCCCTTTCTAAACAACCGGAACAACTTTTCTCCACTTTTAACTCTTCTTTCCCCTTCTCCAACCCCTCCATGCACATCTGTCTCTTCTTAAGATACTGCTGAGCACTTCAAAAACAAAATTGACACTCAGAAGGGACATTACACTACTCAACCCCCCCCCCCTAGACTACCACCACCCTCCCTCGATACTCCTCAGTCTTTCCTTCTGCTCCTTCACCCCTGTGACTGATGAGGAAGTCCCAAAACTTTTGGCCTCTTCTCACCTTACTACCTTCCCACTTGATCCCATTCTTTCAAAACTACTCCGCAATACCAATTCCTGTCTAATCAAACCTTTAACTTATCTATTTAAACTCTTGCTCTCAACTGGAATCTTTCCCTCTCAACTAAAACAAACGCTTGTCAACTCCATTCTGAAAAAAAAGTATCTTCATCCCTCCAATCTTGATTACCTCCGACTTATCTCTCTGCAACCTTTCATCTCTAAACTGCTACTTGAGTGCCTAGTCTACAACCGACTAACTGTGTATCACCCTATCCTCCTTCAGTCCCTCTATTCACTTGGTCTTCATGACACAACCCTGTACTTGTTCTCGTCTTACCTCACTAATCATTCCTTCATTGTCTCCTACAATGGAGTACCATCTTCTTCCCTACCTCTTTCTGTTGGGGTTCCTCAAGGCTCTCTTCTGGGCCCCTTATTATTCTCCGTCTATACTTCCTCCCTCTGCAAACTAATCAACTCATATGGTTTCCACTACCACCACTATGCTGAAGATACTCGGGTCTCCTCCTGCCTGTCCGCTATCTTTACTTGGATTTTGCAACGCTACCTAAAATTAAGCCTCTCTAAAATGGAAATGGTTCTCTTTCCTCCAACTAACACCTGTAACAGTATCTATCATAGTTAACAATTCCACTATCACCACGTCTCCCCAGGACCTGTGCCTTAGAATTCTGCTACATTCTGCCTTGTCCTTCATGCCTCATATTCAGTCACTTATTAAATCATGTCAGTTCCACCTGAGGAACATATACAAAATACAATCATTTATCACCCAAGATGCTTCCAAAATTCTTGTTCACTCTCTCATCATATAACGTCTAGACTACTGTAAATCTCTATTAATTGGCCTTCCCCACCAGAGACTGACACCTCTCCAGTCCATAATGAATACTGCTGTGAGGCTCATAAACCTCATCAACCACTCCTCCTCTGCCATGCCACTCTGCCAATCCCTGCACAGGCTTCCGCTACCTTTCAGAATAAAATTCAAATTAATGACCCTGACATTCAAAGGACTTCATAACTCTGCCCCACCATACATCTCTGATCTCATCTCTATATACTCACCCAACTGCCTACTACGCTTCTCTACTGACCTGTTACTCAGCTCTTGTCTCATAAACTTCTCACATGCTCGCATTCAAGACTTTGTAAGGGCTGCAACCCTCCTCTGAAATTTTTTTCCAAGATCTGTCTGACTTTCTCCCAACCTTTCTGCATTCAAAAGATCTCTTAAAGTTATTTATCTTATTTAGAGAAGCCTACCCTCACTCTGATTAACTACCAAATG
Organism: Xenopus petersii; assembly: GCA_038501925.1. Taxonomy (NCBI): domain Eukaryota; kingdom Metazoa; phylum Chordata; class Amphibia; order Anura; family Pipidae; genus Xenopus; species Xenopus petersii. The sequence goes on along the minus strand of CM076675.1, from coordinate 101,711,111 downwards.
CAATATCACATTCAGTACCACATCTCTCACCCACTTAGTTCTGATCTTGCCCACTCCCACACCTTGTGTCTTATTCCCTTCCCTTTAGATTGTCAGCTCCTTTGCACAGGGCCTTCCTCGCCTTTTGTACCTGCATTGGTTGTAATATGTGTGACTCCATATGTTCTACTTATGTAATTCATGTGATTTAGTTGTATAAACACATTTACTTTACAGCGATGCGCAATATGTTGGTGCCCTATAAATAAATGTTAATAATAATAATCAAAGGTTTAAAAACACACGTTCATCAAGTTTAATGTTTTCATCTACATTAAACATGCTTACTGCTAGTTTATCCAGAGGAAAGCAAAAAAACCCCATCTGAATCTTCTCCAATATACTTCAAAGGAGGACAAATTACTTCCTGACTCCAAGATGACAATCAGACCAGTCCCCGGATCAACTTGTACTAAGAGCAAATTTAAGCAATCCTCTTTTTGCTCTCTTGCTAAAAAGCCACCCAGTCCCTTCTATTGTATCTGCCAATACATCTACTTCCAGGATGAAATCTCACCAATCACAATAAGTTATTGGTGGAGGGGGTCCTGGTACCTAATATAATGAACTGATTTGTAGCTATAGAAAGATAACCAGCAACGGTTTCTTAGTACAAATAACAAAAACGTGTATAGTTGAACTACATGTATTTACAATTCTGTTTTACTTTAGTGAGACCATTTTCATAGTATGGTCATCCTGAACAGTATTTCAAGGATGTGTGTTAACCAAATCATACTGTGAAATACTGTACATATTTCTCCATGTGCATTTGCTTTCTACTATTGCTAGTTTGAAGTTGTATTACACAAGTAACATATAATTCAATATTCATACCTTTGCATTAGTCAAGCACTGGACATAATATAGCGGTTCACTTTACAAGTATTCTACAACTGCAGAACTGTAGTCTTTCAGCCTGCCATTTAGACATCAGTATTTACATTATAGTTATACTTGTAGGCCCAATTTAAAAATGAGTGGAATCTAGACTTCATTACTTTTAAACTAGGTCACTTGCAGGGAGACTAGTAAATTCCCATAGAGGGGGAAGATATATGGAAAAATAAAAGAATATTGAAAATTTTTGGAAGCAACTCTCACTGTGCAGTTTATAGCGTGCATTCTTTGTGCATTTGGCAGCTTTGCTCTGTGCATAATTATACAGCAGTTGAAACAATTGGATGCTATCGCCTAGTTATTTAATACACGGTGTGTCTCTAACACCTTCTAACTGAAGCGTGTAGTGATGAAAACAGAGCTTTCTACTGTGAAAACAAATGCCATACCTCAGTTCCACTGAGCAATAGCAATCCTAGGCTGGCACACTAATGACTGCTAATCTTCTAGCTCATAGGGGAAGAGTTAAATTAGTTTTGTCTTCCCCAAGAGACCCTTTGACATTGATACCGACGTGTGTTCCAACATCTGCGAAAATATGTCAGAAATCCATAGAAATACTTTGGAATCCAAGCCTGTTTCAACAATGCAAGCAAAAGGTTATACTTTGCTTATTTCATCATGCCCTCTGGCTGTACAAAATATATTCTCAAATAACAGCTATCTCTGGCAGATTTTATTCTGTAGATTCATCGACAAGGGACCACAGAAAGGGATTAACAGTGTACTAAGCAAAACATGCCGGTTTGTGGTTGCTTCTCCTACCAGGCTGCCAAAATGTAGACTAACAACAAATAAACAATAATTCTTTTTTTTTATTCTGCATATTAGTGACAATAATATTTTTGGTGTAATTAAAAAAACAAAAAACATGGACCTTAAATATAAATAAATATGCTCTAATTAATAGCCATATAAACTAATAAGTAAACATTCTCGTTAGTATACTGTATTTTACAAAACTAGCTGAATTATTAGCTGTGCCTTATACAGAGGTGTTGCCTTTTGAAACTTTAAGCATTGGCATTGGAGGAAGTAGCTGATACCAAGGTATTGTGAGAGAAATATCATATCACTGTACAGTGGTGTTGTGGTATATAATTTCTTTACAGATGCAGAAGGCAAAATAGAAGCATATGACACACCATTACTATTCCACTGAAAACATGCATATTAGTCTTGGAAAGCCTTCAAGTACATGGATAGTGAACCGAGTAAAGGATAGGGCCCAAGAATGGTAATTAATGGTAGCTATATATAAGTAACTATATATCACAAGAATTTGCATTATACTCACTTTCATTTTGTTTATTGATGAAATGTTCCCTATCAGCAAATTTCAGCAGTTTGGTTATTCTTCTTGCTCAGATTCTATATTCTTTTGGGGGAATGTAATAAAAGTCAGTAATAGAAAAACTATTCACAATGCGAAAAGTTATTTTGCTTTGCATGAGTTTAATATAGCATTTGCGAATCTGGAAACTTTTTTTTATCCGAAAAAAAAAGTTGTGAATGTTATAGTTTGTGCCAATGTGTTGTAAATGTAATAAAACTTCATACTGAAAAAGTTGTTATATTTGCTCCAAAAGATTAAGACATGTTCTTAAAAGTGCGCAATTACAACTTGCAATGTGTGATTAAAATTCGCAATGCAATAACAGTTTAAGGAAGAATATTACATTGCGAAATGTAAATTTTTATTCTTATTGGTGAAAATTGTTTTTCTCTTTGCGACTTTCATTCCCCCTTTTGCGGCCTTAACACTGATATTTTTAACAGCCTTCTTTTGATACTCAGTCAATATAAAGTGGCCATTTTCTTGCAGGATGAAATATTGACTGTGATAAGACGTGTTGATGACAACTGGGCTGAAGGAATGTTGGGAGACAAGATTGGTATTTTCCCCATCCTGTACGTGGAGGTAAGTGAGGTGCACAATACCATATTACCTGGTAAACATTAGGATGGTCAACCCTTATAATTGAATTCTTCGATTGTATACAAGTTCACTTTAATAAACAGTTGGCACAATGGAAGCTTCCATTTTGTCTACAGTGTGTTTAGTTTTACATATTGGTATAGTTTTACATATGCAGCTGTGAAATACTCAATTCATCCAAACTCAACTGGTAAATAAGTCAAGATGTAAATATTGAATATAGTAAAAATGTTTTTGCATAGTTATAAAGGTAATTTAGCAGGTGCAGGACACCATGTTTTTTACACATTTCCACCCAGCCCTACACAGTTCAGAATTAAAGCTGGTACTTTCATTTCTGTATTTAGGAAGGTTGGAGAGAAGGCATGTAGACAACACTATTCATGGTCAGACTGGGCTGACGGGACACCGTGAAAAAACCCGGTGGGCCCTGGCCGCCCAAACCCGCTGTCCCGATTGTCAGCCCCCCTAAAAATATATGATTTGCTGCAATTCATGGCATGCCACCATTCAAGTATGCGTGTGGTGGCCCAGCATTCGCGCCTGCACATGCACACATGGGTTTGGAAGTCAGAGGGGGGCCCCTGGGTTCTGCTATGAGGGCCCTTGGTTTCGCAGCCCCGGTGGATTCTTTCAGATGGCCAAGTTATGGATTGCCAGAAGGTGCATTGCATTAAAGAGTCCTGTCCCTGCCAATGCAGGACTATGGTGTGCCTGTCCTCACTGGCCTCTGCAGCTCATAAAGTATTTTTAATTTAGAGAATGAGCACGGAGGGGCAAGATTTTGCACCCCTTAAGCAGGGGCATAAGTATATGCCCCTTTGTGTATCTTCTTTTTTTGGAAGTGGAATAGTTTGAAATGCTGCTATGTGTAATATAATCAATATGAGCGTTAAATTGATATAGTTTTCCTTGTTACAATGAAAAAAAAAACAGACTTGGTTGAATGGTTATGGTTGATTTCATTTGAATCAATATGGTAAGTACTTGCATTAAGATGTGTTAGAGAAATGTAATAGCTCATTAAACAAAGGGTTTCTGAGAGATGCTTGATTCAGTTTATTGGAATGCAGAATAGAATATATGACTGGCAGTACCACTGCTCCCCAGTTTGGACTTTAAGCAAATATTTTCCACATGCTTCAAAAGTAACAGCACTACCAGCTGTGGTTTGTGCAGATTTAGGCTGCAGAAAAACAGCTGATGGAGAATTGTAATAACCTTTGAATTAAACATATCCTAGAAAGTGCATTTTATCTTTATTAACATTGTTGAATGTCTATCCTTATAAAGGTAGAGAAGATCGATATGAATATTGTGTAAATGTATCCATTCGAAAACCCCATGAATCCTTACCAGTTCAGCAGGGTATTTAGTACTCTTTTGTTAGCGTATGATTGCCTCTGAGCTTTAATTTAATGAAGAACTGAACAATAGCATTTCAGAAGCAAGTCTTCACTAATGGAACATTTGTTAGTTAATTGCTTCAAGTAAACGTGAAGCAATAAGCACTCAAAACATTTTTTTGATACACTAAACTTTTTTGATACACTAAGGGGCCGATTCACTCAGCTCGGGTGAAGGGTTCGAATGAAAAATACTTCGAATTTCGAAGTATTTTTTGGGTACTTCGACCATCGAATGGGCTACTTCGACCTTCGAATTCGACCTTCGACTTCGATTCGAACGATTCGAAGTAAAAATCGTTCGACTATTCGACTATTCGATAGTCGAAGTACTTGCCCTTTAAAAAAAACTTCGACCCCCTACTTCGGCAGATAAAACCTACCGAAGTCAATGTTAGCCTATGGGGAAGGTCCCCATAGGCTTGCTCAGCTTTTTTTGATCGAAGGATTTTCCTTCGATCGTTTGATTAAAATCCTTCGAATCGTTCGATTCGAAGGATTTAATCGTTCGATCGAACGAAAAATCCTTCGATCGTTCGATCGCAGGATTAGCGCTAAATCCTTCGACTTCGATATTCGAAGTCGAAGGATTTCAATTCGAGGGTCGAATTTCGAAGTATTTTTAACTTCGAAATTCGACCCTTCGTGAATCGGCCCCTAAACTTTTGATACACTAAATAAAATAAAATGAGTCTGCTCTTCACAAAGCAGTAGTTCTGTATACTTTGTAATATAATCAGCAAACAAGAGAGAAACAAAGAAGGTGGCACCTATAATTAAATTGGCTGACCTAATTTGCAAAATGGCACTACAACAAGGGGGCTGTAGATGTAATGTTGGGAGCTATACTTCAGCAACATTAAGGGCTGAACTTTGCCCATTTTTGTTATGTATTTAGATATACAGTAGACTGATGGTTTATTTAAGCATTGTTCACAACTAACCTGATAATACAGTGTGTCCATTGGCTAATGCATAATAAATGTTAATAAGTAAGACCCATTTTAGTCCTAAACCACAGCATATACTAAGTATAACACAAATAAAGAACAATCATTTTTGTATATGTTTTTTAGCTAATTATATGTTTTTAATGTTGTATTAATAAAGTGAGCGAAGTTTTGCCTTAGAGGTTTTCATGGTTTTTACACCAAATAAATCTCAGTTTTAGAACTTTTTAGGAACATAGAAAACCAAATCAATTTTCGAGATTTGTGGGAAAAAAACAAAATGTGATCATTAGTAATGGGCCCCTAAGTGTTTTTCTATTCCATCCAGTTTTTCTGTTGCCATTTTCCAATTTATTTCTCAGGTGCCCTGTCTTTCTTGTCTACTATCTGATTTTCAAGAACTTGTTTTATGTTTCTAATGTACTCCCAGTAGTATATTTTTACTTTGCTCTATTTCCCTTTCCTCTCCTAATAATATTCACCCTCTTTCTCCATTTAGTGTGTTTTTCTTCACCCACTTTTTAACAGCCCCCCACTTCCTCATCTATATAATTTTATTTATTTTCTGTAGTTGCAAATCACATGTGCCATGTGAATTAGCTTTAAAAAGTGGAAACTTTAAGGGGGTTATTTACTAAACTCTGAATGCAAAAATTCATGATTGAAAATCCAAAAAAATCGTGAAAATCACACATTTTTTTTAAGATAAATTCGGTCTTTAATAAATAACCCCTAAGAGACAATTTTCTGGGTTTGAAACTGGAAATTTGGTTCTTCTAGTGCAGAGAGCCCTGGACCCCTCCATCGGACCCCTCAAAAAAAGTTGAGTGCGCAGGAGGCAGCAGTGGGCAGGGGGACCAGGATCACCTCTGCTTCTAAGGGTAAGGCCAGACGAGGAGATTCGGGGAGATTTTGCGCTGTAGCCTATGGCAAAAAAACGCTGAGGCAGTTCGAGGAGATAGTCGCGCAAAAGATGTGGCGATAAGTCGCCAGGCGACAAAATCTCCCCGAATCTCCTCGTCTGGCTTATCCTAACAGCTGTGCATATAATTGAGAGTGCTGGATAATTGGATTTTGCATTGCTGTTTATGAAACAGTCTTGCCGTTTGATGCTGGTAGAGTTTAAAAAAAAAATCTAATTTCATTTTGCTTGTTTTTTCATTTACTTATGTTTTTTTGGAATATACTTGTTTAAAAAAAAATCACTAGATGTATTGCCTGTAGCTTAAAACATAGCCTTTGACGTTATTCTATTACAGTATGAGAAGGGGTAATGCAAGTGGCAAAGCTTTGATTCTATCTTTCAACTAAAATTACCATGGAAAAAATGGTGAAAACTGTTTATGTTTTTAAGAACGACACAACTGTATCTCATTAGCACCTATGTGTTTAATGGCTCACGCCACCCTAAAACTCTATATTGAGGCTGATAACAATGGAGCTGTAGGCACCAGGTGAACAGTTTTACAATGAGAAACAAGACAAGTTGAGAGGGAAAAACTCAACAAAATTTGTGCGACTTTTGTTCTCGAACGCTAGTTTATTTATTTAAAAAATGTGACAGAACATTCCCAAACATGTTTTCCGGAGAAGAAAATTTGCATGCCAGTGAGAATCACATTGTTCCATTCATTTTCAATGAGGATTAAAAACTCAAATGTTTTAATGAACTGGGAAAATAAAGTTTTTAGAGATTGACTCTTATTGAACCTCACTAGATTTTACTTTCCCAGTATAATAAATACCGACTTTTCGTGGTTCGATGGAGAATTCTCGAGTATATTTGCTTTCAAGTTTTTTTTGCTGTGTTTTTACTGGAATTGTGAAAAACACGGATCTTGATAATCCAGCCCCTTGGGGGCCTATTTACTGACATTAGGGGGCAGATTTATCAAGGATCGAATTTCGAAGTGCAAAAAATGTCGAAATTCGACCATCGAATAGGCTAATTCGACATTCGAAGTCAAATTCGTAGGATCTTTAAGATCTTTCTTCGAATCGAACGATTTAATCATACGATCATACGATTTTACTTTGACTTCTAAAAACTTAGCCAAATGTTGGCTATAGGTTCTATTAGGTCCCCATAGGCTAACATAGCAATTCGGCAGGTTTAAGATGGCAAAGTGTCGAAGTTGAAGTTTTTTAAAGAGACAGTACTTTGATTATCGAATGGTCGAATAGTTGAAGCATTTTCACTTTAAATCGAAGTCGAATTTGGCCTATTCGATGTACCCAAAAATTACTTCCAAATTCAAAGTTTTTGAATCTGAATATTCACTTCGAATTCACTTCGACCCTTAGTAAATGTGCCCCCACAATTTCCTATTTTTTATGAATCATATTTTTCCTTCAAATTTCTCTAAAACTCCAAAAATTCGATTGATTTGGGGGCCTATTTATTAAGCCTCGAATTTTTAAGGTGAAAATTTAGACATTTTTTGAGCAAAAAAAAGCCTCAAATTCTTCGAGATCAATTCTGCTCAAACTACTAAAAATCCGAATCTGAAAAATCTAAAACATGCTAAAGTCTTGTGAAAGGCAATGGCAGATGTTGTTATTTTTCTAGGGTTTTGGGCAGTTTAACACAGGTTTGAAAAACTCAAAACTTTTGAGTTTTTGGGCGACACGAGCCACATAATTCAAATTTTGCATGATTTTGTTGAGATTTTTCCCGTAGGTAGACTTTTTGTTTGGATTTTTTAGTAAATTAAGCCAAGTCGTGGATGGGAGTTAGGTCTAATTGTTAATGAGAAAGTTTTAATAAAAAAAAGCAGTTGAGGTCATATAGAAATCAATGGAAACTGCATTGATTCTGTTGGCTGTTTTTTTTTAACCAGACTTTTTTGAGGTTTTCAGAATTCCTTCATTTGTAATTGTCTGAAGAACTCAAAGGTTATAGCGATATTCATATTTTTTTACATTCATACTTTTTATGTTCGGATATTTTAATAACTTTAATGATATTTGTCGTTTTAGAGAATTATAGTTTAATTATGGTTTCAAAAAACTTTAATACCACTAAAATACCACTAAAATTCAACCTTTAATAAATGGGCCTTCACAGCCTGGCAGCATATACTGTATATCCATGTCCCCATTACTGAGGAATAAGGTAGAACCAAGGGAGAGAGGCCAACTTCCTGGAGTTTAATTCCATGATGTGCCCTTGCAATGTACCCTGACCAACTATGCACCAACCATACCCCAGCTCTGGCCACTGACTGTAAGGAAAGAGTTTATCAACATTTTCCAACCAGATTGAATCGACTGCTTTGGGAATTCAAATTCAGTTCTTGCCAATGTGTGCTAGAATTCTCAACTGCACTTTAATATCTACTGAATTGGCAAGTGCCTGCAAATGTTACATTTAATGCAATGCTCTTCTTTGGGTTCTTTCTAAATTAAAAAAAAAATTAAATTGTTAGTAGCAAACTGATCTGAGATTAGGAACTGCCTGTTGAATCAGCCCCTATCATTTTGTGTATTTTCCTGCAACAAAACATCATGCTTCAATAAGCGTAGTTCATCTCCTTTGCTTCTTCTTTTTCTTCTTCTTCCAGAGCTGGAAAAAAATAAATTTCCAGTATGACATAGAGTTATGTAGGGCTGAAAAGATTTATCATTATCTGCAGATTATAAAAACAAAGAAACAAAATCAGATATCACTAGACTCTTCATCCATTTTATGTATACAACAGATACCAATTATTTCCAGGCTTAGGAAATTAAATGCTCTAGGGGTTTATTTTTTGCCTTTCACAATTTTTCTCTTTAGGCTGCTGAGGTGAAGATATCTCAAGAGCAACCCTGTGGGGCCAACAGTGATTTAAGATGTAGAAAGCATGCTAACTATCAGCAAGCACTGTTGGCTGTAAATCTGATGTGTAAAATCCCTGTGTGTTGCAATATAATAAGGCATAATACATTTTTGAGAAATAAATATTATTACAAATCATTAGATGAAGCATAACTTTAAAGTACTTGAGCTGGAGGTTGGCCAGATGTTTTATCTTCTTAAGCTTATGTTTGAAATTATTGGCGATGGACATCTATATCGTTAGAATATATCCGTCCTAATTTAGTACTATTTAAAGGGTACCTAATACCATATATAAGTATTGTATCTATTAAAATATACATGTTATGTTTCCATATCAATATGACAGTTATAATGTCTAGAACATTTTGTTTTTAACATGGTCTATTTTTGTTGTTTTTTTTGGCCAAAGACATGACTTTAATTAGCTAATTTTTATGCACAGTAGATAGTTATCAGCAAATTACACGTTTTAGAACTGACTTAAATTTGTTTACTATACAAAGATTTGTTTTACTTAATTACTTACTAATGAATAGTATTAATGGGCTAAACTGTAGTGATGCTACTAATGGGTTTGGTCACAATGCTCTGTTATGAAGATAGAATGTCTGCCATAAACCATGAACAAAATGCAGCTTTGTAGGAGAATGAGAAACCACTTGACAATGGCTTTCCTATCTATTGCCTTTCTTCTATATTTATCACAGTTGCAAGTATAGGAAGTACAGATGTGACTATAACTTTTTTCCTGGACTACTTATACACATTGATATACAACTATTTTTTGCATTGGTATCTTGACAAATTTTAGAACTGCTGTTTTGTTTTTGCTGTTTAAGATTTTAATGAAGCGATAGCAGTAGTGGTTGTCACAGTTCCAGTAGAGCCCTCTCTATGTGGAAAAGGTCATGGTTTTAGATGGTTCGCTCTTGGGAGTGATGTTCTTTGCAACTAGACTATTGAAAAATGTAATAGGACTTAGTTTATAGTATAAGAGGCAGAGCTGGGCCAACCCGGCCAGGCGCCCTAGGCAGCCTGGCAGGCCACGCTTGACTGCAGGCCACGCTCGACTGCGCATGCGCGAAACTTCGCTCCAGCGCGCATGCGCAAAATGTTTGCGCGCATTTACACGGAAGACACCAGTGGCAGTCGGGGAGAGATGGGACCGGACACGGGGAAGGCGACAGAGCAGGTACGTGCCTGGCTGCCCCTCAGCTTTGCGCCCTAGGCACGTGCCTACTCTGCCTACCCCTAGTTCTGGCCCTGATAAGAGGGCAGGCCCGGACTGGCAATCTGTGGTTTCTGGCAAATGCCAGAGGGGCTGCTGTAAGTTGCCATAGAAAAGCACTATTCATTGGGCTGGTGAGGTGCTATTTGGGCCTCTGTGTAGCTGAAATGCCAGGGCCTATTTTGAATCTCAGTCCAGACCTGTAAGAGGGGGTCCTTTATCAAATTCCAACCTCAAATGTGCAGAATCATGCTCTTAGTGCATAGTGCCAAAGAGCTCAGGATTTTAGAGCTGTCTGAAACCAGTACAAGACACGGTGCTGAGGGTTAACACAGTCCTGTACTTACTGCCTGCCATAAGTACTTCACAAGTGTGTTTGATCACATGCAGCTCCTGAGGTGTTGATCTGGAGAGCTGATAGCATTGACCTACAGTAAGTACAGCTACACCGCATGCCAGTTCAGTCATTTCAATAGAAGAGTTGAAATTACAGTAGCTCTCATACTTGTGATCCTGTGCAATGTGACTCTGTGTGTGTCCATTTTGCTTGCAATGCAACTGCTTAACCACAGGAACAGATGACATAGGAATTTGTTCATGTATAGCCAGCTTTTATCTTTTGGGAAGATTTGTCTGCTTTAGTACTTCATTTTTATCTTACACGCTGCATAAATATCAGGGATGCACCGAATCCAGGATTCGGCCATTTTCAGCAGGATTTGGATTTGGAAGAATCCTTCTGTCTGGCCCAACCGAATCCTAATTTGTATATGCAAATTAGGGGTGGGAGCGAAATCGCATGACCTTTGTCACAAATCAAGGAAATTAAAAATGTTTTCACCTTCCCATCCCTAATTTGCAAATTAGGATTTGGATTCGGTTTGGTATTCGGCCGAATCTTTAGCACAGGATTCCGGGGTTTGGCTGAATCCAAAATAGTGGATTTGGTGCATCCCTAATAAATATTGCCCAGATGGTTCATTGCAATACACACAAACATTCAATTTGTCACTATTTCATATTTTATGGCTTGGATCTCCATAATATAAAAATGGAATGTCTTCAGCCTTGGTAATGGTTCTCAGATCAGTGAGTGTATATGCTGTATTACTTCTCCTAAAACTGTGAGGAAAGGTCAATCTGGCATTCAGTGGAACAGCATTTCTGCCATTTCATGTTGTTTACTCTATTACTGAATTGTTTGCAAAGAAAAAAAAATAATCTACTTCAAGGTTTAGTAATATATATTCAGCCAATGTAATTGTTCTGCAGAGCTAAAGTACTATTTTGGCATTTACCAAGGTTTTCTGAAATGTTATATTTCTGTTGCTTTTGCATTTTCAGCCAGACACATAGTAAAACTATTAACTGAATGTACTTTTGCATATATGAATAATTAACAGGGTTTTGTTTGATTAGCAGAAAATAATGGGACGCAGAACTTGATATATCATTATGAAGTTTCTGTATGCATTTGTGTTGTTCTAGCGTGAAGCATTCCTTCATTCCCATGGTAGAGATGAAACAATTGTCAGCTTTCGAAACATGCAGGAGTTTGCTTCAGAGAAAAATATGATTGAATACAACGTGGCAACAAAAAATGATTAAAAGAACAAGCAAAATGGTTGCAAAGAGTTACTGTAGATCTCAATAATAACCGGCATGATATTTAATGGCGTGAAAAGAGATTCGATTAAAGTTTTGTTATATATAATTAGATTGTTAACAAGGATGAAAAGAATAATAAGAGCATCTAATGCAGCTTACTATATTTCTGATTATCTTATTGCTAACCCAGAGAAAACCAAATTAAGGCAAAGAGCATAGTAATATGTATAAAAATCTATATCTCATTTTAGTCCAGAACTGGTTCGTAAAAAAACAAACAATGAAAGCAAAGAGCATAGCAATAATATTAAATCTATTTCCATTTATTTTTGAACTGGCTCCTCTTTCCAGATACTAATAATTGCACCACATCTACCCCACAGTTACATAACCTATATTCCCACTCTGCAACCTATTGAGTACAAATTATAATAAGTCAATATATCAAAAGTAGCGTGAAGAACAGTCTTCTGGTCAGGGCCAGATTTACATAGTGGGCGCCCATAGGCCCGCTGCTTTCATCATCCCTGTCCCCTCCCCTTTATTCGTGCAAATTTTCATCATCTGGACTGGAGCAATGGGGATTGGTGAATGGGAAATTTAAAAAATGATCGTATCTCCAGCGCATCCCCTGTGTTTTTGAACCAATGTGGGTGTGGTTGGGCAGCATGCCGCCCCCCTAAAATCCTGCCGCACTAGGCCCGGGCCTAGGTGGCCTTTCCACAAATCTATTTGCTATTTTTGTTTTTTGCTGCAAAGCTTGGATGTAGCACGGATTATTGTTAAAGGAAAACTATACCCCCAAAATTAATACTTAAAGGGATACTGTCATGGGAAAATTTTTTTTTTTTTCAAAATGAATCAATTAATAGTGCTGCTCCAGCAGAATTCTGCAGTGAAATCCAATTCTCAAAAGAGCAAACAGATTTTACAAACAGGGGCAACTGGGAAATTGACAAAATGTCTAGCCCCATGTCAGATTTCAAAATTGAATATTAAAAAATCTGTTTGCTCTTTTGAGAAATGGATTTCAGTGCAGAATTCTGCTGGAGAAGCACTATTAACTGATTCATTTTGAAAAAAATGTTTTTTTCCCATGACAGTATCCCTTTAAGCAACAGATAGTTTACATCATATTACGTGGCATATTAAAAAATCTTACCGAACTGGAATATATATTTAAGTAAATATTGCCCTTTTACATCTATTGCCTTGAACCCCCATTTTGTGATGGTCCGTGTGCTGCCTCAGAGATCACCAGACCAGAAATACTGCAGTTCTAACTGTAACAGGAAGAAGTGTTGAAGCAAAAGACACAACTCTGTCTGTTAATTGGCTCATGTGACCTAAGAAGTATAGTTTGTTTGTTGATTTGTGTGCACAGTGAATCGTACAATCCCAGGGGGCGGCCCATATGAAAATGGTTTGTTTACATGATGCAGGGTTTTACATATGTACTGTTTTATGCATTATCTTTATATATAGACCTACATTCAGTGGCGGAACTACCGGGGGAGCAGGGGGTGCGAGTGGGCCAGGGCCCGCACCCCCTCAGGGCCCCCCGGCATTTCTTGTTTTTTCCTCTCTTAGTTATACAATTATACTTTATTATACCATTACTCCTTTTCCCTTAAGCTCCTCTTTCTTAAAAAACCCAGAAAATGTCTTGGAAAAACGTACCGGTCTATTGTACTCCTTTTAAAAGTCTCATTCTCTTAAAAAAAGTAGCAGAGTTTCTGTTTTTTGACATTCATATAGTGCCATACTAAAGGTGATAGAGTCCTTGAATATTAGCTGTTTTCTTCTTTCGACAATCTATCTAGTTCCCTGTGTAACCTTGGATTCATGCCATCAGGGGACTGGAGCTTTGCCTACTATTATTTTATCCAAAATGATTTTTCCTCCCTTGTCTGACAAACAAGGGCTTACTTGATGAAGACTCTTTTTATTTTTTTCGATGACAAAGGATTCCTAGACTCTTATTCTTAGATACTGAGGGAAAAAAAGAGAACATCAAATTCTTCCTTCCCTCATCATAAGATGTATTGCAAATAATGAAAATCTGAATGTTTCCCAGCATTTCAAATTAGGTATAATAGCTATTAACACATTTTTACTGAGTGAGTGTTTTAACAAACATTTTATTTTGTTAATGTGCACAGCACTTCAGTTGTGGATAATGGGAGTTGTACAACCAGTACCCACCCTGGTTTTTCCAAGACTTACAGGAACATTTCTTGGCTCTTGAAGCTCACCCTGGTGTTTGTGTGAATGTAATTCATCTCAGCTGCACTTAGGGTAGGCAGAGCTGTTTCTGGAAAGCTCTTCATAAATGTTATGGTGCTATATAAAATACCACTACTATGAATGAAAATAATCATATTGGCCTAGGTGGATGCATCAGTAGATTCATCAGAAGCAACTCATAGCCTTCACTTAGCTTACAGAGTAATCTTGTGGAAACATTTCTTTTTGTTAATATGCCATTTTGTCACAAGTGAATTAACTTTTCTGAACAGACAAATTCAGTTTTTTTCCTGTGGGTGGCAGTGCCAAGTAGAACTGCTGAGCTCCTTGCAGAATCAGAAAGATCTAGAAAAGAATGGGCACAAAAGTCATATTCTGCATTGATATTATTCAGTGTTAATCTGGATTAGAAAATGGCAGCCACTTTTAGAAAAGTAAAAACAATTACTCCTTGTACATAAAGAATAAGGAATGATAAATCTACCTCTTATTGTTTTTTTGATAATTTTTTTATATTTGTTTCACATTTAGAGGGTTATTTACTAAAACTCAACTTTTTCTCAATCTATTTTAAAAAAAAAAATAATTTTGCCAAAACCCTTAAACCTAAATGCTCTTAATTTACCAATAATTATTCTCGAAAAAATCAGTGAGACAAAATAGAGCATCAATTCTAATTGTGCGACTTTTCTGAATTGTCTTGCTGAAAAATGTTATTTATAGAGTTGTCACCCAAATTATTGAATGAAAACCAGCACAAACAGCCCGAACCTATTGAGAATCCCAAAACTAAAAACATGTTCCAATTGTTAAAGGGACCATCTGCCATTGACTTCTACATGATTTTGACAGGTTTTAGCTGGAGTATTTTTGGATTTGGATTTTTAGCAGCTTTAGAGCATAATAAATCTTAAAAAAAAGTGAATTTTTCCCCTCTAAAAATTATGATTTTTTTCCCCTTTAAAACTTGACTGGAAAAATTTGAGGCTTACTAAATAGGCACCTTAATGGCCACATTATGGGGTTGACATATTCATTTTTGAGATTTCAAATTGCTATCAATACTGCAATGTAATTACTAGAACTCCTCTTTCACACTCCTTTGAACTGCCACCTGCTAAAATACAGCATGTGTCTGGGCAAAGATTAAATGGGAAATTATGAGCATCTGTGGGTTTTGAATGAAATTATCTGTTGCATGAATTTCTTGCACCTGTGGCTTTTTCTGGCTTGCATAAAGGGTCCATATGGGGCATTACAGCTTGTAATTTTGGCATTCCAATGGAATGATAGCACTTGCTTATTGTCTTCATAATTTGGGACATCATTAATTCGATTTTACGGGCAGAGTGGCAGACATCTTGGCCATCATCAATGAATAAAAAAAAGTCAAATCTTGCCTCTCAGCCTACAGCTGAGCATCTTGTGACCACTTTTGTCTAAAATTTAATGCAACATAGTAGGGGCAAAACATGTCTTTGATATATTGGTTATTGGTGTAACATGCACATGTTTTACAAGATAAATCATTTCAAACTCCATTTTAGTAAATGGGAGTTGTACACCCAGTGGTTCTTCCTAGACATCAAAAACATACAAGAACATTTCTTGGCTCTTGAAGCTCACCCTGGAAGCAACTCACACCCTTATATTAGCTTACAGTGGAAATAGCAGGTTTACTAAGGTTCTTATATCAGTGGCAAGACATGAAGCCCTAGTGTACACAGAGCAGCAGTGGGAGCTAATCAAAACCACCTGCTGCAATACACAATCAACACAATAAGCCAAGTGGGGAAATGAAGGGACCTGCTAAACACTCTTCCTTGTCTGATGAAGACGTGTGTTGCTTGTCTTTACTTTTTGACATACTACAATATGGCATTTGCATCTTCTTCATCTTAAAACAACACCTGTCACTCAAACACAAGTAAGTGCAATATGCTGTAAAGGAAAATGTCTAGATATTATAACAGATGACTAGGAAATGGATTGATTACTTCATATTTAGTGTTTTAGTCCTTCTGGCAAGGATTGAAGAATGCATGCAGACTCCTGTGCTTAAGATGGATCCACAGTAGTTTTGCACACAATAAGGACCTGTCACTTGTTATTTATTGTATTGTTATCATTTTCATCACTTGCCCTCAGCGTATGTGCAAGGCCAAAGCACACATTTTCTCAAAATAAAATGGGAGCAACCAGAAGCTATATCATTTTTAACCATTTCTGCTTAAATCGTTTTTCTGTTTTAAGTTAAACAGATTCCCAAATTCTGTTCCTTACCCGGGTAACAGATTACAGTGGGTTTTGTGAGAAAGAGCTTTTGTGAACTTACTGACAACAAATATTTATCTGCCATATTTATTTATTTATTTATCGGTATCATGTGTGCACACAAAATGAGCACAATCTTCAAAAGGTACTTGTAGTTTTTTTTTTAGAGGAGAAAGCAGAGACAAAACACAATTATAATGCATTTTCTTATAATGGCTGCTGGTATGTCTGGGTCAACAGTGTAATTCAATAAATTCTTATAGAGAAATTCTGAATTGCAGAATAAGCAAAATATAGAATAAGTAAATAATACTTAGACTTGGAAAAATGTTATTATTCAAGTTCTCACAATCCGTATTATGTCACTTCTGTTACAGGAAGGTTTATTTCTAAAAATCCTAATTTTTGAAATTTAAAGTTTTTTAAAATTCTAATTAAATGGAAAATGACTAAACTGGAAAGTGTGCAAATTGAAAAAAAAATCAAATAAAAACTCATCATTTTCAATTGGTCTTTAGAAAAAAACTCCAACTGAATAATCACTTAAATGTTACCAAGGACACCAGCTTTTAGATTTTTTTAACTAAAAAAAAATTTTTCAATAAGACGTTTGAAAACTTGAATTTGTGAGTTTTATCAGAAAACAGGACTTGTTATCCAGAATGCTTGGGATGTTGGGTTTTCCAGATAAAGGGTATCTCTGTTATTTGCCTCTCCATACTTCAATCATATAAGACCATGTGAGAAAATATTGCTAAACAATAAATATTAAATTGGTACTTATTTTAACAGAGAAAAAGGAAATCAATTTAAACTAATTTAATTATTTTACTAAAATGGACTCTATTGGTCAAACTTACTAAACTACGAAAATTCGCCAGTGACGGCTTCACAGGCAGCGCAACACTTCGCCAGGTGAAAATTCTCTCAGACAACGCTAATTCACTAACATGTGATGTTGCGTCCAGGGTGACGAATGCTGGTGAAGTTGCACTAGCGTTAATTCGGCAAGCAGAGTGAAGTTGCACTAGCGTTGGCTAATTTGCATACGGTAGGAAGTTAAATTTGAATGCACATATATGTTGCAGCAAATACATTACATTACACAAGGGGAAGCTTAATAGAATAAAATAGAGTTGTTATATTGCCTTACACATGAGCCCAGTGTATAGTTAATGTGCCATATGTTGGGAAATGTAGGGGGGAAGCCGGTTACCCCAAAAAAATATGTCCGCTCTTTTGCAGCCTATCACCCTGAAAAAAAGGTAAAAATGACTTACAAAAATTTTCAACTAAAGTTTGAGGAAGTGAAATTGCATTTCGCCTGGTCTGAAGTAGCGAAGGCAAGTCTGGCGCAAGAGGTAACATTCAGTAAAATCAGCATCTTGAATTTGTGCAGTTACATCCCTTCGTCAGAGCACAACTTTGCCTGCCGATTGAGTGCCAATGAGCGCCAGCGTCAGTCTCTTTCGCCTGCGCCTGTTAGTAAATCGGCAAAGTACCGAAATGGCGTCACGCTGGCAGATTTTCCCAAAATTCCTCCCATATTTTGGAGCGTTCTTTATAATGGATCCGATACCTGTATTTTCACAAATACACATGTAGAGGATATCACTATACGCAATGTGCCATGTTCTTATTGATATTATGTCTGCTGTTTGGCTGACACACTGGTCTAAGCTCAAACTAGAAATAATAATTGTACCCATTGGCTTTCAAATGACATGTTTTCACCCAGAGTATTGTTGGCACAGCTAAAGCTGAGGATAAATATACAGCTGGCAATGTGACATACATGAATGACATTTGAAGGCAAATTGCTGCTATTACTGGTACCTGATAGTTATCATAAAATGGTTTATGTCATCTCACTAAGCCTTTTTATATTTATTTCAATTAGGAGCCACTTGCCAGAGGTTAAAGGGGGAAAAAAATATTGTTAGTCCTTGAAATAGCTTTTTTGATGATTCCAAACCAGAGGTTTTCAGTGCCATATTAATGATGGCAATTATTGGCTATGTGGCAGGTTTGTCCCAAATGGACTTGATTAAACCTACTTTTATGTAACAGTTTCTCAAAGTCAAAACCTGACCCCTAGTTGTGCTATTCGTAAAAATGAAACATACTCATTGTTTACAAACAATATTTATGGTAACATGTAATACTTCACATTTTGTACAAACATTCAGTTGAAATAAACAGTGAGGTTTGCATCATAAGCCTGCAAAATCTTGTCTGAACTGGAGGTAACTGCCAACATAAAGGAAACATTGTTAAGTATTACTAGGGCTAGGAATGTTGTCGAGGATAACCGCCTTCTCACCTTTCAGGTCCATTGCTTGTCTGTTTTACTTTTGTATGTTAAACCAGTGCATGAACATCAAACTTGAGGTTATGTGAGTCCATCCCAAGATGCCACTGTTTTGCCTGTATCATCATATTCCATTACATAGTAAATGTTTGTGCAGTTATTTGCCATATAATATAAACATCATTTACTTTGAAAATGAAATCTCTTCCTCTTGCCATGGTATCCAAAATATGGGGCAACTGAAGCTCTGGATTTTTATTAACCGTAGGCAAGATGGGATATTCATTATGTAAATGACCACGACTATTTGGAAACACCAGCTTTCATTATGCTTTTCTCATATACTCAAATGTTCCCTTGCTTTTGGCAGTTACTTTTAGTTTTGTTCAGAAAAAAGAGCAGAAGTATATGAGACAAGATGACATCCATTTAATTTGTTCTCTTTTTTTTTTTTTTGTTTGTCTTAATGTCCCCCTTTGACACTCAGCTGAACGAGACAGCAAAACAGCTCATTGAGAAGGACAAGATGTGTTTCACAGCAGCGCAAGGCTATGTGGTGCCTGTCTCATTCGATGCCAGCATGTTAGTCAGTGTGACTCAAAGCCCTACTTTAAACAGTACCGGAACAGGCAGTGCCAACCAGAGGCACGTCAACATCAAGAGGAATACCAAGAAACGGCATTCATTCACTGCCCTGAGTATGACGCACAAATCCTCCCATGCCATGAATAACAGGCATTCCATGGAAATTAGTGCACCAGTATTGATCAGTTCTAGTGATCCCCGTGCTGCTGCCAGAATCGGAGAATTGGCTCAACTTTCCTCCAGTGCTCCAGCCCAGGTAACAGTTTAAAGAGCATTGACTCGGGCTTTAAGGCCTAAATTACACACCTGGAAAAAAAAATTGGAATTGAATTTTACTGGCATACCTGCTGCATTAGGATACACACATTTCAGTGTGCAAATGTGGGGCATGTATGTTCCAGTCATTTTTTCCCCCTGATTTATATTCTGCATGTAGTAACGTACTAATCTTACTAATCACAAATCTAATATTTAAAGAAGTTTGGGCAGCTCTGAATTAGGATTATCCTCATTTTGACAGCATCAGATGGATCACACTGGAAAATATAGCTGCTCTTTGTTATTCATGGCTTTCGGAAGGTTTTAATTAGATTTAAAAATATATATAAAAATAGCCCCTGGTATTTAGACAAATAATACTATAGTCTTTTTTTAACCTCTGCTAACATTACACTGCAATTTGTGTTTATTAAGCTCCATCGATGAAGCTGTGATGTTGGTGTTGGATCCTCAGGCTGTAACACTGGAAACAGAACTTGGTTCCCATCAGGTTCAGATATTCCAGCACCTCTGTCAAGAAATGTATTTATTATATGTTGATGACATCAAATATTCCTTTGATACATTATTTACCCTAGGGGAAGAACCAATCACCCAACTGTAACATCTTGATATTTCATGAAAAACATTTGCAGAATGGATGCAGGGCATTTGTGAACATTAGTCCTTAAATCTTTTCTACTTTAACTTGACTGCTAACACAGAATAGACTTCAAGCAGGCCATGACTTAGTTTCTCAGTGACTTAGTTTCTCAGTATAAAAAGGATCAGTTTTCTTTTAAAATGATGTATGGAAGCATAAGGGGTGAGTGATATCCAATAGCTTTTACTTCTCAAAATATATTACTTCTCAAAAATAAAAGGGTGTTCCTTTTTATACTTGTAATATACATCTCATATTCATATCCTAGATTATGAGTTAGACAGAATGTACTACTTTACATTAACTTTTCTCTATGGTACAATATGGATAAAGCGATTGACTATATGGAAAATGAACAAATAAAATAAAATCAATTTACATGATAATGAAAATAGTGAAAGATGATCGTTGAAATGCAATCATGGCACTATAAATGGTATCCCTGTCCCATCTGCCTACTTTATTTTATACAGACAACATTTGAACATAAATCATGATGTTTTACTATACGCATCACTGAACATAAATACCTTCTCAGCATATTATTTTCTTCTCTCCCTTTGAAAAGATGGCAGCCAAATGATGGTGTGCTGACATGTACTAACATCCAATGATTTTATAGTTCAGAAGATCTAAATAGTCACAACGTGTTAACAGTAAATAAAAATAATGTATGCTAGAGACGTTGTGGTTCTCCTTTGGAAAGATGGTTTTTGTATGTATGGGGCAAGGACCTGCTTAGCTGTTTGTCTATAATAAAGAAGCCTTATAACAAGGCTCATTGGTGGCTTCTGCAGTAACATGAAGTTATTATCACAGATACAGGTCCATTTCATCTTTTTCTGCAAAATAATTGAGCAGTGGCTTTTGAAAGCAAAATCCTATAGCTTCTGATGCTGCCTTTTATTTATTAGGATTGGCTGTATATCATATCACGCATACAGTAGCTTTTATATATTGCTTGTTTTGTGTATATGGATTTTTTGGGGTATGTGAAGGGATATGACCCAGTGACAAGAAAGAAGTGTCTCTGGTAACCATCATTAATAAGGCTGCAGACAATAACATGCCAAACAGTACTATTAATAATTATATAATACATAAAAACCATGAATATCTTGAAAATTATATCCTTATAAACGGTGAGTTCTGATGTCATCAGTTATAAATGGTGAGTTCTAAAGTCATTTCTGTCACATGACTCACTGAAATTTGTGTATTATAATAAATAAAGTACCCCCAGTTGCAAAAATGAGGATATTAGAAGTTTCCTTGGAGTTCCATGACCAGTATAAAAACACTCGTGTTTTTATATGGTCATGAATCTCCTCGGTAACTTATAATATCCTCATATATATATTACAATAGGAGGTACTTTATTCACTATATAATAAATAATTTTAGCATCTTAACAACACAGGAAAGGAACATGTAGGCCGTAGCTTATATAAAAACATCTAGGGGCAAATTTACTTAAGGTCGAATATCGAGGGTTAATTAACCCTCGATATTCGACTGTCGACGTTTAATCCTTCGACTTCGAATATCGAAGTCAAAGGATTTAGCGGTATTCGTTCAATTGAACGATCGAACGAAAAATCGTTCGATCGAACGACTAAATCCTTCGAATCGTTTGATTCTAAGGATTTTAATCCATCGATCGAACGATTTTTGTTCGACCAAAAAATGCTTAGGAAGCCTATGGGGACCTTCCCCATAGGCTAACACTGACTTCGGTAGCTTTTAGGTGGCGAACTAGGGGGTCGAAGTTTTTTCTTAAAGAGACAGTACTTCGACTATCGAATGGTCTAATAGTCGAACGATTTTTAGTTTGAATCGTTCGATTCTAAGTCGTAGTCGAAGGTCGAAGTAGCCCATTCAATGGTCGAAGTAGCCAAAAAAAAACATTCGAAATTAGAAGTTTTTTTTATTCATTCCTTCACTCGAGCTAAGTAAATGGGCCCCTTATAGTCAGTCATAAAGCTAAACAGAATTGCTTTGTAATAAAATAAATGGGGTAGGAACTTCCATCTGAGAAATAGGAAATAAATTCCTGTATACTGTGCGAGCAAATAAAAATAATTACACAGAACTCTTTTGCTGAAGTGGCACCTTTAATCCATATAATACAATTATTATGTAGAATGATTTTCTGTGGGACAGTATGCTAGGAAAATAGAAGTTAAAACCTACTTCTAGATAAGGTATATTTTCCTGATGTGCTGCAATGTGTCACCTCTGTGCTACGTTTAATTAAATGCAGATTGCTAAAACACTTGAAACACAAAGTAGCTTGAAATGAAAATGAATTAACTTTTTAATGAAGTTACGTTGAAAAAGAAAGAGCCATAATGTTTACCGAAGCAGTGGAAAGCAAATTTATAACAGGAAGTCTTTTAAACACTCATATGACCATTTAGGGGCCGATTCACGAAGGGTCGAATTTCGAAGTTAAAAATACTTCGAAATTCGACCCTCGAATTGAAATCCTTCGACTTCGAATATCGAAGTCGAAGGATTTAGCGCAAATCCTGCGATCGAACGATTCGAAGGATTTTAATCAAACGATCGAAGGAAAATCCTTCGATCAAAAAAAGCTTAGCAAGCCTATGGGGACCTTCCCCATAGGCTAACATTGACTTCGGTAGGTTTTATCTGCCGAAGTAGGGGGTCGAAGTTTTTTTTAAAGGGCAAGTACTTCGACTATCGAATAGTCGAATAGTCGAACGATTTTTAGTTCGCATCGTTCGATTCGAAGTCGAAGGTCGTAGTCGAAGGTCGAAGTAGCCCATTCGATGGTCGAAGTACCCAAAAAATACTTCGAAATTCGAAGTATTTTTCATTCGAACCCTTCACCCGAGCTGAGTGAATCGGCCCCTTAGTGTTCAAATGTGTTCGATTTTAATATGTGTAAGGCAATTTGCTCAGGCGACTGTGGGAATAACATCTGACATCTAAAATGAATAGAGATAAACTTAAGAATAGGCAGTTATTTGCAAAGAAAAAGCCAATGTTGAATTTTTGGCAGTTTTAAATCTATTTGTAAATGTAATTGCAACTGTAATTGCAATAGTATTTGTGTATCTAGTTCTGCTTTTAATATCAATTATGTTAAAACTTTATTATGAAATGAATTATTATTCTGACAAGCTAATGAACTAATCTGCTTTTATCAGTTGAGGCTTTATATTCCTGTAAAGAGACTCCACATTTTGTGCCAACAACTTCCCATTCACCTGAACAGAAAATAACCTTATTATGGAACACTTTTGAGGCAACAGGGTACAATAATGCTTAGGAATACTGGTTTCATCTTTTCCCATTCATACCTAATGGTGCAACTCTCTGACATAGCCAACATGCTTCCTATTTATCTGTGCAGTTTCTCTGCTAATGCACATTAAAGGTCCTTTGTGACTTGTAAAAGTACCTTTAATAATGAAACAAATAGATTTCTCTATGCTCTGTGCTTCCTCAGAGATCACTTGACCAGAAATACTGCAGCTCTAACTGTAACAGGAAGAAGTGTGGAAGCAAAAGACAGAATCTTTGTCCATTGGTTCATGTGACCTAACATGTATGGCTTGTTTGGTTGTGTGCACCATGATTCATAGGATCCCAGGGGCGGCCCTTAGTTCTTAAAATGGCAATTTTCTATTTAGTATTATCCAGTGGTACTAAAAAGTATATTATTATGAAAACGGTTTATTCACATGAAGCAGAGTATTACACATGAGCTATTTTATGCAAAATATTTTTATAGATGGTTCAGGGATATTGTTTTCCTTTAAGTCAGAAAACTGAGGGCCATTCTGAAACTTTCAGCTTGCCTTTTTTCAAGTAGCTCATTGTGACTTTGCATAGCTTAGATAATGATGTTTGTGATAATGTTGCAAGCTTCTATCAGGTCTTCCCCGGGGAGATGCCAGGGAGTCCCAGAAAGCTGGGAGCCTAAAGACTGGGTAACATGGGGTGTAACCATATACAACAGTACAGAGGTCTGAAGCCATGATAAACAGTGGAAGAGAACTTTAATTACTAAGAGAAGTGACGTTGCTCACAATGAATATACAATATGCAGAAATCAGCAGACAGAGACACAATTCAAGATCAGGCTGAAAATTCAAGGCTGGCGGCAGACATTTTATCTGCCAGCATTTGCCTGAGTTTAATTAATTGGCAAATTGCATGGGATAATAAGCATTACCTATTGAGACCATATTTGCTGCTTGGATTCGTTATTTAAACATTTTACATGCCTTCTTATATTGTGAGTGTGTGCAGGGCTTCTCACCTTTATCCTCAATCCTCTTTGTCAGCAAGATATTCAAGGCAAACTGAAGAAACTGTGTTATCTAAAGCCATGTAAACTCATTTAATGCATATTCCAAGAGCATACAATACCATCATTGTTCACATGAGGCCTCAAAAAAAAAGTGAGACAGATGAGCTTAGTTATTCTGTGTTAAACACAAAAACCAAAGTGGCTTCATCTGTAGTTGATGAGTGCCCTGCATCGAAATTACATGCACAGATTCACAATTATCAGGATTTCCCTGTCTCTGAAAATAAATCCATTTGCATCTGCCATTTTGATTCCCTTTACTTGCTTTGCCAGATGTGTTATGTCAGCTATGCTGCTTGGAATGCAGTTCATTTCAGGACTAGCAACAGGCCATCAAGGTATTTTAAGGTACAGAAGGGCCATGTAGTGTTTACCTACCCTTCTTAAATATTGCAAACTTCTAGAGGGGTTTAGTTCATCTTTAATGAGTACAAAAAAATAATAGCCTCACTTAAACCAATAACCAGCTCCAAGATGGAATTATGTGCTAAGAATACACACCAACAAAAATCTATTTGAGTTCCATGAGAAACATAAAGGAAAAAAACAGGAAAATTGATTTATTGGCAAACAAGTTACACGAAAGTAGAGAAACAAACACTTCTAAGCACAATTACAGGGGAGAGCTTTATTCTTGCCAAAACTGTAATCTTCGTCGAAACTATCCATGATCTAGTTTCCGCTGGCTTCGTAACAAAATAGAAATTCAGCACAGCTGCTTGTTTTAACACAATCCCCTACACAAAAAGCCTTTTCTATATTATTACTACTGGAAATGGATAACAACAGTGTTTATTTTTCATTGGGGACCCACATTAAATTGGGGAATCTTTGTTTTCCAAAATTTGTTATGCCTTCTATAATATTAGAGTGACTCAACCAATGTTGGGTCTCAACCAATAGAATAAAAGTCCTTGTGTTATAGTGTAAATTATAGATATAGATTGTTGTATTTTAAGATGAAAAAATTAGATAGATCCTATGATCTATTATGCAGATTGCTTGGGACCTGGGGATAATTTGGGCCATCACACCTTGAGTCTAAAGTATGCAGCTTAGTTACTATCAAGTACAAGGCACTATTTTATTATTCTACAGAAAAAGGAAATCCATTTATTTGTTTTTGTTTCACATTTTGTATAATAGTGTCATCTGCTGAGTTTTTACCCACGATTCAGTCACTAGAACATCACATGATAAACAGAGAACTCTTCTGCTGTTGCTCTAAACAAGAAAAACATCAGAGATCTCAGATGTCAATGTATTAATTGATGCTACTCACACTGTGCCTTGTCTAGTAAAACCCTTTTTTATGTCTATAAGATGCCTCTTCTAGAAACCTGTTCAGCCATGCCAACTGAACTTCTGTCAGTTTTTTTTTTGGTTCAGCACTTATTTGTAGGGAGAACATATCTTAATGTAATGCCACTTTGTATTTTGATTCCTAGCTTAGATATAGTATGCTGATTACTTTGTGATTCTTGATTATTTTTACCTAATAAACGTAGCCTTAACTTTGCATTTGATTATCACTAAGCTAGCCTAAATACATACTAATGACAAAAGAACCCAATAGATCCTATTTAATAGGTACAAATGTAGTGGCAACAAATCAACACCATTCAAATAAAGGACTTGTGTCTACATCCACTTCTTGTTCTTGTGCACTTTGGTGTGAAGCATCAATGCGTCTGTCCTGATAACTTGTGCACAGCTCACCTATTGATGCAGGCGAAACCTGATGCTACAGCCACCTTGAAGGTGACAGTTGCTCCAAGTTTCCCAAAGTGATCTATGGCAATATATTCAATGTACTTATAACTCCCACCATATTGTGGATATTCATGGCAAAAAACAGGGGCCCTGTGTATTCCAACTACCAACTGCAAAAGAACAAAAATGTTCAGAAGAAAGTCTTGCTGGGAAACATTTGTTGTGTCTGTTAAAGAGTTCTCTCTTGCAAGTGTAATTCTGGGCACAGCTCCGAATGTCATTAAGCAGTGACTGGCCATGTTTTTGTATTACTGAGTGCTGGAATAAATGGAAAAAAGTGAGTCTGCAAGGTCATAAGAAGTTTTCCAAGTCATTTATTTCAAAGGAGTGACCTCGTTGTTAGCCTTGATACTATCATGCTTTCATCACTTATGTAAGAAACGAAAATGAATAAACATAACTTAGCAGAATATAACATATAAGCATCTAAAGCACAAACATACATTTCTTTGTGGCAGTGGCCTGCAGTGAGACAGTTTCCAGATTTGCTTTGAAGTTAGTGAAGCTATTTCAGGCTAGTGATTTTATTGATGATAATAACATTCAGCTCATTGCTGAAGCAATTACGTTTCGTGTGTTTCTAGAAATGCTGCTGTGTCTAACGCTTGCACACTTATCACTATGACCATCAAAATCTAATTTGGAAGAAGTATAACCCCCCACCCCATACGCTGCTAAAACTACATGGCAGAACAGTGTTTCTTTTAGGACAAGGGAAACAATCATGTAAGTTACTGGATTGAAAACTAGACATTTTTCAAAACCACATTAGTTGTAACTCATGCTTATCAATATATCAAATAGGTTTTCCAAGGCAGTATCCAAATAAATGGAGTAGCATGCTGCGATTTCATCCCTCCGAT
This sequence comes from Xenopus petersii, assembly GCA_038501925.1. Taxonomy (NCBI): domain Eukaryota; kingdom Metazoa; phylum Chordata; class Amphibia; order Anura; family Pipidae; genus Xenopus; species Xenopus petersii. The sequence continues at coordinate 101,683,898 of CM076675.1, read as the reverse complement.
GACATAGTCTCTGACTAATATCTAGAAGTCTTAAGACCTTTTGTTATAGCCAATGAGTGGATGCATTCATCAACCACCAGGCTACTTAACGGGGTTGGGGTTGTGTCACCATGTTTGCAAAAATACTACAATGTAGGGTTGTAACACATTGTAACAAAGAGTTTACCATTTCCAGGTGATAAGAGGCAGGTGTAGGAAGGCATGTAGGGGCCCCTCTATTGTAATTTTTTCTGGCCCGGGGTAAAGAGAGCGGCCAGACCCCAGACAGAAGTGCTCTCTGCATTAACACCAAGGGATGCACACATCATTTTTTGTCCATGGTCTTTGTAATGGACCCCCATATTCATTCAACTTATATTAAATGTACAATAACTCTTGATAGAAGAATACAACAACTATTAGAGAATATTAAAAGTCAGTATTAGGGTTCCATGAGCATATGTAAACTAAACCAGGAAGCTGCCAGTCAAGTGCTTTAATACAAGATTTTATAAGGCTATGATTCCTAGACTCTTATCATACTATATATGTGCTGGCCTGTATTTACATAGTCCTGAAGTGAGATGTACACTGATGGATCAAAAGCTCTCAAAGCCAAAGTTTGAGCCTGGTCAAAAGACTAAAAATGTCATGCTGCAAAAAGGATATGTCATATGTATCATGGTTCAGGAAGAAGAAGAAGACATCCATGTATATCTATAGCACTGTTATAAAAAATGATAATATATTATAAAAAACTGAGACAGAAAACCCATACGCACCTAGGACAACAGAGCAAGTGCTGAAAAAGGAACATACACAAAATGTATCATTGTAATGCCCAAGGCAAGATGTTTATGAGAATATTGACAAACCGAAGGTATCGAGAAAATGGTCTCTGCATGCTGACCTTTCAGGTATAAATATGTTCAGCTTTTATGGAATTCAATATTTCAACTTTTTCAATTTGATTTGCAATTTTGCAATTGCAGTGGATGGAACTTAGATACAAATCTCAAAACTAACATATTGCAGCTGTGAGACTGTTGTACTGCCTTAAGAAGATAATTCTATTTTATGTGGTATAGAATGTTACATTCATTTTTTTATTAAGAATATCTCTTTTTAATGAATTATCCCCCATGTAATAAAAAACACTATGTTTGGCCAGGAGCAGTAACCCATAGCAACTAATAAATCATTTTTTTAAACAATTGATCAGTAAATGCTTCCTCCTGATTGGTTACTATGGGTTACTGCTCCTGGTTAGTGCCTTTTATTAAATAACCCCATGTTTGTTCTGCAGACAGCCAATGTGATGCAAGCAGTTGAAAACATTTAATTACAGATACCGTATATACTCGAGTATAAGCCGAGTTTTTCAGCCCTCAAAATATGCTGAAACTCTACCTCGGCTTATACTCGGGTCAAGCGCAAAAACGGTCGCCGGCGTCTAAGAATAGTCGCCGGCGCCTAAGAATAGTCGCCGCATCCAAGAATAGTTACTGGCGTCCAAGAATAGTCCCCAAGAATATTCGCCGGCGTCCAAGAATGGTCACCGGCATCCAAAAACGAGACACCGGCACCTCCGATGGGAGCAGAAACCCTCAATTTTTTGATTGAAACTTACCAGAAGCTGCTGCATTTCTCACCCTCGGCTTATACTCGAGTCAATAAGCTTTCCCAGTTTTTGGAGGTAAAATTAGGTACCTCGGCTTATACTCGGGATGGCTTATACTCGAGTATATACGGTACATTAAAGTGGTTATATCTATATGTAGAAATATGTTAGGTTAGTGACCAAAGTGATGTAAATGATGTTCATCAATGTACTGCATCATTAGTTTCTGTTTAACTTGCCCATTTAATGATCCTTTATACAAGGGTTATAAACATTTGCAAATAACAACTGAAATAAGCATATTTGCTGTCGGATATGTTTTCCCACATGTGCACTGATTGAATGGTCCCCCTGACAATAAAGTGGATAAATGAAAACCACAAGCTATAGCTTTAGAGTAGCCTAACATTTACCTTTAAATACAGATGATTCATTTGAAGTTTTGCTGTTACATTAGTATTAAGGTGGCACTAAGGGGCAGATTTATCAAGGGTCGAATTGAAAATTCTAATTTTTAAATTCGAATTTCGAATGTACTGTCCCTTTAAGAATTCAACTTTTCGCCATTGTTTAGCCTCCTGCATTTGGTGGACTTTTTTTTTTTAATGGGAGTTTTTGTAAACTCCCATAAACTCTAAATTCAACCCTTGATAAATCTGCCCCTAAGATGACAATTATGTATTAAAGGGATGTTTAATATGGATGCTGACTTGAAGGATGTCATGTTTCCAGCTAGTATCTAAGATTGTTGTCTTTTGGAATAGGGCTGGAGGTGCTGTTGTTAAAGAGTAACAAATCAGTGCAAATAAACTACCAACTCATTGGTTGCCATGGATAAATTCCCAGGTGCAAACAGCCCATTCTCCATTATATTATTAATGGTCAAGTAACTTTAAATCTCTTCTAAAGAGTGTTAAATTAGTTTTAGGTATATAAAGCAGAACAAAAGTCTGATCAGAAATAAATATACTGGTGCAAAAATATAATAAAGTATTTTGCCTCAAGCCATATCATCAGCCCTGATTTGCATTTTAGACATGCCTTTGTTTTTAGTCAGCCATTGAAGTTTGGTCAGATCATATCCTGGTTGTGTCACATGTAAATATATAAAGTCAGATAATGTGAAACGGAGAATGCTCTAAAATTGACTTGTTTCACTTTGAACACTTTTAAACAAATGTCAGGGTAGTTTTTTTTGTCTAAAGCAAAACTTTTCTTAACTAACCTATTCTCTGGGGACCCAGATTGTTCTGGCAGCCACCTTCATGAACCAAAAACTGGTTTAGAATGAATAATGCACCTTTGTTTATTTTGGCAATTATAGCAGGACCTTGGGCCATAGTTGAAGAATCCCTGGCCTAATGAAAGAACATGTGAAATAAAAAAGTGAAATGGCTTTAAAGTTATCTGTAAATGTAATTGCAATCGAAAGAAGTATCTGCGCCGTTGCGCACTGCTGGTTTTCAAATAAAACCACGGAAAATTTATAATGAACTAATACTGTGAAGTTGCTCAGAATTACATATCATTATACTGGAAGTAACCAAGGCTGGAATCATATATGAATCTCATATGCTGCTTTATTTATCATTTAGCACCACAAGTGCAGTTCCACTAAATGTATGAAATGAGTTCACTTACTGACTCTATATTTAAAAGTTAATCATTCCTGCTTGCTCTTTGCACTTCTGCATAGATGTGCTAAATAACATTTTATCTGTCCTGTATTTTCTAATGAATTGTGCACAAATGTACCTTTAGGCTGGTGGAACCCAGGAGCTGCTGCCTCCTCTTCCAGGCTGCTCTGATGAATAGAGCACAAATGCATCTATTAACACTGGGCTGCCCTCAACTTGGCAGTGGTTACAGGGTTCCCACTGTTGGCTGTGTCAATAAGCATAATAAAATGGTGTTTTAATGCTACTGACATAATCCCCACTGTGAGATTTCTGACCACATCTTGCATCTGCTTTAAAAAATACACGTGCACAGTAGTGTTCAGTGTAGTGTTGTTGGAATAAACAGCTTCAAAGCAGTATTTTCAAACTGCATGTGTTTCTTTTATTAGCAGTGCAAAACACTACATGTTTCGGGTACAACCCTTTTTCAATATAATGCAGCAATGTGATTTTGTAAGATGCAATCTGGTACATGGCTGCAATCACACTGGAATTCTGGTGCAAACACTGCATTGTGGGAAATAAAAAAGCTTGCCAATAGCATCTAAGATCTGTGGCTGGTAAATAATTGCCCCTTTTTGTGGGTTTTAATTTTGTGATATTCAATAAATAGGTTTAGAAAAACTATTTAAAGTGTTTCCAATGAACGAACAATTAAAAACTATAGGAACAACTAGAACATAAATATGAGCTCGCCGTGATAAAGCAACATTGTCTTGCACAGATTAGGAAAAGAAAAGGGAAAATTGTTGCTGTGATAAGACCCTAAGATTTTCAAATACAAAAGATTCTATTCTGAGCTGGGTCAGTACTTAAATTCCCTCACAGGAATAACTTGTTGTCTGCAGAGAGTAGCTCACATTACACTTGCTCTTAGATTTTAAAATTTGGATTGAAAAAAGATAACGCTCCTGTTGTATCACTAACCGGATTAGGATAAAAAAAATATTTAAAAAAATACCCTTGCTGACTATTGATGAGCGAAATTTTTCGCCAGCTTTCACAGTGAAAATTGGTCGCCCATTGACTTCAATACATTTGCCATCTTTCGCCGTTTCGCAAATTTTTGGGGGAAATAGGGTTGGATTCTCCCATTACTATTACTGACTGAAAGCCTCATTTACAAGTTGGCATGATAAATCCATATTTATTGGCATGTTGGAAGTGATTGTATCCCTCTCCCTCTCTCTCCTTCTTAACATACATACAGTATACAGTGTGTAGGTATGTTTATAGAGAGAAACATTTTTATTTTTTTTACAAAAAATATTCAGCTACAGAATTTTATTGACTCAATGTTTCATACCCACACAAGGACCTTCGGCAGAAGTGAAAGTACATTTTTCTATACATATACAGTACATACATACAAACTGACTATAGCAGTGGATATTACTTTACATCTGGATATTTTACCCCTCCAAGAAGACATCCAAGCATCTTAAAGGCATTAAGAGAATCTGACATCACAGTGTTACCAGGCAGAACATACCACAGCCTCATTGCTAAGAATCATTAGCATTGCTTCTGGTGAAAATGCCTTTCCCTTGTCTCCTGTGTGAAAATGATCCCTTGCTATTTGTCTCTTATGCCCTTTAACATATTTGTATGGAACAATCATGTCCCCTTGCAAGCTTCTCTTCTCTAGAAAAAACTGATTCAATTCTAACAATGTAAATTCATGAACATGGAACCATCTATACTGCATGATGGGTATACACAAATGGTTTGAAATGTTTGACTATTTGTGGAGTTAATTATTTCATGTTAATTTCTTATGAAGTCGTTTCTGATATCAATCTTGTGCAATGATGGCTAAGAGAAGACTAAAGTCATCTAAACACAAGGTAGAGGTATATGATGAGATATGACAGTGATAAACTCCACATAAACATTTATGGGGGAACTAGCCCAGACTTACAAGTGATGGATTGGGCCAGGCTATTGCATCATTCTCTCCATCCCATTAACCTTTGTATGGCTCCCTGGGTTGGTCTACCTTCTATTTGTGCAGAGGGATGAAATTCTTACAATAGCTTGGAAGACAGATCTTAGAATAATTGTTGTATTGGCAAATACAATAAAGAAGAACACACACCAAAAGTGAATATGTAAGAAGGAAAAGTGTTACGGGAAGGACAGGGGAAATTGTTTAAATCTTTCATTCATAGACTGTAAGAATTTGTATAATGTGTCACTGAGCAGACACTGAGCATTGTTATAAAAGCACAGTATGTATTTGAGGAACAAAGGTAAAATTGGTAATTTTACAAGTTCAATTCCACCATTTACAAAGTGACGCAGATTAGAAAAATAGCTGATTCCATTAAGTCTTACAGTATGTATCCATTTAACCTCTAATGATTCGTGCAACATACTATACATATGCAGTAAGTACCAATTATAGTTAGGGGTCAGGGGTTACATACCTTGGCTGCAGTTTTGCACTTATAGAGAAAGGCTCATTTACCCACCAAAACAGAGCTGAGACATAAGGATTAGAGAAAATAGCCTTGTGTGTTCTGAAATAGAACATATTAACTCTGAGAAATATGATAGAATTACTTAAAATGACTTAAAAATGACTTAAAATGCATTAATGAGCAGGTATTTCTTTTAAAGCCATTGTTGAAAAGCCACTGGCAATGGTGCGATATTGATGTGACTTTTAACCCCTTTCTGGAATGGCAACCTGTGGCAAATTGATTTGTAATCTATCACAGCATTCAGTGGCAACAGAGGAGTGAAGAAGAAGGGCTAATGAGCCGTTTGAATGGTTTCTAGTTCCCGTTTAAGTTCCAGTAGAGCTGCTTTGCGGATGCCTGCACAGAAGCTGTTAACAAGCCGGTGTCCCTTGTGGCAAGAAGTGATTGCTGGAGCTTCTATAGAGAACTAACTGCAAGTCATGCTGATATGTCTTGCATAGTGACAAATTGGCAGAACAGATCCCCTTTGCTGTTCAAAGAGAAAGGCAATTTTCTGGGTGTCCAAAGCAATAATGCACCTTCAGGCACTATGACATTCCATCTGAAAAAAGCCCAATATATTCTTTCAGTTTTTCAAGGTTATGTTTTACAGTACATGGCGTATATACGTTTTTGTTTTCTTTTTATTCCCCAATGATAGTGATATAGCTCAGTTACAATTATTGCACTTTAGTGATGCTAACATTCCCATTATAAATAGCATCTGCACTTCACTTATACAGTAATACCATATTATTTACTTTAAATTCAGTATTACTACTTTATTGGTCATGTCAAATATTTTAGCTCTTGCTAAAGGTCTTGTTTAATTTTAATGAAAATTAACGTTATACCTATATTCCCTTTTATTCAACATCTTAAACCCAAGGCGCCCAAGTCACCACATTGATGAAAAATGACGATTTTGCCAACAAATTATTACAAACTGTTTGCTCAGTTAACATTGCATTGATGTTTTTTATTTTTAGGATTCCTCATCTGTGGCTGGTGCAGCAGGTCCAAAAACAGGCACGGTTATTGGTGAGCAAGGAACATCGCCAAAGATTCAGTTGCCCCTTAACATGTATGTTCATGCATTATTATTTGTTCTTTATTTGTTCTTGATCTGTCTCTTGTTTAAACACACACAGATACAGACACATAGACACACACATACTGTATATAAAACATCCAAAGTTGGGTGGAGCAGTATTCAATTGCACTGAGATTCAGTTTGCTGTAACTAACAATATAAAAAAACAAAAGTCAAAATTTACTTGTAAACAAATGCATTAGCATTTAATTTTTTTAAGCTTGAAATAGCTCCGTCCCCTTTTGTGGCACATTGCTTGGCTCTGCCCTTTTTGCATCATGAAACACCCCTTTTTGTTCCCACCCTCCCACCAGCCGGTAAAAACTTTAGGAAAAGGTGGCAACCCTAGACGCAGGCTGTATATTTTAAACTTAAAAAATTAAATGTTCTCAATTCTTTGCCATTATAAAACGCTCATTGACATTTTTTTCACCAAACTTCCTCTCCCCCTCTCCCTTTATAAACAGTAATTTGTTCCCACCCTCCCACCAGCGGGTAAAAACTTTTGGAAAAGGTGGCAACCCTAGACACATCTATATATTCTTTAATGTAAAAAAATTAAGTTTTCACCAAACTTCCTCTTCCCCTCTCCCTTTATAAACAGAGTAATCTCTCCTTTCCCTAAGCTGCAGCCACTGGGCAGCTCATAATCAAAGGGCTTCTACATGGACTGGTAATTTGAAGTGACATGAAGTGCTAAAGTGAAACTGGTTTTATTTTCTTGTTTAGTGCCAGACAAAAGTATGCTCAGCACAAGCTCAGTTCATTGAGCGTATGGTGAAAAGGTGTCTACACTGTCCCTTTATGAATCCAGTGTTATTTAAAGGGTATCTTAGCCCAAAAATGGCTTGTAAACTAACTCAGAGTGTTCCTCTGAGCACTTGCAATTTATATGAATTTTCTATGTTAAGTGTTTTCTGAGATGTTATCAGTTTTAGTCATTTTAATGCTGCTAATAGCAGACTTTTGGCTCTATAGCTCTTTTTGAAGACCCAGCATGTCAGCAACCCTAATTGTCTGTGCACTTTCTATGTACTTCCTGTATTTAGTTAAAAGGTTGCTGACTCTTAATTGAACCAAAAACCTTTGTATAGCAGTCTAAAAAACAAATATCTCAGAAAGTTCTAAAAAGAGAAAATGAATGTAAATTGCAGCGTGCTCAGAAAAGCACTTTTAGTAATGTTACATCAAATCATTCTGATGTTGTGCCTTTTATTACATAAGGGGGGAACTGAAGGCAATCAGATTCAATGTATTGTCATTTATCTACTTAGAAGTGCTGCTTGCAATTATGTCTGGAATGACAGGATTATAAAAAAAAAAAAAAGTTTATGACTACCATTTCAAAAAAATGCACCTTAGATCCTGGGCTGTACTGAACACCTGTCCACTCTGCCATGCTGGGGTTGGGACCTCTTATTATGCCCACATGATTGTTTATGTACACCTTTATTTAAGTTATTCTTACAGGTACAGTATGTAAAAATCTCCTATAGCATAATGTCTAGGATTAGTACATTTGAAATACCCCCTGATAAATTTGATTCTGAGGTTTACCTGGAGATCATTTTTTATTTGAATCAATTTATGTGTCAAAAAGCTTGCACCTCTTTAGCATGCTCTATGCAGTATCTAGAACAATATATATTAAAACTCGATCATTTCAATCTTTTAACTGAGGACACTTAAAAATGCATCTTGTAGGCCATCAAGGATATACAGTAAATTAATCAGTGTTTCTTTTCATGTCAGGGTTCATCTTCATCCTTTTAAGAATCAGGTAAACTATGACAGAGTTTCTAGATATATTTCCAGGTCCAGAGACATTGACTCATAGACACATAGCAGGCTAGGCTGCTCTTTGTTATTAAAGGATTGATTTAATTTACTTCACAGCTGCCAGAGAGGTCAGTGACTTCATTAGCAATGAGAATGGATAAGATAAGAACTAAGGCAGAGAAAACAAATTCAATGAACTTATAAATATAGAAATATATGAAGTGTGAAAACAGCATGAGGGAGAGAATAACAGAGAACTGTTAAAGCGTAAAAAAGCCATTTTAAAAAGAGGAGATTATGTGATGACAGTATACCTCTCATTAACACCAATATCCCATTTTACCTTATGGATGTTTGGTTTAAAGGAAGGATAAACTGGCATGAGCAGAGGCAGGTGAATATTTTGTAATGAGAGAATTACTGTAAGCGGTTATTTATTAAAGTCTGAATGCAAATAACTCAAAAAATATGAGTTTTGTTTACTATAAAATCCAGGAATAGAGATTTATTATACCCGAGGATGGAAAAAGTCTGAATCGAAAAAATCTGCTATCTCAGACCTGTCGAGGTTGTAGACAAGTCAATGGGAGAGGTCTCTATCCTATTTGGAAGCTGGAATTATGTTGTCTGCATTAGAATTAGCCTGAGAATCCAACTATTTTATGTCTTTTAGGCAGAAATTTGAAAAATTTGGATTTTTCTCAAAAAAGCAAAAAATTTGAGTGATTCAGGAAAAAAATCCAAACAAATTGCATGATTTTCCCTTGTTTTTATTGAGTTTTCCCTCTGATCCAAGTAAATCATGCTTTTTTATTAATAAACACGGTCAAATCGTTGATTCTAGTTTGGTTGGACTTTTTTCATAAAATACTTAATTAACAAAATACAGATTTTGATAAATAACCCCCTTGGTGTTGCAATTGAATGTTAACCTGCTGACTTGTTTGTAAGGGGAACACAACTGTTATGTCAGGCTAAAAATGATTCATCAAAGCCTGGTTGCTATACATTTGTTCGTTTGGTTTGTCTAGATATGCCCACTTACTATTTTACTTACTATTTATACATACATTTGAATTCCAAATATAACAAAAATAGTTAGTGCTATTATTATGTGTTCATTGTTGGTACAATTCTGGCAATATAGGTTTTTTTCCCTTGTGGTATTATATAATTTACCTTGTTTCTTTGGTTTTCAAACTCTCAGTAAGGAGCTGATAGACTTGTTTGTTCTATTTGAAAAGTCACAATGTTCCCTGTATTGATTAGCATGTTTAATGATGTGAAGCTAATTAAAATAGCAATGGGGGAGGAAAGCAAATATTTAGTTTAATAATAGCATAATATTTAGTTTACATTCTTGCCTGACTTCATACCATACTCTACAATGCCAACATTGGAGATACATAAATAAAATAGATTTAACTGCCTTTATTTATAGAAATACAAGAACAATTAGTGATTTTTCCAGTGCTTGTAGGGCAAACCCCAAATATTCATCCAAAATGTAGCTGGACTGGTTTTGCGTACAGTTTTTTTAAATGTATTTTTGTCTATGTAAAACCTAGTCCAAGTGCTATAACATCTACTTACTGATTTCCAATATATTTATGGGGCTATATGTTATTTATTCAGATACTTATCGCTTTATGCATACAAACCACAGAAAAATGATGAACTGGAGCTGCGCAAAGGTGAGATGTACAGAGTCATTGAAAAATGTCAAGATGGATGGTTTAAGGGAACATCTCTACGGACAGGACAGTCAGGTGTTTTTCCAGGCAACTATGTCACTCCTGTTTCCAGGTGAGGAGACTTGTTTAAGAGTCATTAAATTCCAAAAATATCCCTTGCTCATTTGCTGATTTTTTTCTTAGTTTTGTTCTTTCCTAGATTTAAAACTGTATGCCATATATTGCTGATTTTTTTTGTGGAATTGCTGGTTAACATTTTTAGAATATTTCATTCAAGGGGAAATGATTGTGCCATGTACTTGGAGGTGTCCTGTGTTTTGTGACAGCTAATGGATCCATCAAAAGAATGTCCTTGAGTCCAGTTTGGTGTAGAATCCTAGGTTCATACAGAGTAGTTTGACAGTAGTTTGAAATATATCATAGTTTTTACAAGCTTTAGTTCCACTTTAACCTGACAAAAACATGTTTACTGCTTTACACTTTTGTACATTACAATAGCGTTGAGTTGCCAAAAGTGCTGGTTTATGTAAGCTCTCATGAGCAGGCCCTCCCTCTACTGTCTCTTAACTATTTTACTGGAGTATCTGTAGAAATAAGTCAAATTAACTGGACTTGCTGTGGTTTTTTTTTTACCTTGAAGACATTTCACCAGTCATCCAAATGGCTTTCTCAATGCAGAATAACTTGTAAATAAGATCTTTTTTTCGGGAATATATACTCTGGAATGTTGCTCCAATCCGCATAATCTGTTTATCATAGTCCGTAAGGATGTCATGAAGTTACAGTAGAAGTTGATTGTATTAGCAAAATTGGAGCTTTGAGGTGTTATTAAACCTTCTAGGGAGAGGTGCCAAAACAGCATTATATGTGGCGGACAATAGATGTCACACCCCCTGCCTCTATTCAAACTTGGTTTTTCAGTTCTTACATATATGGTTTCTTTAACACCTTTTTTGAACCAATCACTCTCCCGGTCTAGAATCTGGACTTTGAAGTCCTCAAACGTCTTCAAATTAGAACACTCCTCACTGCACTGCACTGCATACACAATGTTACTCTTCTTGTGCTTTGGGGTTGGGGCTGTAATGCTAGTTAACAAAGAACCCAAGGAGACCGCTATGGAGTACCTTTCAGTGAACAAGGCCACCCCTGACGACCCTGGTCTTCACCGACGCCCTTTTGGTGCCCAGACTCTCTGCTGCAGAATCAACAGGGAACTTGAACACATCTGGGAAACTTGCAGTACATATAAGGAGAAGGCGGAATCCAAGTCAAAGACCAGGCAGGGTTCGGGACAGGCAGCACGGATCGAATTGGAAGCCAGACAGGAGTCAGAACCGGAATATCAAATACAGATAAGGCTTACACAGCATCTGAGTAAGAAAGCAGGCAGGAGTCAAACCAGAGTATCATCTACAGATAAGGCCATATGTGGATGTGCAGAGTGCAATTTCACCTGCACTGAGACTGAGCGTGCATGCGCCGAAACCAGGTGCTCTGAGTGCAGTGTCGGAAGGGAATGCCTCGTAGGCGCTTCTGCCCGAACACGCCATCAGCGCGTCTGGAGGTAAGGCTAGATGGCCGACCAGTGGGGCAGGTTACAGGGTCGTTTGGGTGAACTAGTTGCTGCCTCAGTGTGTTGCTGGGTTTGAAGCAAATAGGGATGCGGTGTTTTTCCGATACCATGGCCCATATGGGAGGACCAAATTTTTTTTCCTGTCTCCGGGGGGTGCGACATCTGTTGTCTCCCACATACAATGCTATTTTGGCACCTCTCCCTGGGGTTTAATAACACCTCAAAGCTCCATACAAAGCTAATACAATCAACACCTAACTTCATGACATCCTTGCGGATTATGATAAACAGATTATGCTGATTGGAGCAACATTCCAGTGTATATATTCTCGAAAAAGATCCTATTTACACGTTGTTCTGAATTTAGAAGGCCAGTTGGATGACTGGTGAAAGTCTTCAAGGAAAAAACACAGCAAGTCCAAATGATTTGACTTATTTCTACAGATAACATGACCTGGATGAATGAGAATCTTCACAAACATATAGGGGAATAACAGCACTATATATATATATACTGTATATAGTACCATCACTATATTTGCAGACCAATCTGTTAACCCTTAATAAGGGAAATATCAGGTCTGTTGTTGCCAACAGGGGCACCACACTACAGTGCATTTACGTGCAATTGCCGACAACTGTGCACCATGTATCTGTGCTATTAAACTAGCACTTCTGGATGCATAGTTGGACTGATGGATGTAAAGAAAGTAATTAGCATGTTTTGTCTCATGAGTTCACAAATGATCATTATTTTGTTTTCAGGCAATTATGTAGGTGGTATGAAACATGGCAATATTGTGTATTCAGACAGAATTCACTGCATAAAAAAGGAGACACTGTGGGGCAGATGTATCAAGGGTCGAATTTCGAGGGGTTAAATCCCTCGAAATTCGACTGGGGAATAGAATCGAATAGGGAATTCGGGGCGAATTTACGCGCTGGCAAATAGTCGAATGGGTGAATATTAGTCCGGCGAATAGTCGAGCGATCGAATATTCGATCAAAGGATTTTCATTCGATTGCATGACTGGTCGAATGCCTTTTTATTCGATCAAAAACATTGAAAAAAAGCCTATGGGACTTTCCCATAGGCTTTTAAAGCAATTCGGTAGGTTTAAAATTCTGGTGAAGTAGGCAGTCAAATGATTTTTAAAAGAGACCGTACTTCGACTATCGAATGGGCGAATAGTTGCAGCGTTTTTTCTCTCGATCTATTCAAATCATTCTACTCAAGCGAATTTATGCCAATTCGATAGTCAAGGAGCGCAAAAAAACTGCTCGAAATTCGAGTTTTTTACCTGCTATTCATTCACCCGAGCTTAGTGAATGGGCCCCACAATGTTGTCTATATTATAGAGATGGGAGCTGTCTACTTTCTTATATAAACAGCATTAAGTGTCTCTCTTTTGTGTTGCTAAGGCTTATTCCCCACTGGCATGATGCTGCTAGAGAATGTACCAATCCATCCCAAATGATATGCAAATGAGGAGTATTGGCCTTTTTTTGCTTCTAGTGTTTTTCCACTGATGAAAACTCATTTTGTGACATAACACTACAGCTTTGCAATGTTCATGCTAGCTTTCTCAACTGAGCTGTGATGTGTTGTACAGCAAGTCCGTTTTCTCCCCTAGAAAATCTTTGTATTTATAGAATGATTCTAAAATGCATAATAAATAACATATTTTAAAATCAATTTTTTTATACCTCCCCCCATTAACCCAATGAAAATTTTTAATAAAAGTGCAACAAAAATTGAAAATTCATAAGGTAAACCAAAACAAATTCCCAGATGAACTTATTGTTACTCAATATTATTAAAAAATGTGTTGTGCCCTCGAATTTAGAAAACTTTACAATGTATAGTGCTGGCAGACCCTTTAATATAAAATGTAATAAAAAATGACTGCCAAATGTTTGAATAATAGTATCATGTATTTTTTTATGCTGGAGGTAGACATGCTTGTTGCTTGGATATTTTGCAAATGTCAACCTGCAATTACCACTACATTATCCAGTGCATTTGCTCTTTGAGCGACAACACTACCTGCATGGCTTGCTGTCAGATTTCAGTAACGGTATGGAGTTACCATAGCAACACATTGTCCTGGGTTTTTTACACATATCTCTTCTCTGCTAAGACCTGTAAGTTTATGGCAAACAAATTGAATTGCGAAGGATCATTTTAGCACTATCACTGTTATCATGTAAAATTGCTCTAATTGTACGTGCGGTGTATAAACTGGTGTATCATTGTACTGGTGTGCTGGAGTGAAGCATATACTATTTATTCGTTTGTACACAAAAGGCAAAATTGCCCAGTTTACTGTAAATAATTTCCTAATGCCTCTTATTTGTCATAATTTCTGTTTTTGTGAGTAGAATAGACTTTATTATAGTATCAGGGAGAAACTACTGTATTGCTTCACTATAAATCACGTTATGAGTCTTTTGAAAATGTTTGAAAAGCACATTTTAAAGGCGACAATTATGAATAATATATGGTGCTGGTTTGAGCTAACAATTAAAATTATCTTTCAAAAAAAACAACAACTTTGTTAGAGCTCCTTATAGAACTTCTATGGTCTGTGTTTCAAGTGAGGGTTGTGCATGTACCACTGGTCCCTGCCAGAAACCTAGTAGGAGGGAGATAGCCAATCACAGACTTGCAATCACATAATCAAAGACAGGCTTTCATTCCCTATCAGGTCAGCCTAGTTGCTGATTGGTTCTTATTCTACAGTTCAGTGTGCTGAGTGCCGCGAGCTCCCCTGTACAGCCTGGGAACAGAGGCAGCAGAAAGTTGAAAAGATGGGCGTTATGCGTAGGTTTTTTTGCAAATATTTTCAATATATCAACCCCAACCAAACTACTTTATTAAACACATTGCTTCTATATTTAAAAGAACATAATGCACTTGCACATTCTTGTTTTTCGCGAAATATGTATATTTTTAAAGGAACAGTAACCAGCAGCTTGTTTATATATACTATTGTAGAGGTGCAAACAAACCAGTTTTATCAGTGCAGGCCAACAGTTTCATTTGTTGGTGTGATTGTCAGTGGGCAGTAACCCATGCTTGACAAAGGGGACCACCCCGAAACGTTGCATCGTGTGCAAATAAATCTTTGCAAGGGTTTACCCTGCTTGATCGTGCCCAGTGTGCCATTGCCTTTTTTCTTATGCCAGTAACCCATAATAAACAATTATTGATTTGCCAACTGCAAGTAGCACACTGAAAGCAAACATTTGATTGCCATGGGTAACTTATCTGGTGCAGAAATTCCCAGTGTTAAAAATAAGTCCAAGTGAGCTTTTTTTGCCACGGGGAGGCCTATTTACAGTCTGCCACCATTCCCAGTGACAACATACCATATAAAACCCTGCTTCCTGAGTTGATAGCCCATGCCTTTGTGTTCTTGTAATAAGATAATACTATCTTCAACCAGATGTTCAACCAGTTGGGAGACAATGGTAGCTTAGGCAGGATTAAAACTGCAAGATACTGTACATGAGTAACAGTTTCATAGGTGTTTCATTGGGGGAAAAAAAAAACTGAAGGGAAAATAAAAGATTATGTAACGCCCTGCTTCTTTTTGCACAGCATGCATACAACCTGGCTGTAGAATTGGGATTAATGAATTCTGGATTTGAAAAATATCACAGCTTCCTTAGTGGAGCATAGAACTATTTCAATCGAGGCTATGTATCATTTAGTGACAAATTCCTAGGTTTTATTCTATTGCCATATATTATCTAGGAAGGTCCAGCTACACAGCTGTCTGTGTGAAGTTCCAAACAGCCTATCCTGGATAGACCCCTCTTTCTTGCGTTTCCTCAAATATGGTTAGTTTCCATTAATCCAGCAGACATATTAGTGAGTTGAAGCTATGTCTGTATTTCACTTTCACACTTTTAACAGTAATGGCCCTGGGATGTGTGGATGTGTGGGCCAACCACAGCCTTTTAGCAGGGAAGATATGTGCCTCTGAAGATGCCCCAGTAGCTCCCCATCTTCTTTTCTGCTGTTTCACTGTACATGCTCTGTGCTGCTGTCACTTACTGAGCTTAGGGATCCACTCACAATATACAAGCAGTCCTTGGGTTACGTACGACATAGTGTCTGTATGTTTGTTCTTAAATTGAATTTGAATGTAAGTTGAAACATATACATTTACTTATCAAATGCAACTTAGACAGATGTCTGTTTTAACAAACTATTTATTTTTACCTTTCTGTGCTCTGCAGTAGACAACACACACCAGAGGGGATTGGGGCAGGTAATTTATTAAAGCTAAATGCTAATAAAAGTCAAGCAAACCACAGTATGTTACAGTTACATCCCCCATCTGTAAGTTTGAGTTGTATGTAAGTCTGGTGTATGTAACTTGAGGACACCCTGTATAGTACACATAGAATATGTGTCACAATATAAGGATGAATAGTACTTAATACATATAATTACTGTAATTAGCTGTGCAATTAGCCTAGTTAGCATCAGCTTATATTACAGACCAACCTCATTCTCTGCTTGATAATTTGTGACAACCCCTAAGTTTAGCTTTTCAACAGTTGCTCAGAGCCCACTGAGCATGTGAGTGTCGCAGACTCTTTCCAAGATGGTGACCCTCTGTGAAAAATGTGAAGTCCTGGATCATTGTTGCAATTGAGAAGCTGAAACTTTAGGCTGGTGGCATAAGTTAATTATATAAAATATGGCATTTTAACCATTTTTAGGATTTAGTTTTCCTTTAAGCAGCTTGCTTACCATAAATTCAAATCATGAAAACATTTAAGTTTCATTTTAAAGGGGTTATTATTGCATAAAGTTGCTTTTCCACCGTGAACCATCTATTTGATTTGCATGCAAATCATCTTAAAGTTTATCATACTTGCAATTCAAACCTCCGATTTGGATTAATCAGGCTCCTGGATGGCAAATGCTAAGTTACTGTAATTAAATTATAACTGATATCATGTATACTGTTATCATAAGATGCTAGACTCCTGTTTAATGCAACACAATAGTGGGTGCAAAGACAGTTCACATTCATACCAAAACTTTTAAATAAAGGTATAGGCAAATGTCGACATCTAGTGGTCTATATGTAAAGAAAATATAGAATATAAATGGAAGAGCAAAAATTAAAAGATAAGAGCTCCATGTTTTTCACAAAAACTTTAAAGGAAAACTATACCCCCAAAATGAACACTTAAGCAACAGATAGTTCATATCATATTAAGTGGCATATTAAAGAATCTTACCAAACTGGAATAAATATTTAAGTAAATATTGCCCTTTTACATTTCTTGCCTTGAGCCACCATTTCGTGATGGTCTGTGTGCTGTCTCGGAGATCACCTGACCAGAAATACTACAACTCTAATTGTAACAGGAAGAAGTTTAGAAGCAAAAGACACAACTCTGTCTGTTAATTGGCTCATGTGACCTAACATGTATGGTTTGTTGGTATGTCTGTGAGTACAGTGAATCCTACGATCCCAGGGGGCGGCCCTTATTTTTTAAAATGGCAATTTTCTATTTATGATTACCCAATGGCACATACTACTAGAAAAGTATATTATTATGAAAATGGTTTATTTACATGAAGCAGGGTTTTACATATGAGCTGTTCTATGCAATATCTTTTTATAGAGAACTATATTGTTTGGGGGGTATAGTTTTCCTTTAAGGAGCAGATTTATTAAGGGTCGAATTGAAAATTTGAATATTAGAATTCTTTTATGGTCAAAACTCGACTAGAGAATTATTCAAACCCCGATTCGAGTTGTTTTAAAAATGTTGAATTTGATTTTCTAGATTTATCATACTCTGGCCCTTTAAGAATTCAAATTCAACTATTCTCCACCTAAAACCTGCTGAATTACTGTATAAGTCAATGGGAGAGGTGCAATGACCAATTTGGCCTTCCTGACATTCAAGTTTTTTTCAGTGAAAAAACTCTAATCAAGTTTGGTCGAATTGGATTTGAGCTACAATAAAGAGAAGAAAAAGGGAAAAAATGGATATCCAGTAATGTTGTCTTGTAAGGAGTAAGCTTCATTAACACGGGGTCCAGGTGCTCAAGCCCCAGATCTTCAGCTTGGGGAGGCAATTTTGCAAATGTATGTTCAATTGGAGGCTGGCACAAACGTAGGGCACTTAAAAGATGCTGATTCAAGAGAACCCTGTGATGCAATCCAAGCTGAATATGTTTTAGTTGATGTGGAAGTAAGAGAAGTGGAGTGGCAGTTCTTCCTAGCTCCATGTATTAAGGCCACCAACCCAAAATGGAATAGAGATGGCCAAACTTCAATATTTATCAATTTGTGCAAAGGCTAATCAGCAATTAGTTTTGAACAGTCTGATACAAGTTATAAAAGAACACAAGGGTCCAAGGAAGATACCAAACAGTTCATAACTGCAAAAGCGGTGTGTTTCTAAAGCATGATAAAAAATACAGTGTATAATAACACATTCATCTGCATTCCTCATATAAATGTATTCTTTCTGAGAGTTTATTCTTTCACCAAGAAACTGCACAGGAAGGCTTTTTCTTTTAAACAAAAATCGTATTAAAATAATCTACTTTTTTATTCACTCAAAAATGAGTTAACCTTTAGATTTTTCAATAAACATATATATTGATGTAGGTTTTGCACTTTTCTATTTATTTATTTTTTATCTATTTATGCTTGGCAGTGTTACAATGTAGTTGTGAATGGCACCAACAAAAGGCAGATTTTTAGAAAGTTGAATATTCATTATTTGAAAAGAAAAGTAATACATGAGACATATTGTGTGAAAAACAAGAATGTGCCAGAGCATTAAACTCTTTTAAATATAGAAAAATTGTGCTTAAAAAAGTACTGTTTCAGACTGATTTATTGAATATTTCTGCAAAAACCCTAATAATCCATTCCTTTTCCTTCCTGCTCGTTGAATTTTCTGGCCGTGTAGGGGAGCCGGTGGCACTCAGCTCACTGTACTGTAGGATAGAAACCAGTCAGCAGCTAGGCTGACCTGATAGGGAACTGAAGCCTGTGTTTGCTAGGTGTGATTGCAGGTCTGTGATTGGCTATCCTCCTCCTACTGTGCTTCTGGCAGGGACCATTAGGACATGCCCACAGGCGGGGACTAGAGACCATCTATGGGGAGCTCCAATAAAGGGGCTATTTTTGAAGACAGTGGGGCTCATTTATAAACACTGGGCAAATTTGCACCTGGGCAGTAACCCATAGCAACCAATCAGCGATAAGCTTTTTTTCAGCCAGCTGTAGGTTCAACATTGGAAAGCAATCACCTGATTGGTTGCCATGGGTTACTGTCCAGGTGCAAATGTGCTCAGTGTTTATAAATAACCCCCAGTATTAATTAACAGCCAAAAGTAAAACCAGCACCAAATAGTATTCATAATTATCTACAATATTAGCGAGTTTTCATTTATTCGATATGTCTCATTTAAAGCATGTTCATTTATTCAATAGAAATATTCATTTAAGCTTGAATCCAAAGAGCTAAGGATTCATATTTTATACCTCCTGTTGTTGAAAATCTAAACAGCTATAGAAATAACTGGGGTATGGTTTCACTTTGAAAACTGAGGACAGCTGCAGTTATTGTTAAAAAAAAAAGGGAAATCAATTAAAAAACAAAAATTGTGACAAAAATTTAGCATTATCTTGACAAGTTACTTAAGTAATCATTTATATAGCTGCTAATTTTGTTTTTTTATTTTGCCTACTCTGTATTCATTCTAATTCAGAGTACCCACAGGACTTGCTCAAGCTAGGAACTGCACCATGGGGGCTTCACACCCAATTAGAGGGTCCTCACTTGCAGTCCATACATCTACAGGTGGGATGACAAACTGTACTAATGTTGTCAGACCGATCCTCCCTATTACTGTGCCTCAGCTACACCCCCATCAATCACCAACAAACTCACAGACCAGCAACATGAAGTCTTCAGCACCCCAGGCCCGTAGCACAATACAAATGGGTATGTTCCAATTCTACCTCAAAGATACAAGTTAAGTAAATGCAAGTTATGAGTACAGCTTGAAAATAATGTGTTAGGCTAACCAGATGTGTTTTTTTGTGCCAAGTGATGTGATTTTAATGATGGAATTGCTTCCAAACAGGAAAATGTGGTGCAATGCATGCATTCAGTATTGCGAGTGATTGAAAAAGCCACAGAGGAGCTTGTAAGAATGCTGTTCTTTTCTATTTCTGTTTCTTAACCTATTGGAATCTTACACCACAGGAGATTTAATGAGTCTTTCATGCATCTAAAAGTCCCTAACTTAACAGAATGGTAATTTAATTGTGTAGATCTATTGAAAGATTTTCTTTTTCCTGCAGCATAGCCTTCTTATGTATGCAAAAATAATTGAATTGCTGAATTTCTTTGTGTGCAGTTTTGTAAAGCCAAATATTATGAGGTAAAAGATAGCATACGTTGATATGGAGAAAGAGGGATTTGTTTTAAAGGGGTTGTTCATCTTCAAACTAGTTGTTTTCAGATATATCACCAGAAATAATGACTTTTTCAAATTACTTTCTATTTTCTATGTGTGACCGTTTTTCTAATATTAAAGTGTAAAGTGTAATTTTTCACCTTCTAAAGCAGTTGGGAGGGGGGTCTCCGACCCTGCAAACTGTTCTAAATTGATACATTTAGTTGATACATTTCTTATCTTTGTCTCTGCTGAGCAGAATCTCTGGGTTTCATTACAGGCAGCTGGTACAATTGATACAATAGTTGCTAATACTCCAGAGATGCTGCAGAGAAATGTATCAACTAAATGTTGCAAAATTGAATCTGCACCGAATTTACTGAGCTGCCTGACTCAAACACCAGAGACACGAACATTCAACTTTAAACTTAGATTTTAGAAAGACAGAAAAAAATAAATAATGGAAAGTAATTGAAAAAAGTCTTTATTTCTGGGGAATAATCTAAAAGCAACTGAATTGAAAAAAGTGTTTGGAAGGTGAACAACCCATTTAACATAGGTGATAGTGTTACATCTACGTTATCTATCATCTGAATTATCTATCTATCTAATCATAATCTTTCTATGTATTACCCCCTTCTCTACTGACAGAGGGGATTAACTATCTGAACCTCGCCCCACCCAGCTGGTGGTGAGAGCACCCACCGTTTATCTAAATTCAAATTGATTTGTCTGTGTATAACCTACTGCACAGGACTTCATTTTTATGTTAACGGCAAACAAGTGTTACCCTACCGGTGTTGGAGGCTGGCAGCCTTTAAGTCTTGACCTTGCAACCTTTATAGCAATTGATTTCCATGCAAACTGCTATAAATTTGAGATTGCTCCCCTGTTTAAAAAGGATAAGCATTTAAGGAGAAAGACATTTAGAGAGTTTTTTTTACAAGGTTTCCAATGTATGTCTTTAATCAATTAAACAGCTCCAAAACATACCACAGTGGGTCCCCCTGCCTCAATATTTATGATTTTCTTCAACTTAGTTATTGTGTGGACAGACTTGCCTTGTCATGACATCACAGGAAGGCTGTGCAGTGAATGATGACTTCACAGGAAGACCTTTTCCTGGCACTCAAGCCCCAGGCTAAATTAAGCTTAAACCATTCAACTGCAAGCCAGAAATTAGATCACACGAGAGCCTATGCGACCTGTCTGGAGAGGACCAAATCCATGGTCCAAAGAAGTCCAATGTAGTCCTCATCCAACATTTTCTGGCTTTCCCTATCAATATCAATATCTGGTCAAACCTCAGTCAGAGAGGCATATTTTAGTCAATATGCTGCCAACTTATTCACAAGTGACCAATCAGCATCCATATAATCCATTATAGCCTACTTAATGTACCATTTTTCTTAAATGTATATATCTTCTCAACCACAGAGAACCCATGGGCACAGTTTCTAGGGGTTGCTTCTCTGCTATAGGTGCCACACCAAGCTAATTTTTTTAACATTTACATTACGTTTACATTAAAGTGAAGCAGACTGGTGTTTCTTCTTTTCAAATACAGTGGCAGTGTATCCAGAAACAAGGCTGTATTATACTAATATGAACAGATGTACTGTTGCAACTTTTCAGTTGGGGCACATTTCTCTCTAAAATAGATGTCAGTGTTAGGTCTGTGGTTTTCAATAAATATAACATGAAATTAACCAAAGAAAAAAGCGACAAAAGACACAAAAACATAGATGTGTTTTCCTTTTTCTGTATTACCACTCCTACTAGCAATAGTTAAGTGTAATTCTCTTGGCAACATACAAAATATTTATTCACAGTAGAAAAGCTGAAACTTATACATGCTAACTGTCTCTGTAGGTCATTCTTCAGCACAGCCCCAGGAAAGGCCCACAGCCACTGTGTCACCTCTAAGGACTCAAAGTTCTCCATCACGTCTTCCAGCGAACTTAAACAGGACACATTCTATTGTATCTCCACAACATGTTCAGCAGTCTGGCTTACCATCTTCTCCCATCCACTGTGCAAGACCGGTCATTCCATTGACATCTGCTGCAGCAGCTATAACTCCCCCAAATGTCTGTGCGGCAAATATAAATGGTGAGACTGCTAATGGACCAATCAGTTTGCTGACTGCCAGCCCTACTAACACAGGCTGTAGAATGGATGAAAGAAAAACTGAAAAGGTAAGTAGAGGTTTAGCTTTGCATAACAGTGGCCTTAAAAATGTAATGTTAATTATTGTTTGGGTGGAGATTACAACAAACAAATACTAGTGATAAAATTCTGATGACACTGTAATGAGTTCTGATATATATGTTAGTTTTATATATGTGTGACTACAGAGAATAAAATAGAGAAACAAAGGGAGAGAATAAAAAAGAGAAGTTTGACATGGATGCTGGGCAAATTTCCTTTGTGTTTGCACACAATTTATGACCCTAACATACAAAGATAATTGTCATAAAACAGCCACAGAAAATCTCTGGCTGTACTGTATATAATTTCTTACAGCAACCAATCAGATATTTGCTTTAGATGCCCAGTGAATGTTCTATCTTAAGTGTCAGCTCCACTCTTTTACTTAAATGATAAAAGAGTGGAGTTGGCACTTAAAGGAAAACTATACCCCCAAAATGAACACTTAAGCAACAGATAGTTCATATTATATTAAGTGGCATATTAAAGAATCGTACCAAACTGGAATATATATTTAAGTAAATATTGCCCTTTTACATCTCTTGCCTTGAGCCACCATTTCGTGATGGTCTGTGTGCTGCCTCAGAGATCACCTGACCAGAAATACTTCAACTCTAACTGTAACAGGAAGTAGCGTGGAAGCAAAAGACACAACTCTGTCTGTTAATTGGCTCATGTGACCTAAAATGTATGGTTTGTTGGTATGTTTGTGAGTACAGTGAATCCTACGATCCCAGGGGGCGGCCCTTATTTTTTAAAATGGCAATTTTCTATTTATGATTACCCAATGGAACATACTACTAGAAAAGTATATTATTATGAAAATGGTTTATTTACATGAAGCAGGATTTTACATATGAGCTGTTTTATGCAATATCTTTTTATAGAGACTTACATTGTTTGTGGGGTATAGTTTTCCTTTAAGGTGTAACTTAAGGTGAAAAATTAAACGACTAGAAAATGAAACTTGCTGATGAAAGGATTAGCTATGTCACTAGACAAATATAAACCTTTTAAATATCTGTTCAAGTGGTAAAAAATAAAGAAGAAAACGTTGTTTGAGTTATCAGTGTTACATGGTCTCAGATTCTTCCTTCAAATTCAGTACTCAAAACTTTTACTTGTTACGTTATTTACTTTTGCTTATGGTATATACACTTGGTAAGCACATTTTTATTGGTCTTTTTTTTATTCAAATTGTTATGTTCTTGGCAGATTTCAGTTTTTAACTGGACTCTCCACAGATTAAGATTTGCTCAAAATGCTTTGAATAGATGGAGCATAACTGCAACAGACTGGTTTCTACCTTGTTCTAATTGTCTTTAATGTCACATAAGAATGAAAGACTCTCCACAGGCAGGCCCGGATTTGTGGGAAGGCCTCCTAGGCCCGGGCCTAGGGCGGCAGGATTTTAGGGGGCGGCATGCTGCCCAACCACACCCACATTGGTTCAAAAATACTGAGGATGCGCAGGAGATAATCTCCATGAAAATTTGCACGAATAAAGGAGAGGGGGCAGGGGCGATAAACGGCAGTGGGCCTAGGGGCTCCCGCTATGTAAATCCGGCCCTGTCCACAGGACTCATATACTCACATACAAACTAATGTGAATAGTTGTCAATAGCAAACCAGGACTTCATTTTCTAATTTTTAGTAGACTCAGTGGCGTAACTATAGAGGAAGCAGACCCAGCAGTTGAATAGGGGTCCAGGGAAAAGGGGGGCCCAGTCTGTGGGGTCTGCTTCCTCTATAGCTAACAAGAACCCCCGTCCCCAGCCACTCTCTTACCTGCGGGTGGAAGCAGAGTGCATCGGCATGGGGTGGAGAGTGGGCAGAGTCAGATGGGGGGTGAACAGAGTCCGAGCAGAGGGTGGGTAGATTCAGGTTGGGAAGTGGGTGGGAGGATGGAGATTGGAGTGCGCTGGGCCCCTCTGATTTTTTGGAAGGGGGGCCTGGCACACTCTAGTTATGCCACTGAGTAGACAGTTCAGAACTTATTACTGATTGGCTGCTTATGGCAACTAAACTTATAAATTAACCCCCACATTAGCCACTATTACCTTTGACTCATTAGGCAAAACATTAGGCAATACTTCATTAGGCACATTAAAGAAAAGGCTGCATCTCTCTGTAGCAGGACAAACAAAACAAACAATGACCATCTTTAACAAAATACTACAGTATATAGTAATTTAAGGAGCACTGGCTTCTTTTTTTTTAAAATCGATCCTTTCAGAACCAATTTTAGAATACGATCCACAGCTAGTGGTCAACGTTTCTTCAAATTGCTTTACGCTGCTCATAGAAACCAATACAGTGAGAAATTATCCAACTTCTCCTAAGCTGTACATTCACTTGATTATACTTTTCTTTGGCATTTTCTGCTTATTTGGCACATTTTTGTGGAGCCCAATGAAGGCCCACGGGGAGTGTTCACATGGCCCTCGCCAAAGTTTTTTCAAAGCTTCCTGGTAGATATTCAGCAGATATCTGCCCATACATGGGCAGATAAGCTGGCGTCTTGAGCTGAATCGACTGCTTAAAGCTGCCTTTGTATGGCCAGATTCTCGTTCTTTGAGCCAGTAAAAAACTATGATCATTGGCCGGGTGCAGGCAGAGTAACCGGGCCCCTCATCCCCCCCAGTGTCCAGGAGGGCCCCAAAAGGATGCAGGCCTGGGTAGTTCCACCCCACTATTATTTCTACTCAGGCTTTTATCCTGCAACTTTCAAATTTGCTGTGTAATTATTATGTCTCTCTGTATCTATGCTATATTAGTAGAGATCACTTGGCAGTTGGCATACATAGATATTAGACTGTGGGTCAAACAGGTAGATACTTCAGTGTATGCATTGTGAGACAAAGTTGTATTAAGTATTCCATAGTATCCTCCTAATCTACAGCTTTTCTTTGTATAGTTTCAGTGTGCTACATAAATTAGTCATGACAGTGACCTTCACTGTAGGAAGGCTACAAGGCACGGTATCATATGGCATCTGTCAAGTTTTGTCTCTCCTCCCACTCTGTAATGTCATTTCTCTTACTGTATATTTCTATTGTTCATCCCTCTTTTCTTTTTCTGCTATCCACCATTAAACTTTCGTCATAGTGCGTATGTTGGCCTTCATGTGTGCCCTTCTGTAGGTGTTTTTTTGTACTCTTCAACATCACATTTATTAATAAATCAGTCAAAACACAGAATAAACATTGTTTTCATGACCTCCATGCTACTTTCCATTTATTATATATACAGTATAGTTTCTGTTTGTAAGAGGATGCTTAATGCCAATGGCTCTTGCTAGTTCTGATTCGGAGACTTGCAGTTGGATTTCGTCTTAATGACTTTAAATGCAAAGAAAACATAGTGGAAGGCTTTCAGGTCTGGTATTGTTCAGCATTATAGATTAAAATTGCAAATGAGGAGCAAAGAAGATACATTGGCATCCATCTGTGCGCAATATTCTCGCATTCCTGATTCATACCTTTCTTCATTGACAGCCCTGGGCTATAGAATGGAGGAAAATGTGGTTTGTACAGTGTTTTCTAGAATCAAATGGCATTTGGAATAATGAAAAAAAAAAGTTATTGCCTCCTGGTATACTGTTCATGTATAAGTTTTAGCAGGAGCCAGCTGGAGGGCCATCTTTTATACACTCCTATTTTTATGTTTATATGGGCTTTAGCTGTAAAGCGGCAATTTATAAGTTATAAGTTATACCTTATGGCACTCAGCACTATAGCTAGGATAAAACTATTCATTTAGTTAGTTGCACAGGATAAACCATGCTTCATGACAAACCTAATTTTAAGAACACTGTATGTCTAATAAAAATTTTTGTTGCACACATATAGACAGACATTTTGCTGTATTTCTTCCATAGCTTTAAAACTGCACTTTAAATTGTATGCTATCAGATGGATATGTATTATAATTCATATTACAGGGTAAGGTCTGTGTCACATGCTACAATAAAACAAGTCCAGAAGTGCCATCAATTTTCTAGTTTTTGTGTACAATACAGTGGGGACACTGGAGACCATATATATATATATATATATATATATATATATATATATATATATATATATATATATATATATATATATATATATATATATATATATATATATATATACCAACAATAGGTGCCATCTATAAGAGAAAACAGCTGCCATATTATTCTGAGGATCGAAAATGCATAACATATAAAAATGATAAACATAGAAACTTGCTTAAGTTTAGACTTGCTAGATTTACTTCACTAGGAACATTTAGGTAAGAGATGTCCTTGGCAGTATTCTGAAAGTATAGAAAGAACATTTTATGTATTATAACAAGATGAGTTTGTAAAACATGAAGGAGTTTGTTATAACGGCCTCTGCAGTTCATTTGAACGACTTCTTTATGATACAACTGGAAGGGCAACAGTAATAATAGTTATTAGTGATTGCCAGACATGAATTTGCAGCGAATTTCCGTGTTTCGCCACAAGCGAAAATCCGCCAAAAGTTAGGCGCCCCATGTGATTGTATCTACTTATCTGACACCCTGGGCCTGTGCTCCTATCAGCAGAAATCTGCACCGGTCCAGGGGTTCTTCCAGCGAGCACCACGGAGCGATCTTCTTCCGTCTTCTTCTCTCTTCTAATTTTCCGGGGGAGACGCACGTGCAGTAGAATGAAATAGTCGGCTTCTTCATTAAAGTTCGACTTTTTGCTCTACTGCACATGCTCACCTGCACAAAGAAAGAAGAAGAAGGAAGCCAATCGCTTCATGGTGCTTGTTAGAAGATCCCTCTGACCAGTGCAGTTTTCTGCTGTTAGGAGCACTGACCTGGGTTGTCACATAAGTATTTACAATCACTTTTGGGTGCATAACTTCTGGCACCCCCAAGTGAATGCCACCTTCCCTTCTCATTTAAAGGAGAACTTAAGCTTAACTAAAGAAGTAGCCAGAAATGTTGTATATTATGTTTTGTGCTTCTGTACCACAGCCGTTTCACAGTAAAGATCTGGGTCTTCAAAGATGCCCCAGTAGCTCCCCAACTTCTTTTCTGATGATTCACTGCACATGCTCTGTGCTGCTGTCACTTACTGAGCTTAGAGAGCCACTCACATAATACAGTACATAGTGATGGGCTGGCCAGCCTGATACCCGTAGGACCCGAACACTGCTTTCTGGGTCGCGAGCGGGTGTGGGTTGAGCTTTTTTTTAGCCATATTCATTTTCAGGGTTTAGTTCTCCTTTAAGTTAACTTTTACTTTAGTGATGTGGGGGTTGAGAAAAATTTAACCCTCACCCGACCCTTACTTGTGTGCCCCCGATCCGCTCCGCCCACACCTGACTTCCACCTTACTTTTATAGACCCGTGCTGACCCGCCCGGCAATGATGGCACAAAAGGGGCGGAGCAGAAGTCGGCAGTGTAAGGTCGTGTGCGGGGAGAGCAGGAAGAGGAGCTCAACCCAAACCTCTCCACAATCCACAAATGGGGGAGCGAGGTCAGCCCAAATACGCCTGACCATGAATGCATGGTTGCTAGGATCATTTGCACCCTAGCAAAATTTGCAAACTAGAGAGCTGCTGAATAAAAAGCTAAATAACTGAAATCCCACAAATAATTAAAAAAAGGAAACCCAATTGTAAACTGGCTCAGCATATCATTCTCTAAATCATACTAAATGTTAATTTGAAGGTGAAAACCCCCCTTTAATAATTTGGCTTCTACTATGCTTTTTAAAAGCAAGAGCCATCAAAGCATAGAACGGACAGGGACAGGCAGATACTGCTATCTGCCATAGCAGTTAAAATTACAAATAACTTAATAACAGGGGGATTATAAGTAAAGGAATGTCTTTTTAACCCTGAGTGAAGTCCAACTATTAAAGGCTGGCACAGTCACAGAGGAGGTCTGCAAGGTCACTGATGATTGATTTGCTGGGACTGCCGGTGTTTACATTGCTGTAGCTGTAAATTACTAAAATACCTACGATATGGGGTTGCAAAGCTTTCTGTGATATGATCGGATTTACATGTATTTATACCCCTTCTCTTTTACACAGGCTGGTAATTCATTTCCAGCTCTGTCAGGAAGAAGGTGACATCTGAAATACTAAATGCTGGGAATATAATTTCAGTTTGGCCAGTTCATGACCTCAGCTGGCTGGTTTTGTTTACAGGCAAAGAAAAGCTTATCTGCTCCATTTGTGGAGCTACACGAAGTAGCCAGTGGGAGCATACAAACTCAGGCAGTGAAATGTGTATCATCCACCCCATGAACCCCTAGTCTTATATCTGAAGGTAATGGCAGGTATGGCATCCATTATCCGGAATGCACCTAATTACAGAAAGGCCATCCCATAGACGTCATTTTATCCAAATAATCCAAATTTTAAAAAATGATTTCCTTTTTCTCTGTAATAATAAAACAGCAGCTTGTACTTGATTCAAACTAAGATATAATTAATCCTTATTGGAAGCAAAACCAGCCTATTGGGTTTATTTAATGTTTACATGATTTTCTAGTAGACTTAAAGTAGGAAGATCCAAATTTCAGAAAGATCCATTATCTAGAAAACCACAAGTCCTGAACATTCTGGATAACAGGTTCCATACCTGTACATTACTATCTAGTAGAAGTAAATCTAGAGCATGATACATTACTGTTCAAAGACAAAGTTGTTTTGACTCAAATTCAGTTTTGGATTGGGTTCATTCGAATGTTTTGTGGAATATTCAGTGCCCGTCTGAATGCAAAAATGAGTAATTTATCAGTATGACTAATTCATTATATTAAGAGTTAGTCATACTGCTCTCATAAAATGATTCTCTATGTGCATTGCTTTCACGGCAGCAGGGGAAGGATCTTAAAGTTCCTTAAATCAGTGCTATTGTGGCTTGTATATGATTTTGCTATGTGTCAAGCAAATCTGGTCTTTGTTTATTTTTTTTTACTGATTTAATGTATTCAATGTATTGAGTATTTTCTTCTTAGTTTCATCAATGGCTAATAGTGATGTGCGAATTTATTTAGCAGGCGCAAATTTGCGGCGTATTTGCGCGATTCGCTGCCAGCAAATAAATTTGCGAAACGTACGCGAAAATTCACCTGCGTCAAAATAAATGGATGCCGGTGTCATTTTTTTACGCCATCGCATTTTCACCAGTGAATGTGCGCCGCGGTCCAAAAAAAACGAATGCCAACATCAAAAAAATGGACGCCAACATCAAAAACGGACGCCAGTGTCAAAAACGAGATGCCAGTGCCATTTCGTGAATATTTCTCTGGAAATTCGCACATTTTTCGGTGAAGCAAAACGGAGCAAATTCGCCCATCACTAATGGCTAATACTGTTTTAAAGAATATGAATATGTGCTTAGAACAAATTGCCTCAGTTTAATGCCTTACTCACTTGTCTTTATTGACTATATCTGCAATCCAATTCCATACCTTCCAACTGTCCCATTTTGAGCGGTCCTGCGTTTGTACTGGAAAGTCCCGATTTCTCTGCACTGAACATCTAGAAATGGAATCAATGTTTCTAACGTAATTGGCTCTTGGCAGAGAGCCAATTAAAAAACATGCAAAAGGGCGTGGTCAAAAAGGGGCATAGTCAAAAAACATTTCCCTCTTTCCGTTTCCATAATGTTGGGAGGCATGCATTTCATGAAAGCCTTGTCATTCTCTCAGAGATACATAGGCATATTTAGTGTGGTAGCATTTCTTTATAATTCATTCTTTTCTAAAGCATTTATTAGCAGTGCATTGAGATTAGTAGTGAATTACCTCATCATTAAAGTAATTCCTGTTTATGACACAGGGAACTCATTTGCATTTCGTCAGATTAGCCTGCTTTCTTTCTTTGACTGATAAATAAATGATTTCAATAATTAAAGATCCTGTTTCGATTAAAATATTTCATTTTGAACCGACTGTCAATATGCTTAGCCGGTTTCTAAAAAATATATGGTGGGCATTTAAGTAATATTTTATTCTTCAGCCCAGTCCTGGTAAAACGTGTTTTTTTTTTTTATAGAAGGCAAAGAGTTTGCTTTTGAAAAACAGGGTGAGGATTACAAAATGAGCAGTGTAATACTCATATTAATTATTAATTCATTCATTCATATTTTATACTTATCTGGAATATTGCCAGGTGAAGGGAGTGTACTCTCTGAAAAACCTCAAAATCCACGTAAACGTAATCCTTTAGGCATCAATGGAATGCAACAAGTAGAATACAGTTATTCATTTGGCACATAAATAAGATATTCTAAGTTGCCAGACCTACAGTATTATCTTTGGTGACCCTGATTTTGAAGAATTCTGAGGCCTTGATGTTCCTTGTGCCCTTTTCTCTTGGGAGTGTCTTCTCTCCCACCCCTCTCTCTTTCTCTCCAGTAATTCAAAGTAGACTTGTTTTATACTGTTTATCCATATATCATATTCAATGTAAACACACCCATTTGCCAGTTATAGGTATGTAAAGTGGTAAAAATATAGAATTTATTTTTATAATGTAAATAATTAACTATGCTATAGTGCAGCCAGCAGGTCCAAATGAGATCCTATATAAGAAAGTGCTTTGCTGGGGCACTTTCTCTTTGTGGCCTGGAAGATCTAGCAGCAGGAACAGACTGTAGTGGCCAGAGCCTTGGGAAGGTTGGAACCGTGTGGCTAGCTAGTGGATAGTAATGGTAAGTGAGTTCACTTAGGAGTGAAATATAGAGAGGGATAGCGAGCATGGATAACCTGTTGTCCCAAAAAGAAGTAAAAGTGGGTTTGAGCCCTGAGGAGACTTTACATCAAGGATAGGGAATTGAGCTTTCAGGTGTAAGTTAGTAGAGAGCCTACGGAAAAATGTTGGGCCTGATAAGTGAGGTCGCAGCAAAGAATCGGTGGTAAGAGCTCCTTAGCAAGAAGTGGGCCTCTGTACAGATAATGACACTCCTTGCAATGTGTCTTACATGACAAAGACCCCAGAGGCTTTGGTGGGGAGAACTCTGTGCCTGAGTGTGAGTACCATATGTGTGTGATTAATACCCTTGTTGGCAACCAGAGCCCTGATTTGAACAATAAGCTTTACCTTGCATGAGGCTGTGCATCAATAAAATGCTTTGAGTTCATTACATTTATTGTGGAGTGCCTCCTTCTACAGCAAAGACCTTGAACACACATTAGTGACAGGTGTGCACTAGCCACTAGTGGTCCTGTAATAGGTATAATATACTTAGGGATTGCCTACTATGGGTATTGTTGTGTATCATCGCATGTAAACTTCTTGAAGAACTTGTCACGTAATGAGGGCTAACAATATCACAATAGTCTGCAATGATGCTGATATCCCTGGTCTTTTTCTGTCATAGCAGGCCAATTCCTATGACAGGCAAATGTGATTTATATAAAATCACATAAGCAACTATATCTAACATAGACATATTCATATAAAATATAATGTTTATATATAAATGCATGAAAAGGTTGATTCCAAACTCAGTCCTGCAAAGTCCTCAGTCTTCTCCAAATGCCACCTCTCACTCCACATTCTCCAGTGTTATACCATCAACTTGTTATTAGTAACTAAAGGTTAATAATGTTAATCTGTTAATCATGGCTAATTGTCATATATCTAACAAGCGGATTACATGCCCAGTTGTAACAAGAGGTAACAATTTTTTTAAGGCATAACAATATGCAAATGAAAGATAGAACATGGCTAGTAGATTGGACCACACAAAAAGATAATCAAAATGCAGGGAGAGCAAAGGGAACTGGGTGCAAGACAAGGTAAATAAGGCTGAATAATAATATATAAGCAGATAGCTATATTTAAAGGTGGGAAGAAGACGGTATTAAAGATAAATAACGAAGCAATCAGTCAGAAAAAGTAAAAAATGGATAATTAACAGGCAGTCAATAAAGAGAAAGATAATATTGATGTAAGCTAATTAAATGTGTGGGTGGAGGGAGTGAACTGATGGAGTTAATAAGAGAGGCAAAAAAGTTAATAAGAATGGAAAAAAGTTAATAAAAATAAGTATGGCATAGTGTGGTGAAAAGAACATGGGGAAATAAGAATGGATAGAGAAAAGGGAAATTCTTGATTTCAGGTGGGACTTTTGTTAATCTGACTATTGAGGTCGAATTTCTCATTTACAGCCTCTGCAAACACACCAAGACATTGTCCCTTCATGATTCCTAAATGGATAATACAATACAACCCCATTATTTATTTTATTGAGAGTAACTGTGGAAACCCTACACTTTCAAAAATATTTACAGTGCAAAAACTTGTGGAATAAATACCCAAAGCAAATTGCACTAATGAGCTTGCAGCACTTATGCAATTAGATGACATGCCGTGCTTTGTTATAAAGGCTAAAGGCAAATACCCCTGAAGGTTATGCCTTTAAGTCATGCTGGGTCCTCTGTAGTTGTCTGCTGATTCATACCTTTGTCATGCCATTGGTTGCCTTTGGTTCACCAACTGTTGTGTGTCTGACACCTGCCAGTTGTGTCAATTGGTTACAGTTATGCAGTTCACACAATTATGTTGTAAATTCTCTCTCTCTCTCTCTCTCTCTCTCTCTCTCTCTCTCTCTCCTTGTGACACAGGATTCACAGAATTGTATAAATGTTTTCAAAAAAAATCTAAAGAGATTTCACATGTAACAATGTGCTTATTTTACAAAGCCAAGTGTTAGACACAGAATAGAACATTTCTGCAAATATTTAGATTAGCTTCAGTACCACAATTAGCTGTTAGACTTTAGCATGCCAATGTATAAGGTTGCATATTATACACAAAGGAATGAACCTAGTTGCAAACCATGCGAGGAAGAAGTCACCTCGGTATGAGCTGCTGTAGAACGTAATCAACCTGTGCCCTCTTACAAATAAAAGTGACCGTATATTTCATGGGGAATAGTTGGGGTTGCCCAGGAGCTCATATTCCCTCAATCACTCCCAGTTTCAGCTGCAGAAAATCAACATTTAAAACAACATTAAACCCTTTGCTCTCCATGCCTCCTTTTTCTGACACATGAGGTTAACAGGAACCTGCTCAAACTTGCAAATATTAACTACTGAAAATATTACATTCTCGGAACCTGTCACTTTACTACGAATGCATAATAGACACAGTTATCCTATGGAATGCTTAAAGGAGAACTAAACCCTAAAAATGAATATGGCTTAAAATGCCATATTTTTTGCAATACATGGGATCTATCTTTACTATAAATGCAAATATATTTACTGTAGGAGCTGCAAGGATAATAACACAAATTCTTGTACCAAGCAGTACAGCTTGCAGTATACAGTTCCCTACTAGTACTACTTTGAGTTTCCAACTCTTTTGACATTCATGCAAGTTGGAGAGATAGATTTTAAGTGCTTTGTAA
The DNA here is from genome assembly GCA_038501925.1 of Xenopus petersii. Lineage (NCBI taxonomy): Eukaryota > Metazoa > Chordata > Amphibia > Anura > Pipidae > Xenopus > Xenopus petersii. The sequence continues at coordinate 101,649,946 of CM076675.1, read as the reverse complement.
AGACCAGTTTCCAACATTTACAAAAATGAGAGGAGACATTAAACGTTACTAATAGGAGCCACATACAGGTAAATGGGATATTAAATTTAAATCAACAACAATGTATTACTTGTTGAAGCACGTGCATGAATAGATCCTTTTTTTACAATAACATCCCTGACATTGTTGTGTCACGTGTGCATGTTGAAAAACATCTACAAAATCAGATCAGAGGTAGTTGCAGATTGAGATTTGTGGTATACACAATGGGTGGAACAGTAACATCAAATAATCAAATTGACCACAAATATTAGTGTGAAGGCTAAAAAAAACTATCCAACTATCATATCACTGCAACAGCCCAGTGTTGGGGATCTGATATTTTAGAAAAAAACATTTTGCCTGAACTCGGTGCAACAATATTCCTATTACAATGGAAAGATATTTGCATCAATTCTACTACTGTCTTCTTTTTTGTTAAAGTGGACCTGTCATCCAGACATAAAAAACTGTATAATAAAAGTCCTTCTCAAATTAAATATGAAATCCAAATTCTATTTTTTATTACAGCATTCATAGCTGTTTATTTAAAAATCTCAACTGTCAGTCAAATATTGCCTGCCCCTCCTCTATGCCTTAGGCATAGAGGCGTGGCAGGCAGTTACTTTCACTTTCCATTCAGCACTTTCTATATGTCACTGCTCTCCCCACATTCCCCCCATTCCCTTAACTATTTAATTGTGTAACCAAGGGGATGGACATCAGGTCCCCCATTCTAGTGCACAAACAAGATTCTGAGATGATACAAGGCTTGCCTTAATAACACTGTCCACAAAATGGCTCCTGCCTGCTTGCTATAATTATGAATTCCCAGACTGAAGGAAACAAAATTCAAATAATTTATACAGTGTAATTAAAGTTAACTTTGCTTGACTAATGTGATAAAATAGGATTTGGAATAGTTTTTTCTGTGTGATGGGTTCCCTTTTAAAGGGACCTGACACAAACATAAAAAGCTGTATAATAAAGGTCCTTTTTAAATTAAGCATAAAACCCAATTTTTTTTTTAATTAAAAAAATCCATACCTGTTATAAACTCGTTAAAAAAGTCTTAATGCTTTAGGCATACAGGCAGGGCAAGCAAATACTTTCACTTTTATTCTGCACTTCCTAGATGTCACTGCCCTCCTCCCTCCTCATAGCCAGTACCAAGATTTTGGCATGGTGTTAAAGGAACAGTAACACCAAAAAATTAAAGTGTTTTAAAGTAATGAAAATATCATGTACTGTTGCCCTGCACTGCTAAAACTGGTGTGTTTGCTTCAGAAACACTACTATAGTAGTATAAACAAGCTGCTGGGGAGCAATGGCGGAAATTGAAAAATGGCTATATGACACAGGATTACTAATGGATAAAAGATAACACCATTAGAGAGACAGAGCTTATCTGCTATCTGCTGTGTAACCTGAGCCTTTTCTCCTTTGAATGGCTGCCCCCATTGCCACACAGCAGCTTATTTATATAAACTATAATAGTGTTTCTTAAGCAAACACAGCAGTTTTACCAGTGCAGGGCAACACTGCATTATATTTTCATTACTTGAAAACACTTTTATTTTTTGACGTTACTGTTCCTTTAAGCTTGGCTTAATAACAGTGTCCACGAAATGGCTCCAGTCTACTTGATGTGATTGTGGATTCCAAGACTACAAGAAACAAGTTTGAAATAATTTATATTATGCAAGTTACGTTTATTTTGCCTGAACAATGTCATAAAATTGGATTTGGAATTATTTATTAGGGTGACAGGACCTCTTAATGTTGCAGATGTTATGCTTTGCAATTTTAACATCACAAACCAATAAATCTTTTTGATAACCCCCTTTGCAGCAATCTGGTACTGATATTAGCTTAGTATTAGATATTAGTATTTCACTCTCTTCTATGCAATATTATATATAAATATTATATATATAAAGCTCTCATATATTGAAAAATAAAAAGTTCTTTCATTGGTGTGCATAGATTTCAGCAACCCTATCCTGTCACTTTCATTAGAACATCCAAAAACCTTATTGTCCATTTATGATGTTCCATGTTAAACAGTAACCTTTGGACCCCAGTATTTAGGAAACCACCAAACTGCCTGAAGCTTTTCAATGGGATATTGACAAATCATATTGATGTTATTAATGCAGTGCTAACATCAGCTGGCACCTCCATAAAACATTTCTCATGGACAAATCACCTCCTCTTTCAGCTATCCCATGATCTAATTGGCATATGATGATGTAATGGTTTCCTGACTTGAGGTTGGTCCCATCAAGCTATCCATATAGTTCTCACTGTCACTGTATAACACAAATCCTAGTGTGTCCAGGAACTAATGAAATAATGGTAGGAATTGCCAATTCCTCACCAGTGTACAACACTGTGCTGTAGTGTGATTTGCAATTGTTCTTCACACTACAGACAGATGGCGATTTTTCCAAGTTTTATGGTACATGAAATGTTATAGCCACCACTGCTCAGGTAGAAACATCAGTGGTCAAAACATCCAATTTTGCTTGTCTCTGCTATATCAGACCATGGCAAATACTGTATTAATGCCACATGTTAAAAACAGTGACAGCTAGCTTTCAATTCCCATATCTCACAATGGTGCGGTCTCTTTCCTTTTTGGATCTTGGTAGACCAGAAGTCCTCTAATTAGTCTGAAATACTAATAATTTCTTCTCTTGTAGTGGCAAGTCTTATCTTATCCAATTGGTCTCTAAAGGATGAAAGTTTTTCTTAGAATGCCCCATTCTTTTTGCCTTTTTAGAATGTTTAATTGTAATGATTGCCCTAAGTACAAAAGGCTTTGTCACTAGCATTCAGTTCAATTCTATATGATTACAGCTAATAGAACAACTTCTGATGAAATGCTGGCAGGCTTCCGTTTCAGATGTAGAATCTCTTTAGTATAAATCACTTGGTTTTAATTTAAAATGCTGCAGAGCTAAATGTTGTTATTCCACCAGATATTGGATTTGATTGTGTTTTTATTTAAAATGCTCAAGTAATTACTAGGCTTCTAGCTATGAAGATGATACCTAGTGGCAGATTTACCTAGGGTTGAATATTGAGGGTTAATTAACCCTCGAAATTCGATTGCCGAATGTAAATCCTTCGACTTCGAATATCGAAGTCGAAGGATTTAGCGCTATTCCTACGATCGAAGGAATAATCGTTCGATCGAGCGATTAAATCCTTCAAATCGAACAATTCGAAGGATTTTAATCGATCGATTGAAGGATATTCCTTCGATCAGAAAATTGTAAGGAAGTCTATGGGAACCTTCCCCATAGGCTAACATTGGCCCCGGTAGGTTTTAGGTGGCGAACTAGGGGGTTGAAGAATTTTTTAAAGAGACAGTACTTCGACTATCGAATGGTCGAATATTCGAACAATTTTTAGTTAGAATCGTTCAATTCGAAGTCGTAGTAGTAGTCGAAGGTCGAAGTAGCCATATTCGACCATTCGAAATTCAAAGTATTTTTTCTTCTATTCCTTCACTCGAGCTAAGTAAACGGGCCCCTTAGTATCACATGTCAGTCATTAATATGCAATACTGAGACTTTCATTTTGGGTTAGTTACAGAATATCTGGAGATTCTACAAATGTCCCCTATCATACAGTAAATTACAGTGTCATGTTTTTTGGAAATGATGTCAGAATCTTATTGATTTGCACCAACAATTTTATAATGTCAACTGTTGAGAATCAAATCTCTTCCTTCAATTCCAGGACAATTAAGTTAACTATATTTTGTTTATAAATCCACCTTGAAACTTTTGGTTTCTGCATTATGTTCTGTAAATGTAAAGTTAACATTATTGCTTTTCATTTTACTGAATTTACCCCATCTCCTCTTTTATTATATATATGCTTTCGTAGAATACATGTTTAGATCTTATGGTCTCCCACCCCAGTTTCTCTTACTTGAGAAAAATTCTGAGTGTCCTGCTGGGACACATTCATCTGGGGATTCACTGGGTTGATCATATGAGAGTTTTCACAAGAAGGAAACACTTGCTTAGTGTGGTTATTTTGAAGGTGGAGTAGTTAAACTAAATGTTCTATTTATTTTTTTTTAATAGAGAGAGAAGAAGAGTGGACTTCTTAAACTGCTTGCCGGAGCTTCTGCAAAGAAGAAGTCTCGATCTCCGCCCTCCATCTCGCCAACTCATGACTCTCAAGTTGTGGTAGAAGGAATGATACAAGGAGCAGTGGCACTGGAGCTGTCTTCTATGAATAGCCATGGCAGGGCTGGATCATGTCCTCTTGAAAGTGAAATGCAAGGAGCAATGGGAATGCATCCCTTGCACAGAAAAACTGGATCTTTAGATCTTAACTTTTCATTTCCTTCACCAGTAAGACAACCTGCTTGTGCGATGCTTGCGGTCCGACCTGAGCCCAAAACTTTATCCAGGGAGAGGTAGGTTTAAAAACTGTACATTTATTTGTAATGGTTGTGACTGATGTACAGTTAGGTAAGGCTAAATCACATTTTTATAAATTCTTCCCTGACTTAAACGGTTAGCAAAAAGTGACGCCAAAGTAAAATACCAAAAACAACAGCTGGATTTTCTTTACTGGTATCCTTGTATTAATATATTCACACCTTTGCCTGGAAGTGAGCGTTTGTCTGAGGGTACAGGAATGATGGTGACGGTATGTTACTTTTAGAGCATACTTTTCTTATTTACATTCTCAAAGCACAAATGTCATGGTCTTTAGGTCCATGTACCTGTTCCCTATGTTCTATACTGGTGGATTTGTTATATTGGTCCATTCCTCTATCGTGAACTTTCCTGATCTGGCTTGATTTCTGCTTAACCCTTGTGTTGCTTTTATTTAACTTCAACCTTCAACCCTATTTTTCTTGCACCAGCGGAACTTACCTCTTGTCTCTCACACCACCAGTCAGTGCAGACCTTGTCCACATTGCCTGTTATATGCTTTGTCTGAAAGCTGTCTTGCTGATTCCACTTTGCTTGTCTGTAGCTTCAGCAATACCTGCTTCCTTCTCAGTTCTCATTAAACTCAAAAATATGTTGTCCAAAAACGCACTGCCAACTCGGTTCGGGATAATAGTGCAGCTTTCCTCTATCAGGTCACCAGTATCCTGATATATATAAATCAAATTGTTGGGAAATGAGGCGAGCACTCAGCAAGCATATCAATGCTGTGGTTTTCCTTTTATTAGCCGACTACTCATGCACAACATGTTTCGGGCCTGTGTGCCCTTTATCAGTTCTCATTAAACTCCCCTGGTGGTCATTGACCCTGTGGGCTTGAGCTCTCCTGAAGGACACAACCTTGACACTTTTATGATATACTATGCAGTTAAACTGCATTGATTACGTTGGGCAAGTACCTGTGGGAAAATTCACCTGCCCACTTTTTGGGCATTTTCCATAACTCAAAGGCCAACTCACTAACCTCTTCTGGCTGTCATTGGCCCTAACAGTGGGATTGAGCTGCAACCTTGAAGACTTCTATGATATACATGTTAAACTGTATCGATTACTATGAGCAAGTACCTGTGAGAAGCCAGACACCAACTTTTTGATCAGGTTCTGTAACTCAAAAGCCAACTCACTAACCTCAGCTATTGGCCCTGCCAATGGGACCGGGCCCTCCTGAAGGCTGGGACGTTGACTCTTCTATGATATATTTGTTAAACTGTATTGATTAATTGTGATTGTGATTGACTATTGGTAGCCTCTGTGTGGACTGGCAGCCTACAGAAGACTCTGGCAGTACACCTGGTTTTTATGCAACTAAATCTTGCCTCCAAGCCAGTGATCAAAAATAAGCACTTGCATTGAGGCCACTGGGAGCAACAGCCAAGTAGTTGATGAGCAACATGCCACTGGTCGGGGACCACTGGTCTAAGGGAATAATTGCATTTTATTGCAATCTGATTTTCATTGCATTAACACTTACACAATTTTAATTATTTGACTGCTATTTGTTGTGGAATATTCTGTTTTTGCAGCAACTTGCATTGATCCATTGAACAGTAGAAGATTTAATGATGGCTTCATGGTATTAATGCCATACTTTGATTGAATGGTGGGTGCTATCCCAAAGTTTAGGTCTTTGTTGGTTTCTTGAGCATGTACTGCACTTATCTAAGGGTGTGCCAAAGAAAAAAATATGTCTTTTGTGTCAAGGATATAATTATTGTCTATTCACGGCTCTATAGAAAATTTAGAAACATTTTTATCTACTCTGGATCCAAAATAGAACATTGTATAAAATATATTATGCTGCTATTTGCAAATGCCACAGTTTACTGGTTTTCTAAAAAGCTAAGAATACCACTTGCTTCAGTGTGTATTTTATACATAATGTACTTAGTCATTACAGATCTATTGTGGTTTATTATTCAAGTCACAAAGGTGAGATCATTGTGTTAATTTTTAGTGAAAGGGATAAAATCATGAATATTCCATTACTGACTTTAGTCTTTATTCCTGTTGTGTTACTTTCTGTAAGATGTGTGGAATGGCTTTGTGGGTGATAGACTAGCAGGATTAATAATGAGCAGAATTCAGAATTGCTGCATCATGCAAAAAGTAATATAACTGGTTATTTCCCATTGAATTAAACTTTGCATATATCCATGGCAACAACAAATCAATGTAATTTCTACTTTTAAAGATGTTACTGCTTGCACAGGAAAAGTAATACACATAAAAAATCCTATTTTTATCAATGTATGTTAAAAAGTATATTAGGTTCAGGTAAGTATATGAGATTCTAATCAGGTCTATTTAAGTTGCTCTGTAAGACCCACAACCACATTGAGCAATTTGTTGACTTGCACACTAATTTGCTCCTTGAACTTTCATAAAGTTGCACTTGATGCAGATGCATCTTTCCCAGCTGGTGAATGGTGCACCTAATTATGCAGCAAAGAATCATGCACGAATGTCATTTTTATGCCAAATGCAGGAATAAAACTATCTTGAAAATGTTCAATACAATTGTATATAATTGGACATACAGTAATGTGCCAGGAACAGCTATCCTTCCTAACTGAAATTACACTGGAATTATGGAAAATAAAATCTGCATTGTAGGTTAAAAAAAGTGACTTGCATCTGAAATTGTGCATTGCGCACTGCAGTTGTGCTTCTACCTACAGTCCTACAGTGCCTTTGTTTTTTATATAAACTGGATTACTATCAAAATTCCTAAATGAATAACAATGACAGCCCTAAAACACTCATTAGGTGGTGTATTTGCATATATAGTATTTTAGTGCACAAATATATTAGGAATCTATGTGTCTGTATATCTTTCAATGATATATTACCACTCATATACACAATGCTGTACAATTAGGCGCATATGAATTATACTTCGTAAAAAACAGCGGGGTAATACACCACACATAATGCCAGGGTTCGCCATGTTTTTTCTTAGAGCAACTTCCGCCGGAAGCAATGTGAAATAATCATGTCAAATCTAGCTTTTGCATGGCGTAAAATTACACACACCTTTGGCCCCATGAGGCCTTAAATAATGAGCAATTTCAACATATAATGGTAAAAAAACTCTGGTTATGTTTAATAAAATTAAATTGCTGTGGGACCCAGTAACATCTAGTTACACCACTGCCCAGAGGTAAAGAGAATCAAGAGAAAAAGGTCTAAAGGAGAACAAAAGGTTACCTACAACCTCAGGCCCCACCAAATGCCTCCCTCTCAAAAACACCAACTGGGAGCCACAGAAGTTCATCTATCTACTAGATACCTTTAAAAAAAATCAGATTAACACAGCAGGGTGGTCAGGCATTCAACTCTGCATATTGTAGGCAGATACACAGATAGATGTAACTGCTTATGGTGATACACATTTAAAACCTGTCAAATTAAGAAATAACACGCAGAAATCTTTTTCTACAGAGGCCACTGTAGCTCCTCATTTTCATATATTTACACATCACTAGTCAATAATTCATTCGTTCTCAGTTACAGGAAATCACTGATGCAAATAAGTTCTATTTGCACGTATAGACATTAAATCCAACTTCTCAACCACATCTAAGGTTTAGAACATTTGAGGCGCATCATACATTCTTGCCCTGAAAAAATGGTTTGGCCTCACTCATTCTAAAGCAGGGTAATTGTACTTTACGCATCATTAACTGTAGAAAAAGACATACAGTAATTGTTCCTTTTAACCCCATCACTTGCGCAGGTGTGAAGGAAAATTTTATAATGGAGCACATATTTTATATTAATGCTATTTTCAGTTGATTTGAACATGATAATCTTCCATAGAAAATATCCACCAAGCTCTTTTCTACTCAGTTTCATGTTTATCATTCAAAATGGTGCTGTCATTAGAAGGTCTAGATCATGCAGGAAACAGATAAACAAGTCTTAACTGAGACAATTGATTAGGGCTCCATCTTAGGGCAGAGACACATACTCAGGTTCGAGGATATTTAGTCGCCCAGCGATAAATCACCTCTTCAGGGCAATGAATCTCCCCGAACTGCCTCTCGCTGGCTAGAATCGTAATCACCGTCGGGATGGCACTCAGAGTGCTTTGTTTTCCGAAGTCACCCAAAGTTTCCAACTTCAGGCGACTTCAGAAAGGAGGCGCACCGAGAATGGCTGAGAATTGTCATGAGTAGGTTGTTAAAGATTTGAACTTTGTGTTGCAACTCTTACATAGCAAGGGCAACTCCACAGTGAGAAAGATGAGAAGAAATGAATGCATGAATTGCACATTTCTTTCCAATTTAGACAAATCAGCAACGCCATTATAAGTGCAGTATGTTAGGACACCAAGATATTATATGACTTCTCACAATGGACTGCCACAAGCCTTTGAAACTATGTATCACATCCTGAGATCCAGCATTAAAAGCAGATCACTTGCCTTAAGGCCAACTCCTCCACGGTCTTTTATATTAAATAAAAAATGTTAGCATCTCCATTTACCCTACTCATTTCATGCTTAGCCCATGACTAAGTGGCCCTAGGGCACGAAAAGCACAGGGTTAATTGAAATGTTAACTTTTGTAAATTAAAATACATCAAAATAAAGATTTTTATACGTTATATCTATGTGAACCTTGTGGAATCATTTGAGTGCCTAAATGATAACATTTTTGTTGCTTATGGTTTTCCACTCCCTATGCTGAGGGTCTGGGGCCAGTGCACCTGGACTGATTTTTCTACTGGGTGACTGTCTCTACAACTTAGTTTTTTACATATTAAAGTGAAATACTTACATGAGGTTCTCTTGATCAATAGCATAGACCTTCATGTTACTGCATTTCATTCCTTGGGGAGAATTAATTTCCTGGCACAATTTATATAGATGACTAACCCCTCAGAAAGTATCTGGCAGGTTTTGAAAATTGTAATTATAATTATGACAGCACCAGTGTTGATTTTTTACTTTTGACCATTGAATATTTGTGATGTAAAATATCCACTGCACCATGCCTTGTATCTTATTTTTTTTTTCATATGTAAAATAGTTACTTTGATATGGATTTCAGAAATCAATAAATACTGTATATGAGTCTATTTTATACAAACTCCCACTAGTTAACTGTGTATTATCTGACCATTATTATAAATATTTGTTCAAATAATAAGCATATACAGTAGATGGGTGAGATCTGTTTTCTGTAAACCCTTTATTTAGAGAGTTCTGACAATACAGAAATGCTATCTCTCATAGAATATATTTAATCAATCATTTTTCTGGTCTCCTTTTTTTAGGTAATAAGATAGCGGGTGCATTTATAAACACTGGGCACATCTTCACCTTGGCAGTAAACCATAGCAACCAATTAAATGTTTGCTTTCATTGTTCAACCAGCAGCTGCCTGTAAAAGCTAGTCATTGGTTTCTATGGGTTACTGCCCAGGTACAAATTTGCCCAGTGTTTATAAATGAACCCCACTATGTTTTGTTTATAACGAGGCCAACAAATCAATGTTGGTGAAATAATCCTATTCTTGTATCTATAATGACTAAAAGTTAATGGCCTTAAAAAAAACCCTACCCCCCTTCCCTACGTAGACCCCCCTCCCTCCGCCCCCCCCCAGCCTAGCTGCTAACCTGGGGAAATGCCCCTAACTTTTTACTTACCCTTCCATGCAGATTCAGGGATCGCAGTTCATGGCAGCCATCTTCCAGGTCTTCGGTATTCTGAGACTGAGACCAGCAAAGCGGCGCATGCACAGTTGTTCGCGACAACTGCGAATGCGCCGGAAGCCACGGAAATTGCAGAATTGATGGAAGAAGACACAAAGACCTGAAGATGGCTGCTGTGAACTGTGATCCCTGAATTTGCACCAAGGGGTAAGTAAATAGTTAGGGGCATTTCCCCGAGGGTAGCAGCTACGCTGGGGGGAGGAGGGATGGGGGTCTATGTAGGGTATGGGGGTATGGCTTTTTTTAGTTAACGGTTGAATTTTCCTTTGAGGCAGTGTTTTCCCAAACTGAGGAGCTTGGCCCTATGGAGGGGACCGGAGAATTGGCAGAGGTGAACGCAGCCTGAATGCCAATTATGGTAAGACTTGGGTTTTAAATACCCTTGGAACTATGGATGACTGGCTGATATAGGAATATTTTCCTCGTTATGAACCATGAGGGGCTCTGAGCAAAGAGTTGCTCTCCAAAGGGTTCTTGAACTGAAACAGTCTGACAGCCACAGTATGGTGATCTGAAAATCCAAGATCCCAGTCTTTCCACATATTTTGCAAATTGTAAAAATTGATGATTGTAAAGTCAGTCCTTCTAATTTATATCTATATATATATCTATATTTATTTCAGGTATCGGGTTGTTGTGCCATACCCACCTCAGAGTGAGGCAGAAATCGAGCTGAAAGAGGGAGACATTGTATTTGTTCACAAAAAACGAGAAGATGGTTGGTACAAAGGCACTTTGCAGAGAAATGGAAGGACAGGCCTTTTCCCTGGAAGCTTTGTAGAGAGTTTCTGATGACTGCTCTCAAAAGTGATTGTATAGTTTCTTAATCAAGCCGAAAGAGCATCAACATGAAATTGTGATAGCATGAATGGAAGATCTTGTAGCTGGTGTTGGTGATGTAAGAGATGTGATGTAAGAGAATAAGCACAAGTCAACAAAAGGGGTGCTTTATCCTTTTTCATTACCATTTTGACTTCCAAAGATTGGCTTGGACCCTTGATTTCTACACCTGAAGAAATGCCATGATATAAATGTCCTTCAAGAAGACTGGGTGGAAAATGAAATGGTTTTCTAAAGTAGTGCCTTCCTCTTAGAATCAGTGGCGGAGAGGATTCACATGATTTTAATGTTGTTTGCTTACAATGATCTATTGATGATGACTGAAATGTTTTATGTATATTCTACCTTAACTTATTTGTCTAAACTGCAGTGTTCTTATTACTTGCCTATGCAAGAATGAATAGGAAGAATGTACAGGTTACAACAAAATGAAGGTATTGTAATGCAGACTTGCCTTATATGGACATGATCATTCAGAAGCCACAAACAAATTGGTTATATTATTGTCTTGCAGTCTGCAACCACTTATAGAAACAAAGCATCGGTGGGGACTAAATACATTTGTGATGTCTGTTTTGGGAGATAATATATTTAATTATTTGTCCTTGAATACACTATAGATTATTACATTGTATTTTCTTATCTGGTGTTTTTATCCATTGTAAACCTTTTCAGTTATTTTGAATAAGTACTTTGCAGTGGCATTTGAAAGGCTATGTTTACGCAGAGAGAGTAATTAATAGGAACAGTAACACCAAATTAAAATTAATTAAAAGGAACAGTAACACCAAAAAATGAAGGTGTTTTAAAGTAATGACAATATCATGTAGTGTTACTCTGCACTTTTAAAACTGATCTATTTGTTTCAGAAACACTACAATAGTTCATATAAATAGAGATGGCGCGAACTGTTCGCCGGCGAACTTGTTCGCGCGAACATCGGGTGTTCGCGCTCGCCGGAAGTTCGCGAACGTCGCGCGACGTTCGCCATTTTGGGTTCGCCATTGTTGGCGCTTTTTTTTGCCCTCTCACCCCAGACCAGCAGGTACATGGCAGCCAATCAGGAAGCTCTCCCCTGGACCACTCCCCTTCCCTATAAAAACCGAAGCCCTGCAGCGTTTTTTCACTCTACCTGTGTGTGCTGAAGAGATAGTGTAGGGAGAGAGCTGCTGCCTGTTAGTGATTTCAGGGACAGTTGAAAGTTTGCTGGCTAGTAATCGTTTTGATACTGCTCTGTTATTGGAGGGACAGAAGTCTGCAGGGGTTTGAGGGACATTTAAGCTTAGGTAGCTTTGCTGGCTAGTAATCTACCTTCTACTGCAGTGCTCTGTATGTAGCTGCAGTGGGCAGCTGTCCTGCTTCTGATCTCATCTGCTGACTGCTGCAATAACAGTAGTCCTTGTAAGGACTGCTTTTATTTATTTTTTTGTTCCAATACAGAGCAGTATCAAGCAGATTACTAGCCAGCAAACTTACTATCATCTGTCCCTGAAATCACTAACAGCTCTCCCCCTACACTATCTCTTCCAAGCACACACAGGCAGATTTTTCAGATACATTTTTGCCCTTGATCCCCCTCTGGCATGCCACTGTCCAGGTCGTTGCACCCTTTAAACAACTTTAAAATCATTTTTCTGGCCAGAAATGTCTTTTTTAGATGTTAAAGTTCGCCTTCCCATTGAAGTCTATGGGGTTCGCGAACCGTTCGCGAACCGCTCGCATTTTTGCGCAAGTTCGCGAATATGTTCGCGAACTTTTTTTCCAACGTTCGCTACATCCCTACATATAAACAAGCTGTGGAGTAGCAATGGCGTAAATTGAAAAAAGGCTATATGGCACAGGTTAAATAGTGGATAACAGATAACATTATGTGCTACAGAGCTTATCTACTATCTGTTGTGTAACTGTACCCATGGCTACACAGCAGATTTTTTATATAAACAATAGTAATGTTTGTGAAGCAAACACAGCAGTTTTACCAGTGCAGGGCAACACTACATGATATTTAAATTACTTTAAAACAATTACATTTTTTGATGTCCTGGTCCTTTAAATCTAATATCCCTACACAGGACTGATATCAAACTGAAACCCTGCAAGCTGTTGTGAGTTTTGACTTGTACTAAGCTGAAAGAATGAAAACTATGACTTTCATAATTTGATATCAATGCTAAAACGCTAACCTAGAAAAACCCTTTGTATATTGAAAGATTAATAGCAATGATTGATCTGAACAGTGTCGGGTTGAAACAAGTAGGGACCACTCTATAGTTCATAAACAGAAGTTGCTAAAAATAGGGGAATAGAACCCGGGAGAATTCACTCTATGTGTCTGATTACACGTGGGACTATAAATCCCAAGCTGAAGCCCACTTGAAGATCCTTTGTTATTGTTACAATTCAGACTGAGCCTGCCATGCCTATTCATACACCAGTAAAAAATCACATTACTTCTTTCTTAAAAATAATTTACTGATTATAAATCTGCTTTGTCATTCATATGTATAGTTCAGTATTGGTGTAGAGATCTTGGATTAAGACATATCCTCCCAACAATTTTGAAATAGAAAGAGGGACAAATAAAAAAAAAAAATTCTATTTACCATGTTCATTTTATGAAATCTGGCAGGTTATGATAGTTTGAACACATTTCTGTGGTTTTTATGTGTTATTACAGTTTTGCTAATGAAGGTGAATTGCCCTATACATATACAGATTGTTATCAGTAAAAAAAAGAATTTTGGGGCAATGCATACAAGTGTGTGAATCAAAAACTGAATTTTCTGTGGAATTTGAATGAATGCTAGCACCTCCAGACTTTCAGGACATTGCACACATTTCATTCTAAATCTATGTAGCCAGAGCACTTTTCTTTTTAAAAGCTGCCACATGTTCTGCCATAATAGAAAACCTAGATCAAGCCACAAAGCAAGTTTGCATTCATGAACAATCTATTGTAAGTTTGGGAAGCACTCACAACAGCAGGATAACTGCAATTAAGCTTTTATTGTACTTCCACACAACATGTTGGGGCACACAGGCCCCTGTATGCAGCAAATGGTAGAAGCATTTTCCTGTGCACACAGTTAAGATAACTTTCTATCAGTTTAGATCAGGCTTGTGAACACATTCAACTAATGAACAAAGATTTAAATTTCACAATTTAACACAGAACTTATTGCTAAACTTAACTGAGAATTGCACATCTTTAATGCTTGAACCATTGGTGGATTTTCATTAAGGCTAGAGAAGGGTAAGCCTTTCCAAACCTGGCTGATAAAGAATCAAGAGAAGGAGAAAAAAAACAAAAGCTTTACTTCCTGTTTTTCCCTTAAGATGTAAGTCTCAGCCTCTCAGCCTCACAGCCTCTCAGCCTCAAGAGGATTGGTTGGCTGGAGGAAGAAATTTGAAACTTCCTGCAGCCAAGCCAATCCACTATTGGCAAGACCAGGACTTGCACTTTGAGGGAAAAAAAGCTGAAGTTTAGTTTGTGTCTGCTGCCATGATGAACTGTTCCTGGTTTATTGTCAGGCTCTGCTGGGATTCAAGCCAGAGACATCTGGGTTTCAAGCTCGAAGCCTTAACCATTTGGCCAGGTGAGCAGCCTGTAGAGTTGCTCACTATATGTTACCTGGCCTCTGCAGCCCCAGCCCAGCTGCAGCCTGATTGGTTGCAGTTAGCCAATCAGGGCTGACTCTAACCTATTTAAGGCCAGCCCTCCGAACACTCCTTGCTGCTGCATTGTTTCCCAGACTAGCAGTGTGGCATTGTCCCTAGCTAAGGGTTTCGGCTCTAGCCTCCTTGCCCTGTCCTACCTTGAACTTTTCCTCCTTATCTTTCCTTGTTCTGTTCCTGCCTTGTCTTTCCCTCCCAGTTCTGCTCCAGTCCTACTTTTACCTTGCCTTAACCTGTTTCAACCTTGACCTGACCCCTGCCTTGCCTGTTCCTGATTTCTGTTCCTGTTCTACCTTGTACCTTTCCCTGAATTCACCTTGAATGGACCTTGCCTTACCTGTTCCTGATTTCTGCTTCCTGTTCTGCCTTTTACCTAACCCCTCCTGCTCTCCAATCCTCTCTCTTTCTGCTCCAGTCTCTTTCTGTATCCTGTCCTCCCGCAATCTCCTTCTGCTCCAGTCTCCTCTCGCTATCCTTTCCTCCCGCTATCCTGTCCCCCAGATCTACTTCTGTACTGTCCTGTCTCATCCTTTCAGTCTGCCCCCGATCTGCGCCCTCATTGTCCTGTCCTAGCCAGTCTGTTCACCCGTTCCAGTCTGAATCATCACCCTCTTCAACCTGTTCCTGTCTTCACTTTACGTGTTCCCTAGGCACAATCAGCTCCTGCCTCAAGGACTCCCCCATCAGTCTCCACAGCCCCCCTATTTAATCCTTGACAGTTATGTGTGTCAGGGCAGCACCAAGGTACCTTTTACCTTTTTTTCTTTCACTCTTGGGCTTTGTTTTTATTCCCTTCTGCCCCTTTCCCCATCAGTCTAGAAACGGTAAAACAACATGCATTTCAAGTTAGGAAAACATAGTCAGAGCACAGTATTATGGGGGGTCGCCAAATTGCAAGGTCACTACTAAAAAATTCAAAGGGACCTGTAAAGGGTAAATTAAAAGAAGAATAGAGATGAGAAACTAGTAAGAGAGCAAAAGGGTAAAAATAGCTCCTGCACAAAATCTTCTGGTCGCGGACGGGTCCAGGTTGAGCTCTTCTCCTGCTCTCTCTGCCTATTACCTAGCATTGCCAGCTTCCGGCACCTATATTTATAGACTTGCACCAACCCTTTTGTGACATCACTGCGGGGTCTATAAATAGAGGGGGGGGATGGCAGGCCGGGCCAGGTGCAGGTTGGGAGGGGACAAGTTGAGTCTGGTGTGAGTCAAGAATTTCTTGACCCGCACACCACTAGTGCCTATATGCAGTTGTTTTTGTTGACCAGTGCACTAGAGAAGCTAATTAATCTCACATTATTAAGTGGTTGGGATTATGTGCCTTTACCCATTGCTCTTAATAATGGGGCTCATTTATCAACACTGGGCAAACTTGCCCATGGGCAGTTACCTATAGCAGTCAATCAGTGATTAGCTTTTTGAAACCAACTGTAAGTAGAACAATGAATGCAGCAATTTGATTGGTTGTCGTGGGTTATTGCCCATGGGCAAATTTGCCCAGTGTTGATAAATGACCCCAATGTGCCCTAGATCCAACCCAAACCCTAAAATTCAGCTACTCTCAGGGTTCATCCTGCAGGCCCAAGTGGGTGTTTTCTGAGAATAATAGAAGTTTAAATTGAAATTTAAGATACTCCATGTCTGGTCCTTGCACTGTAGATTATTAGATTCACAGTTTCTCACTTGTTTTCACTGTTCTTAAAGCAGCAGTCTATTATGCAGTAGGAATAAGCACTACACATAACCATATTGCCACAAGTGAGAGGCAAAGAAATGTCTTAGCATTTTGTTATTTTATTGCTGGGGTACTAACAGAGGGTCATTATAAAAACTAGAACAGCTCCTTGTACTCACTTACCTGCCACATATATTAATATCTAGAGAGTTAGCTATAGAGTGATGGGTGAATCTGACCCGTTTCAATTAACTGAAAATTAGCCAAATGCATTGAAGTCTATGGACAATAAACTATTTTTGATGTGCAACATTTTAAGGGCATGATTTTCATTACTAATTAGCTATTATAGACTTAACACAGTACAGCATGCTAATTGCTATTTCTTCTATGACATGCCCTGTGACATAAGGACATGAGCAGAGAGTAGTGATGGGCGAATTTGCGCTGCTTCGCCGAAAAATTTGCGAATTTCACGCAAAATTCGCGAAACTGAGAAAATTTCACAAAACGGCGCCAGCGTCTCGTTTTTGACGCCGGCGTCCGTTGTTTCGAGAAAAAAAAATTTTGACGCCGTCGAATTTTCGTGGGTGATTCGCGAATTTATTCACTGGCGGCGAATCACGCAAATTCGCGCCTGGTGCATAAATTCGCCCATCACTAGCAGAGAGGTAAAATCAAAACAAGAAATAGGTTAAGTAGCTCCCCAAGCACAAAAGTCACCCGCTGACTATGACTTGAACACTTGAAGTTGGCGTGATATTTTTTGGCACACTTACTTATTTTTCAGTTAAATCTTTTATAACGCTCACTGCACAGTAATGTGAATGACAAAAAGTTCACTCTTTTCCATTGGCAGTTGAGTTGTGTTCACAAAGCATAACATAACCGTGCACAGAGGAAAACTGTTTGCAAATAGGTTTCACTAACAACATTTACTGCATATAGGGGTTTATCTTTTAGGGTAGAACTACATGGGCGATTTCGGTGTGATCCGACGCCACACAATGAAACGCTGGCGTCAAGTCAGATGCAACGAAAATAGGGTAAGTTGTAGGAATGTCGAATGTAGATGCAGCATGCATCCCACGCGACACGGCTGCATCCAACATTTCCGGCGCATACAACTTGACACCAGCGTTTTGTCGCATGGCGTCGGATTGCACCTAAATCGCCCATGTAGTTCTACCCTTAGACTATTGCGCTGAGAATGTAGTATAACATCTTACCTGAAGAGCAGTTCCTTTGCACCAAAAAACAAGTTACTTTCAAGCAAGTAGTAAAAATCTGCAATGCTCAGTTAACATTGACAATGCAATAAACTGTGTACTTTGCAAATGTGAAAACGAAAACTACGGTAAGCAAACATGGGTTCTGCACTCACAAGTCTTTGACCAATAAAAACATACTTATGTAATCGTGCAACAAAGGTCACACTGTAGGGACGTTGGAAACATTGGATTTCACATATGATTAAATAAATGCTTTTTATTTATTTGCCAATGACCCATGAGTGCAGAAACTTTATGCCTTATATATATTGTATATATATATCACCCAAGGGCAGCACACCACTTGTACTGTTTGCCTCAGGTCCACGGCAAATGATTCTAGATACTCCAAAAAAGACCAGCAACATCAAGTAATCTTGTGAAAAACATCAAAACTGGATTCAAAAGTGCATGAACCGCCAACGTGACGTTATTGCCTTGAGAAAGGTCCCAACTGGAACCGAAATGTGACAATGGCTGTTCATGCACTTTTGAATACACTTTTGAAGTTTTCACAAGCTTACTCGGTATTGCTGGTCATTTTTTGTAGTGTATATATATATATATATATATATATATATATATATATATATACAGTATATATATATATATATATATATATATATATATATATATATATAAAGCCTCAAATTTTTCATGTTGAGTTTTAAAGGGGAAAAAAAACTCATATTTTTTGAGGTTTATGTTCTGAAGCTGCTAATAATTTGAATCCGAAAATACTTCAGCTAAAACCTGTCGAAAATCATGTAGAAGTCATTAACAGATGATCCCTTTAACAATTGGAAGATTTTTTTTTCTTGCCCATGATTCTCAATAATTTTGGGCTGTTTTGACTCTGGATCGATAATCCAATATATTTAAGTTTTCCGGGCAACAATGTAAGATCGGTTTGCTTATTTTGGACAGCTACTGCAGTTCTTACTTTTAAGGCCATTGGCTGTATTATTTGGAAGGGTCTTTGACACTAGGGCACAAATTCACTAAGCGCCAAAGCGCCGAACGCTAGCGTTAATTCGCTAGCGTTTGGCATTTTTCGTTACTGCGCAAATTCACTAACGAACGCTGGCGTCATTTCGCTAGTGTTACTTCGCACCCTTACGCCAGGCGAATTTTCGCTAGCGATGTAACTACGCAAATTCACTAACTTGCGCAGTGTACTGAACGCTACCTTTTACGCTAGACTTCCTTCGCCACCTCAGACCTGGCGAAGCGCAATAGAGTAGATAGGGATTGTTTCAAAAAAAGTCAAAATTTTTTCTAAGTCCCAAAAAACGCTGGCGTGTTTTCTACATGATGGGTGATAGGCTGAAAAAGATCGAAAATATTTTTGGGGCTCCCCTCCTTCCCCCCTACATTTCCTGACTCATGGCAACTTACCTAGACAGTGGGCACATGTGTAGGGCAAAATAACATTTTATTTGCTGATTTGAAGGTTTTCTAGGCATTTGAAGTGGTGATACGTATTCCTCCATTGAAATTTGAATTTCGCGCCATATGTAAATGAACCATCGCTAGCGAAACTTCGCTTCCCTTGGCGAATTAACGCTAGCGCAACTACGAAAACTTACGCTACCCCTGTGCGCAACTTCGGATTTTAGTGAATTTGTGGAGCGCTGGTGAAAATAAGCCTGGTGAAGTGTGGCGAAGTGCGGCGAAGTTGCACCTGGCGCAACTTCGCATCTTAGTGAATTTGCCCCTAGGTCTCACAAGCTATTTGAACATACAGGAAAGATAGTCTGTGTAATAAAGCTTTACACTCAACTTATAAGCAATTGAGCTAAATATTTCTCAAAAATCCATTTCCTATGGAGAAAAAAAACAGCCAC
The DNA here is from genome assembly GCA_038501925.1 of Xenopus petersii. Taxonomy (NCBI): domain Eukaryota; kingdom Metazoa; phylum Chordata; class Amphibia; order Anura; family Pipidae; genus Xenopus; species Xenopus petersii. The sequence continues at coordinate 101,630,418 of CM076675.1, read as the reverse complement.
TGCTAAAAGATGCTGACAGTAAAGCTTTCCCCACTGGCTGTTGCCCAATGGGCTTAAACAGTTTTAGACTATTATTTTCAAAGATTTAGTTATTTAAAATTTCGCCCAATTGTTTTGCACTACGGTAAATGAGTAGGAGAGGTTTGGATTGTATTGCATCAATGGCCATTTGCAATACTGAAAACGTAATGTTGGCATTTGTATAAATACACGTAACATAATATTTACGTTCGTAACAAAAAAGCACATTTGGAGCCTATGCAGTGAAACAGAAGCACAACTGCTACAGATCCAATTAAATCAGAAAAGTACTGGTGATTATACATATATTACACAAAAGCAATGAATATCCTGTAAATTATATCCGGTCACTAGTGATGTCATCAGTTATATGGGTAGTGATGTCATTTTGGTCACATGACTCAGTAAAACTTGTGTATCATAATAAATAAAGTACCCATTGTAGGAAAATATGAGGATATTAGAAGTCACCTTCAGCCTTGTGTTTTTATATGGTCATGCAACTCCTAGTAACTTATAATATCCTTATATTTTACAATAGGTGATACTTTATTCACTATATATATATATATATATATATATATATATATATATATATATATATATATATGTATATATATATATATATATATCTTGGTATGAGCTCCATAATCATAAGTGATCTGAACCAAAGTTATTACGCTATATTTGACTATTTGTTTTAGTAAGGAATTTCAACAATTTCCCAGTATCCCTGTATGAGTAGAGTAATTGCACAAAAGCATTTATTACAACTAAAAAAGTTTACATTGTCTGACAAGACTTGTTTGATGGTCTAGAACAGGAATCCCCAACCTTTTTTACCCATGAGCTACATTCAAATGTTTAAAAAAATGGAAAGCAACACAAGCATTTGTTGTTGGACCCTATGTGTACTTGCAGCCTACAGGGAGCATTGTTTGGCACTATACATGTTTTTTATGCAACCAAAACTTGCCCCTAAAGATTATTAAAAATAAACACCTGCTTGAGAGCAACATCCAAGGTGTTGGTGACTAACATGTTGCTTGTGAGCCACTGGTTGGGGATCTCTGGCCTACAACAATCCAAATGTAGTCCACAAAGATTTTCAGTTTTCAGGATTATTTGTTAGGTTGAATAAGGGAAGATCCACTTCCTGTTGGCACATAGTGGGTTTTTTTTAGGCACAACGGGTCTAGTCTACATTTAGATCTGATTCAGATCATAGAACAAACAAGCCCTTGGTTGGTCATATTGGTCAGTTTTGTTATATATTGGGTGTACCCGAACCAATGTTCAAAATATGCTGAACCCCTGGGTCCGTTTATGGGAAGCTGGCTCTTGAAATGATATCTGAGTACATTGATACATTTTGCTCCACAAGATGGACATTCCTCTGCCTAAAAAGAAAAGTTAGGATGTACACAATGTAATGAAGTTGGGTTCTGCAGTATATACTGTAAATTAGTAAATTAAATCCAGTAAATTAAATTAATCAGTAAATTAAATCCATTGTTTCCTGTGGTGTAAACTCAAGTGCTAAACTCTTGTGTTCTACAAGTTCAGCAATGAGGCTTAATCTTCATACTAGATGACTTTTTTTTAAGGGAGGGGGGGAGAGATTAATGACAAGCTGGGATGCTTGCTGCTTTTCAACTTGATATGGGAAAATGTATCATTTAAATTGTACATTTCTTTAAAAAGAATCAGTGTTAAATGTTGCTAGTGCCAATAAGAGAGGCAGTAATGGTTAAATATTGTATATGATTAAATGATTTACTCGTGGAATTAATGTAGACGTGAATATGGCCTATGTCTGGCAAACTTGTTTTGTACAAAGCAAAATCTGATGTAAGTAAACTGTACATGAAAAAGAACAAATCCTTTGTACTTTGCACAAATCTCCGAATGTTTTTACTAAGTATGAATGTTACCATCTAATTGAGCAAATACCAGAGCGATCTGGTAACGACTGCACAATGAGTGTTTTTCTGTTCATAAAATAAAGAAAATGTTACAACAACGTGTGTTTTTCTGTTGTGCTAATACATTTGGGGGCTTGGACCTGGTCTAATCGCTGTATTACAGGATACTGAATGTAAATCATACACCCAACTTTATTTAAATCAGATTTTAGAAAAGGGGAAGTTAAATGTGAATTTCAGGAACACTCTCATCATTATGATGTTGCAGGCAGTAGCTTAACTACCCATCTCTGGCCCTGGTGTAGGCCCCACCCCCCTCCTGACAGACATTCACTGCCGAAGATTCGCATGTGTGTGAACCACTGGGGCCCGGGGACACCCCCCGCTACCCCATTAGTTCCCGACAGGCCCAGATTTGTGGTGAGGCCACAAAGGCCCGGGCGGCGAAATTTTAGAGGCGCCCCACCACATTTTAATTTACATTGGGAACTCTGAGCTCGGGGGAGGGGGTGATGTGCACCATCGGCTGGCGTGCACTAGGACCCTGAGGCCTCGGGGGACCTAGCAGGGAAATCCAGTCCTGGTTCCCAACACTGGTTGCAGGAGTCCAGTCAGTCCATCCTTGCTTGCTGCAGGGAGTAAAGCTTGGATTAAATAAATGTTCTAGGCCAGGATATTATATATACTGCAGTTTGTAAAGCATGTAAAAGCCCATTTGTGTCACTTTTAACAGTTAGGGGCAGATTTATTAAGGGTCGAATTGAAAATTCGAATTTGAATTTTCTCATTTCTTTTATGGTCAAAACTGTCAGATTCGACTAGAAAAAACTCCAAACTTAATTCGAGTCTTTTAAAAAAAAAATTGAATTTTGAGATTTATAATACTCTGGTCCTTTAAGAACTCGAATTCGACTATTTGCCACCTAAAACCTACTTAATTACTGTTTAAGTCAATGGGAGCTCCAGGGATCAATTAGGAGATGTTTGCAGCCTTCCTGACATTCAAGTTTTTTCTGAGATAACCTCAAATTGAGTTTGATCAAATTCAAATCAAATTTGATTCGAGTTTTCAGGTCGTTTACATTCATCCGAGTTTTTAAAATTAGATTTTATTAATAAATTTCAAATTCATTCGAATTTTAGGAAGTTTAAATAACAAATGAAAAAAAAAAACAAACAAATACAAAAAGTATTGTCAAAGTGATACCTATATTGGCTAACAATAAAAATACATTACAAGCTTTCGGAGCACCAAGGCCCCTTCGTCAGGCAAAATACAAATGAAAGCTAGAAAGCACAGCATATATTCTGTTAGATCAGTGAAAAGTATTCATGGGCAATAAATTAGGAAGTTACAGATAGATAAAGATCAAATGTAGAGATAATACAATGAATTAGCGTGGGTTGTAAATAGTCCAGGAGTCTGGATTCAGTCAGGTCACATATTGTGACATGAAACCTGACCCTAAATTAAGGCCCTGTCTTAATGTGTTATATAACTCCATACATTTGAATTCATAAATCTTCCTTTCCTGTTCAGTTCCCTTTTGAATTAAGACCTGCATGTCCTGAAGACTGTAATTTTGACTGCAGAAGTGTTGCCCCACTGGTGTATCACATGATTTAGTGTTGATTTTATTTTATGTCTGTGATGGTTCATCCTTGTGCGCAATTTTTGTCCTGTTTCACCAATGTATATGCCTCCCGTAGAGCACTTAGTACATGTAATTATGTATACCACATTGGATGAAGCACACAAATAGCGGTCCAGAATGGTGTCGACTTTTTATGTATTTGGTATAGCAACTTGATCTCTGCACAGGATGTATTTGCAGGTTTCACATCTGTTGCTGTTGCAGGGAAATGTACATTAATTCAAAATTCGACCCTTGATACATTTATTTTAATAAATTGCCTTGAGAGCAATTGTATTTCTTTAACTAAACCTTGAGACACGTGTATAGAAAAAAACAGTTCCTTTTTTTCAGAAATAATAAGCAGTCGGCTCCATGTCTCTGAACCATTCAGTATTGTAAGCATCACTTAAAAGGCCCATTCCTTCACATAAGTATTGTTTCAAGGCTAAGAAATATGAGTCAAGGTTTGTGAAGTATTGAACTAAGCATAATCCAACTTCATGCAAAGAAAAATATTCCTAAGTTTGTTAAATAGACAAAACATATGAATATTTGGTGTTGTTGATAGCTTTGGTAGGTCAGTTTGAAGCCTAATAAAAAAACTGAAACTGATCATTTTCTTTAGAAAAAAGTGATAACCTGTCTCCCCACCATTATCATTCTATCCCTGAAATAAGTTGATCGGACTTGACCGCAAACTATGCAACTATGCAAAAATGGTCCTAGGGTTATGTGAAAATACTCTCCATCAGGACAGAGCATAGGATGCAGAGGTTTAGGATTTGCAGATGGGATACAATTACAGGTATGGGTTTTCTGCATCGGGGGTCTTTCCGTAACTTGAATCTCCATCTCCAAAATATTAAAACATTAATTTAACCCAACAGGATTGTTTTTCCTTCATTAAAGATTAATTATATTGTTTGCCTTCATCTGATATTTTTTTCCAACGACTGATTGATATAGTTACAACTCTCTGGTTTGCCACCTCACATTCAACCATGGCTACAAAAAAGCACCTGAACTGTAGGATACATTTTCAAATATTTTGTCACAAATAGGTTTTCTTGTTAATCATTTAGTTTTGCAGATAAAATAAGGTTTTTTAGTGAGCTTCCTCAGTTTAACGTTATTCTTCTGCAGACAACTTAATTGTGCTTTTTGGTGGTTGGCCATGGCAAATTGCACGGGTTAAATTCCAGGAAAAAAACGTAAAAATCGTACGAAATTTCGAATTGTACAAATTTTCGAATTGTACGAATTTTTCAGATTTTCCTCCCGAAAACTCAGATTTTGCACAAAAACCACAAAATCTTTGGATTTTTGCATGAAAACCAGCATAGATCAGAATATGTTTGGATTTTTGCACAAAACCCAACACAGATCAGAATATTTTTTGATTTTTGTACGAAACCCAGCACATATGAGTCTGAGATGCGGCTTTTTGGATTCTGACTTTTTCCATCTTCGGGGGATAATAAATCCCAAAAAAGATTTAGGGTTTTTTTCCCACAAAATATTCAGATTTTATGGTAAAAAGAACTTGATTTTTCGAGTTTTTGGCATTCAGACTTTAATAAATAACCCCACAAGTGTAGTGTTAATCACTTGTGAGAGTCAGTTCTGTCTTTGTCCCTCACATACATCCGATTTGTAGCAGCAGTCATTCTGTGAGGCAGCTTTGATACACAGGGGAATTGCATATTGCTACTATATTGTTTGAATCGCAGTCAGGCTGCATATTTATGGAATGAAATTGCTTAATGTTCCTCTAAAAGTGCTCATCCTCAGCAGGAGGGGGTCAGCAGTAATGTCTGAAATAAATTGTTCCCAGGACATAAAATCTCTCAGCCAGAAAATGCTCTCTCCAGTTCCTGCCGAGCACTTCTTTTTCTCTGCAAATCTCACTAGGGCTTTATGCTAAATATTTTATAGCATTTTTATAAATTGCATTAATAACAGCAGCCAAACAAATACATGAACCTACTGAACATAGGTATAATTACAGTATATTAAATATGCAGAATCTGACTGAATGAATAGAAAAGCTCAGAGAAATTAACTAATAGGATAAAAAGCCTTTGGATATGTTGTAGTGGAACAAAAGGCCCATAACATTTGTTTTGCTCTTAGGGTGTCTGAGTGCTCTATTGTAATGTTGCCCTATGTAATCATAGTTATGGCACCGTCCCACCTCCACCAAGCATTTTTATCTTCCAGATGCTGATATAGCTGGTGACAACTAGTAAATTGTACAGAGAATGGAATAATCCTTTTGTAGTGGGTTGTTAATACTAGTCCCATATGAATGAAGTTTGATTTGGGGATGTAGGTTTTAGGAGCTAAAAGAAGTGAAACATATATTATGTTACAGTAGGTGTGACCTGCTTCACTGTAAATTTGTCAGGCTAAAAGCTGCTTTCTAGTTGTGGATTTGATACCAACAGTGGCGACAAAGAGAGGAGAGGGCAAAGCAAACACAGGTGCAAAGCATTCGTTTGGATAGCAAAATAATCTCTCATTGGCACTACACAGGTATGGGATTAGTTATCCGTAAACTCATTATCCAGAAGGTTCAACAAATAACATTTAACAATTATTTCCGGTTCCCTGTAGTAATAAAACAGTACCTTGTACTTTATCTTGAACTAAGATAACGAATCCTTACTGGAGGCAAATAATCCGATTGGGTTTATTTAATGTTTAAATGACTTTGTAGAATTTTGTAGAAGTGTGGAGATCCAAAATACTGATAGATCCCTTATCCTGAAAACCCCAGGTCCTGAACATTCTAGCTAACGCAGCTTGCACTAATGAAATACATGAAAGTGTGTGCATTGACACAAGGGAGAACTGGAATTATCATGCCTATGTCCTTAGCGGGTTGCTGTTGGGTAACCACCATTCGGTAGATCCAGTGAATGACGAGGAGCCCAGGGCAGAGATGGTCGTGGGGTCTGAGGTATGGTTTCAGTTCTGCCTGCCCACATGCCCCATCAGTGACTAAGTGTCAGGGCCCAAAGGCTCAGGTTGGAGTTAAGGACCAAGGAGGAAGCAGTGTTCTGAACACAGTTCATGGTATCAAAGGGGTTAAGAAGAGTAGTCAAAATCCAGGCAAAAGGTCAGTTCAGGCAGCAAGGTTCTTAATCAGGATAACAGACCGAGGACAATATCAGGAATCAAGATTAAATAGCAGAATAACACACCCAGGAACACAGTAATTAGAACAGGAGTGTCCAAACTTTTTTCACCAAGGGCCATATGCAGTAAAATACACAGCCGGGTCACTCACTCGAGGTGAAGTATTGCCTCACCTGGTTTATTAAGAAGTAAACTTAGTAAACAAGTAGTAAAGAGTATATTTTAAGCTTGTTATGCAAATAAGTTTGGATTGTTAACAGATCAAATATATTTGTTTTAAAAATGCTATCAATGATAACATTTATTAAGTAATAGGGCTTAATAACACATGGAATGTGTAATAATATTTTGAACTTTGAATATTTGCGCTCAGTGGGAACAATAAAGTTGCGCCTTTGGCCTGCAGGATTGCTGGCAGGTCCGGAGTCAGTTTTGTGGTTGAGATGCGGAAGACGTCACAGAGATGTTCATTGGTCATTTTGGTTCTCAATCTGCTTTTTGTATGTTGAGCCGAACAGACTCATCATTCTTGGAAACTTGGTTTCTTCCAAGCTCCGTTAGAAGTCAGGTTAGGAGAGAAGCTGATGTTGATTCTTCAGAGAATCATCACACTGTTCTAATTGCAGACTCTCTTCCACTTCTTCTGTATTTATCATGAAGGGAGTTGCGAACAGCTTGATATCGTAAAGAAAAATATTGGAAGTGCTGAGAAAATTCTGTCATGAGAGATGTGATCACAGACACATATTTCTCCTTTTTATCAGAGAGATTGGCCTTTGGATCTGATTTCGGACAGTGCGGGGAAGTGCTCGACATTGAAGTAGCGCAACTGTGCCTTTACCTGTTGTCGTGGTATTTAGACTGCTGAGATCAAGCAGTAATGCAAAAGTTCTTGTCAATTCCCCGCAAAAAAAATTAATAACTGTGCGGTGTCTGTGGCGTCTGTGCTCTCATCACATGCAATGGAGTCGAAATCAAAAGCACACGTTTTGTCTGACAGATGATGTTTTATGGTGGCTGACAAATCTTCGTTGTTGAATTTTTGACTTTTTTTCTGGGCATATTATTCCTATGACTTTAGTGAAGCACTGTTTTATGAATTCACTATTTGAAAATGCCTTCCCATGCTGGGCAATAAATTGAGCCACCTCATATCTGTCTATTGTGGCATTTTCTTGAGTTTTTCGGGCAGAAGGAAAATACTGTTGTTGAGCTAGCAAGATAGCTGTCATATGCTTAACCTTGTGTTCTCGTTCCACACCAGTGTAGGACTTGTAGGTCTGATGTTTGGTTTCGTAGTGTCGTTTTACATTGTACTTCTTCATCACTGCGACACTCTCATTATAAATCAAACACACACACTTCCCCTTGACTTCCATAGAGAAGTATTCATTTTCCCACTGTGTCTGAAATTTTCTACACTCACTTGCTCTCTTGTGTTTCTTAGGTGTTGTCATTTTCAGTGCACTGTGGCAAAATTTTTCTTTCCTGAATTTTGTTTTGTAGATAGACTGGAACTGCATTGATTGATCAACTCAGTAGCTCCACCCCTAGACTAGGTCCTAGATGACGAGTTAAAACCAACAGTAGCAGTAGCTCCACCTCCTAGCCTAGATGTCACTCAGTCTAGGACAGACTAGGAAGTTCCTATAAGGCTAGCATTTATGATTGGCATGGCTGGGTATAATAGAAAGGGTTAGTGTTGCTAGGTGCAGAGAGTTGCAGCAATGCAGCAGCAATGGTTCTTACCTTAACGATACCCGGGTGGCGCATGGTCCGGAGATGAGTCACCACTTTGTGCAGTTTGTAGGCAGCCAATGGGGTCACCGTATCACCAGATGCAGCAAGTCACATCATTGCCCTGGTTGTGCAATCTCCTTCCCATTGCGCAGAGTTCCCTTCGGGACCAGTTTAGTGAATTCAGAGCCCACATACTGGAGGGCAGTGACATAAATGAGTTCCTCACAGCCCAAAGCCCCTTCTTGTCCCATTACCTCCACGGGCACCAGCTCCCCTCCCCGGGGGATCCCATCAGCCCCTGAGCCCCCCAGTAATGAAGTGCGCATGTGTCCGTATCCACAATTTCCCTCTCCAGCCCGGCAGACTTGCACTGAACTCTCTCAATGGACCGTGTCTGTCATTGGGGCTGAGAGTTTCCGGGGAGCAGGAGAAGAGCGCAAGCAGCACAGTCACTGCAGCTCGCACAGGATAACGACCCCCACCTTCATCATTGCAGGCATTGTCAGCCTTCTCTCACCTCTGCCCTTTAAATGAACTAATTAGCTGAGAATTTGAGGGCCATATTCTGTATATTTTTGCAATTTGTGCCGGGCCAATTAAAAATGGATTGCGGCCCGCATTTGTTGGACACCGTAGTTTGGACACCCCTGGAGTAGAACCTATAATCGGGCAAAGTGCATAGGCTTCTGGTGCACTTTTATTGGCAGGGTTTCTCGCCAAAACGCGTGTGATGATGTCACACGTCACTCTCTGATGTTGCGTGTTGACAACGCATGTTTTGATGCCAGCCTCATGACACCGAGCCCAGATTTGCGTGCTGGCATACGGCGTCCCACATGGTTTCCCTGGGCGCTGCCATCTTGGGGAAGATGCTGAAGACACGCGCCGGAGAGCGCTCCTTAACCTAAGCTGCTAATAGCGTTGGCCAATAGTGCATATCCAGGTTAGGGGGAGGTAAACTTTTGTACAAGGAGGAAGAACCCTGCTCCTGACCATTATACCTGGTTGCTTTACTAGCTACAACTTACATATGGCTACTGAAGCTAAACTTAATGCTGTGGAAGTGACACTGTTGTTCCCTGGCGAACTGAGATGGAATTTTGGGTAAACACTTTGCATTATGGGAAAGAAAAACATTGCACATCACTCACAATGAAAAACAGACTTTTATACCCCTCTGAACTCCACGCAACAAATAGTTTCTTGGTGAATTCAGAAGATAGCTCTTACTTAAAGACACCTTCAAAATGGCCGAAAGAAGAAAGTTGGTGGGGTCCAATTTAATCTAGCAACCAGAAAGTGGTTGCAATTGGCAGATGAACAGGAGAGATTCTCAACAGAAAAGAAATAAAAAGTAACAGAGTGGCAAGGGTCAGTGACCTCCTTCGGAAAGCTGGAAAAAAGGCAGAGGAAGGCAAAAATGAACCATTAATGATTGAAGGCCTACTAAAATAGGGCATTCTATAACATATTAAAAGTTTACTTAAATGTGTACATCTTTTAGGAATTACCCCCAAAAAGTTGCAGTTTTCTTCACAGTTGATGTACAGTATTTCTAATTAACACACATTTATTACACAAATATCTTTGATACAAAATAGCAAAGACTTGGTCGTATCTAATCACAGATTAGCTGAAGACTTGATAGAGTTTATGGAGCTCCCTTCTTTGATCTCCATAAACTCTTTATCCAAAGAATTCTGGAAAAGTTATGAATCAGAACCAAACCCTTTATTGAAAGTTTCTGCCAAGTGGGCTGGGTTCTTACAATGTCAAGTGTCTCCCTCTGACTTGGTTAAGTCTATATATAATTACAATAATTTGGTTTCAGCAGAGAGTTGGAGGATACAACAATTTAAGCTAGCTCCCCTAGGTTATAGGAAATTGTTTTCAAAAAACTCTTCTACTTTTCCCATTTCATTTTGTCCTAAGTGTGATGAGGTTAATGTATCTAATTTCCATTATTTATGGATATGCCCAAAGATTAGCTTATTTTGGAAAGAAGCCACTAACATATTGGACAATATACTGAAAAGTAAAATTAGTTGGTCTCCAGGTTTTTTTTCATTACATCTAGATACTGACAAGTTTTTTTCTTCTTTATAAAATTATTCTCTCGTGAAACTTTATTGCTGATAACGTTATTTTTGGCAGCTTCCAAGAAAGCTTTATATTCTTATTGGCTACGAAGTGAGTCACCTTCACTAGCTGACATCTTTTCTTATATGAACCAGCTCTGTTGGCAGGAAGCATTGTTAGTAAAAACAAAAGGATATTACTCCAAAGAGTCATTTAGACTTACCTGGTCTCCTTACTTGGGAATCTGTGACCCAAATGTTAGAGGTCAAATTACTCAATTCCTTCAATTACAAATGTTACCTTTTTTTTTTTTGGGCAATTATATATTTCCTGGAACAATGGATTTGGTTTTCTTCTTTCCTTTTAATTGTATTCATATCCACTGGATTAGTTAGTTTAGTTAGTTTTTAGTTAGTTCGTTTTTGATATTGTCTTTTCTGTATCTCGTAAATATGTCAATATTAACAGGCTATTGTATTGTTTGCGGTATTTTTTCCAAAGCTGCATATTTTCTGTATCAATTTGATTTGTATGGTTTAAAGTAAAATCAAATAAAATATTTCAAATCATATTACACAAATATACAGTAAGACTTTTGTTAAATATTAGGGCTCATTTACGCCTGCAGTCGTGCAAAAAAGGGACACCGTCATTGCGCGCATTGACACCGTTCAGGTATTTTGGTCCAAATAAGTTCCTTTGCACCTTTAGTTATAGTTGGCACCCCTGTGACTCCTCTACAGAATTGAGTGCAAGGATGCAAAGTGTATTAAACATACAGGTTATGCAAGCAGTTTTTTTCTTTGTGCATATTTATACAACTTTTTTTAACCTGCAAAAGTAAAGTAAGTATGAAGTGACCAGTGGCAGTGCACAGTAAATATATATACACTGGTCACTTCATACTAACTTTACTTTTGCAGGTTAAAAAAAGTTGTATATATATATATGTATATATGCAGGGATGCACCAAATCCACAATTTTTGGATTCAGTCAAATCCAAAACCAAATACAAGCCCTAATTTGCAAATTAGGATAAGGTTGCAATAAAATGACCTGCACTCTGGAGGAAAATGATCTTTGATTGTGTGAAAAATCAAGTGATCTTAAAGATTCGGTTCAACTAGCCACTTGGATGCAGCCAAATCTGAATTCTGCTGAAAAAGGCATTAATGCATCCCTATATATATAATAAAACTCACTAAAATAATTGTAATATGTGCACCAGACATATTTTAAGCGTAAAACTAACAAAGTAATAATAACTGTCTAATAAAGAATATTACATTGGGAAATTAGAACTTTTGCTTTCGTTTATGAGACTTTCTTTTTCCCTTTATGACTCTGTTTACGTTCCCCTTTTGAAGAGCAGGATGATGCATCTCTCTAGGAAATGCTGGCATAGTCTGTGACAATATACACTTCAGAAAAACAGTTGGGAAATATTTTTATGAGCTCTGTTTGTAACATATTTGCAGGAAGAGATGCCTATCATTTCCTAACAGCTGAAGGCACTGAATAGGTCACAGTTGTGTCATAAAATGAAATGAATCTAGATTCAAAAGAGCAACAGCACATTACTAAACAGGTCAGTTACTAAGTTACAGCACTGGGCAATAACACAGCCACTTAGATTCGACTGTGGGTATTAGTAATATGGTATTTGTAATAGTGAACACATTTCTCAAATAAAATAAAGGTATGCAACATATTAAGGCTGTGGCAATTTATATACAGTATATATATATATAATATATATATATATATATACAGTATATATATATATATATATATAGATAGTAAATGGACCCGTGAAGAAAAGTGATAAGCTTTATTTCACAGTTGCATATCCAACGTTTCGGTCCACACTTGAAAAAGGTCCCAGTGTGGACCGAAACGTTGGATATGCAACTGTGAAATAAAGCTTATCACTTTTCTTCACAAAAATTGTGGAGTGCGGGACCATTTACTATTCTTCATAAAAATTGAGCACAGTGAATGAGTACAAGCAGCACCTCATTAACTGAAAGGGTCTCAATGTGAAAAGCTTGACTAGAGGGCAATGGGATTTTCCTTCACTTTTCAACTTAATCTTCATGGTTAATACAGGCTACTACCCCCACCCCCTTGAAATATGTATGTTGTTCTACAACAGAATATTTGAATGTATAAATCCTCTTTGATTAGGAATGGAAACTATGCATGATGAAAATATTTTGTTTGAGTAATTGCACCTGGGGAAATTTGGGCATATTTGCCACCATATACACCATTTTGTTCAGGGTCTAAGTAAACAACACCCTAATATTTTGATTCTCACCAGAAGGGCTCAAATGTAAGGCCCCTTTAGTGCTCATTCAAAAAACAGTTCTGTTTGGGGTCCAGCTGCACATGTCACCTAATGCTGGCAGGCACAGGCCAGTACTGAGTTTTGCACCTTGTGCAGGAATATTAAAGGGGTTGTTCACCTTCAAACACTTTTTTCAGTCCAGCTGTTAGACTTGATATAAAAGTTGTTAATATTCCACAGATACTGCTGAGAAATGTAACGACTAAGGAGCAGAATTACTAAAGGGCGGAGTGACTAACGTTCCGACCAGCATTACCGCTTTCAGGCACTTCACTGATTTACTGACGGGTGCAGGCATAACTTCACTAGTGAAAGAAACAGACACTAGTGGTCATTCACACTCTATCGTCAGGCAAATTTTCACTCTGGCGAATGGACGTTACTCCGCAAATTCACTTAGATGCGGATTTTACTGAACGTAAACTCTCTCACCAGACTTGCCTTCTCCAGCTCAGACCAGGCAAAGTGCATTGATCCTCCACATTCTTCTGTTACTTACATCATATTTTTAGTGGAAAAAGTTTCAAAAAACGCTGGCATCTTTTCATTTTTTTCAGAGTGATAGCCTGCAAAACTCCTTAAAAATTTTTTTTTTGGGTAACCAGGTTCCCCCATACATTTTCTAACATATGGCACATAAATGATACAGTGGGTTCATGTGTAGGGCATTATTTATAACAACTCTATTTTTTTTATGAAGGTTCCCTGGACTTGTGTAATGTAATGTATTTACTGCAATTTATACATCCATTCAACTTTATAATTTCCCGCCGTATGCAAATTAGCCTGAGTGAACACCTCTAACAAAGTTGCGCTAGTCATAATTGAACGCTAGCGCATCTTCTCTTTGATTGCCGAAGTCACTCTAGAGAAAATTCGCCAGGGTTCGGCGCCCTGGATACAACTTCGCATTTTACTAAATTAGCGTTGTCTGAGCAAATTTTCGCCTGGTGAAATGTTGTGATGGCTGAAAAGCCGTCGCTGGCGAATTTTCACTGCTTAGTAAATTTTCTCCTAAATGTAGCAAATTGTAACAAGTCAGATGCTCCTGGATGACTGAACTGCCAGACTGAAACACTAGAGAAATGAACATTAAACGTTAAACTTCAGTTTTGGGAAAACAGTAAAAAATCAAGTAACTTTTCGTCAAACAAACAAGGAAGTGAGATTTGTTTACATTCTTTTTCTCCCTCTGTACTTTGCATATGTAAATTAGGATTCAGATTCAGCTTGGTATTCGCCCGAATATTTTGCATTGGATTTTGGGTTTAGCCGAATCCTAAAATACTTCATTCCTACTTTGCACCACACCCTGCACATAAAGTGCAAAGTTGCCCTATATTGGCCCCACTGAGAATCAGCTGAAATTGGAAGTACCTAAACTTTTACAGGCATTTTTTACCTTTGCAAACATATAATTAATTATAGAAAATCATTTCTTTGTCCGAAATGGTACTACATTATAAAACACATTTGCAGTTGCATATTTTACCAACGGCTGTAATTTTAATGAATTGGAAACCAGGGCTTGTTCAATTAGAAATAACTGTCAAAACACAATATAGACCTCATAATTGCTTTGCATTAAATCTTTAATTCACAGAAATTTGCCAAGCAGCTGAAGCGAATCGCCTTGGTGATTTCAGTATGAGTTATTACATTTCCCATTTAAAGCTGTGAGCTATGACTATCAATTATTCGACACATTCATTTCTGAGTTTAATAAAGAAAAGATCACCATTGATTCTATCTTCTCCTTTTTATTTGGCCCTATCCAACCTCCTCTTCCCAGTCTTTTATTAGCTCCTTCTTTTTAAACATTAGCTGGAGTTGGCATCGGGAAATTAAATCTAGCAGACAGTGAGGCACTTTATTAAGAATTTTTACCAGATAATTGTATTGGACCTACCTTAATGGAAACGTAATTTAACTGTCACTGTGTTAAATAACAATCAGGTTTGCTTTCAGGGAGAGTTATTCACTAGTGTTGCCACTGAACAATCTAAATGTAAATGGGGGATTTTTTTGGTTAAGGGATGAGGCTGTTTAAACTTAATCTCCCATCTGTTTACTCAAATCACATTCTGGCCATCTGACTAATGAGATTATATTTTATTGTACTAAAAACTACATTGTGGCAAAGGTGAAACCATAAGCGTAGGGGATGTCAAGGATGCTTAATTTGATTATACCTGCAAATCTAAATCTTCACCTTCTCAGCATTGTCTCCCTCATGTCATCTGGTATAAGTATGAAACGTCCTAAATATGACGGTCTGCTGAACAGTTTGATGTTCACTATGCATAGGATCACCAAAGTACCTGGCGTTTAAAGACCCCAAAATGAAAATGGTGTGGTCGCTTCAGCCGCTGCAAAATCAACGCAATTACTGTATTGTAAATGGGGTAAAAGCTCTCACACCCCTGCCATGGTGGTACAGAGCCCCCTAGACGCACATCATACACTGCAACAAAAAAAGCCTCACCCTTTCGATTGTAAGAGGCCTCTGGTCTCTTTTTTATTTAGTAGCTCTTGATTAATAATTGTAAGTCCCCTGTTTGTTACACATTAATATAAAGTGTTGAGTATCACATTTTACACCTGTGCATCAACATTTCAGGATAGATAACCCTCACTTCATCAGGATTAAGGTGTCCACAATAAAAGGGGTAAGGTCCTTATCTGCATGTTATAAAGTGTGTGCAGCTCCTTGGGACGTTTTTAGAAGGCCATTTCCAGTCCTTATGAATTCTGTTTTGTGGTATTTTTATGGTATAATACTATGCTTCTTTCTATTATAATGTTGAATAGAATATATACTGTACATTACCATTCCTTAATACTTTAGGGGGTTATTTATCAAAGTCCGAATTTATCTCAATACTTTCTGCTACAAACTACGATCAAATCCGCTCAGATTTTTGACACTTATTTATTGTTCCCATTTCCCAAAAATTTAGTTAGCAGTAAAAAATCGAATTTTCATGCTTTTTTCCGGATTTTTTCATTTCATTTTCACTAATTTTGAGATTTTTTCGGAAAACTTCGGGGTATTGCACGAAACTCAGCACACATCAAAAAATCATTGGGACTTCTCCCATTGACGTATATGCAACCTCAACAGGTCAGAGATGCCGGATTTTCAGATTCAGACTTTTCAATTCTCAGGGTTTAATAAATTGTGAAAAATTTGTGATTTTTTAAACGTCTGATTTTATCAAAAAAAAAAACACAAATTTTTCATGAGTTTTGCATTTGGAGTTTAGTAAATAACCCCCTATGGGTCACATAATTTTTTTTTGGTCGTTATTATGCCATTCCTGAAATAAAGTTCTAACTTGAAATAGATAATTTGGAAATGGGTCATTTGCAAATTTTCACTGATGCAAAATATATGTATTATTATTATTATTATTATTATTGTTATTATTATTAGCAGCAGTAGTAGTAATAATAATAATAATAATGTTGTCATAACTGTATAGAGACAGTGTTAAAATCATATTGCTATTTGTATGAGGATTAATTATCTTTGTATGTATATTAGCTATCTCCTTGTAGATCACCATTATATTTGTTGTATCTGGCTGCTTTTAATATTGGTTGTACTATAATGATAACTGTTGCTTAATTTATCAGACAGAGTGTTTGACTGAATGAGACTTCAATATCAAGGAAGCATTGAGGATGAAAAGGACATTTATAGATATGGTGCATTATAAATCGTTTGTATTTGAAGGGGAGCATGATAGTAGAATTTGCTTTATGTAGACAACAGTATTATTCTATATTCTTTTTGTATTTCACTCCAGTTAATTTAGGCCAGGCACCTTAACAACCAATATAAACAAACCCAATAATAAAAAATGATCCACAAAACCTTGAGTCTATTCACTGACAATGTAGCATCTTTTTTTTAGGATCACTGGCCCTGAAAGCAAGATTTGTTTGTCTCTTTCTGCAGTTCTAGGTTAGATGCTTTAAGCAGTCCTGACAAGCCTCCATTTCCCACAGTGCCTTGCCTCCAATCACAAGTCTGTTAATCAGCTGGCTTCTGTTGCATTATTTCAAGAACCAGAAGCAGCAGTGCAGAGAATAGAAAAGGGACAAGGTTGTTTCCAATAACAATTAAAAATTGGCAGGGGAGGTTAAAGAGGCAGAGTGCCATATTAAATTTAAATAAAGGCAGGTCTGAATGGAGTATGTACGCTAAATATAGAGATTAGGTGAAGCAAAGGGAATGCCATATGTTTATATACCTGAATAACATAATATGTATAATAATGTATGTATCTAGTAGGGATGCACCGAATCCACTATTTTGGATTCGCCGAACCCCTAAATCATTCGCAAAAGATTCGGCCGAATACCGAACCGAATCTGAATCCTAATTTGCATATTCAGATTTGGGGTGGGAAGGGGAAAACATTTTTTACTTCTTGTTTTGTGACAAAAAGTCAAGCAATTTGCCTCCCAGCCCAGCAGTTCGGCTGGGCAGAAGGATTCAGCCGAATCCGAATCCTGCTGAAAAAGGCCAAATCCTGGCTGAATCCTGGATTCGATGCATCCCTAGTACGGTATCTATCGATAATTCCCAATAAATAGGCATGGGATCTTTAGAGGTTGAGTGTGACCAAGAGAAAGCGGTAACATAAAAGCTATCAGTAGGCATAAGGACACCTTACAGAAACAAGATGCACTGGTGAAGTGGAGAAGTAGAAGAGCTACAGTAGCTTGGTTGACTTGGCATGCCAGTATGAGAACATAATCCCAAATGCATTAAATACAACGGCCTCTAGTGACTATACTAAGGAGCTACTGTAAGATTGGGACAGTCACTATCTTTTATCCCTTTTAAGGAGAAATATTATGAAAAAGATAATCCAATGTAAGATTTATTTCATATACAGAACAATTTCTGAAATAGCTTTTCAGCATCCCCCTCCCAGCAATCTGTCTCTATATATGTTTTGCCTTTTGTTCTGTTTTTATATTTGAACCCATTCTCATCTTATAATATGAATATAATATCTGTAATCCTATATTGCAGATAAGATGTACTCAGGGAGTGCAAGCTACCATGTAACAGTAACAGCCTTGTATATTCATTTGTGTTGCTATACATTTATCCGTGGCACGTTTAAGAGACAAAATCATTTTTCATTATTTCTACTAGCAAACACTGAATTTCCATGAAAGCCTTTGCTGATTTGAGGTCAGCTGTCTTGTACATTTCACAGATCTTGCAAAACATGCTGGCATATTAAAGTTCTGCTTATCTCTCCATCACTATTTCACCAACCCTTGCTCTTTACTTTTTCAATACAGCCGCTAGATGTGCGGCATGGACAGCTGTCTTGTCGGCTTCCATGCAATATTAGATGTTATCTATGCAGCTGTCTTTGAGAACTCATTTTAAAACCTTTGTGTTCTTATTGCAACTTTGGTAAATAGCACATTAATGTAACCAATGCTTAGTTATACAGTGAAACCACAAAGAGAGAACCATCCTGTTGTATAATTGGCAGCCTTACTGGTTGGTTATTCATTTTGCATCAAGCAAGAGTAAAGACCCCAAAAAGTTTTTTGCTAAATTCAGATCTTCCACCTCAGGTATCTACATTAACTTCTGTAGAAGGTACAGTTTTTCACCCATGTATTAATTCAAGCCATTTATTAATTCAAGGTTTTTGAGTTTTTCAAGTTTTTTTGTGCTTGTAAACTTACAAATTCAAGGTATTCAGGTTTTTCCCATTATTGTTTGAAGTAAAGGCATACAAAATTAAAAGTCCAACCTAACGAGTGATCCCACCCGGGTACTGCAACGCATTTTGCCACATTAGGGCTTTTCACCTGCCGAGTGGTGAAATCGTAAACAGGCTTGAGATTATTGAGAATTCAAACCCGGCTGCACCCTCGAGGAAAAGCCGGAACAGAGAATCTGGTGAGACAATATTGACAAAACATGTTGGATGAAATGATGGTCCACTCTCCACAGGAAGACTTTCATATTCTTTCTTTGTGTTGTGCAGCTTTACATTCTATTATACAGATAGCAGATATATCCACTTCTATCCAATTAGATATCTAAAGGAAAAGCCACATTAAATTATCAGTGTAGGAAGACAGTAGGAGTTATTTGAGAAACAAGAGTGCATTATTTTGGATGCAGAGCACATTGTTTTTCACCCATAATGCAGCATTCACTGCACACCAGATGCACCTAGCATTTTAGGTAGGTGCATCATTGGAATGCTAGTTGAAAATAGTGTTTGTATGCACTTCTCTGTGCAGTAGTCTAGCATGCTTATGATGCAACCCAGTGGCAGTAGCTGCAGTAGCTGTCACGTTCCCCCACACAACATCAATGGGCACAGTTGTGTATTATTCATCTGGAAGAGCTGGATATTGGCAACCATGTGGAAGTGCAGGAAGCAAGAACATAAATTAAATGTTGTCATTGGTCCTCTGTGGCATTTTGTACAATATTTGATCAATTGACCCAAAGCTGTGTATCATAAAAATTGCCTGATAATGACCAACATTAATTGTGCAACCAGAAGACACATCACACCTAGAAAGATTTATTTTTTCTGTACTCTTTTCCTGCATCACTGTGTAATATTTAACATCCCTCTGCTAGTATTGATCCTAAATATATTCCCCATTCCTTCTTACTAGTTATTTTCTGCATGATTTAAAACCATTTACATTATGCCAAATAACACAATTTTATTCATCCGAAGCTAGAGAACAAACCCCTCCTAACTGGGATTTCGTTTAATTGCCCATTTTTCCAAATGATTAAGCATCACTTCACGAAAAGAAATAACTTTCGAATTTAATGAGGTAAAATGCAAATGAAACACAAATAAGTAGCAGGAAAAACAAGAGCCCTCCAAAAAAATCAAAATGAAAAAACACTTATCTGAGTGCAATGATTCATTAATTTCATCATCTCTGATACGTGGGCTGATTCAGAATGTATAATATTGCAAAATAATACTTAATAGAAAAAGTAATTCACATAAATCAGTTAGGGTCCTACGCAACATTAGACTGAATAGCTGTGCAAGAATTAGTCTTTTCATTTTTTAGTGCAACAGTATTAGAGTATTTCTTGGAAATGTGAGAGCCAATGTCCATCCTGCAAGTCCAGCACTAAAGTCTAGGAGAATAAAGCAAATCATGCACTTTGCAGAAAGGAATCAAGCACAACAGCAGTTTCAGCTTTAAAGAGTTTAATGGAGTGTCTCTGAAAACGGCATTGGGCATGTGCACTAACAACACAGGGAAAATTCCCTTGAAATGTTTATATCTGAGACGCTCAATTAACCACATTATAGCTACAGCTGCTGTTGTACCTTATTCCTTTCTGTGGTGGGTTTGCTTTATTTACCCTGTCTGCATTGCTTGAGATGGATGCCAGCTGAGACCACGTGCCGCTGCAAGTATGTTATACATCTGTACTTATAAATGTGGATGTAGCACTCTAGTTGCTAATTGTTTATAACTACAGTATGGTCTATTACAACTCTAAGAGAAACCTTACCTGATATTATGGCTATTGAATTGTATGGTATGTGGGCTCTTTCCAGCTTGAGTCATAATTGATGCTCATTTATCAACACTGGGCTAATTTGCCAATGGGCAGTTACCTATAACAACCAATCAGTGATTAGTTTTTTAAAACCATCTGCAAGTAGAACAATGAATGTAGCAATTTGATTGGTTGGCATGGGTTACTGCCCATGGGCAAATTTGCCCAGTGTTGATAAATGACCCCCAGTCTCATCTAAACAACAAATGCTTTGTAAGGTTACACATTTATTGTTATTATTACACATAATTACTTATCTTTCTATTCAGGCCCTCTCCTATTCATATTCCTGTCTCCTATTTAAATCATTGCATGGTTGCTTTGGTAATTTGAACCTAGTAACCAAATTGCTGAAATTGCAAACTGGAGAGCTGCTGCACAAAATGCTAAATAAATCAGAAACCACAAGTAATAAAAAAATAAAACCAAATGCAAATTGTCTCTATTCTACATCACAGTCAAAGTTAATTTAAAGGTGAGTGCACAAACAGGACAACATTCTGGAATAAGGTTTATTTTACAGATACCACAATGTCTTCCTGACCCTCCTTTTATGTAGATATACTGTATACAGTAAAGAATGCATTATAAATCTGCTTCAAAGGTGCTTGTGTTTTGTGCTTCTTCTTTTTTTTGGTAGAGACCCTTTATACATCATTATTTTTTTTAAATAAAGTTCAACTTTTTGCAAAAGTTTGCTTTTAGGTTTTTCACATATTTTCCATACGGTCTCATGTTCATGTTATAGTATGCTGGTGTCAATATTATACAGGTATAGGATTTTATTATTCAGAATGCTTGGGACCTGGGTTTTTTGGATAAAGGATCTTTCTGTAATTTAGATCTCCTTACCTTATGTCAGCTAAAAATAATTTAATCATTAAATAAATACAACAGGATTGCTTTGCCAATAATATCTATTCATACAGATTAGTTTGGATCAAGTACAAGGTATTGTTTTATTATAACAGAGAAAAAAGAAATATTTTTTAAAAATTAAGAGTCTATAGAGACGGTCTTCCCAAAATTCAGAGCTTTCTTGTAAATGGGTTTCCAGATAACAGTGCAGTATGTTAAATAAAGATAAATAAAGATAAATATGAATGAAAATACAGTGATCAGGATGGAAGTGTATATAATTTATTGTTATTATATTCTAACCATTTTACTAACAATTTACTGTAATTCCACATAGGAAAACAAGTGTACTGTATCTATTGATCTATTGGCCAGCCTGTAGTGAGACAGTGGATAGCTGGGTACAGTTAAGCCTTCAGAGGCAGTTAGATTTACAACAATGGCACAAAAGTTTTGTGGGCATTTTGTCAAGCAGGCAACCCCAAGGGGAAGACAAAAACTAATGGAATACTTTAATTGAACCCTAAACATGGCTAATGGAGTTTGACATGCCTCATCTTTAAGAACAGATGATTGTGACAAAAGGATAGAAAAGGTAGAAATGCATCCATTAGACTGTGCACTACAAAATATCTTATATTATACAATGTTGTTGTTCTATATCGCCACCTATCATCATTTGGAAACGGCATTCAAGTTTCTTCTCACCAAAAAAAACATTCAGTTAGCTAGTGCAAAGACTTTTGATTCTTGTCTTAAAATTTTTATTGGTGGAAATAGCTGGACACAGAATTCTAAAGTAGAAAATAAAGCTATTTCTTCAGTTGTTTTTTTCCCTTTGCAGTCATTCTGCCTTTTGGTAGGGATCATCTTTGGGCCCATGGCAGCTGCAAGAACTGAACAGGAACCTTACCAGTTGCACAGGACTCAAGGCAATAACAAAAATAATCATTCATAACTAGGAAACAATAAACATCCAAGATATGAACTTGATAAATGTATTAAATAGGGAGCCAGGTGATCATTTTTTTTTTCAATAAGAGCACTTACCTGGTTTAGAGGTTTCATATTGTTCAACATGAAATATAGTTTTCATTTAAATAGGGGCTATACAACTGGTGGCCCAGACCTGCTACCCTGTGTGTCTCCCTTTTTTGCCATTACACTTTTACAAGGCTGTGAAATACGAGAGTAGAGCGCAGTTTAGCGTGTGTTTGCCAATACAGGACAAAACAGATTTTGACACTGAAATATACTGAAAAAGAACCAATTATTACATAGTACCCTTATATAGTGGTGTGATGAAGGCACCCTGTCCTATTTTATCTGAGCAAATGGTTTTATTTTAAATAAGCTGCAGGTAATATTGGTTCTGTTATTTCTCCAGTTAATGATTTTGCTGTTTAAATTAAAAAAGCTGACAAAACTTGAAACTCATGTTTTACATTATCATTTATCAACCTGGGTGTCTCACAAACATCGCCATTACACAGACCCTTGTGGCATTTCTTGAATGTGTTTACAATTTCATTTATGGCAAATGACTAAATAAAAAGCAGTCTTAAAATCTTCTACAGATACACTTCCATGAGCTCAAAAATGATTTATTACAGAAGAAAGTAAATTTTTCGCCCACTAAGGTAAAACGGAACTTGTATATTTTCATGCTGATATGTCTCTTAGGTACCTCTCAATTTCCATAATAAAAAAGCCATTGATGAGTACTTCATGTGCGCCACATCTGCAAACTGCGGTTTCCAAGGAATTGGGCTCTACAGTATCTCTAAGTAGAAAATGTCCTTCTTTCTCTTTTTTAGTAATGAAAATCAATGTGCCACTGTCCAAGGGAATAAATGTTTTTCTCAGGTAAAAAATCATCTAATATATTGTAAGAATGGCTTTAGGTACTTATGTAAAATAATCAGCAGTTGGCTTCCTCTTATGTATGGGCAAGGGAACAGCCTTCTGAAACTAATATCAATATAATACCGCTAAGGTTCCAAAACTTTGGAGTTGCATGGCCAGGGTGCAATGCAGTGCATTGGGATCCTAGCTGAAGGGCAGTCAGAGTGACAATTATAGTTAATTTCTGTTGCATCTAATGTATTCCTGGGTGTCCAGTATAAGGTCTAATTACACTACAACCCATTACAATTTGCATATGGGCCAAACAGGTCAACTGAGGATGCCATATCTTCTGTACTCCACCTCTCACAAACTCATCTGGACAAGAAAGACAATTATGTGAGAATGCTGTTTATAGACTTTAGCTCAGCATTCAATACCATCATCCCTCAAAAGCTGACTGGGAAACTAAGAGAGCTGGGAATGAGTACCTCTTTGTGCAATTGGATCTTGGACTTTCTGTCAGAGAGGCCTCAGTCGGTGACAGTGTTTCCTGCACCATCAGATTGAGCACAGGAGCTCCTCAAGGATGTGTTCTCAGCCTGTTTTGCACACATTGCTGACACATGACTGCATAGCTAGACACAGCTCAAACCACATCATCAAGTTCGCCGATGACACAACTGTGGTGGGGCTCATCAGCCACAACGACGAGTCGGCGTACAGAGATGAGGTTCAGCAGCTGGCGGTCTGGTGCAGTGAGAACAACCTGTCACTGAATGTGGATAAAACAAAAGAGATGATCGTCGACTTCAGGAGAACTCTCCCTGTTCTCACACCACTCAACATCAACGGCTCCACAGTAGAGACAGTAAAGAACATCAAATTCCTGGGAGTCCACATCTCTGATGACCTCACCTGGACCACCAACACCGCCTCCATTACCAAAAAGGCTCAGCAGCGACTTCACTTCCTAAGACGACTGAAACGGGCCAGCCTTCCGCCTCCCACCCTCACAGTGTTCTACAGGGGCACAATAGAGAGCATCTTGACAAGCTGCATCTCCATCTGGTACAGTAGTGCCAGCTCTGCTGACCGGAAAAGTCTACAGCGGACTGTCAGAGCAGCTGGCAACATCATTGGAGTGGCTCTTCCATCACTGCAGGACATCTTCCACAAGCACTGTGTAAGAAAGGCCTCCTGCATTGCACTGGACTCCACACACCCCTCACATGGACTGTTCACGCTGCTCCCATCCGGCAGGCACTTTCGCAGTATTAAAGCCCAAACAACCAGGCTGCGCAAAAGCTTTTTTCTGGAAACTATCAGACTCCTCAACTCACTGCCTGTCCTCCCACTACATTCCAGACACACCTGAACTGTGAACTTAATTTTGTGAACTGTTAATTTACTTGCACAATTCTAAGGCTTTACACATGTATATATCCAATTTCTGCCTATATATTGCACATTTCATGTTTATATATTTATTGTGTATTCTAAGTGCCTTTTTGTGATATGTACTAGCTGGAGCCACGTTGTCTAGTCTCACTGTGTATTCGTATACTGCTGAGATGACAATAAAGTTTACTTTGACTTTGACTTAATTGGGGTCAGATGAACACTGAATTGCTGTCCTTTGAATAGGAGCAGGAGCAATATACACCTGTATTCAATCTGAACCCAAAACAGGACATTTTTTCGGAAAAGCATTTTAATGACACAGTGGCTGACATTTTAATTAAACAAAGGTGTAATTTATCAATCTGTGAATTTTTGTTTTACTCACCTCGCATTTATTTCAAGTGGGCATGTTTAGAGGAAGAGAAACAAGAGGAAAGGCTGTCCAGATTTGCAGCATTGTTTTTTATACAGCTTTTTATACTTATATTCTGTTGGAGAACAAGTGATGTTGTGAGGTGCAATCTAACTTCACGTTTTACAAAACTTTATAAGCAGGCCCTCAAGAACCAAGCAATGAAAGTGCTCCTTGGCATATTGACCAAAATGAAAATGGTTTGCTAAAATAAGAAAAATGTAAGTATCATAACACAGCTGCATAGTGAAATGTGCATTATATCCCAGTATAAAGCTATGCAGGGAGAGGATGTTGTACTGTTGTTTATTAATGACCTGGAGGTGGGCATTGAAAGTACTGTTTCTATTTTTGCAGATGATACTAAATTGTGCAGAACTATAGGTTCCATGCAGGATGCTGCCACTTTGCAGAGTGATTTGACCAAGTTGGAAAACTGGGCAGCAAACTGGAAAATGAGGTTCAATGTTGATAAATGCAAGGTTATATAATTGTATAATTGTAACCCTACGGGTTAATCTGCCCTGCAGCTTTAAGGCCCCCACCTGCCAGGTGAGTGATCTGTCAGGAGAGAATGACACTCCCCTGCTACACTGCTATATAGTGTGTGTAGGGAGTGGCCACTTCCTCTTTGGCCTGTGGATGGTGATCCAGCTGGGTGTGCTCAGGGGAGCCTGGGTACAGCAAGGCCCAGAAAGGCCCATGTGCTTTGGAGAAGAAGTCGGGGACCAGGTAACCCCGTGAATGAGGAATAGTTACACTAGGGCAGACTTGTCATAGTCTCTCTAGGAGGGAAAGGCAAAGAGGTGAGAGAGAAAGAGCAGCTGAAGCTCCAACAAGGATTTGCAGTAAGGGAGTAGCTTCCCAGAGGCTTTGTGTGTTGCCTCCAGTCAGGGACCTCAGTGAAGAGGGACTGTAGGGTAGAAGCTGCTTTCCTGACAACTTCCAGGAGGGAATGAGTGTGAATACTGCAAATGCCTAATGGAGATCTTTCCTCTGTGAGAAATGCCTAATGCCTGCACCTCTGTGTGAGAAATGTGCTATTGCCTCAGCTCCTGCGTGAGTACTAAACCTGATGTCACTTGCCTCGTGCATAGTTAAATAAAACGTTTTCTGTTACTGCAAGAACCTCCTGGCGCCCATCTTTTGTCGTATGCACAGTAGCCTGGGGGATGTAGTTGCACTACACCATAGAGGGAACACTTCCACATGGCAAAGGCCCTGACCCTGTTGTGTAAGTTGCGGTGTAACCCATGCTTCTACTGCTAGCTGGACAGTTTAACTATTTGTGTGCTATGCAGCCAAAATAGGTGTTACATGATATAATATAAATGCAAGTTATACACTAAATGGCAGTGTGTTGGAAGTTTCCTTAAATGAGAAGGATTTAGGGGTTTTTGTAGATAACAAGTTGTCTAATTCTGGGCAGTGTCATTCTGTGGCTACTAAAGCAAATAAAGTTCTGTCTTGCATAAAAAAGGGCATTAACTCAAGGGATGAAAACATAATTATGCCTCTTTATAGGTCCCTGGTAAGGCCTCATCTGGAGTATGCAGTGCAGTTTTGGACTCCAGTCCTTAAGAGGGATATAAATGAGCTGGAGAGAGTGCAGAGACGTGCAACTAAATTGGTTAGAGGGATGGAAGACTTAAATTATGAGGGTAGACTGTCAAGGTTGGGGTTGTTTTCTCTGGAAAAAAGGCGCTTGCGAGGGAACATGATTACACTTTACAAGTACATTAGAGGACATTATAGACAAATAGCAGGGGACCTTTTTACCCATAAAGTGGATCATCGTACCAGAGGCCACCCCTTTAGACTAGAAGAAAAGAACTTTCATTTGAAGCAATGTAGGGGGTTCTTCAAAGTCAGGACAGTGAGGTTGTGGAATGCACTGCCGGGTGATGTTGTGATGGCTGATTCTGTTAATGCCTTTAAGAATGGCTTGGATGATTTTTTGGACAGACATAATATCAAAGGCTATTGTGATACTAATCTCTATAGTTAGTATAGGTATGGGTATATAGAATTTAATTAAAAGTAGGGAGGGGTGAGTGTATGGATGCTGGGGTTTCATTTGGAGGGGTTGAACTTGATGGACTTTGTCTTTTTTCAACCC
This sequence comes from Xenopus petersii, assembly GCA_038501925.1. NCBI lineage: Eukaryota > Metazoa > Chordata > Amphibia > Anura > Pipidae > Xenopus > Xenopus petersii. The sequence continues at coordinate 101,603,286 of CM076675.1, read as the reverse complement.
AATTTAAATTTAAATTTAACTATGTTCCCAAAACACATACTGCCATTTATCAAAGATTTAGAAAAGATGTATCTTTAGCTAATACCCTAAAGGGGTCATTGACAAAAGGCACAAAGCAACTCAGAAGACTCATTAATAACTAATAAGTGGCCACTTCAAGCATTTTAAGCTCTATAATAAACGAATCTCCCTGCCTCCTGCCCCGTACTGCCTCCTGCCAGCTAGAATGTAAATCATTGCCCGAAGTTGGAATAGAATGCAAAAGGAAGCGCACACATAGAGTAGTATTGTCTCATTTAAGATAAGCAATTAAGCCCCTTTTTTTTGTCAATAGTGTATTGGCGCGGTATTGGTATAAATTAATTATACCTCTTTCTATCTAAAAAAATTGCCCGAAGTTGCCTAGCAAGGAAACATCTCGTGACTTCGGAAAACAAAGCGCTCTGAGTGCCATCACGCTGGCAATTTAGATTCTAGCCAGCGGGGAGGCAGTTCCGGAAGATTAGTTGCCCGAAGAAGAGGCGATTTGCCGCCAGGCGACTAATCTCCCTGAATTTTCTCGTGTGTCTAAGAATCTGATTGATCTCTGTTGCAGAGGACAACTAATATGCCGAAAATACTGTAAAATGGTAAATTGTTTCCCCCTAGTGGCAAATAGAGTCATGTACTTAAGCATAAATAGAAAAATGTTCAGTGCCTATGCATTGAGCAGTTATTTTAGGGTTAACTGACCTAAGCAAACGGGGGATCCAGGTGCACAAACCCCAAACCTTCAGCTCAGGAAGGCAATATAACAAATAGAAAAATAGTGATGGGCTGGCACAAACTGGATCACACTCCAAGAATAGATGTAGTAAAAAAGTTTGTTTATTGGAACAAAAACATCACAGCAAAAGCCTTACGCGTTTCATGCCATGGGGGCACTTAGTCATAGGCTGTGTGTGTATTCAAGCAGTAGTTATGTTGAGCATAAATCTGTTATCTTAGTTTTTTTTTACTGTACATGATATGCCTTAATCAATTGGATTTTCAGTTGCAAAATATATTGCACTGAATTGTATAATTGATTTAGGTGCTAATAAATCAGGAAGAGGCTGCAGATGCCCAGAACCTTAAAGCAACTGATTATTTGCTTTTATGATTCTAACCCCACTAGACCAGTATAATCTGAATGGTGATTGTGTGATTTATGGTTACTGGCCAAGGACTAAAATATTGCTGCAATATTACATTACTGTTCAAGCATGGCATACACATGAATGGCTAAGCTATTCACGAGCATAATGTGTTGGGATTATGTGAGGCCACTTCAGTATTTTGATGATGATGCTGTAGATTCACATTGATTCACAATGATTTGCAGTTAACCATTCATTAGAATGTTAATTAAAGAGAAACTATAACTGATACAATACACTATACAATGCAATATTACCAATATACACAAAAACAATTGCAGGTTGGATTTTTTATGTATGTAAAAAGGAAACTTTTGCTATTTTAACTAAAAAATAATACATTTTGTATCCTCTGACTTTCTCCAGGAAAAATTCTGCAGCATATTAGTTCAGTGTGCCAGTGACCAGTGCATGCCTTTGCTCTTTGCATTGCTTTAGCCCATGTTTCTTACCATGGAAAAAGTTATTTTAGGAATAGAATGTTGCAAACAGCTGACAGGTTCTGTCATTCAGTACATCTGATATTTTCTGGGCACAAAGGGTGCATATGCAAGGACCGGTTACATTTATATGTGAACATCTTAATTAGCACATTGTAAAGGACTGAGAAGGAACTGGCGTATTAATAACAGTGCTTCTGCAGCAGTGCAGTTTCCCATAGCAACATGTATATTATATAAGGTCATAGTAGAAAATAAAATGCATTTCTGCATGGTTGTTTTACATATAGTTACATAGTTACATCGGATTGAAAAAAGTGCACTGGTGCAATGTAACACCAACATTTTCTCTCGTTCTTGTACCCTATATCAGAAAATCATCGGTTAGCATTTCCTGGTCTGCTGTTTGACAGTTTTAGAATGTGATTTTCCAGTCGGTAAATTTATATACAGACTCAGGGGGTTATTTACTAAAATCCAAAAATGTCTAATTATTTTAGTAAAACCACTTTTACCTTATTTATTAATAAATTAATTACGAAAAAAATCTGGTGCCTGAAAAAACTTGATAAAATCATTAAAAAATCGTACTTTTTTCGGATTTGACACCCAAAACATGGACTTTTTTGAATTATCGTCGAAAACAACAAATTATTTGGATTGTGCCAAACCCAGCAAAGATCATTATGTCTTCCAATTGTAAACAGGACATCTGCCATTGACTTCTACATGACCTTGGCCAGTTTGAGATGGAGTACTTTTTTAATAATGGAGTAATACCTCCATCCTGCACAATGTCAACTTTTAATTGGTTAGTAATATTGTAATTGTGTAGTGTCTTCTAAAATAGGGCGATATGGTGACATGTACTCAGCTCCATCCTACATGCGTGCACCACCTCTCCTTTCCACACTCATAACATAGTGGGGTGAATCTTTCTTTTTTGGAGTCTGGGTACACCAAGGCCCAGTAAAACTGTTCTGCCTTTGAGGGACCCTGTACCTCTAGTGATAAGTCAGAGAGCAGGGACCCTGTAAATGAGACTTAGCCAGGGAAAGATTATCGCCTTTCATAACACTCTAGGAAAGTGAGACAGAGAGGTTAAGTAGAATGAGCAGCCTGTGCTCCAAATATTGTGGTAGGGGGTAGCTCTCCCCTAGGCTCTGAATCTGCCTAAAGTAATCTTACCATTCGTCCCCATTTCAGGACTTCGGTCCCTGTAAGAAATTGCCCCGTCTGCAGAAAAATCTTTAATAATCTTTAAAAAAATCCCTGTGAAGCAGCAGATTTGTTTTTCAGTTGGGTCACATTAGTCCAGAAATATATGTAGAAGCTGGGTAACTGTATCTGGCCCGGCTGTGTCTCAATATCATGACTCACAGTGTTCGATTTATTTTGATTTAGTCAACCTAGATGCTCAGGACTAGAAGTACTTTTCAGCAACAGAACTGAAACTGCACCTAATTTAACCAACTGGATTGAGTCATCTCGCCCTGGGATTGAGCAATGGAATCAATAAAACAGTAAAAACAATAAAACAAAGTTTTATCATGCAAATTATTTTCTTTTATTTTTGTTCAATTAATTTAAGGCTCTGAAAATGTGTAATTTTCTTTTCTTTTATCTTTAGTTTTTGTCTCCATTTACTTATTTCTCTATTAATGACTATTTTTCTCCAATACTCACCGGCTCTCTTTTTCTTTGTTGTATAAAAATTAAACTGATTCATCTATATTTCATCTCATGCGGTGCAACCAACAAATGAAAAAGATATTCATCATTCTATTATTTGTATTTCCTCAGTTTAAAACATTGGTCGATACAGTTTAGATATGTATGTTGGTGAGCAGTATCTACTGAAATGTAACACTTGAAATGAGTTTAGTTAAAGAGATACTGACACCAGAAATTAAACTCTTTTTTACATATATCATAATATTTCCTTTGAAAGCTGCTTATAACTTTGCCATAAAGTATTTTTATCTGTCTGATGCCCCATGTTCCTCTATGAGGGGGCTGCCATATTTGTACAGCAGGAGTCCGTTAGCATTAGAAACTTTAACTGACAGACTGAGATGGGACAGTCAGTTTGGCAAAACAGTCAGGTTTATAAACTTCAACAATTGCTTACAAAAACAAACCTCTCAGCAAAAAAACGATAAACATGACCTATAAGTAACTTTTAATGTACATCCATATTTTAAAAAAAGTCGTTTTTTGTGTCAGTATCACTTTAAGTGGATTGCTGGCTTTGCAGCATGTGGTCTAGAGTGGGCATAACTCATAATTATGATAATAATTATGGGTTATGTCCAATTTTTTATACTCATTTCAAGAGTGTTACATTTCAAACATTTCAGTAGTTACTGCTCCAGCCTTCGATATCTCTTCTCTTAACCCCCTTTTGTTCTCTCTCACGTTTTTTCAGCTTTCAGTATTTTTTTTTTATTTACTACATTTTCTATTTTTTTTCCATTTCCCTTCCTCCTGTTTTCTCTACACCCACCCATAAGTATGCCATAATGTGATTTGTCAGTAAGAAAAGGATTCAGTGCAAGCATACAGCAAGGGAAGATGGCTCTGGTGTATACAGTTGAATTATTCTGATCAAAAGCACACAGATCCTGAATACATTGGCAGTTTTTCCTTAACTGTTTTGGTTGGTCATTCCCACAAGAGAGGTAATAATGTCACCAGTGAGCTTTACATGGGATGGTCACCCTCTAGCATAAACCTACATGATATCCGATTTATGACCTTGCCACAAATCCGTGCCTGCCCTATGCTCCCTGTGTGTTCCATATTCTGCCTGCCCTATGCTCCCTGTGTGTGCCATATTCTGCCTTTCCTATGCTCCCTATGTGTGTCTGAAAAATTGGGCAAATGCATTCACATACCATATAATCCAATAAAAGCACAAAATAATTGTTCAAATTAGTAGCCAACGAAAACATCTATCTGGAGCAAAATATAGATAAGCTGTCAGTCATTATGTAGGTATTTGAATTATTTAAAAAGGAACATTTGCCTTTCAATTCCATTTTGTGTTTGTTGTATACACATGTCAATGAGTGCCAGAATAAATGTGCATTTGGCTTTGCCATTGTTATAAGGCTAGATATAGTATATTCAGTAAACTCCCCCCCATCCCAAACAAAATTGTACAAAAACAATTTCTACAAAATACTGCTTTGTGTAAACGTTGTTTGTATTTTAGATGTATTTGTATTTTTGCTGCAGGAATGGATACTGAAAAGAATAAATTAAAATACCAGTATCTGCTATTAACATATTGACATATAGTTTTTTTATTTACTGCTTTGGTACAAGATCTCTCTTCTTAAACTGCCATAGGCAAAGGTCTCTCAGAACTACAAGAGACCTGTCATTTTTTATAACAAAACTGACCTCTTTGTTTAGAATGTAGAAACCTGGCGCTGCATTTTGTTTTTCTGTGTATTGCCAGCTCTGTACAACCCTGCAAGTCGTTGTGTTTCTTATAAATAATAAATAATAACAAAAGTTGTTGAAGTGCAGTACTTTTGTGTCCACAAGTAGACCTGTTTGTCTGTTTATGAGCTGTGTTATTTAAGCCAACGATTTTCATTTTGTCAGCAGAGATTTTAACCTAGAATATGAATAATACATCCAGATCATTTATTTACAGGTCGCAAATGTTCAAGAGAAAACAAGGCAAAGCAAAAACTGTGACAAAGCACAAAATAAATGTGGCATATATAATTTATATATACAGTATAAGAATTTGGTTCAGAATTTCTCTTTGTTGAAGATGAAATGCACTGCCACACTGGAGTTTGCAATAGACTGCAAGACTTTCAGGGCCACACAAAAAAACTCCAACTCTGGAACTATAAATGCAAGTAAGAACAAGTGTAAAACGTTCCATATACTCCCAGCCCATAACTACTTACCAATAGATTCAAATGAATCTTCCAAATAGTATTTATTGAATCGATTAAACTGACCTGTCAACTAAATTGGGCAGTTATATCAAATCCTAAAAATTCCATCAAATATCTGCAACATTCCCAGATCTTTATTAAATCATCATAAAATAATAATGGAAAAACAGAATAAGTGAACATACAGTATAGTGTAAAATCCATATTTACAAGACATTTTACATATGCATACCTTTGGTGTGCATTAGCAATGGTATTAAACTCATTTTTCCAGTTTGGTCTGCCATACAAGGTTTTTTGCGTAAGACCCGTAATCACATCTTTCTCTTGGTCATGGTGCAAAGAAAAGGCAGTGGCCTAAGGGTACAAGCATGGTATAAAAAGTATAAATACTGACAAATAAGGGATTCAGCAAATCTTTAAGCCTTTTATTGTGGATATGGAGGAAAATCCAGCACAGATACTGTACACAAAATATGGGATTGCTATTATTCCCTGGCTTTACTTGGTGTCTTCTCTCAAGGTGATGGCTGAAGGCAATTGCTTGCCTAATGTCAGGGAGCCGGGAGCTCCCTCCAGGGAGGTAGTCAGGATCGAGGAGGAAGCCCTCTTGAGGGAACAAGGTCGCAGTGTCCAAAGGGTTAATCAAAGAATAGTCAGGATCCAGGCAAGAGTTCTCAGGCAGGCAGATAACAGCAAAGTCCAAAGTCCAGGCAAAGGGGTCAGGATACAAAGCAGGAACAGGATTAGCAATAAAGCTCACAGGAAAACCCAGGATACACTTAAGGGTAGTATTCCTATTCTTGGGCGCCATTCTGGCGTCTAGTTGGCGTTTTTATTTTGAATTTGGCGCCATTCTGACGTCATTGACGTCCCTGTGCCGACGTCGGCGCGCTGACGTCATTGCGCCGGCGCCACTACCCACGTGGCGGCCATGGGCGCCGCCATTTTGGGAGCGACGCCGGCAAGGAGGGACGCGCCGCCCGGAGCTCCTGGGCCTGCTCTGGGCGGCAATCGTGACACCTATAAGTAGAACTGCAGATAATGAGTGTGGTATATTTTGCTTTACCCGGCTTTGCTGTTGGCTACTATATCTTGTTTACAACAAGTTTATAAAACAGACAGGATAGAAGGAATCAAGGTTTCACCAGAACTATATCCTAGAGTAGCTGTCAACTTACATATGTGTTCTGCCTATTTTTTTGTATTCTGCTGTTCCAGCTGGGCCACGGATTGCGTCACACATAACAATAACTCTTGATAATGTAGGAGGGTGCAACATGAATTGATTCTACATTAAATTGAATTTTTCCTCCCTCTGCATACTTAATGCTGATATTCTAGTGAAATGAATAATAATGATGAGTTACTAACATCTTCAGTGTTCATATGTATACATATATATTCATAGCTACATAGTTACATAGATAGATCAGGTTGAAAACAGTTCAACGCCTCCAAATGAAACCGAGCATCCATATATACACACACTGACCCTTCCATACACTCACATAAACTATATATATATATATATATATATATATATATATATATATACTTATATACTAACTATAAAGTTTAGTATCACAATAGCCTTTGATATTATGTCTATCCAAAAAATCATCCAAGCCATTCTTAAAGGCATTAACTGAATCAGCCATCACAACATCACCCGGCAGTGCATTCCACAACCTTTTCTTCTAGTCTAAAGGGGTGGACCCACTTTATGGGTAAAAAGGTCCCCTGCTATTTTTCTATAATGTCCTCTAATGTACTTCTAAAGTGTAATAAAGTAAAGTGTTAAACTTTCATGCTTGTGACTCATCCCAGCCAGTGAGGTAAATGTAATAGACATGGAAATTAGCATTGTTTTTTTCTTGCATTTGGGTTTCCAAAGACTGAAGTAAATCTGCAAACCATTCGAAAGTATTAGAGAGTTAGTGGTTGGGGAGCACCGCCCATCAAACACAGAGGATGGGGTGCATGGTCAAATAATAATTATAATTGAAAAAAGAAAAAAGAACTGACCCACATAACTGCACCTACCCATCCATAAATCCAAAACTCATGTGAAGCAAATTAATAAAACTTAACCTTTAACAAATCGCTAAAACAAAGTCTAGAGAGCAACATTAAAAATGAGGTTAGGTATAGGAGGCTGATTGACACGGCAACACTGGGTTAAGGGGGAAATGTGCTAATTGCACTTGAGTTAATTCAAGGTTGCGGTTGGAACACAGTTGGTAATAATTTGGCACATAGGCCAAGTTATGCTTCTATCTGGTACAGCCAAGGATTGCCCCACACCAAACCAACCCTTTCACCCACTTGAGGATCCCTCCCTTGTGGTATTAGGTTAGAGGAGTGAGAGCCAAAGCTTGTGTATCTCTGCACAACCAGTTGAAGTAGATCTGAAACAAGATTATGGGTGTAGGTGATGAAAACACAGAGGCGCAAATTCACTAAGCGCCAAAGCGCCGAACGCTAGCGTCAATTCGCTAGTGTTTAGCATTTTCGGTACTTCGCAAATTCACTAACGAACGCTGGCGTAAATTCGCTAGTGTTACTTCGCACCCTTACCCCAGGCGAATTTTCGCTAGCGACGTAACTACGCAAATTCACTAACTTGCGCAGTGTACTGAACGCTACCTTTTACGCTAGACTTCCTTCGCCACCTCAGACCTGGCGAAGCGCAATAGAGTAGATAGGGATTGTTTCAAAAAAAGTCAAATTTTTTTCTAAGTCCCAAAAAACGCTGGCATGTTTTCTACATGATGGGTGATAGGCTGAAAAATATTGAAAATATTTTGGGGCTTCCCTCCTTCCCCCCTACATTTCCTGACTCATGGCAACTTACCTAGACAGTGGGCACATGTGTGGGGCTAAATAAGAGAAAATTTAAATTCATACTTACCGGAATTTTCTTTTCCTGGTTACTATGGGCAGCATTCACACCAAGGGTATTCCCCACCTCTCCAGCCGATAGGACAGGATAACTAAAACTCCTCCCAAAATACCTACCTTCATCCAATATACACTCCCTACTCCCCTCATACTCTTGTCTTCTCTGTCCGAGCATGTTTCCAGGGGGGGGTTAGTGTGAATGCTGCCCATAGTAACCAGGAAAAGAAAATTCCGGTAAGTATGAATTTAAATTTTCTCTTTTCCCTGGTCACTATGGCAGCCTTCACACCAAGGGTGATATACTTGAGCAATTTTTAAGGGAGGGACAAACATTAACTTTTCAGACTGTTTCGAATCCAAAAAAAAAATTTTTTATTCACACACTGATCCCAAAACGCTTAAAGCAACATTAGCTTCTTGAGTAGATCGCACATCCAAATGGTAGTGCTTCAAAAAAGTATTTGCAGAACTCCAGGATGCTGCTTTGCATACTTTATCCATCGACACTTCTGCCTGAAATGCCCATGAAGCACTAACTGCCCTAGTAGAGTGTGCCTTTACCCCTTTAGGAAAACGAACTCCCGCTTCTTGATAAACTGCTTTAATGCAATTCACTATCCACCTACTAATCGTAGTAGTGGATGCTGCTTGGCCTTTCCTGTTTCCGGACGGAATAATCAACAACTTATTCGTCTTCCTCCAAGACTTTGTTCTTTTTAAATAGATAGATAGACACCTTACTATGTCCAAATTATGCCACTTTTTTTCTTGATCTGAAACCGGCTCCGGAAAAAATGATGGTAAAATAATCTCACTGTTTAGATGACTATCCTTCACCACCTTTGGTAAAAATTCCGGCATTGTTCTTAACACCACTTTGTCTGCTTGAACTATCGTAAATGGCTCTTCTGCTGATAGAGCTTGTAAATCGCTCACTCTTCTAGCCGACGTGATCGCGATTAATAATGTTGTTTTTAAGGTTAACAACATCTCTGAAACTGTGTCCAACGGTTCAAATGGCTCCTTCGTTAATCCTTTTAACACCAAAGGTAAACTCCAAGTTGCCGACAGCTTCTTAATTGGAGGTCTTAAATGCAATACTCCTGTCAAGAATTTTATTACCTTTTGATCTCTTGCCCATTGCTTCCCCGTTAATACTGATATAGCTGATGTTTGCAACCTTAAAGTTCTGACACTTAAGTTTTTGTCAAAACCCGCCTGGAGAAAGTCTAATACATGAGACACTGTTACTTGCTCAGGAGTAACTCCTTTCTTAAGTAACCATGGTAAAAATACTTTCCATACCCTCCGGTAAGTATTATTTGTAGAAGGTTTTCTAGATGCTGACATCGTATCAATGACTGCATTTGAAAATCCCTCTTTCCTTAGTCTGTTCCTCTCAACCTCCAAGCCTTCAATGCTAATTCCTGTGGACACGGATGCATTATTGGTCCTTGTAGGAGAAGATCCCTCCTGTTCGGAAGTGCCCATGGATTGTCTATTGACATTGCAATCAATAAGGGATACCATACCCTCCTGGGCCAATCTGGAAGAATTGCTATCACCTCGGCTTTGTCCCTCTTTATCTTCCTGAGCACCTTCGCGATTAATGGGTATGGAGGAAATATGTACAATAGACCTTGGCTCCAATCCTGTGACAGAGCATCTGTCCCCATTGCTTGGTAACACTGTGTTCTGACAAAAAACTGTTTCACCTTCCGATTCCCTCTCGTTGCCATTAGGTCTATTATTGGCTGACCCCATCTCTTTGTTATTTGTAGGAATATCTCTTGGTTTAATTCCCATTCGTGCTTGTTGACTGTCATGCGACTTAGAAAATCTGCTATTTGATTGTGTCTTCCTGGGATATGCAATGCTGACAAATCTTGCAGATATCTCTCTGCCCACCTCATAATGGGGCTTAATTCCCCCAGCAGGCTTAGACTTCTCGTACCTCCTTGCTTCTTTAAATACATCACTGCCGCTAGATTGTCCATTCTTATCATTAAGGCAGTTCCCTGCAATTGATGCTCTAATTCTTGAATTGCCTTCCAAACCGCTCTTAATTCTAAGACGTTGGCTGACATGTGTCTTTCTTCTGTTTTCCATCTGCCCTGAACAAACGTCTGATTCAGATGTGCTCCCCAGCCCCAAGGGCTTGAGTCTGTTGTCAATACTGTCCAACGAACTTCGTCCAGGGATTTCCCTGTGGCCAAATTTTCTTTTGACAGCCACCATTTCATGTCTTCCCTGACCTGATCCGAAATCACTACTCTCTGATTCCACAACTGATTCGACCGTTTCCATTGTCGAATAAAGTTTTGTTGCAATGGTCTGATATGCCACCTTGCCCATTTGACCATTGGAATTGTTGAATTCAAAAGTCCCAAAATACTGGCTATCTTTCTGGCTGACCAACTTGTCTTCTGAAGAAACTGTGTCATCACGCTGTTTATCTTGATCATTTTGTCCTGCGGTAAAGTCACTAACCCTTGCTTCGTCAAGAACCTTGCTCCTAAGTATACTAGATCCTGTGTGGGTGTAAGCTGACTCTTCTCCATATTCAGTCTCCAACCATGATTCTGAAGAATTTTCATCACTAAATTTCTCTGAAGTTGCAAGGTCTTTGCATCCTTCGCTCTCAACATAATGTCGTCCAAGTAATGATATATTAAAAATCCCTTCTTCCTGATCTCTGCTATTAACGCTTGTAGGATCTTTGTAAAAACTCTTGGAGACGTCGCCAACCCAAATGGTAGGCATGTGAATTGAAAATGCTTGTTCTCCTCTATAGCAAATCTGAGAAATTTTTGATGCTTTACTGCAATCGGTATGTGTAAATAAGCATCTTTTAGGTCCAGAGACAACATCCAGTCTGTTGGCTGAACCTCTGCTATGATCGTTTGGATCGATTCCATTCTGAACTTCCTTATTTTCAGGTAAGAATTTATTGGTCTGAGGTCTAACACTGGACGAAAATCCCCTGTCTTCTTTTCTAAAAGAAACATCGCTGAATAGAATCCTTTTCTCCTGAATTCTCGAGGCACCGGGATAATAGCTCCATCCCTCAGCAGTTGGTGTATATGATCCAACATTATCTTTCTCTTCTCCTTTTGTGTTGGCACCTCCGACATTGTAAAGAAATTGTGTTTCGGAGTCACTTCGAATTCCAGATGATAACCTTCTTTTATTGTCTGTAATACCCATTGATCTCTGATTGACTCTGTCCAGATCTCCCCAAATCTTTCCAATCTTCTGGGTATTAAAAGAGACTGGACTGCCGAATCCTCAGAAAAATTTTCTGTTCTGACCTCCGATCCTAGTTCCTCTTCCTCTCTGTTGTTTAGAAAGAGAACTTTGACCTCCTCTCCATTGATTTGATGTTGTGTTTTGTCTTGTTGCTCTATTAAATCTTTGTTCTTTAGGAAATCTTCTGTCTTGAAAAAACCTCCTACTTTGACTTACTTCTCTTCCAAACAGCCTTTCTTGGGGAAGAAACACGCTCTTTCCCCCTGTAACCTTCTTAATAATATCTTCCAACTTCTCCCCAAATAGCATTTCACCTTCGAATGGTAAGTTACAAAGACTTATTTTTGATGCTTTATCCGCCGACCAAGATCTCAACCATAAAGCTCTACGAGCTGACACTGACAACGCGGTTGCTCTGGATGATGCTCTTACTATATCTACTGATGCTTCTGCTATGAAATCAACTGCCAGTTTAATCTCGGCCAATGAATCTACAATACAGGCTCTTCTGACTCCATCCTTCAATGCTTTTTCCACATTCTGTAGCCAACATTGCAAAGCTCTTGAGACTGATGTTAAGGCTAACGCTGGTTTTGTGGTTGCCCCTAAAGCTACATATGACCTCTTTAATGAGGTTTCAATTCTCTTGTCCATCGGGTTCTGAAATGCCACCACATCCTCCACTGGCAGCGCTGTTCTTCTAGATAACCTGGCCACTGCCGCATCTACTCTAGGCGGTTTACTCAACACTTGTTCCTCCTGTACCGAAAAAGGATATTTTTTAAATACTTTGGCAGGAATCTGATTCTTTCCTTCGGTCTTTTCCCATTCTTTTGTCACAATTTCCTTTATCACCTCGTGTACTGGAAATGTCGCTCTTTCCCTCTTCAAAGCTTTAAACGGATTAAACGATGAAGAATGAGCCTCTTGTGTCTCTGGTAATTCCAATTGTGTTCTGACTGCCTTTATTAATGGTTCAACCAATGACAAATCAAAAGAAGATCTAATTTCTTCTTCCTCCGAATCCTCATCTGCTGAATCCTCAGATATTACTTCACTTTCAATTTGCCTTCTACTTGAATGTACAGGTGTTTCTGATTCAATTTCCAACTTACTTCTGGATCTCTTAGTAGCTGCTTGTACTCCTTCAGATACTGCTTCCTTAATCCACTTTATAATGTCTGCTGTGTCTGCTGCAGCGTCTCCAGCCAATCTCCTTGAACAGCGGTCACAAAATTTTGAATGTTTCTGTGCTGAGTTCTGGCATGCAACACATACTCTGTTCTTTTCTTTACTACTCCTCTTCCTGGGTGCAGACACACTGAAAATAAGACCAATTGAAAATATTCAGAATGCACTCTTTTCTCCTTTAGTGTAACAAAACTTACCTTCTATATGACTCACCTCCTATCATTTTGGGCAGCATTGTCTGGGCTACTAGGCACCTGAGGCTCCATCATGAGCAATCTAAACCAAAAGACCGAAAGAAACAACCATGAGAGGCTTTAAAACAGAAAACCTCCATAAAACCAAGAAGCCTGCACATACCTATTCAGCAAAAATCTAAATCTTTCCCCGTGCAGCACAAGCTGTATCTCTCTCTTCTGCGCGTTCAGTATTAGTTTCGCACCGAAGTGACGTCATCACAATGCGCTCGCATTGAGCGCATCTCCTAAGACGCGTCTTACTTGCGTGCTTGCCTGCGTGCGCCCACCAAAAACATGGCGGAGCGCATCCGCCTACTCTATTGCGTCAGAACAACCCGAAGGGATCCCTGGTGCCGCCCAACAAACCTGGTGTATCACGCAGGTATAGTACTTTTGATGAATATTCCTGTGTATCACTCCGCACAGGGAATTGTGTAAAAATACCAACCCCGGGCTGCCTAATAACGGGGTTATGGTCTGACTGCTCCTCTGTGAGGCAGCATTCTTTCAAACCCTTCCAGGGAGAGAGGCACAGAACTCCCCAGGTTCAAGGATCCCATAATGGGTCCTGGTGAGTCATAAAAAAAAAAAACATTCCTCGGGTTATTCAAAAACCCTGCAAAACCAAATCCCCATCCTATCTGCAGCGAGGACAGGAAAAAAGACAAGAGTATGAGGGGAGTAGGGAGTGTATATTGGATGAAGGTAGGTATTTTGGGAGGAGTTTTAGTTATCCTGTCCTATCGGCTGGAGAGGTGGGGAATACCCTTGGTGTGAAGGCTGCCATAGTGACCAGGGAAAAAAATTTTATTTGCTGATTTGAAGGTTTTTTAGGCATTTGAAGTGCTAATACGTGTTCCTCCATTGAAATTTGAATTTGGCGCCGTATGCAAATGAACCATCGCTAGCGAAACTTCACTTCGCTTGGCGAATTAGCGCTAGTGCAACTTCGAAAACTTACGCTACCCCTGTGCGCAACTTCGGATTTTAGTGAATTTGCGGAGCGCTGGCGAAAATATGCCTGGCGAAGTGCGGCGAATTTGCGCCTGGCGCAACTACGATTCTTGGTGAATTTGGGCCAGAGAGACCTGTTAAATAGTATAAGTGAACCAATGCTTTCAAAAATGTTCATATACAAAATGTTTGTTTTTGCCGTTATAGGTACAGTATATGGGTCATTTTAACTTTGACTTGCAGCAGTTTGGAAGGAATTCTTCTCAGTGTGTAGGTGAACATCATGGTTATGGGAGTAGAAAGCATGACTTCGATTCTTTTTTCGGACTTTGCTCAAATATGAATATGCATAATAGGGATTTAGATTTGGTTCAGTATTCAGCTGAAACTTTTGAGGTGGGGATTGGTCAAATACAAAATGATAGACCTAATTTAAATTACATTTTTATTGTGATATAATTTCCCCTAAAAATACCATGCAGTCTGTTTAAATGTGTTTAAATTATATTTCAAAGGTTTAGAAATGAGTAGATACATATGTGTATAATATGACCTCAATAGCAAGATGTCTGACTGGCCATTCAGCTGCAGGCTCACTGGGATTTAAGAACTCTTTCCAGTAGTTTCACATCTAAAGGAGGCATACATTATTAGATCCATTTATTTGGCAAGGTCACCAAATGAGCAGATCTTTCCCCGTATATTGAGCTAATCCTAAATCTGGCCCTGTATGGACACTTTAAGACAGACATGAAAACCAAAGCCACACAGATAATTTTGTGTCATGCAGTTTATTGCTGCACCTTGTGCCTGTTTTTTTTTAACTTTGTGCCTTGCCAATCATTTATAAATGACCTCTGTAATATGCAGTTTCATGTTGCCTTTGATAAAAATCGAAATGTAAAAGCCAAAAGACGTAACAAATAGTACAGTATGTTTCCCGATGCATGATTGATTGTATGATTCCCTTTCACTTTTTATGCCATTAGTGTCATATATTCAATATTAACTTACTCAGTAAACAAATAAAAACTAGATTTGAGGAAGAGAAATCTAGGAAGAGTGTTATAAGGGCAACTGAAGGTCAGGCTTCCTCAACAAAAACAGTTTAAGGAACATCCGTACATTAACACAGATCAATCTGTCAGAATGAGTTTTCTACTTATTGATCTGTCTGTTTTCTATGAGGAACTTGTATTGAAGAGGTAGTCAAAGAGTGGAGCTGGAGGCACCTGCTCTCCTGGCTGACCTACATACAGGTTTCCAGACTAAAGCAGGTAAAGTGCACATTGTACTTTTCAATGGATCAAAATACAATACAGTGTCCATACCCCTCACTTATTTCAAAATCATTCATATATATATAAAACAAAATCATCAGGACAGAAAACTCAAGCATCTAGTAGGTATGGTTACCAGATCAATTGAAAGTTCAGAGACAGACAGAAAATTCAGGATAGATTTATGATTTAGAGCCATTACCAACTTTTATGTGTTAACAAGTTTGGAGGCTGGAATATGTGCTTGGAAATGTTTAAAAAACATTTCTTTTTGAACCTCACAGATATGCTTTTAGTGTAACAGGGCTGCATGTCCTAATGAAAATAATGCATATATCTAGAAGCATTTTCTAATTCAATGGTTTAAAATTAATTTCTTTGCCATCAGTGTCACTGATGTATATGTAGGGATGCATAGGGTTTTGTCCTCCCGTGGCTTCAAAATCTGGCCTGGCCTATGCTAAACTCCAACTACTTATTCGAAATTTTAGAAAACAAAACTTAGTAAATGTCTTTATAATTTTTCCATTTTAAGTATTCTATTACCCTGTACATAAATTCATTCTAAAAAAATAAGGGTATGATGTTGGCATTTCACTCTTTTATTCATGTAATTGAATATATTGTACAGTACCTACCTTTTTCAGCCTGAGCATTGACATGTCACTGACATAACTGTACCAGACTGTCTTCAGAACAGAAGCAAAGGGAGTATCTCCAATACCGGCTCCCACAAGCATTGCAACTTCATAGATAAAAACATCTTCACCGACGGCTGTTCCAAAGGGACCATTGACGGCAATCCTTACAAATAACAAACGCAATATGTTTACTTTCTCTATAGAATAATAGTATTTTTTATACAACAAAAATAATCAAAGTCAGTTCTACATAGTAATAAAGATATACATTTTTCAATGTCGTACAAAATGCAGTGAAAGTCAGGAATGCAATATTGATTTATTTATTATTGATTTAAATATTGATAATTATTTACTGTTTCATAGCATACCTGTATCTCTATATTCTTTACCAAAAAGGAAGGGTACTTCACCCCAAGGATGAAATTATCCTGGCCCACATGAAGGGGCAGATTTACATAGGGTCAAATATCAAGAGTTAATTAACCCTCGATATTTGACTCCTGAATGTAAATCCTTCGACTTCAAATATCAAAGTCGAAAGATTTACCGAAAATAGTTCGATCTAATGAAAAATCGTTCGATCGAACGATTAAATCCATCTATCGAACGATTTTTCTTCGACCTAAAAAACATTAGAAAGCCTATGGGGACCTTCCCCATAGGCTAACATTGCCCTTCGGTAGGTTTTAGGTGGCGAAGTAGGGGGTCGAAGTTTTTTTAAAGAGACAGTACTTCGATTATCGAATGGTCAAATAGTCGAACGATTTTTAGTTCGAAACATTCGATTCGAAGTCGAAGTCGTAGTCAAAGGTCAAAGTAGCCAATTCGATGGTCGAAGTAGCCAAAAAAATCATTTGAAATTCAAAGTTTTTTTTATTCTATTCCTTCACTCGAGCTAAGTAAATGGGCCCGAAATGTTGCATAAACCCTTGGGTAATACCCGTTCTCCCTGACAAGGAATACTTTACCAGCTATCAGTGCTGGGCAACATATCACCGGTAGGCAAGAGTAATAATATCAAGGCGACTTTATTGTAGCATACTTGGTGGTAGATTACATAGTGGGTGTGCAAGAACTAGAATTCATCATCTAACTAGAATATGATTTAATTTCTTTAATATGTATATACTGTACACAGTGTGCAGGCAAATGTAATGTTAACATATGTATATAAACAACACATTCCTAAATATAACCTGGTTCATTGGAGCTTCTTTTGGACTTTTTTCCAGCCAAAGGCCTTTGTTCCTGATTTTTTTTTTCAAATCAGAGCAGCAACTATAACAAAACAGATCAGTAAGCTGTGGTAAATTACTGTAAATTGCTAATTATGCTCGAGTATGCTTATCTCTACCATATGAATAGTCTATCAACACAAAGTTAATGGAGATCTAGGATGCTACTCATGCTCATGTGTGCTTCCATTATTCATTCTTCTTTCTTCCTAAATACAGAACAACTCCCACATTTTGGAGGACTACATGTTTACTGACATTTGTATGATTAAATAATCTACGACTGCAGAAATATATATCTACTGACACACCCATCCACTGGCTGCCAAAACAAAACACCTGTCATCTCTAGCACTTTCATTTTTTCTTCAATATGTGGCATTACAGACCGAAACTAGTTATAGCGTCTAAACATTAAAAATGTCACTGAATTTGCTATTTGCAAGACACATTATATCATTCTGCTGTAAATCAAATGGAAAAATATTACATTTATGTTGAGGCTTGGTTTATTAATGAACATCAGCATCAGCCCCTGGCCTGTGTTTTAGCATTGTAGGTGTTCCCTGCGGGGAAGATATATTATTCCATATTTAAGACTTTTACAAGCTACTGGGAAATTACTTATTTTAATTATTTTGCTTGATTTGACTTTTAGTGTGTTTTTTTTAATTACTTTCCACATATCTTGGAGTCATGGGTGGGTATATACATCAATTACAGTGTAAACTTAAACAAATGTAAAATTCCCACAGTATGTTGTTTTAACTTTTAAGCTGTTTCTCCAATAAACTGACATATATATGTGAGCAATCTTCTTTCCTTAGAATTTAACCTCAACCTCTTTGCCTGTAACAGCATTTGGAAATAATAAAAGATGCTGCCAATTTATGTCCTGACTTGGGTAAGAGGATTCTTGCTCTATACTTACTGCACTTGACCCTCTCAGAACCGACTAGTTTTACTAAAATCTAAAAATTTCTCACTATTTTCTTAAAACCACCCCGACCAAACCTGCGCACTTTTTTTACCGTATTTATCAATAAATGTTCATGAAAAAATCTGGTGCGGGTAAAGACTCAATAAAATTGTGAAAAAAATCAGAATACGTTTTTCAGATTTGTCGCCAGAAACTTCGACTTTTTCAGATTTCACACCTGAAAACTGTGACTTTTTCGGATTATTGCCTGAAAAACCACAAAATCTTTGGAATATTGTACAAAGATCCGGATATCTTCCAATTGTAAAAATGACATCTGTAGGGATGCACCGAATCCAGGATTCGGTTCGGGATTTGGCCAGGATTCGGCCTTTTTAAGCAGGATTCGGATTTGGCCAAATCCTTCTGCCTGGCCGAACCAAATCCGAATTTGCAAATGTAAATTCGGGCGGGGAAGGAAATCACGTGACTTTTTGTCACAAAACAAGGAAGTAAAAAATGTTTTCCCCTTCCCACCCCTAATATGCATATGCAAATTAGGGTTTGGATTCTGTTCGGTATTCGGCCGAATCTTTCACAAAAGATTCGGGGGTTCGGCCGAATCCAGAAAAGTGGATTCGGTGCATCCCTAAACATCTACCATCAGGGTTTAATAAATCACAAAAAATTTGAGTTTTTCCCTTTAAAAGTCCTACCAAGAAAAAAACGGATTTTAATAAATAACCCCCTTTTATGTCATGTTGCATAATCATGAACTATAATGGGCTGCTTTGTAGCAGAGAAGGCCACGCTAAGGGTCAGGGCACAGGGCCCGGCGACAAATCGTAAAACTGCAGGGGGCAGTTCGGAGAGATTAGTCGCCCCAAAGAAGAGGAGATTTGTCGCCGGCAACTAATCTCTCCGAATCTGAGCATGTGCCTTGACCCTAAATGGTCCGGTATTGCACAGGGCTCACTTTGCATAAAAGGTGACAGATACACTAATTAGAATATAATGCATTGATTAAGTAGATTCAGATACCATTTATTGCTTTTACTCACCTATAAAATAACATTCAGATATAGATTCAGATACCATTTATTGCTTTTACTCACCTATAAAATAACATTATTTTTTTTTACAGAACAAAGTTGCCAACAATTAGATTAGATTAGTTTTAGCTTCAGTAGGGAGCTAGTTCATCCTCATTGTCAGCTGACATACGTCCAAAAGCTTAGGGGCACACAATCATGTGCATTAATGCTTATTTAAAAAGCATTGCATCTGGCATCATGCTGTGCTATGATCCTCTGCAGAAGTGCCTCCCATTATGGATACAGCACTGCAAAATGAAGTTAGTTCTGTGCCTGTGGGCATTAACCCATGTGGCAGGATAGAGAGTGCAGAAAACATGTGCCTGAGGATTAACAAGGAGATAATAAGGAGAAACACTTAATTTTTACTCCATACTGCTCCATATCTGGCATCTGTTATACAGGGGATAATTGATCCAACTATTGTAAAATATAGGAAATTGGAATTACTGTGGCATTCCATCACTGCATGCAAGTCATGGCATTATGAAGTAAGGTGACTCCTGTTATCCTCATATTTTAAGATAGAGGACATGACACAAATCAAGATCACCCTACAATAAATGATTTTTCAGTAAACTTCTGTTTATTATAAGTAGGGTAATTTATAAGGCCACTGATAGCAGTGCTGAAAGACAGCAACATAGGCTCTCTGCCTATAAGGACATACATTACAGTATGAATCACTATGAGATGCCAATACTGTACATTATCCACTATATCATAGTAACAATCCATAAACCAAACCTGCCCTTGGTAAAACTGCAAGTCAAACACAGATACACAAAGAATTGCATATGCGGCTTCCTCTGCAGTTTTGCAAGCCCCTCTTATTGCATAATATCATTTATTCAGCTTGGTTTATACAAGAGTTCTACATTCTTTGTAACCAATTCTGGTTATCCCAAACTATCCCAAACAAAACTTTCTGACCCTAATATTCGGTTCATGGAAAATATTCCAATCGGAACGTATTTAAATTAAATGTATAATTTCATATGATTTTTTTATAGTTCCATTTCACTCTGTAACATTACAGTACTATTTATATTACCAGTACAATTTCTTGATGGCAAGAATATATCTATTATATATGAGATATATATATATAGATAGATAAATAGATAGATAGATAGATAGATAGATATAAAGACCAGCAACACCAGGATTTTGCAAGTAGTTGAAATAAGTGTTATTATATGTATATATATATATATATATATATATATATATATATATATATATATATATATATATATATATATGTAACTATGCACTGTGTAACTATGTAAAATTCATTATTATGCACAACAAGCAATAACATAAAGTAGATCTGAAAGAGATTAGATCACCAATAAACACATTAAATAAAAACATTTGTTATCCATTAAGTACCCATATTCCAATTTTTCTAAAATTCTCTAATGCAATATTATTGTTCAGGTTTCAATTCAAATTCTGTTTCTTAAAAAAATCAGAAGCAAACGATAAAATGCTTGGAGACATCTCAAGGAAAACCTTCCTATATACCCAAGAACATCAGAAATGTGTAAATCATTGTTATACTGTCAAATATCTGAAAGTATCAATAAAAGTGTGACTGTTTCCCATGGCAAATATTCTGGTTTATTGCTTGTTTTCTTGCAGCTGATCTGATATATGCTGCAAATAAGGAAAAAACAAAACTAGCCAGAGCAGTATTTTATATTGTATGTTCTGGACTTTGCAACTTTACAATTTGCAATGGATTGATAGAATAATAATAAAATAATAATGACAGAACTCCAGTATCCATACAGTACTGGACTACTCCTAGCAGTGTCAGTGTTCATTTAGAAATAATTCAGCTGGTACATATCCCTTATAAAGGTTCTGCATATATTCCAAGCTATGAGCTCTAACAACACCATGCTGTATATTTCCCAATGGGGCAGGCAATATTTTGATGATATTTTTGATTGTACAGGACAGCTACAACAATGGTTGCTTAGTTTTGCTGAAAAATAATTCAGAATTCCAAAATTCATCAATATATTATATTAAGACGTACCATTGTCAAAATTATGATACAATGTATTAGCAAGGACAGCACTATGCAGAATTCTGCCATTTTATCTCATATAACAACACTATTTAAGCACCTGAATACAAATACCAAAGCACCAGTTTGTTTGTTTTGTTTTTTAAACAGGAGACCAATTTATCTTTTATACTATAGCGTGTGTTTTTGTAATGGTTTATCATTTTCAAGGGATATACTGTACACTGATTATGCTTCTCATAGCAAGGGCCTCTGCTACTTGCTTTGTGACCAAAGTCAAACTTGTTCAAAGTTCCATCGGACATTGTTTCATAATAAGTTTGTTGTACATACCGTATATGATTTGTTTTACATTACGATAAGGCTTGCAAAACTTTTCTACAGTATATATTGTTTCTGTGTATATTTCACAGATCTATTTTTGATGTTTTTTTACCTGCTCAATATTGGATTCTGCTTAAATAGGATGTAAGGTATCAGACAGACAGACAATTTACATAGCATACACTTAAAGCAAGTATATAGTGCAGACAATAATAAAAATAGTACTTACAATAATAGCGATGGAGAGACCTTCATTTACAATCCAGTTGCCCATGTTGAAGACCTGTGTGAAAATGACATGGCTACTGCTCTGGAGGTATTGCACAGCTGCAAAGAAATATATCACTTTGAGTAAGTGAAAACAGCTATTTAATAAAGCAAGAAATTTCCCTTTTTTAGGCATCCTGCTTGTTTGAATATAAAAACACAAGCAGATACCATAACCCAGCAGCAACATGTATATACTGTAATATTGCAATAAACAGTTATATCGTACAGGTATGGGACCACAGAATGCTGCGGACCTGAGTTTTTCCAGGTAACAGATCTTTCTGTAATTTTGATCCCATACGTTTTTCTATTAGAAAATCATGTAAACATTAAGGGGCCGATTCACGAATTTCGGGTGAAGGATTCGAATAAAAAAAAATTCGAATTTCGAAGTATTTTTTGGGTACTTCGACCATCGAATTGGTTAAATTCGATCGAATTCGATCGAATTCGATCGAATTCGAACGATTCGAACGATTAGAAGTAAAAATCGTTCGACTATTCGACCATTCGATAGTCGAAGTACTGTCCCTTTAAAAAAAACTTCGACCCCCTACTTCGGCAGCTAAAAGCTACCGAAGTCAATGTTAGCCTATGGGGAAGGTCCCCTTAGGCTTGCCTGTGATTTTTTGATCGAAGGATTTTCGTTCGATCGTTGGATTAAAATCCTTCGAATCGTTGGATTCGAAGGATTTAATCGTTCGATCGAACGAAAAATCCTTCGATCGATCGATCGCAGGATTTGCGCAAAATCGTTCGACTTCGATATTCGAAGTCGTACGATTTTAGTTCCCAGTCGAATATCGAGGGTTAATTAACCCTCGATATTCGACCCTTCGTGAATCGGCCCCTGAATAAACACAGTTAGCTAAAGTTTAATGTGCTTCCAATAAGGATTAAATATAACTTAGTTGGGATCAAGTACAAGGTACTGTTTTATTACTACAGAGGAAAAGGAAATCATTTTTTTAAATTTGAATTATTTCATTATAATGGAAGTCTATAGGAGACAGACATTCTATAATTCAGAGCTTTCTGGATAATGGGTTTCCGGATAACGGATCCCATACCTGTATGTATATATGAATGTTAAAAAGGAGAGAGATTGCTGAGCCATTGTTGTTTTGTGTCAAGTGAAAGTGAATGCAGTGTTTGTGTATAAATGGGGAAAAATAAGAAACTACCATATAAATAGGAATATTTATTGACTTATTTTCCTAGGGCTATAGCTGGGCAGTGAGATTTGGTTCCTAAGACAGAGAACCATTAACATGCATATTTATTTTCAAAAATAATATATTGATTTTTTGAGTTTTTTTCTAAACTCGATCTAAACTTTTCATGATCGAGATTCTTTTTCCAAATCATTAATCAGGACTTTCACACAAGTGGGGACTGCCTTCAGCAGCTCAGATATCACCAGCTGCATTATTTGAGTCAAGTTGCTCCTGGCTAACAGGCTGCCTGTATCACTGTAATGTAAGTATAGTGCCCTGCCAACATATCAACCTTTACTTTGTGTATGTGTATTGCAGATCAGAGAAGCTCCCAGGGAGGGGTATTACAGTTCAGCCAGTCCTGACCCTGTGTAAAGGCACACCATTTTTATGTACCTGCTCTCCCATATACTGGAGGCACAGTAGTAGCATACGCAAGTAAATGGGTCCAGTAGCAGAAGAGGGCTATACATGTAATTAGTAAAAGAGGCCCTTTATCTTTAAAAATACCATTTCTCTACTTTAGGGCAGATGGTAGAGTCCTGCAGCAGGTCAGGTACCCATGGGTGCTCACAGGTTACTGGCAAAAAGCGGGTAACCTGCTGGTTTTGGGTAGGACTTTTAGAGATATAGATGCGGATTGAAGGGTTGGCGGGCCTGTGGGCCGTAGGGTTGCCACCTTTTCCGGAAAAAAATACCGGCCTTCCTATAAATTTATCTTCTTTTCCTTATTAATAACATTAGGATCAACCATGATTTTTACCGGCCAGGTCGGTAAAATACCGGTCAGGTGGCAACCCTAGTGGGCTGTGGATCAGGTTGCAGATCTATAGCAAGTTTTACTCCTTTACACATTTTAAAAAATGTTTTTATGCCCTGCCCACTTCTGATGATGCCACTTCTGGTTTACAGCAACAGCATTTACTGTTTCTTGGTGGTCAATGGGTGGTGGAGTTGCAGACAAGGCACTTACGGGTCAGTACTGGGTCCAAGTGGGAAAAAAATGCAGTTTGTGGGTCCGGGTTTCAAAAAATTGCTTCCATGCAGTTGTACCGTATATTCGTTTAGCAAGATTGTGTTCAACTAATGTTCTATGCAACTTACAGCAGAATAATAAATAGGCAGCACATTATCACACAAAATATAGCATATAATTGATTGTACTGTATTGTACTGATTTCTGCAATAGTATGTTTCCTAACACCTCACACAATTCTTATTTTTCTCCTTCCCTCTTTACTTTTCTTCTCCCCTTTCAACTAAAATGATCATTTATTGAACTCCCAGTTGTTTGCTGATGATGTTAAGGTGTAAGTGCTAAGAGACCCTGAACTCTAAACATTCAAAGGCAGAGAATGAATTTATTTTGTTGTTAATTTGTGCTGCTGAGAAATAACCCCCAGTAGAACAAAGAAGGGTCAGAGATTGATACTATGAAGAGATAGAGAAATACATTGTAAGCAAAATGTATTACAACATATTTAGTAGGTCCTGATCTTGCTGTCTGACGGCACCTGATTTGTTCACCTGTCAAAAAATGATGGTACGAAATTACTGCACACACCTCAACCGACACTGGCAGATGCTTCATCCAAAACACTCGATCACCATCAACAAAAATGCACGGTGTCAAGGGAAGTGATAAGGATTTGGTCGAATAGGTCCATTTTCGATCGAATCGTATGAATCGAAGGAATAGCACATTGACTCCAAATGGGTTCTAGGAGGTCCCCTATAGGCTCAAACAGCAATTTGGCAGGTTTTAGATGGCGAATGGTCGAGGTCGAATTTTTAAAGAGACAGTACAATTTTTTTTAAAATTCAAATCGAATTTGGGCTATTCCCTAGTCAAAATACGCAAAAAATAGCTCGAAATTCTATTTTTTTTTCATTTGAAAATTCACCTTGATAAATCTGTCCCTTAGGTTAAATTAGGTGATCCCACCAATCTCTAAATGGAGATTGTGCAAGGCAAGGTTTATACTGTATGTGTGAGTTGAAGTTCTCCAAATTGATCTATGTCTCCAAAGCAGGTCTCCAATTGATGTTATGTATAGAGGATGTGTAAAGTTGCTTACAAAGGGGTTATAATGCTTATAATGGGGCATCCCCCACAACCCTTCTCCACACACGTGCCCCCCAAATAATGGACTGATCTCACCAGATCCTGCTTTCCGGTTTCTCCTTAGAATCAAGTCAGGTGCGTTCCCTCTGTGTCAGTTCACTTCACACCCAGTGTCGTTTCTCTCTCTCTCTCAGGTACGCGGCGGTGGGGAGAGCGAGAGGGAGCATGGCGACTGGGGCAGTGGGGCGCCCTGTCACGGGGGGGCGGCGGCAGGGCCCTGATGTGTCAGCCCGATGGGCCCTGACCCCCCCAGTCTGACCCTGTTCACATCAGTCCACCTAGTCACTCAGTGGTATCTCCACTTAGGGACACCTCTCTTCACCAATGATGGCACTTGCTGTATTTTAGCACGTGCTTTCCACTGCGGAATGCAACTCTCCGGACTTTCTCACACAGAGTCCCAGCAGGTTGCTGCATTTCTGATTTTTGGGGTGGATTCACCAGCAATCCTGAACCAACCTTAACAGTGACACACCACCTCTATACGTGTGTTATCATTCTAATTGCAATCAATCATTGCCTACAATAAAAACAGCTACAGCCCACTAAACCTTTCAGTATACCAGGAAATATGTATATACATCATGTATCTCTCATCCAGGTAACAAGAGAAACCAAGGGGTATATTTATCAAAGAGTGAAGTTAATAGTGAAGTTCTGCCACTAGAGTGAAATTCCGCCACTTCTCATTCATTTCTATGGGGTTTTTAAAGGCGTATTTATCAAAGGGTGAAATTTCACTTTCACCCATTGATAAATATGCCTTTCAAAATCCCATAGAAATGAATGGAGAGCTGCGGAATTTCACTCTAGTGGCGGAACTTCACTCTTTGATAAATTTACCCCTATGGCTATTGTTCTGTCTTTTTGCTATTTTCTGGCCACAAACCAGCACTATGCTACACCCCCTGAACTGCTTGGCCCCTTCCGGCTTGGAATGTTATAAAACACAACCCTGTGACAAGGCCATTGTTGGCAGCCTACAACAGAGAAACAGAACCTGTCAGCTGCTTAGGCATATTAGAAACTAGGAACTGGCTCAGTAATGTTTCAAGGAATATCAAGAAAACAAAGTAAGGTGCATTCACTTACTTGGATGCAGGGAGCAAAGTGCAGATTTGAGTGCAATTGCCATGTTTTTCCCACAAAGCAGCATTTTTTTCCCAGCATTCTAATGCCATTGTGGGTACTACAGGGTGATTCCCTTGCCAAAACTGAGCTGCTCAAATAAGCATCTTCGTGCTCTGTACTCTACTTTTGCACGTGCCTCTGGTTCCAAGAGTGAAAATCTTTGGGATCAGTTTATTATCATTGTATCTAAAATGTCTGCACACCTAATCCTGTATATAAGGGCATTGAGGTGACGCCTTGTAGAGCAAAGGTTGAGAAGCACTATTTTATATATTTTACATATATTCCATAATCTGTTTGTTGCTTGTGATGGCAGAACACTCAATATGCTTTTGCTTGTGTACTTTTTTAAAAAAAAAGCTAACGGCACCATCTACTGGATTTCAGCGAGATTTTAGAATGCATAAATGAATTCAGTGCTGAGATTTCTACTCTTTATGGCCTTTTCAACCGTAACATTTGTGTTTTTCCTATTAAAATGCAATTAAAGAGGTATATTAAATATGTAATGACCAACCGCTTTAGATTACCAGAGCTCAGGTAATCCCCCTGCAAAATAAACTTCTGTTTATCTATGAGCTTTTAAGCCAATTACCTACCTCTCATGAAACAAACATGGAGGTGCCCTAACGCAAAAATTATTAAATGTTAACTTATTCAGAGTGATTCTCTGAGCACTTTTGTAAATATATAATTTTTTAGGTTTACCCAAGTATGTTGCGTGTAGAGGCCCCAAAGCGAAGACACCCCATATGATCTATCGTTTCTGTCATTTCATCTACTGCAAAATCAAAACATTTACAGCATTGTATAAGGGATAAAGCTACAAAAAATATACTCACCCCGTAAAGCCATATATTTTTGGCAAGTACACGTTCACCCAAATCCAAAATGGGTACACATGTCTTTCTACTCCAAAGTACCAATCGCACAGCTTTCCTAAAGACATTTCAGAAAATCACCTCAAAACATCCACTTTGCAGCATCTAACTCCCATATATCATTAGGTACCAACATAAAACACTCTAAATATGAACGCCAGGGGTCCACTGAACAGTTTGATACAGAATGTGCATAGGTTTATCAAAGTACATGGCATGTAAAGACCACATAATATACCTTGTGCATACTTATTTCAGGGCATACATTTCCAAAATACCAAAGCATGTGGCTTGTACAGACCCCAAAATTAAAATAATGCATACCAAATTTATTCCACTGCCAATTTACCTTCTATGAACAAAGTCTGTGTATTATGTCGTAAGACCCCCTAACAGTTAAAACCATATTTTTGGAAAGTACACACTCCAAATGGGTATTGTCTTTCTACTCCAAACTACCTAACTGCAAACACCTAAAATATTGCAATTTGCCGCACTTATCTTACACAATTTTTTTTCATACAGAGGTAAATTACCCTATATATGAACGCCAAGGATCTAACGAACAGTTTCATGTTCAATATACATAGATATACCAAAGTATGTGGCTTGTACAGACCCCCCAAAAAAATAGTGCATATGAATCAAGGGTCGAATTTCGAATTGAAAAAAGTTCAAAATTCGATTCAAAAAGACCAACCGAAATTAAGTTGAAGTTTTTCTTTGTTAGAATAGGTCAGTTTTCGATCTAATAGGTCCGTATTTGGCCGAATTCAAATGGTACGTTTCTAAGGAATCGCGCATTTGATCAAATTTGATTTGAAGTTTTTCCCAAAAAAAACGTCAATTTTTCAAAGTCCACCAATTGACTCCAAATGCGTTTTAGGAGGTCCCCCATAGGCTAAAACAGCAATTTGGCAGGTTTCAGATGGTGAATGATCGAAGTTGAATTTTTAAAGAGATCGTACATGATATATTTCGATATTCTAATTTTTGAATTTTTTACAAATTCAAATCGAATTTGGACTATTCCGTAGTCAAAGTACACAAAAAATAGCTTGAAATTCGTATTTCTTTCTTTCAAAAATTCACCTCGACCGTTGATAAATCTGCCCCTATGTGTTGTAAGTAGGGATGCAATGAATACAGTATTTGGATTCGGCCGAATCCCCGAATCCTTGGCGAAAAATTTGGCTGAATCCCGAACCAAATCCTGGATTCGGTGCATCCCTAGTTGTAGCAAAACTACACTAAAGACAGTGGTTTTAATGACATTTCTGAAAAACACCTAAAATATTGCAATTTGCCAAATTTATCTCACCAAATTTCTTGCATACAAAGGTAAATCATATGAATGCCAAGGGTCTAATGAACAGTTTGTTGCCCAATATGCATTTATTGCAGCACATCATACACAGTCAGGGGCCTTTTTTCCCAGACGGCGAATTGGCAGCCAAGAAAATTCATATGCGGCATTTGTGGTCCGTACATGCCACTTGCTTTGGTATACTGTATCTATGCATATGCATGTTTTACCATTGTATTTAAGACTGTGTACAATATATGGTTCTAGGGTAGTCTTTGTACTGTTAGGGGGTCTTGTTGTGAAACATAATAAATAGTCAGGGAGCTATGGTTGTAGATGCTGTGTTAGCAGGAGAGAAAATTCTATGCACTATTTTAATTTGGGGTTTGTGCCACCTGCTTTAGTGTATATATATATATATATATATATATATATATATATATATATATATATATATATATATATATATATATATATACACATATTGGGCATTAAACTGTTCAGTAGACCCGTGGCATTCATATATAGGGTGTTTTACCGTTGTATGTAAAAACTTTGGTGAGATAAATACAGCATATTTCTAGCCGATTTTCAAAAATTCAATAAAAACCACTGCCTTTAGCGTAGTTTTGTAGTTTGGAATAGAAAGACATAATTACCCATTTTAGATTCGGAAGAATGTGTATTTTCCAAAAATATATGGTTTTCTGGGGTAAATGTAAATCTATAAGCATTATTCAAGGTGTTTTTGAGGGGTATTTGATTTGATTACCTTAAGTACAAATTATTATTCTTTTGGATGGATGGCAAAACTGATAGAATACAAGCATGAATAGAACTGCAATGCAACAGCCAGTTAGCAACTGTAGCACCAACAATGGAGCACAAACATAAATATATAAATCACGCATGAAGGCACTGCACGCCGCCAACATTTTTTCTGTACAATTCAAATATCAGGAGAGGGGGTCTGGCCCGATGGGGGCCCATGAGGGTCGGGGCCCGCCCAGTCTGACCCTACTATGTGACATTGCACTTCATTACTACTTTTAAATGTTGCAGGTTTCATCCAAAACAATATAATATCTAAGGCCCCATTTGAAATCACAGCTTACTAGAACTAGAATTTGCGCCGTTTCGCTTCGCCGAAAAATTTGCGAATTTCGCACGGAATTTGCAAAAACGGCGCCGGTGTCTCATTTTTGACGCTGGCGCCCATTTTTGACGCCGGCGCCCGTTTTTGATGCCGGGGGCAATTTTTTCGGGAAAATTTTTTTTTTGACGCCGGCGAATCGTTATTCGCTGGCGGCAAATCACGCAAATTCACGCCTGGCGAATAAATTCGCACATCACTAATCAGAGCAACATTAGATTAGATATCACAAATCTGTATTCAACTGTATATGATTTCACTTTTCAACATTTCTTTTCTTTTGAAGTATTTTGTTTGACCTAGTTGCCCAATATAAGTGAAATTTGATAAATTAAAGAAATAACTTAAAACAACATATAAAAAATATATATGCAAATTACATTTTTGAGCAAATAGAACATTCATTCTTGTACATTCAAATGGTACATTCAGTATTGGAAAACATCCCATTTGGGCTTGTCATAAATGCATATTTTTTTCTGCCATTTAAACTTGCCGAAGAAGTCTGTCCTTTAATTGTAACTAGTGACACGCAAGTTAGATACGTTTCCATTCACAAACCCTTTTTCCTAAATTGTATCCCATTAAATTGGTGAACACCTTTACAGTCAAATCACAATTATTCATTGCAAAATCCTTGCATCCTATCAATCTCACTGCTTTCTGCAGCATGTCTTCTTCACTCTTTGAAAACCAGCTATATAATTAAATAGGTATGGGCCCTGTTTTCTGGAATGCTTGGGACTTGGGGTTTTCTGGATAATGGCCATTTCCTTAATTTGGATCTTCATACCTTTAGTCTATACTTAAGAAACAGTTAAACATGAATTTACCCATTAGGCTTCATTTGCCTCCAATCAGGATTAATTATATCTTAGTCAGGATCAAGCACAAGGTAATGTTTTATTATTACAGAGAAAAAGGAATTACTTTTTAAAAATTTGAAATATTTGGATGAAATAGAGTCTACAGGAGACAGCCTTTTTGTAATTCGGAGCGTTATGGATAACTGGTTTTTGAGCCCATGACTAAGCACCCTGAAGGGTGTGAAACGCGTAGGGTGGATGGAGATGAAGCTATATTTTTAATTTTTCTACCAATAAATTTATCTTTTAACTGAATATCTCTGGTCTTGTGGATCCGTTTGAGTGCCGGTCAGCCCTGCTTCTTTATCTTCTTCTTTTATGGATAACTGACCCTATACCTATAAGATACCAATGTAGATAGCAAAGCCATATTCTACAAGGGTAAGAGCCACCCAGTTATGGACCCATCACATTAGCAGCAATGCATAAAGCATGTAGAGAGTACAAAGTTTTTATGAAGGATTTGATCATATCTGCAAAGCTTGCTCTGTTTTACATTTGCAT
Organism: Xenopus petersii; assembly: GCA_038501925.1. Lineage (NCBI taxonomy): Eukaryota > Metazoa > Chordata > Amphibia > Anura > Pipidae > Xenopus > Xenopus petersii. The sequence continues at coordinate 101,572,221 of CM076675.1, read as the reverse complement.
TGTGAGAGTCAGTAGCTTTAGTGGTTGGTATCTCAGTGTTTTCTGAGCTTTCTCAGAGCTTGGCACTACACTTGTCCATCTTTGTTGGAGCCTGCAAAGGTATGCATAGATAACACATGAACTTGAAGCAAGACAACAATACATCGGAGATACTTGATGTAAAGCGCTTCTTGCATGGATGGCAAAACTGATAGAATACAAGCATGAATAGAACTGCAATGCAATAGCCAATTAGCAAATGTAGCACCAACAATGGAGCACAAACTTAAATATATATATCAACTTTAAAAATGTACCAAAGAAGAAGAAGGCTGGCATTTTCAATTAGCCTCAGCATGTAATATACTACCATGCAGTACCAGTTTTGTGACTTGTTGATTAAATCCCGGTCGTTAATTTTGAGCAGGACACTAGACCAACAGAACACTTTAATTCATGCATAGAGAAAGGTATGAAAGCAGAGAACAATGACTGTTCCAACTCTTGATAAGGCCTTCTCTATGTTTTCTGGAAAGGGAGCTTTAAAAAAAAAAAAAGGATCCATGGGTAGAAAAGGAAATCCAGGAAATCCAGCAGCACCACATTTTTAAAACTGAGCTGAAGAGTACCAGTACAATGACTCTGGTGGCAATCTCGAGACTTCTCCACAGAAATATGCAGAGATACGCTACAGGTTTCACTCTTATATTGTAGTCATCGTACTTGATTTTAATGGCCAAGATATTGAACCTCATGGCTCCATATACTATGGTTAGAAGACATATTGTCATAAATATACCTGTGAATAGAGAAAAAGATATTTAGATAATCCGATTTTTTCAAATTCAACTACTTCATAGATCTACTCTTTGTTGGAGCTTTCCACCAAACATCGTAGGAAATTCTACACACTCAAGGACACACATATAGATAAATATATTAGGGATGCACCAAATCCACTATTTTGGATCTGGCCAAACCCCCGAATCCTTCGCGAAAGATTCGGCTGAATACCGAACCGAATCAGAACCCTAATTTGCATATGCAAATTATGAGTGGGAAGGGGGAAACATTTTTTATTTCCTTGTTTTGTGACAAAAAGTCATGCAATTTCCCTCCCTGCCCCTAATTTGCATATTCAAATTAGGATTCAGATTCGGTTTGGCCAGGCAGAAGGATTCAGCCGAATCCGAATCCTGCTGAAAAAGGCCGAATCCCGAACCGAATCCTGGCTTCGGTGCATCCCTAATATATATATATATATATATATATATATATATATATATATATATATATATATATATATATATCACTCAACAGGACTTCAAAATAGGACAAAAAACCTTGAAGGTCAATATTTGCCAATTACCTCCTTTTTTGGGTCGCTGCACAACATGGCAATCGCACTAGGAGTGCTTCAGCTTGTTACAAAATTGTTTAATTCATGCGTGTGTCGTTGTTTTCAGGTATGAATTTAGAAAACATTTAAAGAAGTTTTTTTGCTTAATCCTTGCCATATATAATCAATCAATTAATGAGTCTTCACATATCAGTCAAGACTGATGTGTGTTGCCTTATACCTATAAGAAAACTGTGAATTTTATCAAATACACACAAGATTTACCTTATCAAAGAGTGCTAAAAGCATTGCTTTCATTCAGGAATATTGATACAGTGCTCTAGCTAAGTGCATAAAATCCTAGAGCTGTGCAGCAAGAGCATACATTATTAATAAAGAGCTGCTTGCACACATAACAGTTTATAGTGAATTTGTCTGAAGTGGTTACAATATTAAACCATATTGTGGTATGTCATTCTCCTGTTTACTGTACTCTTCTGTTTGCTGTTTTTCCCTCTGGGGAAGTATATACTTCAGTACTAATTCTGAAACTGGGTGACATTTTTTGCCTTATTAAAAATTACCTTTTATGCAAGCCTCAACTCTCAGATTATCTACAGTACCACCATATATTTATTTTTCCTTACATGCCTGGAATTCTAGAATAGATTCTGAAAATAAAATCCGTCTTACAACGAAGTACTGTGATTTCCTGTTCCAGAACACTAATGTAGAGTTGAAGTGTTAGCTGTGGTGCTGATCCAAGGAAAGCTTGAATGACTGAGGCCCGGCTTAGTGCAGCTCTGTGTTTGAACAGTTTTCCTTCAGCTTGACCCACTTCCTTCTCAACTTCAACTGAACAGTCTCCCTTGGGCATCTGCTTCTTTTTTGTGATGCAGACATAAGGCTCTTCAATTTTTTCGGCTTTAAAATAGATGTAGAATACTTCAACACACCTGTAAAATAACCATGTATCTCTAGTGACTACATATAGAAACCAAGAGGTGCTTAAGCTCAGTTATGTGAATTCATAAGAGGTGTACAATTCTAAATTCAATTTAACATGGATTCCTACCCACAGTTTTTGCATAATGAAAAAAATTTAGTTATAAGCAGCTTTACAATACATTGATTAAAATATTTGATTTTAAAGTATCTGTAAATATAAATGCTGTGGAAAGTAAATCTTGCCAACTATATGGAAGTAGAAGCAGAACAGGGCACAAATGACTACAGGGTAATGCGTGGGTATGAAACTGCCCTTGTGGTTGAAAGTGACCTCTAATGTTTCCTGGTGGCTAACAGAAAACAAACTTCTATTACTAAATGATTGGATTGAAACATTGAATAACAAAGAGGCAGGTTAATTAGCTGATGATGAAATTGACCTTATTGGTTGTGTGTAGTGTGTTATAGGGACTGGAAAGTTCCTATAACATACCTCTAATAAACTTTCTATGTAAAAATTCTTACCAAAAGTACTGAACTCATACAAGAGCATTATTGTTTATACAACCAAGTAATATAATTTATGATTTTCTACCATCTGATATCTACTATTGGTAGATACCCTATACCAGTCCAGAACTAGTCTGGAATAGTGAAAAGACCTTTTGTAACTTTTTACTTACTTTTAACTTTACAATTTCAATATCTTGTCAAGTGTTGCAAGGATATGCATTTAAAAGATTTTCAAGAAAAAAATAACAGTCATCTAGACAACCAAGTCTTTTAGGCCTAAGCATTTTTGTGAATTTGTCTCCTATACATAGATAACTGCCAGAACTTGAGTTCTCTCATGATATCAGAATCTCCAAAGAGAAACAAAGTATAATATAAAGGTATGGTTAAAGGTTTTTTTTAGCTACACTTAAAAGAAAACACTCCTAACTATAGTGATGGACAATTTTGTCCTGTTTCTCTTTGCCGAAAAATTTGAGAATTTACTGAAAAATTTGTGAAACGGCGACAAATTTACGAAATGCATTGAAGACAATAGGCATCAAAATAATTTTGACTAGCGTCAATTTTGACATGCGTGGCAATTTTTATATTCGCATCAATTTTGTCCAAATGCATTAAAGTCAATGGGCGTCCTAATCATTTTAAAGCACGACAATTTTTACGTGTGTGACTATTCTGATGTGAGCCAGAATTTTTTTTCGATTTTGCCACAGTTTCACAGATTTATTCGCTGCTGGCGAAATGTGGAAATTCACCGCAAATTTGCGCCTGGTGAATTTATTCGCCCATCACTACTCCTAACTTATAATCTTTTTTTTGTTGGTGCTTATGTGTTATGCTCAGAATGTTGTTTTAGCCTGTGTTCTAGTAAATCCATTAAAGGGCAAAGAGAATTATGGGTCATCAAGAATTGTATAGCAACATCCCAGTTCTCAGTGGAAAAGCTGAAGAGATCCCATAGAGATTTAATAATTGTATGAAATGATGTATTTAAAAGACTGAACAGGATGTGAGGGCACACGATAAAGACCTGTAATCACAAGAACACTTGGCATATGTTCCAGGGTAGGCCACTTTAAAGTTAAACACATTCATTCACATGAAGATTCTAAAAGGTTACAGCATTTAATCTAAAATAAATTCTACTTTGCTTAAAGCACATCCAACACAAAATTGGCAGTAGAGATCCCCTTTTACATTTACTCATGATCTTGGGGATCTTATTATGTTAATGTATTACTGTGTGTTTGAAAAGAATGTGTGTAAATATGCCAAAAAGGCTTTAATTAAAAATGATTTTCCATGAGTATTGTGCTTTTGGGCTTGTGACACCGTTGGCTCATAATTGAAAGTGTTTCCCTTCATCTAGTATACAACAACACCTTCCTCTAGCAATCAACTACAACTTTCTGGATAATAAATAGCCATACCTTGATACTGATTATAAATAGCCATACCTTGATACCGACTAAGGTTGTTAGCACACAAATGAATATTGGTATATTTAATCAGTGCTGAATTACAAAACTATTTGGCTTACCAAAATTAATGCACACAGTTTACTGCAGGCCAAAAAGAATATATAGCCCAGAGCTGCCATAGAAAAAGTTGTCTTTGGCTGTCAGTTGGACTTAGAGAGTGGTACACAGTTTGAACATCCTTGATAATATCAAGATATTCATTGATGACATTTCGGCCCAAGAGACCCATCAGACTAGAGACCAAGGGCAAATGCACTCTATGTCCTACCCTTAACATTATAGTAAAGGAGCAATTAAGCTTATAAGGGGAGAAGTTTATAATAAAAATACACTGGTGTATAAAAATAAATGAAAAATGTCTGTAGTCTATACAAACGTATGTGTGATCTATATCCAGCACTGCCTCCTCACTTAGATGATCAGAGAAGTCAAGCTAACCACGGTAGCTTGGGTTTTATTGGTATATCTTACAAGCAATAAGATGCAATGAAATGACTAGAGATTTTTAGGTCACTAAACAGGAGAGTCAATTGAAACAAATAAATAAAAGCATATTAGTTAAACTTATCTCCATGATGATAAAGAGATCATGGGCTGTACATTCTTTGCTAACTGAGAGCAAAGTGCAATAAAGGCAGTCGCCGGGTTATGTATGCAATAGGGTCTGTAGGTTTGTTCTTCAGCTGAATTTGTATGTAAGTTGAAACATATACATTTACTTATTAAATGCAACAAGACATGTTTGTCTTAACATAGTATGTATTTTTACCTTTCTGTGCTCTGCAGTAGACAACACAGACCAGAGGGGTTTGGGGCAGGTGGTTTATTAAAGCTAAATGCTAATAAAGACCAAGCAAACCACAGTACATTACTGTAATATCCTCTGTTTGTAAGTATGAGTTGTATGCAAGTTGTGTGTATGTAACTTGAGGTAGTAAATAGTTAGTCATAATTTACACCATGGAAATGTGCCCCTCTTCTTTTTTTGTAGAATCCTGCCCTAAATAATACATACTAATACATGAACAAAAATGTGCACCACGTGTTCTTTTTCAGCTTTTTTTTTATTGATTCGACCCCTTATATATTGTGTGTCACCATGGAGAAACGTAGGTTTGACCATCATATTAAATATGATTAAATATGATTTTATTTATTTGTTACAGTTGAAACTCCTGTTTGGTGAACTAAATATCTCTGATCATTTAATTGCATAGTATTGCTTGCAAGATATAACACTAAAATAAAAGCTACAGATTGATTTTTCCCTTGCCGACAAGACCATGAACAGGCACCTTGATTTTTCAGTGTCACTTTACAATGTTTTTATGTTTTAGTATTTGATATTGTGCTTCCACACACTGGGTTAGTACTAGTAATGTTAGAACAATATACAAGCTGCTCCAGCCTAATAAAAGGGCATCATCTATCACTTATCTTCTTAACTGCCATAGATCCTTAGGGTCAGGGCACACAGGCAGAATCGGGGAGATTAGTCGCCCAGCAACAAATCTCCTTTTCTCAGGGGCGACTAATCTCCCCAAACTGCCTCCCCTGCCTTCCCATCGGCTAAAATGTAAATCGGCGGTGGCATGGCACGGCGATTTGTTTTCTGAAGTTGCCCGAAGTTTTACAGCAGAAACATGGAAAGTACGCTTTTACATTTACACTATGACAGACATAGGGGAGATTTATCATGAATTGTGAAAAAAGTATGATCATTTAAAACATTATTTTTTAGTCGCTACTAATAATGTTTTTTTACCACAATCATGATTTTATTTGCTATATTTAATTTATATGCCAATTAGACAAGTGTACTCAGACATATACACAAAGGGCGGAACTAGGGTTAGGCAGAAAAAGCATGGGGGGGGTGCCAGGCACATACCTTGTATGCAACCAACCTCTTGTCCAGGCTTTTGTCATTACACCACCCGCAATAGCAATTACATTTACAAATAACTTTAAAACCAATGAAAATACTCAATGAATGTATATTGGAATGTCTATTGGAAAGTTGCATGCCATTTTCTTTCACTATAGTAGTTTTTGGGTAAAGAATCCTTATTTCATATTTCAGTGATTACCTTTGATAAGTAGATCATTTTCCATGCTAGCCTGGGTGTGCTCTGGGGTAATCCTGTTTCCTTCCCACACTCCAAAACAATGGACTCCTGTTCCCACTATATGTAAATGTGATAGGGACTGATGTGAATGATTCTTACTAAAGTTCTCTGAAGTATGTCAGCACTATATAAACGCATATGTTCTGCAGTATGTTAAAACAAGGGCTATTTTTGTGGATTATATTCAGAGAAAGGTTCTTTTTTAAGTTGCTATTTTATGTGGCACACTCCTCTGCCTGCAGTTTTGATGGGCGGGGAGGATCTAGCCCTCTGATTGAAACCAATGCCAAGGCCAGGAGACACTTATCCCAAGGAATGCTACTATGCAGGGAGGCACAAGCCTTTTTATACTATGACTGGAAGTAGTTAGGGACCACCGTCTGGGGTTTACCTTGATGTGGTATGGTGGCTTACCAATTTTATGATTATAACTTTGTAAATAAAATTTGTTAGGACATGCACTTGCATATATACTGAATTACTTATGAGACAGGGGACCAGGGAATGTGCATTGATTAATTGGCCAAACCAGTAGCACTTCCATTGGATTTAAATACATTTTTACTTAGTCTTCAAGTGCTCCCACAACCCCCCTTGTATTTTTGTGTTGTAGCCAGAAGCCAGGGCCGCTCTGGCCATGAGGCAAGGTGAGAATCTTGCCTAAGGCGGTACGGCGTGGCCAGTTGAAAGCTTCTTTTGTTTCCACTGGCTGTGGTGCTTATACCCTCAATTTTTTCTAACCTGTATGGTCTGTTTCTGTACCTCGTCCTTAGGTACACACGTTCAATTGAAGATATAACTATATCTTCAATTGAACGTGTGTACCTAAGGACGAGGTACAGAAACAGACCAAGGTAAACGCAGAGCTTTGCTGCAAAAAATCTTTATTCAATAAAGTGAATAAAGATTTTTTGCAGCAAAGCTCTGCGTTTACCTTGGACTGTTTCATCAACTATATCTTCAACGGCGTGGCCAGTTACCATGGGAGACAAAAAGCCGCCTCTGGTAACTTTAACAGCAGAGTTTCCGTTTTTTTAAATGGAAATTCGGCTCTTCTAGTGCAGCAAGCACAATAGCACTCACTGCACTAGCAATGCGGCACCTCCTCAACCCACTCCGCGCTACTTGTTAGAAGCTAGAAGTTAGAGGGGGGCAGCATCAGGGCTGCTGCCTCAGGCGGCACCAGCCCCTGAAACGCACCTGCCAGAAGCTGCAGGTTAAGCTTCAATGTGGTTTGAGGCACCCCCCACCCACCCCCTTCAACAAGGGAATGTGCATTGATTAATTGGCTAAATCAGTTAGATCTTCCTCAATCTTCTGTCACTTACATCATATCCTGTGTGTTTAAAATGCATTAAAGTTCAAAAAAAGCTGGTGACTTCCTTTTTGGAAGCGGGATTGGCTGCAAAAATCCTAACTTACTTTTTTGGGTTTTCTCCACACATTTTATAACGTATGGAACATTAATTTTACAGTGGGCTCATGTGTAGGGCATTATATTTACTCTCTTGTCTTTATTAATGTTCCTTGGACATGTGTAATAAAAAGTGGTAACTTCAAGCATTTGCACCATTTATAATAAAGACCTCCAGACAACTTTAAATTACCTGCCGTATGCAAATCGACCTAAGCGCAACATCAATGGCAAATTTTCCATAGACACAAACGAACGCTAGCGCATCTTCGCTATGAAATTCTCGCACTGCTGAAGTAACGCTAGAGAAAAAGTCTCAAGTGTACGGTGCCCAGGGTGCAACTTCACATATTAGTGTTGCCATTCAGTTTGTTCTCTCTTCCCTGGATTTTCTATTATAGGCATCCAGTTCTCCTCAGAATAGCGTATGGGAGCAGGCCTGGACTGATAATCTGTGTTTTCTGCAAGTACCAGAGAGGCTGATGTAAGTTGCCATAAACAGTTACTATTTATTAGGCTGGTAGGGCTGTTTGAGCCTCTGTGTACCTTTAAATACCAGGACCAAGTTTCAATCTCAGTACAGGCCTGTGTGTGTGTGAATCAATAACATGTACAGAGTAACTCAGAGGCAGAACTACCAAGGGTGCAGTGGGTGCGATCTCACCAGGGTCCGCACCCCCTTCGGAGAGGGGGTTGCTATGCCTGCACCTGGGCCCTTGCGATAATAGTTCTGTTACTTGAGTAACCACTAGTAGTGCTTTATTGTGTGTCTGCACAACATGTTTCAGGCAGTACAGGCCCTTTTTCAAGTGTACATCAGTTCTATAGTATACCTCCAAACAACAGAGGTCTCTATAAAACTATATTGCAGAGAAGCACATGGGTAAAACCATGTTTCATGTAAATAAACCATTTTTATAAGAATATTTTTTTTGTGTAGAAATGTAAAGGTTTTTGTGTTAGTCGGCTTGGCTGGGTCCTTTTTCAGAGGGAGGAGTAGTTCCCGGAGGTTATAAAAAGGATACTCCCATGTGTTCCCTCTCTTTCTGGTACACCAACTCACTGGAGGATGTGGTGTGTGGCTGGGCCTGAGGTGAAGGTACGCCTAAGTATAGAAGCAAGCGTAAGGTCAGAAACTGTAATAGGTCACTATAGGAGTGACAGATTGGTTCAAGAAAGTTAGCTAAGGCTCCAACAAGGAGTTTAGTGATGGTTTAGTACCCTGTGGTAACAAGACTGCCAGGTTAGGGACTCAAGTGGTTAGGCTCTTGGAGTGTAAAACCATCTGTAAAAATCGCCTTCAATGGGGATTGTGCACCAAAAGCAGGCAAGGCAACTCAATTCAGAAAGCTGACTAAAAAGGGATCAAACGTATCACTGAGTAATATATTTGTATAAATGACCTGCTGCCACTACTTGTTCGTGGAGTGTACCATCTGAGCATGCACCTTGAATATGTAATTAACCAATGAGAAGTGTACCACCAGTTAAATAAATAGTTTGGCTGTTTTAAAGAACCACTGGTTGATCGCTATTTGATCAAGAGTGATTACTGTGTGCTTACACCAGTGGTAATCCGTTCCTCTATCATAAGGGGGGTCCCACCTGAAGATAAGAAGTCTAATTATATTGTGCCTAGCAGGAGTTGCTGGGAGTTGGACCCAGGGCCAGAACAAGGGGTAGGCAGGAGAGGCACGTGCCTAGGGCTCAGAGGTGGAGGGGTGCCTAAAACAGTACCTCTTCTGCCACGTTGCCCCTAGTTCAGACCCTTGTTTCCCTGTGGCAGCAATTTCTTCTTCCGGGACGTGTGTGTATCTGCGGGACATGCACAATCTACTGCCCAAGCATGCACACTTGCTGTGGCCCTAGGCAACCTGGCAGGCCACAGTGCCGGCTCTGTGCGCGCTCGACTGCGCATGCGTGAGATTTCAGTCCAGCGCGCATGCGTGACATGTGTGCGCGCATGCGCCGAAAAGCATTTATGCACAAGACACCAGCGGCAGTCGGGGAGAGACGGGACCAGACACGGGGTAGGCGACAGAGCAGGTACGTGCCTGGCGCCCCCCTCAACTTTGCGCCCCAGGCACGTGCCTACTCTGCCTACCCCTAGTTCCGGCCCTGCACGCTTGGCTTCTGGACATGTCCGTGTGCTTGCACACATGTGCATCACGAGGGGGCGATGAAGTTGGCCGGGTTGCCTTGGGCGCCTGGCCGACTTGGCCTGGCTCTGGTTGTGAAAACAATATATAGCTTACAAAATGCAGCCCAATAAAAAATGTCAGTCTCTTAGAATATTTCTTGCCGACCCCTTCACAGTCTCAACCGTATATGAATCCAAAATCAAGCATATATATACCCCCAGAAAGGGATATGTATAAGAAGCGATCAGCGCTTGTGGCAACAGAAATAAAAAACAGACATAGCGCAGTATGTTCACAATGTGGAATATCACCCCGTGCGTGCACTGGATGGTAAGTGGATGTGTTCTTCCCTTCTCCTTTAAATGACCACTTATAGGGGTATAGAGTGGCAATACAGGTGGACAGAAGAAAAGAAAAGTATTTTTTCCTGTGAATTAAAATGTATATTCCGAAGATGCAGATGCCTCCACCTTATATATAAAATGCCTACTTACAAACCACTACTGTGGTATGATGTATTTAACATGAAGCTCTTTCAAGTTCCTCCTTCAGCGCTCACCACTCCTTCCGAGTTCCCCAGCAGGAATACAAATCGATAATAGTATAACACCGTTTATTTAAAACATAATTAAAAACAATTAAAATTCTCACTCACATTTCCCTTGCGGGTTTTTGCGCATTGAGTCCAAACAAAAGTCTTTCTGGGGTCCCCCAAGGACAATCCTGTCCGCTCACTGGTAACGCCCAGCTGTAAGCTGGTAACACCCAGCGAAACGCGTTAGGCATAGTTTGGGGGACATAACAATCCAGACCAAGGCACCTGAAGTAAGCTGACAAGAACTTGGAGTGAGCGGACAGGATTGTCCTTGGGGGACCCCAGAACGACTTTTGTTTGGACTCAATGCGCAAAAACCCGCAAGGGAAATGTGAGTGAGAATTGTAATTGTTTTTAATTATGTTTTAAATAAACGGTGTTATACTATTATCGATTTGTATTCCTGCTGGGGAACTCGGAAGGAGTGGTGAGCGCTGAAGGAGGAACTTGAAAGAGCTTCATGTTAAATACATCATACCACGGTAGTGGTTTGTAAGTAGGCATTTTATATATAAGGTGGAGGCATCTGCATCTTCGGAATATACATTTTAATTCACAGGAAAAAATACTTTTCTTTTCTTCTGTCCACCTGTATTGCCACTCTATACCCCTATAAGTGGTCATTTAAAGGAGAAGGGAAGAACACATCCACTTACCATCCAGTGCACGCACGGGGTGATATTCCACATTGTGAACATACTGCGCTATGTCTGTTTTTTATTTCTGTTGCCACAGGCGCTGATCGCTTCTTATACATATCCCTTTCTGGGGGTATATATATGCTTGATTCTGGCTCTGGTTGTACCCCTTGCCCGGGTTTTGGAAGCAGTGTATAGTAACCAGAGGAAGGTTAAGGCAGTCCCTGAACCAAGCACCTGTTACATTACTATTATGAGCCATTTGGCAATCCTTAATAGACAATTGTCATTTTAAGTACTAAGGGCCGCCTCCTGGGATCCTACAATTCACAGTGCACACAAACAAACCAAAGGCATTAAACCAGAAATGCTGCTCTTCTAGGGCAGTCCCCTGGACTTGCGCCTGTACCAAAAAGGTAAGCTCTGGGGAGCAGGGGGGGGCAGCATCGCAGGAGGCTCCTTAGGCAGCAAGGGGCAGAGAATTTGCCCATGGCACACATAAATGTTAGGTTACATCAGCCAATAAAGACCAGTTGATCTCTGAGGCAGCACAGAGAATATCATAAAATGGGTGCTCAAGGTAAGGGATGTGATAGGACAAAATATATATTTCATATGGTAGAATCAGTTGGTTAAGTATACATTTTTGGGGGTATAGTTTTCCTTTAAAGCCACACACAAGGTGCATGGCCTATATGAGGTTTTAAAATATTGGTGCAGAATGGAAATAATTCACACTTGAAAAAGGGCTCATACTGGCTAAAATATGCTGTGTGGGCACACAATAAAGTACTACTAGTAGTGGCTATAATTTGCAAGTTAAAGTGGATGTCTGGGTATAATCAGCTAACTAAGGTGAATAAAAAACATTTTTTTAACGTTTCAACTAATTTTATAATGTGTGGTTCTTATCCAAGGTGTAGTAAAATAAACCCCCTTTAATCCATTTATGCTTAAATATAGGCTTGTACCGATGTTCAGATTACTTAGAAAACCTCACAGTTACTATAAACATGTCTCCTCTTTACTCCATGGTTTTTTAGGGTGACTAGTGCCACTAGTCACCAACATTTCAAGAAGGGGCACATGAAGGTGAAGCTTTTATTTCGGTACACATACAGTAAAACTGACCCCCTGCTGTTCATGTCCTTCCAGACAATACCTACCTGACCAAAGTTGGGCACACAAGCCCAAATTTATTGGCACCAGCAGTTTTTCTGCCAATTTGTACAACAGCTTTTAGTACATAAGCGCAGATATGCTGTAGCTTTTCTGTGCATCATTTTGTTATTTACATCTCAACTCCTCTCTGGCATTTAGGGATGACTCTAGAATTTAAACACATTGCTCTACCTAGGATGCTTTATCATCCCAGTACATATATGTTCCATGAGAAAAATAGCTGCCACAACTGTTCATATCATTTATTGAAAGTACAATTATTAAACACAGCAGTGTAAGTAATAGCCAGTGGTGGGTCATTCACAGCAATATCATAATCTGCTAAGGCAAATACAACATGAAACAGCAACAAATAGAAACATTTTTAAGAATGTAATGGTAATCTCAAAAAGGTGATCTCTATTTATTATGCTATTAACCACCAGTTTAAATAGGGACATGTATCCACTTACTTTTGTATGTAGTAAGACACTGAGAATTGTATTTCACAATATAGATAAAAGGCGTTTTGGCTTATTAAATGCACCCTGTTACACCAAGGCAAAACACACAATCTATACACACAGTACAGTTAGCAAATGGTTGTATATTTATACATTTACTAGAAAACATACTACAAATAAGTTCTGTAGGCCACATTTTAAGCACTGTAACAAAACGAGAGATTTTATTGAAAATAAAGTGCGTTATACAAAAAGATTATCAGAGACAGTTTAGCCTTACTCAAGTTACAATATGGCTGCACAAAATCAGCTAGCACTAGTGTACTACAGGTACAATGGTGAATATTGAAATACTATAGACTGTAGGCTTTTAATCATCAACCAGCATAGCACTTTAATAACTCCAGGAAATATCCTCAAAATAGAATACCTTTGCAAGACTGCACAAAAAAACATATACAAACTAGTAGAGGGAATGATTCATAAACATAGGTGTTAAACTACAACAACGCAGTTATCCATAGCAACCAATCAGATGATTTCTTTCATTTTCTAACATGTAGTAGAATTTTCAGTGCTGATTGGTTGCTGATTTCAAACTGCTGATTGGTTGCTGCTGACTATTTAAGAAGTTATGTTTGGAAGTAAGCCCTAAAGAGCTGGAGAATATTGTCTTGTGATCACACGTGGGCAATTCTTGTACCATTCAAGTAATGTACTCAAGGCAAGTTTTGTATGGTGTTTGTTACCCGTTGCAGTAATTGTGTTACTTTGCTGTAGAAAAGTACAGTATTGCAAAGTACAATACACAACTATATTGTAGGTGAAAGGTAAATAGTGTTATTCAGATAGGGAATATAAAGTTGCAGAAATATACCAAGGCTAAATGTGAATGTGTACTCTAGATTTATACCCCAGTGTGTGTCTAGGCTTATTGGTATATATTTGTCAATTTATGTTAAGCTTGTTTTAAGGTAACTGGGTTGCTTGAATGTACCCTTATACTGTATGCCTCAATTAAGTAAATAGCAGATACAACAAGCATTGACTTTTGTGAATCAAAATTGAAGATATATTTTTTTTTGGTGAATGTGCTTATAAGCAATAAGCAAGGCAGTGTATGAATCAAGGCTCTAATGTAAAAGTAACTAGACACAAATTTTGAGCTTCTTTTAAAACTTTTTCTCCTCCCTGCCCCTAATTTGCAAATTAGGATTCAGATTTGGTTCGGTATTCAGCCAAATCTTTCATGAAGGATTCAGGGATTTGTCCGAATCCCAAATGGATTCGGTGCATCCCTAATAAATATGTAAAATGCTGTCATTAACCCCATTTAGATTGACAGCTGTGGAAAGGGAAACAAACATTTGCTTTAAATATTTAAAAGATTTGAATTTATTAGGCCTGTTGAGACCTGAGCTGCCTATTAATATCCCATATTCCAAAAGTCCTTTGATACATGTTATTTTAACTTGACATTTTGCATCAAAAAGATAAAATATTTTATAAGTATGCTGTCAATAAATGTTTGTAATGTAATGTAAAGACATTTCAGTTTAAAATAATATAAACCACAAAGATATGATTTTACAAATGATTTTATGCCTTTAAGTATAACCACACATTAATACCCCAGAGCAATGTCACAGCCTCACTTATTGTTTTGATAAACAATATAAGATGGTGGTTTGCAGCTATAGTGCCTAAAAGGTTATCTGCCAATATTAGCAATTTATTTTAATGGAGGTGAAACTACATTAAAGGCAAGTGGTGTTTTTATTCCCTGTATTTTGGTTATGGCAATACTATTTAAGGCTAGCCAGACATACTAATCTGATGGTCTAGATCAGTGATCCCCAAGTAGTAGCTTGTGAGCAACATGTTGCTTACCAACCCCTTGGATGTTGCTTACAGTGGCCTCGAAGCAGGCGCTTATTTTTGAATTCCTAGTTTGGAGGCAAGTTCTACAGGTCCTACCAAATAGCCAATCATAGCTGTTATTTTTCACCCCAGGAACTTTTGGCATCCATGTGTTCCCTAACTCTTTTTACAATTGAATGTGGCTCACGGGTAGTAAAAAGGTTGGAGCCAAATGAATGCTAGTGACTTGTGGCCCGATAAACAAACTACTTTTCGGAAGTTATTTTCTGTTTGAATATATTGAGCAACCCTTAATCTATATGGTTCAAACTTTTTTAAAATAGGAAGAGGCAACAGTGTTTGCTTCTTTGTATCTTCCAATTAGTAATGTATGCTTACTTTCCCTTGCTTCTATAGGGGATGCATCTCTGAAGTTTGATGGTTAACAAAACTCTATACTTCACTGTCATAAATATATAAAATACCAAGGCAGGACAAGTTTTGCACATGAGAACATTAGAGCCTGTAGAAAGCATTATCTTGCCAACTGTTTTCTATTAAATTAAATTATCAAGTCTATAGACAATATCATAAGCAAAGCATGGATAACAGAAAAACATACTATGCAAAAAAAAAACTTTATTCCCAAACTCTTTTTAATGGTGAGCTATCATCCATATCTGTAGAATATATATGTATATACCGTCAAGGAAAACAAGCTGATGTACCATGATTTCGATATAAGTCCCCCCACAGTTTTAACTATTGATTCTCAGTAATGATCTGTACTATAAATGGTACTGTACCCTCTATGACCATTTAAATACAATGGTATCCTTTTGGTTTGAGGTTTGGCTAAATCTCAGTACTGTAAATCTCAACTGCATATGCGCAAGTTGGCATTGAGACCCGAAAACGAAATGAAGAGACGTGACGAGATGGTGACCGGGAGCTCCGCTGCGCTTCTCTGCATTTAAGAGTCAGATTTTTTTTAAATATTTTTATTTACAAATGCACATCACAGAGAAGATGGGGGGGGGTAATTCCAGGAAGTTTAGGGGCTTTTGGTATGGGGGGTTTAGTTCTCCTTTAAGTTGCATGACAAGTGACGTTGTTCACAGATGATGCCGTTGTTTTATGTCAAACTGCAAATTTGGGTTCAGATTTTTTTGCTGATGTGTGAACACTGTCTTTAGTTAAATTATTGACATATTTTATCACCTATCATTTTTCAAACCATGGCAAACTTTTGCTATGAATTGTTATCACTAAATGATTAAATATCTAACTATACCTGTTCTTCCAAAAAATGAACATAGGATTGGTTGTCTCTCTTTTCCAGGTACCTAAAAAGCACTTTTTTATACATCTCACATACGGTAGGTTAATAGCACCTGTTGCATTCACTCTGCTATGCACCATGTACTCAATAAAAATTGTCAAGGGCAGAGATATGACAACAGCAAGTAACCAATCAGCTTCTTGCAAGTTATGCTATCATGGGACAGATACTCCTCTGTTCAAGTTTCCTGCTGCTTTTATTCCCACATGAACAAGTTCATTACTGTTGGATAGATTAGGACATAGGATCTTTTACATCACAGTGTAATAGGGCTCTCTAGACAAACACACTGAATAACGGAAACTCAGCATTATTAGGCTGCAGGAGATCAACCAGAAAACATACAGTTCCGGAAAGACCTTCATAAAGACTGTAAATGCTTTCAATGGTACAGGATCCAGCTTTGAATTCATCTGAAAACAGGAACTCAGCAAACCTAAAGATCAAACAAATACATGTTAGACTTGTTAATTATTTCAGAATTAGTAAGCAATGTATTGTTGTCTCTCTATGAAAAATCAATGATATATAATAGAAGCAATTCACTGTTAAATGATATAAGACCCATAAGTAGTACAGTAGCCAGGTATTTATTGTTGTGTTGACTCTCTAAAACCCATACATAAAGAGGGTTCTAGGACCTCTAGGTAATAGCTGCTGTAAGCAATTTTATTATTGGCTCTCAAAGAGTCATAAGAAAAAAGTATAAGCAATAAGGTGCTGACTGAGGGGCCTGTATTTAATACTGTCTGTAAGCAATTGATTGTTGACTTTGTATTTTTTTACTTTTTACTGTTGACTAAGACCTTTATGCAATAGCTAAGTGTAAGCAAACAATTGTTGGCTCTAGGACCATTATATAGTAGCTACTGTAAGCAATTTATTGTTGGCTAAAGCACCTTTATGCAATAGCTATTGAAAGAAAGGCGTTGTTAGCTGTCTCATGTATCCAGCGACATTATGAAATACCCGCAATAAGCAACTGTTATGATCTGCTGTAAGCAATTTGTTTCAACCACTTTAACCAATGTCAAAATACATAAGTAAACAATTAACTTATGGTTATATAAGACTAACATGTAAATTATACATTTGTGACTTTCACTGACCAATGAGCAAAAATGACCTTATACAATGAATTAACTCTTAATTCTTATTCATACCACTCAAGGGACTGTTTATACTAACTGTAGGCAATTCATTATTGTCAGTATAGGGGTTGTTCACCTTTAAATTAACTTTTAGCATGATGTAGAGAGTGATATTCTGAGACAATTTGCAATTGATTTTCATATTTTATTATTTGTGGGTTTTGAGTTATTTAGCTTTTTATTCAGCAGCTCTCCAGTTTGCAATTTCAGCAATCCGATTGCAATTATATTACTGAGAGACTGGAATATGAAAAGAAGAGGGTCTGAATAGAAACATAAGCAATAAAAAGCAGTAATAACAATAAATGTGTAGCCTTACAATGCATTTGTATTTTAGATGGGGGCAGTGACACCTATGAAAAAGCTGACTTTAAAAACTATAAAAATGAAGGCCAATTTAGAAGTTGCTGAGAATAAGCCATTCTATAACATATTTAAATTTAACATTAAAAACTTTGATTTCAAAATATTAATCTACATTAAAAGTTGCCTTTGGGTCATGTTGCTGATTTTGTAATTGCTTCAAGTAATTGCTACTTGAAGTTCCTAAACCTGACTGTTTTGCCAACCTGACTGTCTCTTCTCAGCCTGTCCGTTAGAGTTTCTAATACTAACAGACTACTGCTGCACAAATATGGCAGCCCCCTCCTAGAGGAACATGGGGGTAAGAAAGGTAATGCTAAAGCATCACACAAATACTTTTATGGCAAAATTATAAATAGCATTCCAAAACAATGTTATATTGTATATATGATAAATACAAAAAAAAAAAAAAAAAAAGGTTATTTTCTGGTGTCAATATCTCTTTAAAGGTGAGCAACCCCTTTAAGAGTTGCCAGCTTTACAGAAGAGTTGATTATCTGGAGCATTTAAATGAAGTACACTTATACATCTTCTCAACATCACTGACCTTTGTGCTCTGTAAATGTATTTTGAGTTGCCTGTAAGTCTATATAGCAAAAGAAAAACATAGGCGCTGCCTGCAACTCCATGGCAAATTCCTGGGCCTTTCTTGAGCAGTCCCTTTTGCCACGTTAGCTCTCCACATCTGATGCACTTGTCCAGGTAACAAGGTTTCCGGGTAAGCAGGTATGCTTTGGCAAACAGATATGCAATTCCTAAAACAGCAAGAGAACCATTAACTCTGGAATGAATGAACTGAAAATGAAAAAAATACTATTTTCTCAATACAACATAAATGACTTATTCTAGGAAATACATAGGTAGCAAACCATGAAAACGGCTAGTAAATAATTAATATTGACACTGTTACTAATATTATATTATTATAATAAAAACATGCAGATTATTAAATAGATAGTAGCGTAGGTTTGTGTATGTATGGGCTTTTCTTTGAAATTTTATACCAATGATCTTTTCGCTATTATTGTGACAAGATACACACAATGTCACAAATACTGTAGAACCCAGTTATTAAAATGCCAACCCCAAAGCCAAGCAGAGAGATATTTTTTGGTCCAAGGATCCCCCATCCCTTCAATATACTATACTTTCCACTTTTCACAGTTCCACAAATGTACAGGAAAATATAATAAAAGTCACAAAGTTTGCGTCAGCACTAATAACACATATCAATTAACCAGCAGGTAGCATTTACTGGTCATTTAATTATTAACATGTATTTATATAGCGCCAACATATTGCGTAGCACTTTTAATTGAAAGCAAACATCTGATTGGTTGCTATTGGTTAATAGACCTAGTGCAAACTTTGTGACTTACATGACAACACCCAAGGCATTACTGCAGCTATTTCAGCAGGCTTGTTCTGGGTTGTCAGTCCCTCTCTTTGTTAAATACTGCTCTTTATACTTTATTCTCAAATGTATAATTTCTATAGGCTATTTAATGTACTATATAGTGACCCTGTACACTTTCTGTTAAAAAATTAGGCCCATCTTAAGACTACTCTTCTTTGATTATGCTCAACACACACACAATTGTGTGATAATCAAATGCATATACACACAAGTCACTTGGCAAATTCTATACTGAAAAGCTACATTTAGAGCCAACAGGGTACAGCAGGTGGAATGACGTGTCTTCTGAAAGTGCTACAATTTCAGACTAGGAACTTCCTTCTGTAAGAAATAGGCATACATGGGTAAGCATAAGCCTTCCAGAAGTTGACAATTTACATTTTCCAGTGTTTGACCAACCAATGAAGTTTATACCTTGCCACAACAACCCCCCCCCCATATCATAAATATACTTCCTTGGTTGGTTGTGACTGTTCTCTCTACCAATAATAGTTTGGGCCTGCTCTTCCCTTTGTCATTAAAACTGGTAAAGCAAGTATTTGCTAAAGCAAGTATTTAATAAAACTTGAAATCCTTACATACCCGCTTGAGTGGGATAATGGGAAGAAAATTCTACAGTCACCTTAAATAAGACTCAATTGTGGTTAGCTGCTAATGGTTACTACCAATGTTTAGGTTTGAGGGTGCTACTTAATGTCTTACTTCAAATATCAATATGTTCTAACCTGGGGCACCATGACACCAATGTACAAGCTCATTCTCCCGTTCTATCACTCCCCCTAATTCCGGGGGCCAATTACAGTTCTGCTCCTGGTTTACCAAAAAGTCCACACTCTCCCAAACAAGGTCCCGATCTGCAGGTTGAAGATAGTCCTGATAGGACAAAAGCATTTGCAAAACAGATGATAGCCCATGTGCTGCACCTACAAAACCAGACAGAATAAAATGGGGCAGAATAAACATGGAAAAATAGCAACATATTTTAAGCAATTTGCAGGTATACATTTACATATATATGCTTATACATTGTATACATACCCACCCCATAATCTTAATTTGGGAAAGTATTGAATTGAGACTTGAATTAAAAGATGAACTGGAAATACCTTTCTAAAAACATAAAATAAGAAAATAAATGTACATTACACTTGTAATATTTATTTTAGACAGATTCACGGGATGAACAAAATACAGTGAAGAAAGATACAAGAGAGATAGCAAGATGACTGACTGACAGACAGACTGACAGTTGGACAGACAGATTATATAGACAAACAAACAGTAGATATATTGAAGTGCAGCAAAAGCTAATGATAAGAGGCACAATGAAAGCCCATGATTCGTATGTTCACTTCAGCTCACCTAAATATTCTGTTCCATAATAAGAGTACATAAGAGGGAATGGTTTTCTTTTTTTCTTTGAATAATGCTTCCCAGATTCCAAGATGGCTTGGCAGATTGATTTCATCTGAACTGGAGTCAATACCTTTAAAGGAAGATATTGTGTTGTTTAATTAAGAACTAGCAAATTATTTTAATTTTGGTTATGCCTGTATGCAGATATGCATCCCTTGTATATATATTATATATTGGTTAGTTGGATATACGTTACAGCTCCCTTTGGGGATATTGTCAAGCTTATCTTTTTTAGTGAAAGTCAATATGGTAGCTACCATTCATACTGCCATCCATACAGTATTAATAAATGCAAATGTTTTGTAATCTATGCCCTCAATAAGATATACCAAATGAATCCAGCTGGTGGCACTGGGATTGAATATGGGCCACACCCACCCAGGTTGCTGAGACATCTTTGTATGACATTTTGATAGAATATGTAAACAAATAAATGGTATACTGGATATTCAGTGAACTACTAAGCTAGACCAATAGTCCCACAGTGTTAGTAAAAGTAAAGCACTAAATATGAAAACGTGTAGGAATAAAGTTCAATGTAATCTTTGTAAGATAAAGATATAAATAATACAGGTATGGGACCTGTTATCCAGAATGCTTGGTACAGGGTGGGGCCAAGCTGACTGGGCACCCTAAACAACCCTGCCTGACCATGACTGCACACATGTGCAGTAACAGAGGGGAGGTTTAAGGAGGGGAGGGAGAAGGAGAGGGGAGGAGGGTGGGGAGAGCTAGAGAGGGTAGCGAACATGGACTAGGGGTAGGCAGAAGATGCTTAATACATACCTGCCAAGCTATCCCTTATCGTTGTGTCCTAGGCTGATGCCTTTTCTGCCTACGCCTAGTTCTGGCCCTGGCTCAGAACCTGGGGTTTTCCGGATAATGGATCTTTCCATAATTTGGATCTTCATACCCTATGTCTACTATCATGTAAACATTAAATAAGCCCAATAAGATGGTTTTGCTTCCAATAAGGATGAATTATATCTTAGTCTGGATCAAGTACAAGGTACTGTTTTATTATAACAGAGGAAAAAAAATAGGAAATCATTTTTAAAATGGAATGAAGACGCAGCCTTCCCATAATTTGGAGCTTTCTGGATAATGTTTTTCCAGATAATGGATCCCATAACTGTATATGAAAAAATAATTTATGCAAACAAAATATCAACAAACAGATGCTCTTAGTGCAACAAAGGCCTATGCATCAACATTGCCTTGTTTGCAGCTATAGTTTGTCAGCTTGTATGAATGTTTAACTTGTCTGCTTCCTCAACCTAAAAATATTTTCCTGCTGCAGCCATGCTGTTTGTCAGCGGTTCATTGCAAATTGCTGACTCATACTGGAATCAGCCAGTTAGAGCAGCTGAAATTCTTCAGTAAGTGACATCAGGAGCATGTTGTTTGGCTGCAGAGCTAACAAATGAACCATTAAATACTGAAACAATGTCCTACTAGACATACTGTAGGGTATGAAGATACCAAATTATGGAAAGATCCCTTATCCAGAAAACCCCAGGTCCACAGCATTCTGGATAACAGGCCCCATACCTGTACACCTTTTATTACATTTTTCCAATAGTGTTTGTATCATAAAATGCAATACTATTATTGCAATTCATAAAGTAGGCTTAAAAAACATTCCATACAATTTATAATAAAGAACAGCTAACCCATTTAATAGCAGTATTATATCTAAACAATTTAGAAACAATTCAGAATGTTTGGACATGAATACAAACAGGCATAAAGGTCTTAGGAATGATTGTTATTCCGTTTTCTGTAAATCTAGTTTATTTCCTGGTGTTTAATCCTGATCCCACAATTTGAAATGTAATTGGATGAACTGTGCCAAATATGTAGTTTTCATTCTAGGCATGCGGCGCAGAAGAGTTCAATTAAGTGCTATCACTGGGAGCATCTGCCTGCAGGTTTGTTATCTCTACAGAACACTCACCAACAGGAAAGCAATGCTTATTAGCAGCTAAATATATCCCATCATATAAATATAACTGCCTTCTAATTCTTCTGGTATTCCCCTTCTCGTGATCATTATGGAGTAGTATATTCTACTGAAATTATTTTTTTGTTATTACCTGATACTGAAAAGTTTTAACTAAAGGCAAATAATGGCCAATTTTAATTTGGTTTTTAAGGTTAAAAGTAAAGTAAAACTGTGTTTTCCACTAATCCACTATGTTGTTATTTTTATATAAATATAAGTCAATCATTTCTCTAAAAAATATTCAGGCATATATATCAAAGGGTGAGAAAGATTAAATAATGTGACAAAGGAACAAGCATGTTTATCAAAAGATGGACTCACTTTCATCCAATAAAAATCTGCATCTAATTAACTATATTAGAAACATTTTTTTATTTTGCACAGCCTATCTATTTACCCAGTTTTTATTTTTACACTGAACAATTCCTTTTAGATTTTCCTTGTGCTTTCGAAAACTTATTTCAGCACTTAAAGAGATACTGACGGCAGAAATTAAACCTTTTTCACATCAATCATAACATTGTCTTTGCATGGGTTGCCATAAAAGTATCTGCCCAATGCTTTTACATGACTCATCTGATCCCCCATGTTGCTCTATGAAGGGGCTGCCATATTTGTGTAGCAGTAGCCTCTGTTAACATTAGAAATTTTGCAGGTTGACAAAACAGTCAGGTTTAGAAATTTCAAGTGACAATTGCTTACAATTACTTATCAGTGAAAACTCAATCAATGTGACGTATTGGTAGTGACTTAATTATTGTGAGGGGCACATTTACTTTGCTCGAGTGAAGCAATAGAATAAAAAAAACTTTTTTTGGCTACTTCGACCATTGAATTGGCTACTTCGACCTTCGAATAAAAATCATTGAATATTCGACCATTCGATAGTCGAAGTACTGTCTCTTTAAAAAAAACTTTGACCCCCTACTTCGCCACCTAAAACCTACCGAGGTGCAATGTTAGCCTATGGGGAAGGTCCCCATAGACTTTCCTATGTTTTTTTGGTCGTAGAAAAATCGTTTCATCGATGGATTAAAATCCTTCAAATTGTTTGATTCTCAGGATTTAATCGATTCGATCGAACTAATTGCTGTAAATCCTTCGACTTCGATATTCGAAGTCGAAGGATTTACATTCGGCAGTCGATTATCGAGGGTTAATTAACCCTCGATATTCGACCATATGTAAATCTGCCCCTTAATGTACAGAAATATGTCAAAGAGTAATTTTTTAAGTGTCAGTGGGCATTTTCAAAAGACATTGGGGCTCATTTATTAACTTCACGCACTGCAAATATCCATAATAGTCTTTTGAATATGGGTAAATCACAAACTGTGAAAATTTAATAATGCATTTGAGTTACGCCATGATTTTTTGTGACAGAGAAAATATTCAGAAAAATATCAGTTTTGCAAATTGCGAATTGAAATTACTGTTAACGATATTCTTACGCACAACAACCACGCACAGCAGCTGCATTCACACAAACACCTGTCTTAGTTGTGAGCCATTTGTGAGAATTTATTGTGCAATGGGAATTCACAAAAACTGGAAAGACAGACACAGCAGCACAATATTTTAGTGTTCAGGAAAAACAAAGGCAATACAACCATTTTGGAATAAATATGCACTGCACAAATTTTATAAATGAACCCCGGTGTTGTTTTAGAATATATAGGTATGGGACCTGTTATCCAGACAGTTTGGGACCTGGGGTTTTCTGGATAATGGATCTTTCCATAATTTGGATCTTCATACCTTAAGGGACATATTTATCATGGGTTGAATTTCGAATTTGAAAAGCTTCGAAATTCAAAAAGTCCAACTGAAATTTGAATCATACGAATCGAAGTAATAGCGCATTCGATCGAAATCGAATCAAAGTTTTTCCAAAAAAAAGTCCACCAATTGACTCCAAATAGGTTCTAGGAGGTCGCCCATAGGCTAAAACAGCAAATCGGCAGGTTTTAGATGGCGAATGGTTGAAGTCAAATTTATAAAGAGACAGTACGTGATAAATGTCGAAATTCAAATTATTTTCAAATTCAAATTGAATTTGGACTATTCCCTAGTCAAAGTACACAAAAAATAGCTTGAAATTTGAATTTTTTGAAAACGAAAATTCACCTCGACCTTTGATAAATCTGCCCCTAAGTCTACTAGAAAATCACAAAAACATTAAATAAATCCAATAGGCTGGTTTTGCTTCCAAAAAGGATCAATTATATATAAGTAAAAGGTTCTCTTTTATTATTACAAAGGATATATATATATATATATATATATATATATATATATATATATATATATATATATATATATATATATACACACACACACATACATAACTGGCAGAAATATAAATTATGGTAATAATTGTTAATTGCATGTCTTTAAAACCTTCCAAATATCAGGTAGATTCGACAACTAAACATTTGTAAATGGTAATAAAGTTTGCAATGTTTTTTCCATAATAATACAGATTTGTAATGTTTGTCATATAACCCTTATAACCATATTTTCTCAATGTCTACATTAGACTTAGCACCAAAGAGAACAGAGCTAATTTAGTTTGCAACAAGTCTGACTTTAACTGTGTAATTTATCCACAAGATGGCAGTGATCTCTCCTGCAAAGACACGCAGGGAAAACAAGCTGATCAATTAACTTCACAAACCCTATGGGGTCCATATTTACTAGCAATAGCATTTTGGATTTTTTGACAAATCACGAAAAATTCATGGTTTTCTCGTTTTTTTTTTAGAAAATGTATAAAAATTCAAGATTTCTCTCGAAAGCTTTTCATGCAAAACTTCGGCAAGTAAAAGTTGTCATGGTGCTGTACAAGTCAATGGGAGGAGCGCTGATCTTATTGGACCATTTTTAACCCAATCAGAATGTTTTTTTGGATTTTGCTATGCTACAAATTGCCCGGAAAACTCAAAATTCAGAGGTTTTCGTGGTATTCAGATTTTTTTTTTTGATTGCTCAGGGCATTTCTTCCTTTGTACTTTTTTATTTGGAACTTTTAATAAATTCATTGACAATCTTGGTTTTACAGTTTGTGATTTTTGTCGTGGTTTCAAAAACCTCTGAAACTATGAAAATCTGAACTTTAATAAATAAACCTCCACCTGTTGAAAATGATTTGCACAAAAGGACAAATAGCTAAAATGTTGTTTATTGCATAGATTTGCTCTCTCTGCCAGTCTCTATTTATGGGAATAGAACCTGTTACCAGGAATTACAAGTTCCTGCTTGTTATACGTGTCTTTTCTGGTTTTTAAAATCAACAAGACCTGATCTTTATCATGCCTTTCACATTAAACTGCTAGATAATGAAACTGCTTTCTGCCAGCCACATCCACCTCCAACATTTAAGTGATGAGAAATCAAACACTGCAAGGGGAGTTAATGGTACATAATGACACAAAAAGTACAAAAGATCAGGTCAATTTTCTTTCCTTCGTCACTTGAAAAAAGGGTAACTAAAGTCCAAATAAAGGTATTTCCTGTGCTACTGAAGGGACACAGTTTATCAAAATTTAAATATGCAAATGTATTCATGTATATTGTTCTGTCAACTTTTCAACTCATCTCGAAGGCCCTTGTGATTGTCAGTATTTCAGCTCTTCTCTCAGGCCTTCATAAAGGTCAGTTTTTCAGATGTTCTCTTAGTACTTTGTAATGTAAAGCTCAATGCTTCACCTCGTCTCTCAGGGCTTTGTGAAGTTCAATCTTTTACTCATTTTCTCAGGCCTTTGTGAAGATATTGTTATAAATGCAGAGGGCATTTAATATAACTTTAGGCTAGAATCAGTATATTTATACATGATAGCAAACGTCTTCTCCAATTAGGAGTGAGAGGATTCTGGGATTTTAGCTTCCCCAAAAGATTTAGCTTGCGGTTGGCAGACTTGCAGATTAGCATAGAGGCATCAGTGCTGGTAACTATTTTTAATTGTGTTCATAAAATGAAGTAGCTAAACTCTAATATCTATTGTATAATAGCCTAGTACTGCAGTCAGGACTGCATGACCCTAAATCTTGTTGTGTAGTTAGTTCTATTGCATAGTGCTGACCACTGAAAAAAAATCACAGTATTAAATAATTACTTTTATACATACCTGTACATAGCACATTGAATATTATTTCCAGAGAATCAGAGAGGAAAAATAAGGAATATGTATAATCCACGGATACATGAATAGCAACAGAAAATGTATGCAGTGGCAAGTACAGGTACACACCTGCATAATCTTCATAAGGGAATTCTATAAAACATATTATCCAGACTGTTTGCTGCAAACACTTCTAAAATAACTATTTTGCATATTGTAAAGCATTTCCAAAACGGCAGACAGGCTTGAATTTTGAAGTTAGCATTTGCATTTCCAGTGTTTATTCACTTAAATATTACTCACATAGGCTATAAGTTGCACTTAATTATTCATAAATCTGTGTATTTCGTACTGATATGAGATCCAAGTTGCAGAGCTTCTAAAAATGAAGCCTTTTAATAAACTATGTGTAAAGAAGTCTGACTAAGCTTTCAGGTATGTGGATTCAATTTTTGTGTGCTCCACAGTAAGGAGTAAATATTGGTAAAGATGCATTTTCCAAACAAGATCTTGCAGAATTGCTGGCTATAAAAACTCAGCAAGCTTTATGGCAGCACTGGACTGTGGTAAGCTTTGGGTGCCCTTCATCTTGGAAGGCACAGCCAATGTGGTGAAGGGCAGGGCTGAATCAAGTGATTTTTGCATGGAGGAACCTAAGTTACAAGGCCTAGGTAAAACTCTACCATAGGTTGTACTTACCCTATAAAGACTAAAAATACAATATGCCACTGTTAATATCCCTTTTCTGTTTTCCACTTTCATTTATATGAGTGGGAGCTAGCACAATGCTTATGTAGATGTACGTTTTTTGCATCATCACCGTCAATAGAAACTTGCCATGTTTTTTTTAAGTACAGGTATAGGATTTGTTTACTGGAAACCCATTATCCAAAAAGTTCTGAATCACAGAAAGACTATCTCCCATTGACTCCATATTAATCAAATAATTCTAAATTTAAAAAAAAATAATTTTCTCTGTAACAATAAAACAGTACCTTGTACTTGATCCAAACAGAGATATAATTAACCCTTATTGGAAGCATAACCAGCCTATTGGGCTTATTAAATGTTTATCTAGTAGACTTAAGGTGTGAAGATCCAAATTAAGGAAAGATCCATTATCCGAAAAACCCCAGGTCCAGCTCATTCTGGATTTCAGGTCCCATACCTGTATTGCGATTATTATTACTTGCACTTCATTGGGTTTTAATACATGAAATTGCCATTGTGTTTATTCTGCTATGGGTTCTGGGGTATTTATATGTGGATTTGCCACCGTGCCATCCTGTTATGGGTTCTAGTGTATTTATATATGGAATTGTCATTGTGCCCTGCTGCTATGGGTTCTGGGGTATTTATACATGAAATTGCCACTGTGCCATCCTGCTGTGAGTTCTGTGGGAATAATACATGAAATTGCCACTGTGCCATCCTGCTGTGAGTTCTGTGGGAATAATACATGAAATTGCCACTGTGCCATTCTGCTATGGGTTCTGGGTATATTTATATAAGGAATTGCCACTGTGCCATTGTGCTGTGAGTTTTGTGGGTATTTATATGTGCAATCCCCCTGTGCCATCCTGTTGTAAATTTTAGGGCTTTTTTTATATATGAAATTCTGAAAAAAAAAACTAAACTCACAAAACTCTCTCTCTTTCTCAAAAGTAAAGAAATTAAAATTAATTTACCTGGTATATAGTTTCCATGTTCCATCTAACTATTCAGCAGAAAGTTAGTAATTGGTGCTAGGTGTGCTGCAGTCACATGCTGTAACCCATACCCAGCAAACAGCCATATGTTGAATTACTGCATTAATAATCTTAATAGCATGTTATCCAGTGTTTTCAAACCTTAATGCCAGTCAGCAGCATCAAGGGCAAATAAGGTCTTGAGCTGTATTAAAAGGGGAGTCACGGGAGGAGGAGGTCATTCTTCCACTGTATAGAGCACTTGTAAGGCCCCATCTAGAATATGCCGTACAGTTTTGGTCTCCATCACTCAAACAGGACATTATTGAATTAGAGAGGGTACAGAGAAGGGCAACTAATCTGGTGAAAGGTATGGAAAATCTTAGCTACGAGGAAAGACTGGCCAAATTGGGGATGTTCATGCTGGAGAAGAGGCGCTTAAGGGGTGATATGATGACTATGTATAAATATATAAGGGGATCATATAATAATCTCTCTAATGCTTTATTTACCAGTAGGTCTTTCCAGCTGACACAAGGTCACCCATTCCGATTAGAAGAAAAGAGGTTCCGCCTAAATATTCGGAAGGGGTTTTTTACAGTGAGAGCTGTGAAGATGTGGAATTCTCTCCCTGAATCAGTTGTACAGGCTGATACATTAGATAGCTTTAAGAAGGGGTTGGATGGCTTTTTAGCAAGTAAGGGAATACAGGGTTATGGGAAATAGCTCATAGTCCAAGTTGATCCAGGGACTAGTCCGATTGCCATTTTGGAGTCAGGAAGGATTTTTTTCACCCTCTGAGGCAAATTGGTGAGGCTTCAGGTGGGTATATTTTTGCCTTCCTCTGGATCAACTGGCAGTTAGGCAGATATAATAATAAAAAAAAAAGTTGAACTTGATGGGCGTGTGTCTTTTTTCAACCTTACTTACTATGTAAGCAAATGTTGCCTCCACTGATATGGTTTAGTTTTCCTGAAAATTTGGTTAAAGCACATGGTAGAATGGGTGGAGTCTGAAGGGTGTGTACAAACAGTGGGCAATTTTGCACAGGCATACAAAATCATCATCTGCTACATAGGGCCTCCATAGACCAGGACACAGTTAAAGTACCTTGAATGGTATGGCAGATACATATCTTTGTTTATGCAGGTTTAGGTCACATTCATTAAACACAGTGAGCCAAGTAATTAGTAAAAAACCTGCATGGCTTCATAAAGTGAGAGTTAATGGCAGGATGATCATACTTCTTTAGATTCTTAGATTTAATCTGTGCCAAATATCAGTTAACAAGGTACGGCTATGGCCATATTTAATTATCAGTATGCCAAGCCTTCCATCATATAATGATATGCTGCCAATATAATTTTTAATGCAGATTCTAAATCCTCAAATTGATACATATGTGATGTATGAGTTATGAGTGATGTTTTTGCCCAGTGTTAACTGAACATGAGTCATGAATGGGGATGAGAGAGAGGCAGGTTTCCCACTGTTACCACAAATAGACATAAAAAGCAAAGAAAAAAAGAAATGTTCATTCAGCCTATGAATAAATTCCCACTGCGCAGTCTTATTCTGCCTTTCCCAGGGATTACAATGACCTTGAGACTCAGCTCAGGTTTTCTATTGCCAGAAAGCCACCTAAATTTAAACACAATTAAATAAAACGTTGTAGGAGTTGCTAAATATATATGATATGTATGAAAGAATACAATTATTATGTCCTTTCGCACTGTTTTGTATTTTTGCAATAACAGCATCAAAGTGAACATTCTACCTACAGTTGCACATAACCTTTATATTTGGTTCAATACACTTGTGCGATTGCATGAATCAATTCTTCTAAATCTAAAGATGTTTTGTAGCATTGTTACATGTGTATTCAGTGAGCTGTCTGCACTCTCTGCTTGGGCAAAGCCACAGGATAACTAATCTGCCAGTGAATAATTCTGAATGTCTGTTATCTGTAAGACCTGCAATAAGAATGGAATCCCTGGGGACTAACAGAACTATTAGCATTTCATTTCTCTATACACATAAGGCTTAATGGGGAAATAACAACATGTACAGTAATTCCAAATAAAATTCCAGTATATATTAATATATATTCATTTTAAATGTCCATTTGTATATGGAATTGCTGAAAGCAATTATCTGGCCCTTGTTATTGCCTCCATTGGCCAACCTGACTATAAAGATGCTCTCCTTCAACCAAGACTTTAATTCCCACAATGCCTTGCATGTTCTGCGTTGAGCAAACATGCATGATTTTACTATATGTAAGCAGGACAAGCAATGCAGATAATAGAAAGGGACTTTAAAAAATTACCAATTATAGGAAAGTTGCATAGCATTAACTTTCTTCCATACAACAATTATTTTGGATGGAGTCTTTAAACTGACGCTATGCATGTGAAAAAAAGACACATTTTTCCATGATTTTAACATTATTATTTTACCCACAATGCAGCTCTTTTCATGTGACTAATTGACTGTCACAATTGTGCCCCCTGTGTGAAACGGAACAGAACTGCATGTGTGCATTTTTAGAAATCTTACCATTGATAGCATAATTACTGACGCTCTTTATTAAAATGACATTTGCATTTGATTTTGTGGGTGCTAGTATGTTGCACCTGTTTGCTGCACAGTCTGCTGTGTGGACCCTGGAGTTGCTCAAGAAGGTGCACAACTGAGCAGAAGAAACATAACTATACAGGAGTGTGTTTTTAATAAGCAGAAACAAGCCCTTCAGTCTGTAATGACCTTAAGTAAGGAAAGTGGTTTGTTTACACAATATATTGTATACTATATTTATTCTGTGTTGCATGCGGCCTTTCCTAGAAGTAATGTCCTCTCTGAGCTTCCCACTGAGTTTATCCTTCCATTTGCTATCAGTTTGCCCGCTCTGTGCCATGTGTATGGGGGGATACTTTTGATCTTATGGATTTATTTACAGTACATTGGCCCATGAAGTCAGATGTTGGCTTATAAAGTCTTCTGCACAGCCCCAGAATCTTGCAGAGTTTATAGTGTTTATGTATTACAAATTTGTACAGTCTTCTAAGCAGTACTGTTCAGAATGTCTTTGTAATAAAATTACCTACGCGGCGGGGTCGGCTGCCGCTCCACCAGCAGGGACGCCCGCCGCATGGCTCTTCGGCGCCATCTTGATTCTCCTAGGGCGCGCGCGGCACACATGTGCGCCTCTTAAAGGTACAGGCGTGCTGGCGTGATTGCGCCATTGACGCTTGTTTTGGCACCAATTTTGAATGTATATAAGGCCCATTCATACTCCTAGCCAGTGCCCGTGATAGAACTTGTTTCTTGTGGTTTCCTGAGCCTAGTGCATCTGATCTGAATCTTTTCTGTCTGATAACCTGTGTTTGACCCTGCCTGTATCCTGACTACTCTGAACTCTGTATCCTGACCTTGGCCTGCCTATGACAACTCTCCTGCTTAACCCCTTGATTGACAACCCGGTTTGACCCTTGCCTGCCTGATGATTCTGATATCCGCCTGCCTCGACCCAGCCTGTCTGACCATCCTTCTGCCTAATCCTTTTGTACCGTAACCTTCGGCCCAAAAGACTTTGCTAACAGCCGTGCCCCTTCACCAGCCAGAACATCTCTGCCCCTCGTTAAGTCCAGGTGGCACCCAAGTAAGCTGAGGGCTCCTCCCGAAGCCCAATGGTGGTCACACTACGGGTGAAGCCGAGCCGAGACCAGGGTGCTTGGCATTTGTTCTGGTATCGGGTGCCAGGCCGTGACAGTCTTAAGGTGGCCATACACAGGCAGATTAAAGCTGCCAATATTGGTCCTTTAGACCTATTTGGCAGTTTATCTGCCCATGTGTGGGGGCTTCCGACACGTCTCCCCGATCGATATCTGGCCTAAAATCAGCCTGATATAAATAGGGCAGGTTTGATTTTTCCTGCGATCGAGAAATGCATTGGCTAGTTGATGTGGTCCTAGGGCCCATCATCACCCATTTCCGTCATTGTAATCTAATCATTTGGCCCTAGGGCTGAACATTCGGATTAACCTGATATCACCCTGCCTTTGGTGGGCACATCGCGTTTGACCACCTTTACCCTCTACTGTGACTTGATTAACCTTCTAATTGTCTACTACAAGAGAATACACATTCAATTTTACTTTCTATTTCACGTGTGAATCATACTCTTTTCCTGAATATGTGGATAAAATTGGCACACTAAGTTTTTCCATTGGTTTGGTAATATATGTGAAGTAATTAATTAATTAACAAAGTAATTTTGTTCCCTGCACTCTGTCCTCTTCTACACTTGGAGCAATGCAAGAAAGCTTTGTAAATACATTACAATGATAGATCAGACTATCTCTTTTGGGATTAAGTGTCAAAGTAAAGAAATTTATAATTTAGAAAAGCTATTGATCAGCAAGCCCTAAATAATCAATAGATTTTTTGTGAAGGTGACCTTTTTTCTGGGACAATTAGCCTTTTGCAAAATGGACATTCTGCATAGATAGTCGTAGATATAATTCTTTGCCTTCTTGTGAGATATTTCTAGTATCTGTTGCATACCTTGGGAAACTGTAATCATCTGTTGCAGGGTGTATTATATATATATATATATATATATATATATATATATATATATATATATATATATATATATATATATATATATATATATATACATAAGCAATGCAGAAGAACGTCACTCTTCCAAAGGTTTACTTTACTCAATGTTTCCGTCCCCATTAGGGACCTTCGTCAGGAATCAAACATTGCAACCCCATTCCTGACTAAGGTCCTGTCAGGGAGCCGGGAGCCCCCTCTGGGGAGTAGTCCGGATCTAGGAGGAAGCCCCTCAGGAGGGATCAGGGTCGTGGTATCCAGGGGTAAGGCAAGAGAGTAATCAAAAGTCCAGGCACAGGTCCAAAGGGCAGGCGGAATACAAACAAAGTTCAAGTCCAGGCGGGGGGTCTCTGGCAGGCAGGGTATCAGCGAAGTCCAGGTCCAGGCAAAGGGGTCACAACAAGAAATCAGGCAGAATATTAGCAGGGGAAGCAGCAAGGAAACCCAGGAATCACTTGGGGAACAGGATCCTATTTTCGGGCGCCATTTTGGCGCCTCAGGCGTCCTTTTAAGTTTGAATTTGGCGCCCTTGCGCCAGCGTCAGCGCGCCTGCGACCGGCGCACCGCGCTGGCGTCACCGCGCCGGCGTCGGAACCCACGTGGGTTGCCTGGGCGCCGCCATCTTGGATCCTTCGCCGCCGGGAGCGGACGCGACTCCTCGCGCTCCCGGCGGTCTTGACAGTACCCCCCCCTCACGGGGGGCCTCAGGACCACCGGGACTTGGTTTCTGGGGAAACTTGGAGTGAAAGTCTCTTACCAAACGAGGAGCATGCACATCACGGTGTCCCTCCCAAGAGCATTCTTCGGGACCAAAGCCCTTCCAATGGATGAGGTATTGAAGGGACCCTCTGGAGACTCTGGAATCAAGGATTCTCTCCACCTCGAATTCTTGTTGACCCTCCACAGAGATGGCAGGAGGAGGAGATTGGGCACCAGAGAAACGGTTGGAGACGGTGGGCTTCACCAGGGAGACGTGGAACACGTTGGGGATTCTCATCTCTGGTGGGAGTTGAAGTCTGATGGCTACTGGGTTAATTATCTCCAAGATGGGGAACGGACCCAGGAACTTCGGACCCAACTTGGGAGATGGCACCTTCAAGCGAATATTCCTGGAAGAGAGCCAGACACAATCACCCACCTTGTAGGGAGGAGAGGGCCTTCTATGGCGATCTGCGAAAGTCTTGTGGACTAGAGCACTCTTCTCCAGGTTAGACTTGGTTGCAGCCCAAATAGCAGACATATGGGCTGCCAGATCATCTGCCGCTGGGACATCCGACAACACGAAGTCCTGAGGAAAGGCTTGAGGATGCTGTCCATACACCGCCATAAATGGAGACCTTCCTGTGGAGGAATGACAAGCATTATTATGAGCAAACTCCGCCCACGGGAGGAGATCAGACCAATCGTCCTGGCAAAGAGACACGTGGTTCCTCAGGAACTGTTCTAAGGCTTGGTTCACACGTTCAGCTGCCCCATTCGTCTGCGGATGGTAGGCGGACGAAAATTGAAGGGTTATTCCCAAGTCTTTACATAGGGAGCGCCAGAACTTGGCGGTGAACTGGGTGCCTCTGTCGGAGACGATTTCCACCGGGAAACCATGCAGGCGGAAGATGTATTTAATAAAGAGTTGGGATAATTCCACCGCAGAGGGTAACTTCCTCAAAGGGATGAAATGGGCCATTTTGCTGAAGCGGTCAATGACAACCCAGATCACAGTATTCCCACCGGAGGGAGGAAGTTCGACAATAAAGTCCATAGAGAGGTGCGTCCACGGACGAGAGGGAACCGGCAAAGGCTGTAACAACCCGCTGGGGCGGGAATGGCTAGGCTTAGAAGTGGCACAGACATTACAAGCCGCCACAAAGTCCTTTACATCCTTGCGGATCTCAGGCCACCAGACTAGGCGCCTCAAGAGTTCAAGGGTCTTGGCTGGACCAGGATGTCCTGCTTGCCTGGAGCAATGGGTTTGTTGCAGGATGGCCAGGCGAAGTTCCGGAGGGACGAAGGCCATGCCAATCGGAGTATTTTGAGGAGCCGAGGACTGCCCAGCCAGGATCTGGTCGGCAAATTGGGGATACAGAGAGGCAATGATCTTGACTGGTGGAATGATTGGTTCCTGCCTCTCAGGGTCACGGTCCACCGGAGTGAAGCTACGAGACAAGGCGTCGGCCTTCCGATTCTTGGAACCTGGGCGATAGGTCAAAACAAAGTTAAATCGGGAAAAGAAAAGGGCCCACCTGGCTTGTCTGGGGTTTAGCCTCTTGAGGGACTGTATAAACTCCAGATTCTTGTGATCTGTGTAAATCTGGACAGGAATTTCAGAGCCCTCCAGGAGATGACGCCATTCTTCAAGGGCAAGCTTGACTGCCAAGAGTTCTCGATTTCCGACATCATAATTCTGCTCTGCGGAGGAGAACTTCTTGGAGAAATACGCACAGGGGTGCAATTTTCCATCAGTGGAGTGTCTCTGGGACAGGATAGCTCCGGCTCCGACTTCAGAAGCATCAACCTCGATGCAGAAGGGAAGTGCAGGATTGGGATGTCGAAGAACAGGAGCAGACGTGAAGGCCTCTTTCAAGGACTGAAAGGCTTCTATGGCAGATGGAGGCCACTGGCTGGGTTTACCCCCTTTCCGAATGAGGGCCAGGATAGGTGCAATGCGGGAAGAGAACCCCCGGATGAACTGTCGATAATAATTAGCAAATCCGATGAATCTCTGGATTGCCTTGGTACTCAGTGGGAGAGGCCACTCCTGAATGGCCGACACCTTCACGGGGTCCATCTCAAATCCCTCTGGAGAGATAATGTACCCTAGAAAGGGGATCTTGGATACCTCGAAGACACACTTCTCCAACTTGGCGAAGAGAGAGTTCTTCCTCAGACGAGAGAGTACCTCCTTCACCTGGGAGCGATGACTTTCAAGGTCTTTGGAGAAGATCAGGATGTCGTCCAAGTATACGACTACGAACCTTCCTAGGAGATCCCGGAACACATCATTAACAAACTCCTGGAAGACGGCAGGGGCATTGCACAGGCCGAAGGGCATAACGAGATATTCATAGTGCCCATCCCGAGTGTTGAATGCCGTCTTCCATTCGTCACCCTCCCGGATGCGAATGAGGTTGTAGGCCCCCCGGAGATCCAACTTTGAGAAAATCTTTGCCCCTTTCAGCTGGTCAAAGAGCTCGGCAATCAGGGGCAGAGGGTACCTGTTTTTCACGGTGATCTTATTCAGGCCCCGATAGTCTATACAAGGCCGAAGGCCTCCGTCCTTCTTCTCCACGAAGAAGAACCCAGCCCCTGCAGGAGAGGTAGAAGGGCGGATAAACCCCCGCTGGAGATTTTCTTGGATGTACTCCTTCATAGCGGTAGTCTCTGCAGGAGAGAGAGGGTAAGTGCGCCCTCTGGGGGGCATGGCTCCTGGCAGGAGTTCAACCGGACAGTCGTAGGAGCGATGAGGGGGAAGGAACTCTGCAGACTTTTTACAAAACACATCAGAAAATCCCTTGTAAGTGGAGGGCAAAGTCTTTAGTTCCGCAGTGGAGACATTCACCTTCTCGAGGGGTTTTGGCGGAAGGCAATGTTGCAGACAAAATAAACTCCAACGAGAGATCTGCCCAGTGGACCAGTCTATGGTGGGGTTATGTAGACGTAACCACGGAAGACCCAGAATTACTGGAGTAGAAGGACAGGGGATGATGAAGAGTGAAAGTTTTTCTTGATGCAGCGCCCCAACTTGTACAGATAGTTCCGCCGTGAACATAGTGACAAATTCAAACTCCAGGGGTTTGTCATCTATGGCGGTAATTCGCAGGGGTGAAGACAAAGGGAGTAGGGGAATCTTCATGCGTTCGGCAAAGAAGGCGTCCATGAAATTGCCATCCGCTCCAGAGTCGAGGAAGGCCCTTTCGAAGATAGTCCTACTTGCCAGGTGAATCTGCAAAGGAAGGAGAAGTCTGCGTGAATTTTCTTGACACTTCTCCTTAGGCCCTCGAGTAATGCCCCCTACATGAGAAACCAGTGACATACCTCGGGGTACAAAACTCTTGGCTTTGGCAGGACAGGCGTTGGCAAAATGGGAATGGCCACCACAGTACAAACAGAGACCTGCCATTCGTCTTCGAAGTCTTTCCTGCTCGGAAAGGTGAGCCTTTCCTACTTGCATAGGTTCCTCCAGGGGTGACGTGGACACATGAGTCACAGGAACAGCGGGAGCTTGCAGAATCGGCCTTTGAAAGCGAGGGGCCAACATGGGAGAAAATCGTCTGCTGCGCTCTCTCTCCACCTGGTGTTCCCTGAGGCGGGTGTCCACCTTAATAGATAGAGCGATCAGTCCTTCCAGGGTGTCAGGAGTCTCTCTGGAGACGAGATCATCTTTGATGCGGATGGATAGGCCTTGGTAGTATACGGCCTTGTAAGCGTCATCACACCAGGAAGTCTCCGCCATAAGTGTTCGGAAGTCTATAGCGTACTCATTGACACTGCGGTTTCCCTGCCGGAGCTGCAAGAGACGGGCAGGGGCGTTCGTGACTCGACCAGGAGCATCAAAGACTGTGCGAAAAGCTAGGAGAAAGTCTTTAACAGCATAAGTCACCGGGGAATTCTTCTCCCAAAGAGACGTTGCCCACTCCAGTGGCTTGCCTTCCAATCGAGACATCACATACCCCACCTTGGAACGCTCACTTGGAAACTGCGTGGGTTGGAACTCAAATTGAATTTGACACTGTGTGGCAAATCCCCTGCAGGCTTGTGGGTCCCCACTGAAGCGAGGGGGAGGTGGAATGCGAGGCTCACCTGTCGGGTAGCTTGTGTTCGTAGAGGCTGCCGCCATGGGGGGATCTCCAGTAGGTGTAGCAGCGGAGGGCGTAGATGGCACTCGAGCAAGCAGGATATCGAGTGCTTGCCCAATGCGAACCTGCTGGTTTTCGTAGTCCTCCATGCGGGATGCCAGTCCGCGGAGCGCTCGTCCGACATCAGGTGTGGCTTCCTCAGAAGGATCCATGGCCCGAAAATAATGTCAGGGAGCCGGGAGCCCCCTCTGGGGAGTAGTCCGGATCTAGGAGGAAGCCCCTCAGGAGGGATCAGGGTCGTGGTATCCAGGGGTAAGGCAAGAGAGTAATCAAAAGTCCAGGCACAGGTCCAAAGGGCAGGCGGAATACAAACAAAGTTCAAGTCCAGGCGGGGGGTCTCTGGCAGGCAGGGTATCAGCGAAGTCCAGGTCCAGGCAAAGGGGTCACAACAAGAAATCAGGCAGAATATTAGCAGGGGAAGCAGCAAGGAAACCCAGGAATCACTTGGGGAACAGGATCCTATTTTCGGGCGCCATTTTGGCGCCTCAGGCGTCCTTTTAAGTTTGAATTTGGCGCCCTTGCGCCAGCGTCAGCGCGCCTGCGACCGGCGCACCGCGCTGGCGTCACCGCGCCGGCGTCGGAACCCACGTGGGTTGCCTGGGCGCCGCCATCTTGGATCCTTCGCCGCCGGGAGCGGACGCGACTCCTCGCGCTCCCGGCGGTCTTGACAGGTCCCTATGGGGGACCAAAACGTTAAGCAAAATAAACCTTTGGAAGATAAATTCAGCAAGTCCTGTGAGTGCCATTCTTCGGCATTGCTTGTGTTGTTCTTTTAGCTCAGGCTCTCTCTCTCTCTCTCTATATATATATATATATATATATATATATATATATCGTTTGAATTATGCTTTAATGGATTATCTGTCAAGTGTTCTGCAACAGAATATCTTAAGAATCGAAGAAAACAAGGGTCTTGCATTAAAACAAGATACAGTATTGTCTATGAACCTTCTAAAAGGTAACAATTGACATTCCGTTCAAAATGTACATTAGGGTTCAGAGGAAGCCTTGGAATTGATATACATTTTTATATTTAGTGCATTCTGGAGAGTTTTGTTAAGGGAAGACAAAGTGCTTACAATCCAAATGGTAACTGACCTGCAAGTGTAGTAGTTTATTGAGAGAGAAACATTGGGCTTCATAATTAAAGCTTCAGTTTACATGAGCTCAAAGACTTCTCTGCCTCCAAGTTAGTGGGGTTTATTCACTTAGAATGCCTCCACCAATATAAGACAAACAAAATTCTTATGTGAAACGTCAACAAGCCAAATGCAAGGCTTATACGGACAGAAAAGGTGGTGCAAGAGAAGTGCACTTTTAGCCTGGATCTTTAGTCAGAATTAAGAAACCAGGAATACTGAAACAAGGACAATCTAAATTTACTACACCACTTGAAGTGAGATGCCAGCGAGGACCATACACATATGAACTGCAAGTCGTCTTGCTCCTGTTAGATATGAAGCTCCATTTGATGAAGGACATTTTCTTACTCCTGATGTCAACTGCAATAGGCCTGAAGTAAGTTAACCTATAAGGCGTACTGAGAGAATCAGAAAACTACCTGCATGGACCCAGGACTATGTGATGTGAATAATGTATATTATTGCTTAAAGATGCATTGTTGTTGTTTACTACATTTGCCCAAATGCTTTCCTACTATATGTAGTGTTTATACAAATGGCCTGTAGATGTCACTGTGCTTAAAACTATACTGTGCATACTTCCTGACAGTTTAAAAGTGATTTTGTAGTTATTGTTGTGTAATGCCTGCATGAGCCTGCTAATAAAGCACTGTTATACACTACTCATCCTCGGCTACCCAAAACATAACACTATACGCTAGGAAATATATACTGATACACTGTCCCTACCAACAAAAGCCAAATGATTACTCCCCTAGGACAGCTCACATATGCTGCATAGGGTTGTCCCCAAATGACAAGGTCTGAAGGGGATAGATTGAGGCTACCTCCTAAGTGTTACAATACTTTATATAAAGCCAGGGTCAGTGTGCCATATTCAGAAATGGTTATGCATTTGTGTGAAAATGAACTGCATCATTAGTTGTTTGCATATTAATAGCATGGGTTATGTAATAAAAGGCACTAACTTTGCTCAGGAGCAGTAATCCATAGCAACCAATCAGCAGGTAGCATTTACTTGTCACCTGTTTAAAATCAAACATTATATTGGTTGCTATGGGCAAACTTAGTGTCTTTTATTACACAAGGTGGGCTTCAGTAGTTACCAAAGTATCTATTTCCTACAGCTTTCTTCTGACCTTGACCTTGACCTTGCAAGATTTCATCATTTTCCATAAGGTATGGATTGAAATTCTGAATTTCACTGAATATTTTTGCGAAACTGAAAATTTGCAGTGGAAATTCATGCCGCAAGTCGCTGTGAGAATACACCCATAGACTTAAATGTATTCTGCTTGGAAAAAAAAAAAACACACACACACACACACACCCATAGACTTCAATGTAATTTGTATAGAAAAAGTAGCCAAAAAACCACAGCTAGAAAGGCTCCATGAAAAAAAAATCCCATTAACTTC
Organism: Xenopus petersii; assembly: GCA_038501925.1. Taxonomy (NCBI): domain Eukaryota; kingdom Metazoa; phylum Chordata; class Amphibia; order Anura; family Pipidae; genus Xenopus; species Xenopus petersii. The sequence continues at coordinate 101,532,020 of CM076675.1, read as the reverse complement.
AAAGTGTTTTGCAAATTTTCAACTATTTGCAAATTTACCCACAGTTTAACAATTTTTTCAGAGAGAAAAAAAAAAGCACATTTGCTCATCACTACTCCTGACAACTAAAACAAACATTTTTCAACAAACGAAATGATAAAACAAGATACAGTTCAAGAAAACACATCAGGAAAGATTTACTATTGCAAGTGAACGGTGCAACAATGGAAACAAAATGTTTTCCATCATAATGCTATTCACAAGGGTATTTTATATGCACCTTCATATTTGTATCTTGCTCCAATGTGCTGGCTGTATCCTCTTGATGTAATATGTGCAAGATGCAAAGAAAATGACAAGAAGATATCAGGGAGTCTTGGAGTTAACCCCTGCCTTAAGGTGGTTTAATTAGAAGGTTTCCTTTGCAGGTGAACATACTTTTCATACAAAATTAATTTGTTCCAAATCTTTTTTACACTAATGCCATATCTGATACATGTGTTGCTGTGTAGGAACTGACAAAATGTGTCTTAAAATTGATGGCAAACTACACTTAAGTGAATTGACAATTTAACAATTAAGATGGAATTTGGCAGAATAACACTGTATTGTGGGTACACTGTTTACATTGCAAATAATTCACTCTACCATTTAAAATGTTATTCGTGAACCAACAAATGTAATATTGGTATGGATGCAGCCATCTCAGTGCATTGTGTCTGATTCTGAACTTTGAGAAGGAACCAGCACTTCAGGGTGGAACTGCTTTGAGACAACTATTGTTTCCCTTCTTCTTATTGTACTTAGCTACGACCCAAGTCCTGCTCACCTAGTGGTAGACATGAGAATAGCACCCAAGCAGGAAAAAGCAGAGTTTTTTTTGGTAGCTATCTGGTCATTGATGGGCTGCTGGTGTGGGGTCGGGGGTAATATCACTCCAACTTGCAGTGTAGCAGTAAAGAGTGACTGAAGTTTATCAGAGCACAAGAAACATGGTTGGGGGCACCTGGAAAATGGACACCATGCCTAGCCCTATGTCAAATTTCAAACTTAAATATTAAAAAATCCGTTTGCTCTGCTAGAGCAGCAGTATTAAATGATGTGGTTTGAAAAAAACTTTTTTTCCCAGGACAGTATCCCTTTAAAGTCCATAAATGTTGTTAACCATTTTAAATATCTAGGGACCTCCAGCCAGAGCACTTTTATAGTATACAACATGCAACATGGGGAAGTAAAATAATTTATTATTCAACTAGTGAATGCTGTGAAGCATATTAAGACCATCAGAATCAGTTTACTGTGAAAAGGAGGAAACCTTTTGTAAGCCAAGGCATTATATGGAATCCTATGGAAGGGTAGATTGCATCTCAAGTCCCCCGAGGAATAGACCCTGCGAGCAAATGCTAATTGAGACATCATGCCTTCTGGATGAGACACCATGTCAATATGAATAAATTGCTTAAAGCTAATAGGAAAGTCTTTTTAAGAGTACAGGGCTGATATTAAATTCTAGTACTTCTTTGTGTTTTTATCTTGTATTATAACTGAGAGCTATAACTTTGCTCTCAACAATAAAAAATATTTGTGTAAAGAGAAAGAATGGCACCTGGAAAGAGATACAAAATGGTTGGGTTATTTTGTATGTGTGACAACTCACCTTGGTGGTCCAGTGGTGCAGAAGGGACGCCCGCCACACCGCTACTATTCTTCCACACTGCTGGTTCCTTAGGGCACGCACGCGCACTTCCGCAATTTGTGTGCGCATTGAAGCTGGCGTGTTTACGTCCGCTTACAATGGTGTGAATTTCAAACAAGTACTTAAGGGACCTTTTTGGTTGTAATCATTGCCCATTAAAGGTTCATCCTTATAGAGTTCCTGGTGCTACCGATCTGTGATTTTGCCTGTTTTCTGATACCTGTTGTGATCCCTGCCTGTTTTGACGATCCTGACTTCTGAAACCTGACCTTGCCTGGTAATCGACTCTTCTATATCCGCATCCCTTCTGATTGATCTCCTGGTTTGACCCTTGCCTGTCTGACTCCGCTTGTACTCTGCCTGCCCCGACCTGGCCTGATTTGACCACGCCTTCCATTATTCCTTGAACTGAGACCTTCTGCCCAAAAGACTTTGCTTTACCGTGTGCCCCTTTGCTTGTCCAGAACCTTTAGCTTGGCACCTCTCTTATTAAGACCTGGAAGCATCCGATTAGCCGAGGGCTCCTCCCGAGGTGAAAGGCATCTGTTAAAGGCAGAAGCGAGAGCCATGAACAGGGTGCTTAGCATAGGTTCTGGATCTAGGGTGCCGACCATGACAGTATATTTGAAATAATATTCCTTCTTCTGTGTTATGTTTTGAACCTGGATATCAAGTATAAACGATTGCCGCAAAGTGGGATGTTGTAATAACTGGTGCAAAGTTTGATCCAGTACTTGTAACCCACAGCAACCAAACAAATATTTGAGTTGACTTGTTGCTATGGGTTACAAGACCTAGTACAAACTGTTTTACCTACTTGTACATTACTGCTACATTAATCTATGGTGCTTATTATCCAGTGTGCTTATTACAACAACCAATCAGATCTTTTTCAGTCTTTTGATTTTGAATGAGATTGGTTACTTCTAATAACTGCACTTATGCATGTAAATGAACCCTTTTTCTATTAATAATAACACTTCACCGTATAATAATACTTCTTCTTTTATAGATTCATTTCATTCTGAAGGTCACCCGATTTTGCTAGTTTCTATGTAAACCTTTAATCTAAATGCAGATTGCAACATTGAATTCTGGTTTGTGCTTATAAATGTAATTATTTCAACGTTGCTTCAGCACACATTATTATTATATACGTAGGAGTCTATATGATCTTTATAGCATACACTCAATGCCATATGGATTTACAGTATGGTATTTAGATCTGCATATCAAGAAAGGGATTGGGGGCACTAAGATCTACAAAAACACAGTCAAGCAAAGGCAACAAACAACTAAAGATTAGATTTGGTTTGGTTGAGTCCCACCCAAAAAGCAGTGGAGCAATGTATATGTAGATTATTAAATATTTTTAATGTAGGTAATTGGTAGCCTCACCTCCAAAATTGTATCCTTCCTCCTCAGGAGGCAAAGGACAAACCCATCCCTAAACAAGTGAATAATAAATTAGTTATCTGGAAAAAATATGTCTTCAGACAGCTTTCTGTATTTCTGTATATTATATGTTAAATGCATCTCCAGCAACAAGAATGTAACTATGCCAGGGCACAGAGCTAAGAGGAACTGAAAGGACAGATCTTCATTATCCTGCAATGTCATGAATATGTAATTTGCAAAAATTGCAGAACATCATCAAGTAAAACACCTCAAGCCAACCTCATCTGCTATAATCAATTTTGTTTGTTTTTTTATAGCTTGAGGCTGTAATGGTTTATGCCACATTAAATATGTTTGAATCACAACCCAACAGGTGATTGACCATGCATGTTCATACACAAATCACCTGTAAAAACACAAGATGTGTTAATTACATTTTTTATGGCCATTAATAAATGATTGGCGATCTTTCCATTTATTCTCCCATTAAATAGACAGTGACGAATAAGGGTAAAGCTAATTATGTCGACAGAGTGTTCCTTCTCTGCATATTTAATATTATATTGAGTGGGAGGTGCTGTATTGCTTGCCTATAGGGTTGCTACCTGTTCGATTTTCACTCAGACAGCCCGGTTTTTGGAAGGGCTGTTCGGGAGTAAACTGCCTATCTGGATATCCAAATTAGGAATCTCATAAACAGATAATCTGCCCATTGCCCATCAGAAACAGGATCACAGAATAGATCCTGTACCAAAACCCTGGATGCAAGTACGAGAGCACTAGGGGCCTCTAAATCAAGACGCTTAGTGATGGGTCAAGAGTGCCAGAATATTACAGTACTGTTGTGTGACACTGTTTCAGTTCTATGATGGCCTTAAACTCCAGTACAGGTTCCGCTATGACTAAACTCTCTAACAGAACCAGAGCTGTGTCACGGACAGAATGCTGACATTGTGGTATTTTCATGATTTTGTCAGGTACTTAAACCAACAAAAGAAGCATCAAATCAACCAATCACACATTATAATTTAGAGTATCACAATGAAGAATACACTAATATACTAATATAAGCATGTATTATCAATTATTTCTATAAAACGTAACAAGCCTCCTATCTAATCTGTCACAGCCTTTTCTTGCAGCTGCTGCCATGTCAGCATAACAGCTGGCTGTAAACTGAAGGTTACAAATCCTATGATGCATGATAAGGGAGCTCAATAGTTTTAGTGATCAGGTGGCAGTTTCAATAAGCAGAAGGGATGAAGTTGACTGAATTGTATGAACATCAAGCCGCACAGCAGTTGGCTTTAGGGATAGAGTAAGTCACCAAGGACTTCAATGGGCAGAAAGGTACAAGGCAGTAGTATTAGTACCTTTAGAACTACACTGTATTTAAAGCTTTTGATATTCCTACTGTAAATAGTAAATATTGTATATACTACAATAAATAAATAACAATTTCACCACACATCTAAGTTTAATTTGCTCTGCCATAGTTTTGCCTTTGGTCCATCTACCCTCTTCAATACAAGGTCCCCTCCCACCTACATATCAGTAAATTGCTCTCTAAAGGCTCAGCTGAATTTGATTTGGCAGGGAGGAGAGTACCAAATTTCTTCCGACAGATAACCCTAAGCACAAAAGCATGAAAACCTATAGTTATACTAACACATATGGGAGTTTCCCAGTGATCTGCTGGTTCTTCTTTAGTGCTACATGTGGCACTTTACCCCAACCGTGAGTCCAGCAAGTCTATGGGGGTCACAGAAGAAGTCGTTATAAGGTATAAAGTGATACATTTACACCTATTATAATTAGCTATATAAATATATAGCTATATAAGTGCTGAAGAGGCACGAGAAGAGGCGATGCAAGAGACTTGAGTAGGTGAAGGAGGTACCATATGCTCCCTCTTTTACAAGTGGAAGACAGACGAATGTCATTGTTGCCAAACAAAGCAGTGTGACTGTTGTGAAGATGAGTAAGGACATTGTACAATAGTTTACCAAACACATGATTGGCAAAACATGCAGGGAATAAGCCTTGACTGTATATTGCCATGTTCAGATACACACAATGTTTCAGCACTGTACCCCTGAAACGCATGTGGTACAGCTTTATACTTACAGTGTATAAAGGAATACAATTCATTATTTTTGGATTCGGATGAAAACTCAATCATCGTTACAAGATTCAGCCAAGTCCCAACTGTCATTTGCACATTCAAATTTGACAAATGTAAAATAATGGCATCAATTGTGAACAAACATTGTTGTTAAACATCCCCATTCAGCTTGTCTGAACATGTAGGATTCAGTCAAATCTAAATCCTGCAAAAAAGGAGTCAAGAGTCCTGAATTTGGTGTATCCCTAAGGCCTAAGGCATAGTTCTAGCTTACTAACATTTGGGCAAAGTAGATACTACATAAGGTGTGAAAGAACATCATGAGTCTAGAAACTGAGCCCTATATCATCAGTGTTACATATGCATGTGGGAGAGACATACACAACATTCGAGGTATGGGAGTAGAGTCATGCAAACTGTCATCTCAGATGGAATTCCACAGTAAGCATCCTGGAAATTAAAGAGGTGGTTCACCTTTAAAGCATAAGTAAACCTTAAAAATAAGTGAATATAAAATTGATGAGAGTGCCATTCTAAGAAATGTTGCAATGTACATTCATTATTTGTTTTTTTTAAATTCCAAGATATTAAAAGATACCTATACTGTTAACATGAATTAATTGTGTTACAACACTGCCACCTGCTGTTCATTGTCTGACCACCAAGTAGTCAAGGAAGTTGTCAGAAAGAGGCTGCTCTGATGTTCTTCTGGTTAAGAAAAAAATCAGAAACCTTTCTCAAATCTTTTCTAACCAGAAGAACATCAGAGCAGCCTCTTTCTTTCTCCTGACAACTTCCTGGTTGGTCAGACTGGTCAGGAAATGACCAGCAGGTGGTGCTGTTGTAACAAAATGAATTCATGTTAACAGTACATGTATCCAAGATATTATCTTGGAATTTAAAAAGAATTAATAATGAATGTACATTGGAAAAGTGCTAAGAATAGCAACACATCAATTTTACATTCACTTATTTTTAAGGTTTACTTATCCTTTAAGGTAACTTTAATTATGTTATAGAACGACCAATTCTAAGTAACTTTCCAATTGTTTTTCATCATTTTTTTTTTTTATATAGTTCTATAGTTATAGACTCTTTGCAGCTTTCAAATGGGCCTCGCTGACTCCCTTCTAAAAAAACAAATGCTCTGTAAGGCTACAAATGTATTGTTATTGTTACTTGTATTACGTATCCTTCTATTCAGGCCTTTCCTATTCATATTCCAGTCTTTTATTCAAATCAATGCATGGTTGCTGGGGTAATTTGGACCCTAGTTACCAGATTGCTTAAGATGCAATTTGATGAGCTGCTCAATAAAAAGCTAAATAACTAAAAAAAAACACAACTCATAAGAAATGAAAACCAATTGCAAATTGTCTCAGAATATAATTCTCTACATTATAGTAACAGTTATCTCAAAGGTGAACAACCCCTGTAATGGCATGAATCATTCCATAACTGAAATATGAGGGATGTTTTGAAAGCTGAACCAAAATGAATAATGGGGTAATCTGGGGCTCCCCAGTTGGAGGGCCACAGACTCAGTCTCACATTCTGATTTGCCTTTCAGTGGAAAGTGCTGGTAATCTGCTTGTGAGAATATGAACTACATGAAGTATTAGAACAAATATAATATGTGTATCACTGGCTCATGTCCAGTAAAAGAAACAGCTGGGATGTCTTACCTCCAGCCCCAGCTTCTGCTTCAGCACTAGAGCAGCGCACAGGTATCCGCTCCTTCCCACGAACAACTCGTCCGAGCCGCACTCCAGGAATCCGAGCGGGGTGCACATCTCCCCAATCTCCCTGAACTTGTCCAGAGCCCGCGTGGAGTCCGCCTGCAGCTCCCTCGCTTTATAGATCAACGCGGCCACGGCGTACACCCCCACTCCCCCCAAAAGAAAGGACGCCCGAGTCTCCCTGTCCTGCTCCCGGTCATAATACTGTATACAGGACTCGATGAGAGCGGTGGCCTTGCGCAGGTAGCTGTCCCTGGCGGAGCTGAACAGGCTGCACTGGGAGACGTGGTACAACATGTAAGCGACCCCCGCCAGCCCCCCGTACAGCCCGCCCTCCTCACCTCCCCGGACCGGCAGCTTCTGTAAAACGCTTTCCAATGTGCTGACGATAAGTGGGACAGTCGCCTCGCTGCTCTGGCCGGACAGAAGGCTGCCCTTGTAGTCTGAGAAGCGATTGGCAAAGCAGCGTTTGTTCTCCATAAAGCGTGCGACTGTCGCCTATAGGGGTTGGAATCGGTGCCACTGAGAGACAGGGGTGATAGGCAGAGATATACTGGCGAGTGGAGGAAGGCAGCTTATTTGTGCAGCTGAGAGACTGCGAGCAGTGGTGTAGCCTGTAGGGTGGCAGCGAATGAGGCGAGTGAGGAGGAGCTTTGCACAAATAATCAGGTGGGAGTTTGCAGGAGCCTCTGGATCAGGGCCCCCCCCTTTTTACCCATGAGCCACATTCCAATGTAAAAAGAGTTGGGGAGCAACACAAGCATGAAAAAGTCAATTGGGGTGCTGAATGCCTGTTGTGATTGGCTATTTGGTAGCCTTTATATGGTCTGGCAGTCTACAGGAGACTCTGCTTGGCATTATGCTTAGTTTTTATACAACCAAAACTTGCCTCCAAACCTGCAATTCAAAAATAAGCACCTGCTTTGAGGTGACTGAGAGCAACATCGAAGGGGTTGGAGAGCAACATGTTGCTCACGAGCTACTGGTTGGGGATCACTGTGATAATTGGGATAGCGGCTCCCACGTGCCATCACTACTTTATTAGAGACAATCTGCCTCACAGATGCTCACAGACCAGGTGTAATGGTGGCCAGCTGTTAGTCATGTGACTAGAGTGTGGTACCACAGAACCAAGCAGAGTTGCCAGTAGGGATGCACCAAATTCACTATTTTGGATTCGGCCGAACCCCCGAATCCTTCACGAAAGATTTCGGCCAAATACCGAAACCAAATCCGAATTTGCATATGCAAATTAGGGGTGGGAAGGGGAAAACATTTTTTACTTCCTTGTTTTGTGACAGTCACTTGATTTCATTCCCCGCCCCTAATATGCATATGCAAATTAGGATTCAAATTCAGTTCAGCCAGGCAGAAGGATTTGGCCGAATCCAAACTGAATGCTGGATTCGGTGCATCCCTACTTGCCAGGTTACCAAAGTCAGCTACAAAGCCAGCCAAGACGTGCTTCAAAAGTAGCCCAAAAATAGCACAATACGTGCAATGAAAAAAAGTCTAAAAAAATAAATGACTCAATGTGAAAATACGCCTTTTTCAAATTTTCACCGATTTGCACATTTTGCCATGAAGCAAAATAGGACAGATTCACCCTCTTTACCAGGGACAGAACTACAGAGGGGGTCCAGGAGGTATAGGGGCCCAATAAAGCCCTGATACATATACAGTTTCAATAAAAAGATTGGTGAAACAGGTCAACCTGTAGACATTTTGGTGACCAGCAGATTTTTGCCCCAAAATTGTCAAATTGAGGAAAGTCCCTTAGGAGGGACAGGAGACTGGGGCACAGAGCCTAAAATCTGGTAACTACACAAGTCAGTCCCATTGCATGCTGGGTATTGTTACATTGTTACATTAAACTGGACAGCTGGCAAATTAAGCAAAAACTACATTACCCAACATGCACTGGGAGACACAGGCTTAGCACATTAGGGCAAGAAAAACTTACGGCTGCTGAAGTGGTGATATTGGATAATAGCAATGAGTAAAGCAGAACAAAGTCACATCAGTTGGGAAACGTATAAACATCGCTTTACTAAGCCGGACCCCTGGCAATGACAGAAGCTGCTTCTTTGTGAACTATACGTGTGGTCTTCAAACGTGTCGCTCTCATGCAGTGTTTACAATGTCAGATTCACTCCAGAGTCCTGCCTGATAGTCACGTGACACTCCCACTCCTGACCCCCTGCTGTAGGTGTGAATGCAGTAGTAACAATAACCAAACATTGCATTTCACTTGTCCTGCTTATAAAATTCCATGGATGTTTCAGATGGACAAATTCTAGGTCTTAACAAAAGAGGCCTTTTTTTGTAAAATGCGGAAAACCGCTGCCTGCCCTCACTGTCCTTTTCTGGCTTTATTGAGATAAGTTCAACAGGCTGCAGTACACCCGGCATTTCAATGGCTGCTACTGATCAAAATCAAAATGTCTTCCATTCACATGGGAAGGTGAACATTTTAGATTGACCCAAACATGCCAATAAGATATTAATCTATGGCAGGCAATATTCATATTGAATACAGTATCAAGTGCACTGCATGGCACAACTATAAAGTAAAGATATAGTCCTACGAAGTCACGACGTTTGGTGTGATTTTCGGACTGTGTCTGGATCCTCCCGACTCTTTTTGTACCATCGGTCGTTTAGTCGATCAGACAGGTTAGACGATTTCTGTCAGCTAATAATAATATCCCTGCATGTATTGCCTATTTGACGATATCAGTGGGAGACTCTCACTACGATTTGTCAGACATACTGTAACTTTCGTACGATTGCTGTTACAGCCAGAACATTGTCTGATTTGTTCTTTTACTACTTTATTTAATCTGAATGGTTAATGGCAGGTCAGAAGATTGGGACGTCCAATCATTCGTCAGATACAAGGGTAAAATCTGCACCTCTATGGCCAGCTTTGGTTATACAAAAAAAATTCTCCTGCTAAATCAATTGAAACATTGCACACAATTATAATGCTGCTCACCTTAGAAACAAGAGCAACGTTTGCCCTCCATGCAATTGCTCATCCACCCTCACCCACTGCCTTACCCTTTATAAAGGTATTACAACTCCTGCTAATGCATAGCCCTTACTAATGGGCTGCCATTAGAAAATAATTCATTTTTCCAGGTTCTGTAAAAAGGTAATACGTGGCCTCTGTGAGTAGAGATAAGATTTTATGTTTCTTATTTTCCCCAGTACAGTTACCCTGAATGGTTTGGGTAGTTAATGCACTTTCTGTCAGTGATATGTAGTAATGGGTGAATTTATTCAGCAGGCATGGATTCGTGGCAGATACGTTTCACAAAATGGTTGCCGCGTCAAAATTGTTGCTCACATAAAAATTGTAACGCGTCAAAATTATTCGGACAACCATTGACTTAAATGCATTTGGACAACATTGTTGCGCGTATTAAAACTGTCGATCGCGTCAAAATCATTTTGACACCCATTGACTTCAATGCGTTTTGCAAATTGAAGCGAAATGGGACTGATTTGCCCATCACTAGTGATATGCTTTTCTGGATGGCTGTCAGCCTCTCGGATACATACCACCCAGCAAAGGTGTAAAATGCATATAGGAGAGCAGATATCCAGCCAAGGAGACTTTTGGAATTCTCCTTGATAAAGGGGTGGTATGTATTTGCAATAGTCAGACCCTATGATATTATGCACTAGTTCTGTACTGTCCTGTATAGGGATGTAGCGAACGTCGGAAAAAAAGTTCGCGAACATATTCGCGAACTTGCGCAAAAATGCGAGCGGTTCGCGAACGGTTCGCGAACCCCATAGACTTCAATGGGAAGGCGAACTTTAACATCTAAAAAAGACATTTCTGGCCAGAAAAATGATTTTAAAGTTGTTTAAAGGGTGCAACGACCTGGACAGTGGCATGCCAGAGGGGGATCAAGGGCAAAAATGTATCTGAAAAATCTGCCTGTGTGTGCTTGGAAGAGATAGTGTAGGGGGAGAGCTGTTAGTGATTTCAGGGACAGATGATAGTAAGTTTGCTGGCTAGTAATCTGCTTGATACTGCTCTGTATTGGAACAAAAAAATAAATAAAAGCAGTCCTTACAAGGACTACTGTTATTGCAGCAGTCAGCAGATGAGATCAGAAGCAGGACAGCTGCCCACTGCAGCTACATACAGAGCACTGCAGTAGAAGGTAGATTACTAGCCAGCAAAGCTACCTAAGCTTAAATGTCCCTCAAACCCCTGCAGACTTCTGTCCCTCCAATAACAGAGCAGTATCAAAACGATTACTAGCCAGCAAACTTTCAACTGTCCCTGAAATCACTAACAGGCAGCAGCTCTCTCCCTACACTATCTCTTCAGCACACACAGGCAGAGTGAAAAAACGCTGCAGGGCTTCGGTTTTTATAGGGAAGGGGAGTGGTCCAGGGGAGAGCTTCCTGATTGGCTGCCATGTACCTGCTGGTCTGGGGTGAGAGGGCAAAAAAAAGCGCCAACAATGGCGAACCCAAAATGGCGAACGTCGCGCGACGTTCGCGAACTTCCGGCGAGCGCGAACACCCGATGTTCGCGCGAACAAGTTCGCCGGCGAACAGTTCACGCCATCTCTAGTCCTGTACTATGATAATGACAATATCTGAATAGACAGATTATCTTTGTGCAGTAGCACTCTTGTTTGGAGGTTATTAAGTGTGCAGGATCAGTTTGGATATATTGGAACAGTACTGATGAGTCAGGGCACTATCATATTAGGATTATGCTATTTTAAACATTCACCACTCCAGATCAGCTCAGCACATATTGCCATTATGCAGTGGGTCATGGTGTTATACATTAAAAGCAGTAAAATCATTCATTACAGGGAGCTAAGTGGTTTTAACCCAAGGTGGTAAAGGTCCTTGAAACACAACCAGAGGCATTCTGTATCCCTTAATGTGCTATGCAGATTATACAAGCACATTTCCATACAATCCTAATGCTGTAAGGCAACTACAAATAGCTTTTATTTCCAAGCAATACACAAATTGAAAACACAAACCTGAAACAGAATAGATACATTTTTAGACAGTCTCATGAATACATTGCATCACAGATTTTTGCCATTTTAGATATATCACTTATCAAGTGAGGCTACTGGCAGCATTTTCACTGGTGGTAAAACAATATATGTTGCTATGGAAACAATCAATTTATGTGATATAATAAGCAGGTGAAAATAACAAAACAGATGTATATATAACCCCCGACAATAGACATCCGCCCTATGTATCGATTTATTCTCTCAGAATATCTACAGGGCACGATGAAATAAAAATATACACGTGCAACCTTTTCACAATGATGGAGAACTGTATGGAGAAAATTGTCTAGCAGAGGGATCAGCAAAATATTGTTGCTTCATGCTGGGTTAAAAACGACAGAGATCAGCATAGTACTGAAACATTACTTGTAAAAATCTGCCACAAATCAGTATACATTAATAAATGAATCCAAAGATGATACATGATCGCAGCATTACTCAGGCCTTGATAAAACATGCATTTTTTTCTGCTTTAGACATTAGTTAGCAGCCAAGTTTTTTTTTACTTATTTTAAAATGATTTATGAACTTAGATAGAAAAGTCAAAAGTTATAGAAATCCAATCAACATTTACCACGGTGCTGCGTTATCCGAAGTCGCCCGAAGTTTCCTCATGTGGCAACTTTGGACGACTTCTGAAAACGCAGCGCCGCGTGTGCTTTAGCACAGGCGACTTTTCTTTATAGCGGATGGGAAGAAGAGGCGAATCTCCTCGTGTGAACTAACCCTAAGGGAAGCAGACGCAGCCATTGCTGAGGGGCTCACTTGCATAGTTTTTTTTTGTATTTGCTATTGTAGCCTGAAAGCTTTGGCTAAGCTTCATGTGGTTTGTAGCACCCTCCATACCCACCCCGATCAACTAATGGTGGCCCTATGTTTTTAACTGCACCAAATCACACTTCTGACACCCATTTACATTCACTATACCTATTACTACTCTTATTTAACTTGTCTTTTTACTTGTCTGTTCACTTATTTTAGTTCACATTTATTCTTATTTTTACCTGTATTAACACACACACATATATATTATATATATATATATATAAAACAAGGGAAAGTTGTGCTCACCACTAGTTTTTAAAACCATTAGGCGGGGGTGCAACGAGGCTGTGACCACAAAATACATATAGACAATTACAAGAGTCCTCAGCACTCAAAGTGCTGAGGACTCTTATAAGTTGTCTATATATATATATATATATATATATATATATATATATATATACACACACACATATACACTTTCTAAGTATGCACTTATATATTTAATTTTACTTGTCTTTACCATTTTCATAATATACTTTTTTTTTAAAAATGGGCGTTGGTTTGGGCAATCACTCTCTCTTAAAAGCTGCAAGTTAGCAGCAGGGGAGGATCTAGTCCTCAGACAGAAACCAAGGTTCAGCAGACTTCTACTTCAACTAATGCTATTATGCAGAGAGGAATAGGATCCTCAATACTATGACTGGAGGTAAACAAGTTAGGGACCACCATATGGGGTTTACCTTGGCGTGGTATGGTGGCTTTTCAACTTTATGATCATAACTTTGTAACTTAAAAACCCCTGTCTTTGTTGACACATGCATTTGCATATCTACTAAATTACTAAGACAGGGGCCCAGGGAATGTGCACTGACCCATTTGGTTATGTCAGTAGCACTTCCCTTATACTTATATACATTTCTACTTAGCAATGTGAGTGCTCCCACAACCCCCCTTTTGTATTTGCTCGCTTGCATAGTGACAGGTTATATCGGTAACTGGAAGATGGCTGTAAAAAGATTTTGCTGTGAGTAAAAAAAAAAAAAAAAAAAAAAAATTGTAGAATTTTGCGGTTTTAGGTCTGTCTGAGAAATATAATGATTACTCTGCAAGGGTAGGAAGCGGATTATAATGATTATTTAAATAAAAGCTGAAGGCTTTGATTATTTCACACAAATAAATTGAGAATGATTTTCTTCCCAAATGTTTTTTTCTAATATTGATGTGCATTTTATGAAAAGAAAAATGTGTATGACAAAATAATATAGAAATATGAATACAGCGCACACATATATAGCCGTTTCCCAGTGATTCTGTAACCTTGATTACAGTGCGGAATGTTTACTGGGAATTTTATTTCATGGAAAATGATTCTTTCATTTACATGTTTTGACTGTTCAAAAGCAAGCAGATGCAAGGAAACACTTTCAGTTGTGACACTTCTATCCGCCATTGCATTATTGATCTTAATGGCATATAACATTCTATTAGTTGTTTAATATATACTGACTGTATCACTGAGATATATTATGACATATAGCCCTACAGGAAATATGGTCAGGAAAGTGTCAACCTTGTATTGATTGCCTGCTGCAACACTGCATGATGATGTGGGGCTATCATATGTGTTTGATTACACACTGTGTTGTACTGGAAAATATGCAATAGAACAAGAACAATAAGTATAAACAAAATGTTTATAAAGCAATTTTCATTTTTCTTTATAAGAGTCAGAGCACACAGGCAGATTCGGGAAAATTAGTCACCCGGCGACAAATCTCCTCTTCTTCGGGGTGACTAATCTCCCTGCCTCCCCTGCCTTCCCACTGGCTAAAATGTTAACACCAGCGGGATGGCACTTGGAGTGTTTTCCAAAGTCATCCGAAGTTTCCTCATGAGGCAACTGAGCAACTTCGGAAAACGATTCGCTCTGACTTACATTTTAGCTGGCGGGAAGGCAGTTTGGGGAGATTTGTCGCCCTGAAGAAGAGATTTGTCGCCGGCGACTAATTTCCCTGAATCTGCCTGTGTGCCCTGACCCTTATAAAACAACAGCATGTGTTTGTTCCTAACTAAGATATAATTAATCCATATTAGAGGCATATTGGGTTTATTTTATGTTTGAATGATTTTAGCGGATATAATGTATGGTGATTCAAATTACAGAAATATCCCTCATCTGGAAACCCTAGATCCCGAGCACTCTGGATAACAGATCCTTTGCCCGTACATGAAATAAAGTGCAAAAGTATTGTAAATCACAGTGTTTCCTGGTCCATATAAAGACATGAGAAAAGACCAAGTGCATGAGGACTACCAACATTTTTACTCACAGGTAGAACTTCTTCAGGTACTATACCTTTCATGGATAGGTGACAACAACTTTTGAGGACATGATAAAATCAGTTGAAAACTGTGGAAAATTAGCAAATCCATTGAGGTAAACCTTTGCCATCCCTATACCAGCACAGGTTCCTTCTACTACTTGGTATTTCCTAGTTAAGGGGGAATATTCCAGAATATGTAGCATGTGCATTGACCTTATATTGTTATAATATAGTATAATAGTGTAAGCTTACAGTAAAATGAGTGGCACCATTGCTCTACACTAGTAGCTATACCCCAATATGGGCTCCGGATGAGACCTTAATCCTTAGGGTGTAAGCCCTTGCAACTGTGTGGAGCAGCAGGGTGTAGTACAACTGTAACAGTCAATAACTAGGTACCAGTGGTTGTTGAACACTTAACCACAGAACAGATTATCCACATATGAGTTCAAACAGATATAAGCAGGAACATAGAACAGCAGTGAATAGGCATATACTCACAAGTACCATTGGTCAGTATACTTTACTGTAGGTTCCTGCAAGAACAACATAATAAACCGCGTCTACTGAGGTATACCCAGCTTTCAGCCTTTTCCCTAAACAGATCAAACTCCAACGCCTAGTCCCTACTCTGGGCAATTGGTATCCGGGATCATAATCCCACTCACACTCCTCAGTGGATCCTCAGATGCTCAGCTAAATGCCACTCCTAGAGTGTTGTTCACCTTCAAACAACTAATTGTTATCAGATAGATCACCAGAAATAACGACTTTTTCCAATTACTTTCTATTTTCTATGTGTGACGGTTTATCTAATATTGAAGTGTAAAGTGTCATTTCTCTCCTTCTGAAGCATCTCTGGGAGGGGGGGGGGGTCGCCAATCCTGTAAACTGTTCTAAATTGATACATTTAGTTAATACATCCCTGCTGAGCAGAATCTCTGGGTTTCATTACAGGCAGCTGTTAGAATTGATACAATAGTTGCTAATACTCCAGAGATGCTACTGAGAAATGGATCAACTCAATGTTGCAAAATTGTAACTGTTTAGAGTCTGCGCCTGAATTACTGAGCTGTCAGACTCAGACACTAGAGACACAGGCATTCATCTTTAAACTTAGATTTTGGAAAAACAGTAAAATATAAATAATAAAAAGTGATTGAAAAAAATGTTTATTTCTGGGGAACAATCTAAAAACAACTGAATTGAGAAAAGTGTTTGGAAGGTGAACAATCCCTTTAAATGGCCAAACTTTAGGGGATGGCAATATGTATGGGGATTTCCTTTATTGGTCCCCTACATTAGTATAATATATTAGATATTTTTTACAGAGAACATTATATTCCTTTTGTATTTTCTTATAAATAGGGAAGACTCCATACTTCCTTTGTTTGGTTGAAAATTAAATATTTTCCTGTTTCCTATGAAACCTCTTGTACAACATTGTAGTGAAAAGTAGTAGCCTTCTTTAATGCATTATATTCCCCCCCCCCCAATCCATATCCAAGCAGTAGAATGTCTATTTAAGCTAACTACACAAAAATGCACACAAGGACATTCATAATGGCTTTTCATTCCCAGAATCCATGACTGCATTAGAATCATTATATGAGAAATCAAATTACTCACAGAATCTCTTATGTGTGAGAAGGAGCAAACTAAATGATGATGACTGAATTGGGGGCAACATATTCAGACATGTTCTGAATTATACATCATCAAGAAAACGGCAAGACACTGACAGTATTACAGTTACCAGAAACCTCAAGTCCTGCTTCCATGCTTAATGAGCCCACACGTTCTCTTTAAATCACAGTCACTCGCAGAGTCAGGTGGTAATTTTAAGGAATGAAAATGATAGTGCTGAGAATATACAATTATAGTTAAACCAATATTCATTATACATACAGTACTTCTGTATTGTGATAGCAGACATCATGTAACCATTCTGAGCAGGAATATAATGAACAGGCTAATGTAATGTTCTTTTGTTGTCTCTTTGTTTCCCATAAACTTACTATATACAGTATAACTTAATGCTTTCATTTGAAAGCAAGTTCTTATATGTTTTTTCCCTAACACATACACAAGGAGAGGTAAGGGTGCATTGACTTACCAAGGTGCAGTATGCAAAGTGAAATCAGCATGTTTTTTCCCAAAAATACACTATTTTCCTCCAGCATTTCGGCATCATTGCGCATACAAATGGTCGATTCTCTAGACACAATTGTGCTGTGGCTTCTGCAATTGGCTATTGAAACTGGGTGCAAATGGAACCTTGGAATCAGCGCCGAGTCAGAAGGTGTCAAGCTGCACCCAATTTGGAACCAAAGGCAAGGAGGAACGAACAGCATTAACGCTACGGAAGTGTGTGGAGTACATTAAAGGGGTGGTTCACCTTTAAGTTAATTATAGTATGTTATAGAAGAGCTAATTCTAAGCAACTTTTTTATTGGTCTTCGTTTTAATTTTTTTTATACTTTTTAAATGATTTCCCTTCTTCTTCTGACTCTTTCCAGCTTTGAAATGGGGTGTAACTGACTCCCATCTAAATACAAATGCTCTGTAAGGCTACACATTTAGTATTGTTATTGCTACTTTTTATTATTCATCTTTCTGATCAGGCCTCTCCTATTCATATGTATATTTATTCATGTATGGTTGCTATGGTAATTTGGATTGCTGAAATCACAAACTGGAGAGCGGCTGAATAAAAAGTTAAACAATTCAAAAACCACAAATACTAAAAAATGAAAACCAATTGCATATTGTCTCAGAACATCACGTTCTACATCATACTGAAAGCTAATTTAAAAGTGAACAACCCCCTTAAGACACAAGTACCTACTAATGAAAGCGGTTTCACGTGCAACTGCGTGTACGGATGTTAAATGAATTCTATAGTCATTAATAATTGTCAAAAGGATATTTTAATTAATTTATTCTGACAATTTCCATGTCCCGTCACCAAAAAAAAAATACCCCTATTTTAGGCTACACATTATTGTGCAATGACGAGACTTGATATGGAATGTCATCTTCTAATGGAGTATCGTTTTATGTACAGAAGTGCATAAGTATTAAAAGTATTATAAGTGTTTTGCCTTTGCTTTTAATGTAGCTTAGTGAATTATATTATCAATATATTGTCAGATTTGTTTTGCTTTTTTGCAATTCACCATTTTAGAACTACAAATTTATTTTGCTGTAAGGGCCTCACAGTCAGGAGCAATCAGGCACTTTTTTATTAAATGATATGCTGGAGGATGAAAGTAAGACGGACGGAGTAAAAAAGGCAACAAAACTAATAATATAGCAATCATGTATAATGCATTTCTTTGATTTTACAATTAACCAGATTGTACAACATTTTTTCAGGCCCCTGAAAAACGTCAAATGGGGGTCCTACTGTGATGGAAGAATTATTTGCACCAGCTTATGCTTACCTATAGCTATATACAGGTATGGGACTCATTATCCGATAACCCATTATCCAGGAAGCTCCAAATTACAGAAAGGCGGTCTCCCAAGGACTCCATTTTATCCAAATAATACAGATCTCCTTTATCTCTGTGGGGGGGGAATGATTAGTCATCACCTGTGGAAAGGAGAGGGGCTGTGCGTGGAAGTAGGAAGCGAGAAATTAGCTTGTGCAATTTGGGAGAGCAAGAAGCTATTAAAACTGCTGGTTGTAACTAGAGTTTGATGCATATCTATCATCTATCTATCCATCCACACACACACACGTTTTCATTAAATCATAGGTTCTCACGTATGATCTACATTGTATTAAACTTTGTGTTGTGTAGTAGTTACAAAGCAAAGCAGATTTAAAGCAATAAGGAAAAAAACGTATTTAATGATTCTAAAGGGTATTTAGCCACAAGCATTCAATGTGTTTGACAGGATTCTTCTGCACAGCATCGTATTTCCCACATGATGTGCATCTACACAACAATTTCTACAGCTGAAAACCAATACATTAAGCTTAATGTACTTAAGGCTATATATATATGTAAAATGAATTGCAAAGCATTCCACCTTTCATGAAAAGGAGGTTGTGGATCCTCATTGTGTATTTGGCACACAGTCCCAGTACAACATCCCCTTCTGTTCTTGAGTGACCATTTTAATTGTTTGCAACCACAGACAAACCAATAGTAATTGGTGCTTTAACTGTTAATGAAAAGACACATAAATACACACACACACAGCACTTACAGAGTACATACGCCAATTTACATTATTTGTAGAGTTATTTTTGTTTTCTTAAATGCACAGCTCGATTATTCCTTACTTTGCTTTCTGCATTTGTTGTTGGGAGTTGAAAGTTACATGGAGATAATAAAAACAAAGCCGCATTAGTATACGATTCACAAGTTTTAATTTCCATTCATGGGCATCAGCTGCTAAAGAGATATTCTTTCCACAACTTTATGGACAAAAATTATGGACAAAAAATTCTATTGAGCAATTTGCGAAGAACATTACCTTATGATACAAATGTCTTGGTGAGACTAAAACATTCCATCTAGTGTTCAAAGTAGGTAATTGCAAGCAAAACATTTGGTAGATGGCAGTTGTAAGTACAGCTATCATTTTCAAGAGCTATAAAAGTAGATATAAAGTCCCCCTTATGGCTACTAGATTTACTAACAAACTGTAAAGCCACTTTTTTTGAAAACAGCAACACTGGGTAATTAGTAGGTTTTTGATTTATTATTGCGCAAATAACATTTAAGCTTAAGTGCAGCTGGAAAAACACAAGACTGACCAAAATAGTAAAGTTTTTATGCTCTGGCCTCTAGGAACAGAAAAAAAAAACATTTAGATGTCACACTGACTGCTGTAACATGGCTGGAGAGCACTGCAGGTACTGGTGACATTGGATTTCCTTTTGGGTCCCCTGGACTTTCTTTAGCACCCAATACTGGGTGACCAGCAACCAGAATGGGAGCAAGAGGCATGGCATTCTGCAAGAAAGAATATTAGAAACAAAATTAAAAAACAAGCGATGAACTCGTGAGCAAACTTAAAGGAGCAATAAACACCAAAAAATGAAAGTGTTTTAAAGTAATTAAAATATAATGTACTGTTGCCCAGCATTTTTAGAAGTTAGCATTTGCTTTAAAAAGACTAATATAGGTTATATAAATAAGCTGCGATGTAGCCATAGGGGCAGCCAAAGCTGAAAAAGGAGAAAAGGCACAGGATACACAGCAAACAGGTAAGCTCTGTCGTATAAAATGGGATTCTTTAGAAGGTATCTGTTATCTACTGTGTATCCTGTATTTGAATGGCTGCCCCCATGGCTACACAGCAGCTTGTTTATATAAACTATTGTAGAGTTTCTGACGCAAACACACCAGTTTTACCAGTGCATGTCAACAGTACATTAAATTGTCATTCCTGTATTTTTTTCCCCCTATTTCATAGCTGGAAAAGTTCCCTGACTTGACAAGTGACTCTTGGTCCAACAGTGCAAGCATAGTCCTACGGTTCTCAAGCCTTTATCTCTAGCGAGAGTCGACCATAGTTGCCGAGATTCCTCAGAGAGGGACTAAGGCATTGCTAATGCAGCGGTTTCAGAGACCAGGGGAACAGGTAGAGAGACAGAGATTAGTCGCCCAGGGACAAAACGTTTATTCTTCGGGCGACTAATCTCCCCGAACTGCCTTCCCGCCGGCTAGAATGTAAATTGCCGGCAGGATGGCAGGCAGATCCCTTCCCCGTGAGGCAACTTCGGAAAATAAAGCTCTCAGGATGCCAGCCCGCCGGCGATTTACATTCTAGCCGGCAGGAAGGCAGAAGAATTGTTTTGTTGCTGGGCTACTTATGTCCCGAAATAGCAGTATGTGCCCTTACCCTAAAGTGGATCACAGCACCAAAGGCCACCCCTTAAGACTAGAAGAAAAGAACTTTAATTGAAGCAACGTTGGTGGTTATTCACAATGAGAACAATGAGATTGTGGAATGCACTGCCGGGTGATGCTGTGATGGCCGATTCTGTTAATGCTTTTAAGAATGGCTTGGATGATTTCTTGGACAAGTATAATATCCAAAGTTATTGTGATACTAAATTCTATAGTTAATGCATAAGTATATAGTTTATGTGAGTGTATGGAGGGTTTGACGTATGTATGGATGCTGGGTTTCATTTGAAGGAGTTGAACGATGGTCTTTGGTCTTTTTTCAACCCGATTTAACAATGTAACTGTAATAGCATAATTTGAGCACAAAAAAAAAATAATAATTAATAAAATATTAAAACAGTGTGTGCATGCCCAGTGTAACCTGTCTAAAAAATCATTATCTGAATAATCTGAATCATTTAAAGGAGAATGAAAGGCAAATTATAAATAAGCTACTAATCAGAGGCTTGTGGCAAAGCAACTTACGTAGACTTTTAAAAGTCTTCTCCATTCTATGTAGTGGAAGAAGTAGCGCTGTTAGGCAGACTGCAGCCGTGGACTAGGGTGATGTCACGCTGTACACTGCTTGCGTGTCCTGTACTGTGGGCGCCTCCTTGCTCCTATTCATATTCAGATTTGTAATGAGCGCAACGTCAGTACTGACATGCTCACGGAGTCAAGTTGTTTTTTTTTTTGTGCATGCGCAGTACCAAGATGGAGGTGAAGGAAGAGTCCGTTACCTTTCCAAGATGGCGCCTGCCTGCCTAAATAAGCGCTGTGCCCGACAGTGGCCTATGTGAGTTGCTAACTTAGCGATTGTAGAGGCCTTGGGGTGTACATTAATGGGAGATAAGTATTTAATTTTGCCATTCCTTCTCCTTTAACATGCACTTGTTTTCAGGCACATACTTTTTTATTTTTCAAGCTGGTATCTATTTAAAGGAGTGTAACCCTGCCTTCCAGGACTATTGGGACTATTGGGTCTCCATATGGGTGAAGCTAGTATGATCGGACCATTAAGCTGTGTAGTACAATAAAAATTATCAATATCACTTTTAGCTGTACAAGTCAGCAGATGGCTAATCAAGGACAAACATTACAAGTACAAAAGTGACTTAGGGGCAGATTTACTAAATTCGAGTGAAGGGTTCGAATTAAAAAAACTTCGAATTTCGAAATTTTTTTGGGCTACTTCGACCATCGAATGGGCTACTTCGACCTTCGACTACGACTATTGAACGATTCGAACTAAAAATCGTTCGACTATTCGATAGTTGAAGTACTGTCTCTTTAGAAAAAACTTCGACCCCCTAGTTCGGCAGATAAAAGTTACCGAACACAATGTTAGCCTATGGGGAAAGTCCCCATAGGCTTGCCCAAGTTTTTTTGATCGAAGGATATTCATTCGATCGTTGGATTAAAATCCTTCGAATCGTTCGATTCGAAGGATTTAATCGTTCGATCGAATGAATAATCGTTCGATCGATCGAATTTCCTGCGCTAAATCCTTCTAATTCGATATTCGAAGGATTTAAATTCCTAGTCGAATATCGAGGGTTAATTAACCCTCGATATTCGACCCTTAGTGAATCGGCCCCTAAATGTACTAAAATCAGCCTTACTGAACATTGGTCTGAACAAAGCAGAATAGAAATGCCTGAAACCTCCTATGACTCTTCCTATTGAAGAGAGAATGGAAAGCAGTATTGGTATGTGTGCTTTCCCTGGTAATACATTAGTGGTTCTACACAAGCATGTGCTGTTAGTCCAAAGTGGCAGCAGCAGGGTAACATGGAGGTGCTATAGATTTAGGCTATCTTGTTACCCTCCCTTTGTCCTGTCCATGTATGGCATCCCTCCAACATGCAGTGCAGCAGTAAAGAGTTACCTCTCCAGGGAGTATATTTTGAACCACGTCTACAGGTTCACACTAATGTGCATGTGATGTTCTCCCCTCGGTGCTTTCAATGTCAGACCAAGTGAGCACTTTACGTGTTTTTACAGGATTTTTAGCTAAAGGTTTAACATGGCAATCCTTAGAGACCACAAAAGTGCTTGCAAAATGCTTTCCATATATCTACAAGGAAACACAGGTCAGGCAACAGTATTCATAATTGGTGGTTCTGAAGCATAAACCTAAAGAAAACGTTTTTACATTCTCCCTTAATGAAAACAGAAAAGCAATTACCGGTTCTCCTGTTCAAATGGGAGCAATTATTATACTAACAAAAACATCACTTGTACAGAGAACCCTCAAAAATCAAATTAACAGTCTTGGAATATATTTCGTATGTGGCTGTGAAGACTATACGGACATCAAATAGTAAAATATAATGTAATAGTAATATTTTTTTCAAAATTGGAAAACCACTGCTGATTTTAACCCGTCAACATAAGAATCTTTCTAAAAATAATCAAATAATTCTTTATCATTTCTGAAATCATGAAGTCACTGACTTCTCTTCATGCAGAAGTTTGATTGACAGCTTAGACACATAATAGGCGCGCACCCTCTCTGCCTACACAATGTATTGTAGTAGTGCTAACTTGCTTGTTACCTGTCAAATAAAAAAAAAAAGAAATTTGCGAAGAGAGAGAAAGATTCCTAAGATGAGGATACTTGATACTTGAGTATCTTGATTATTAAAAAACAGTACAGAATTTTTAAAGGATTCGTTGATTCATTCTCAAAATAGTTCCCCTTTGATTTGAGTGCGGGGAATAAAAATGCAAAACCACAAATAAAAAAAAAAATGAAAAACAATTGCAAATTGTCTCAGAATATCAATATCTATTTTTTTAAAAAAATACGGTTTAAGAGTTTAGAATAAATAACAAATCTATGAAAAATTATTTTGGTTAGTCAAAGGGTTATTCAGAAGCGGAGCATAACAACGAAGAAAATACATGCACCCGCTTGGATTTCCATGCATAAGAAAGCAAGGGTAAACACCTAGTGAATCTTAAAATAAGATAGAAAATTTCAAGTATGTCTTTATTCATTTCAATCATAGAGAAACAGTGTATTGCTTATTATTCATTTCTATTTCATGACATTGTTGACATTCTTAGATGATAAGGAGAAATTAGGCACATATTACAATTAAGAAAAAAACAAATACATACTTTTTTATTGGTCTTCATTCAAAATGCACTCTGGTTAATAGTGGTTATATTGTTACGTCAGCACCACCTAGAAATGGTAGAGTTATTGCAAAGAATCAAAGGAAAGTTACCCAGTACATTTGCAGGGGTAACTAAGCTAAGGTTTCTCAGCTGCATGTATAAGAGTATAGATAATGTCTAATTAGAATATCATTAAGCCCAAACAGAGCTAATCGTTTACTTGTGCAAAGAATTCACCAGTTATATTCATGAAAGCAGACGTGTAACTTGAAGGAAGGTGGAAGAGGTGAAGGTCATCCAAAGGCAAAGAATATGTAGGTTCAAAACTGTGCTTAAAATACTTCATCTGCAATAAAATGAATTGCAAAACAATTTACATAGGATTCCTACAGTTTGTGTTATTTAGTGCTGGTAGCTCCGTGAGGTACTGTGACAGCTGCAGCTGAAGTGACTATTTCATCATACTCGGGCGGCGGATCTGTGGGATTTAGTGTTGGTTCATTTAGCCGAACACCCCTCTCCCCTGTGGCCTCCTCATAAGAGGGGGGAGGATCGCAGTTCGACAGACCAGCTGAAAGAGTGTCAGAATGCACATCATAATCATATCCACTGTGGAGTCTTCCCCTATCAAATATTACTTCCATGGGATATAGGACAGTGCCATGCTGAGGTGAAATTGCAAATCCATCTGGGTCAATCGCCACTTCTGTTGCATTTTCTCGAACCCCTCTAGGGGCATAAGCAGTCTGTCTGCGTGCCTTCTTTTTAAATACACACTTCCACACAAGTAAAATGACCAATAGGATGATGAAAAACACAATGATCAGAGGAAAGGCAAGGTAAAAAGGGTACCAGTTGTTTCCTGTATTCAAATCTCCTTGTTGTCCTTGAATGTATTCTTTCCAGAATTCGTTCTAGACAGGACAATGAACATATCATTAGAGAAGGAAAGCTGATAAATAAATAAAAGACATGGAATCAAGGTAGATAATTGTGGAGCAGACTACTGTGGTACAGTCAATCCAGCTAAGGCTAATGGAGGTACATCACTAAATCAACAATAATAAAAAGCACTGTTACATACAAGTCTAGTTAATATGTAACAGTTCCACTCAAAAATAGAGTGCTCTACCTACTATCATACCTGTTAGGTACCAGGTGCTAGTACAGTATGACGACCCAAGCCTGCCTAGGGTCCAAATTTTAGGCTTGATAAAGGACCCGGTGAGGTCCGAAACGTTGCCTGTTTGATATGTCTATTTTTGAGCCAATAAATCACTTCTTTTGAGCAAATTAACAACTTCCAGTGTGCTGCAGTAATTATGTTACTTAAGTTAATATGTAACAACATGCAAAGTCCAGGTATGGGTCTCGTTATCAAGAATTTTTGGGACATTGGGGGTTTCAGATAATGGATATTTAACGTTTCAATGAGTGCTTTGTATACTTTAGGTATGGTTATCAAAAAAGCTTAATAACCCCAGCAGGTCTGTTTTGCCTCCAATAACGATTCATCATATTTTAGTTGGGAACAAGTACAAGTTACTGTTTTCTTATTACAGAAAAACATTTTAATCAATTATTTGATTAAAATTAAACCTGTAGCATGGCATTCCCAGCATGGCATTCCCATAAATTGGAGCTTTCTTGATAATAGGGTTTCCAAATAACGGATCCCAGGAGAATCCCAGGTTTTACTGGAATTGATGGCGGTTTGACAGGGCCCCCTGGGAAAAGTAAAACTGGGCGTTTTATTGTATTTGAGATTGGGAAACTGGCACATAGTGGTTTCAAATGTTTACAACAATGTAAGATGACAACTGGCAGCCCATCCCTTTCACTAAGGCCAGTAGCACATCAGGGATTTTTTACACAGACACGTCACATAAGGAGCTCACTTTGCTTGATCAATCTTTTTATTTTCAGAGAAAAGCCTAGTGTGCCACTGTCCTAAGGTATCACAACATGAATGACAACCCAAATCCATACACCTTGTCTTGAGTCCTAGGTCACCTACATACTGTATTTCCATAGTTTTTGGAATTTTTAAAGTGCTTTTATAAAGTGGCTCTCCATCCACGCCAAAGCTTTTTTTTGTGAACAGTTAAAGAAAATGTAATTCTATGCAATTTTCCAACATTTAAATAATTGCAAAATTTCAATTGCTTAGACATTTTTTGCAAGTGTTATTGCTACTGAAAGCAGTATCTGTCTGTCTGTTTTGATTCTTGAGTCTACTGGTTTGGACTCCTGAAAGAATGTAAGAGAAGCAGCTTAATAAGAATATACCTGGTGGAGATCTGAGCTTGAAAACATAGAAATATACAAACACAGGTATGGGACACGTTATCCCGAAACCCATTTTCCAGAAAGCTGCAAATCACAGAAAGTCTCCCATAGAATTAATTTTAGCAAAATAATCCAAAATGTTTAAAATAAATGTTTTTTCTCAGTAATAATAAAACAGTACCTTGTCCTTTATCCAAACGAAGATATAAGTAATCCTCATTGGATGCAGAACCAGCATGTTCTGTTTATTTAATGTTTACATGACTTTCTAGTAGACCGGGTATGACGTTCCAAATTACGGAAAGATCGGTTATCTGGAAAACCCTAGGTCCCGAGCATTCTGGATAACAGGTCCAACACCTGTACTGCGATCAATTACTACAGTGGGAGGGGGGGCTACATGCGGCCCATTTAAGGGTGAAACAAATGAAAATCTTCTTTTTACAACGTAAAGATGATTAGCATGTCAAATCACTTCATACAGGTACAGGTCAGGTTTAGGGTAAGCAATTACGGGTTGGGCTTGGGTCTAAAAAAACAGGCACTAGATTATTTTGCCCCTCCTCTAAAAAGTATCTATTGTATTACTGTTTATTGACATAATGTTAGAAATCTTGGATAACTTTTCTCACATCATTCCTAACCAAAACATCCGACCAGATCTATTTCTTTGTTTTGCCAACTTTCTTGACTACGTCATGGTCTGACCAGCAGGCGGTGCTGTTGTAACAAGATTTATTTATATTAATAGCACTTGTATCCCTTAATATCTTTGAATTAAAAAAATATAAATAATTAATGTAAACTGCAAAAGTGCTTAGAATAGCACACTCATCAATTTAACATTCACTCATCTTAAAGGTTTACTCATGCTTTAAGACCATTACTTCATGGAGCAAGTTAAAAATTACTGAGCCTAACTGCATAAAAACTTGAGTACAATTACTATTGCTACTAATGACCTTTCACTCTGGACTACATTAACTTTTATGCTGCCTTGTCCTTTAAAAAGTTAAGAATGGCTCCATTTGCAACTAATATTTAATTTTTTTAGTCTTAGCATATCCAGATTTGAAACAGCTCTAAGCGCTGTATGAAAAGTATTTAGTAGCCCTTTGGAATGTAGAATAAGCTGCTGTACTGCTGTATTTATTTATTTACTGGTATCTTTAAAGTGTCAACATATTTACGGACACTGCTTTACAGATACTTGTATACTTACAGTTTTCTCGTCATTTTCAAATGCTTCTCTTGCCTCTTCATAGGTGCACAATTCCTCCTTGCATTCCCGCTCAATGTTCCCTTGCTTAATTTCTTCTAAAAAACTGTTTGCTCTAGGAGATCGTTTTAAGACAGAGTTGGCATCATCTCCTGTCAGGAACACTGAAAACAAATAGGAAACACAATTTACTAATATGGTATTAATACTGTTAATTAAAACAGCACCCATGTATCCTACAGAGCTGCATATTGTGTGTACAGTCAAATGAATAACCAACATACCCCAATCTGACAGCTAGTATACTACCAGCATTAAAATAATCGGGGTCAGACAGGCTTCTTAAGGCCTGGGTCACCGGGCACCTAAACTTATATATAGGTTACTTTATTTATTTCGGCTGATCCTCCGTTTATACATGAACTAATATACAGAAACAAATAGAAGCAGTAGCACACCTGGTCTCTCGGTATTCTCACCGGTGCTTGGGGTTAAAGGAGGACGGCACCTCCAACAATAGATCAATGAGATGAAACTCCAGCACACGGATGCTTAAGGGTTCATAACCCGTGTTTATTGTCAATGCCAAACAGGAAACAACGTTTCGGGGGCGTGCCTGTTTGGCATTGACAATAAACACGGGTTATGAACCCTTAAGCATCCGTGTGCTGGAGTTTCATCTCATTGATCTAATATACAGAAACAAATGGCATCTCTAGTAAGATGACAGGACCTTGATTACCTTTTGTATTTATAAATTATATTTTGTATGTAATCTAGGGATGCAATGAATCCACTATTTTGGGATTCGGCCAAACCCTAGATTTGGCTGAATACCGAACCAAAAATTAGAGGCAGGTAGGGAAAAAGAGCCATGTGCACAGTTTGGCGAGACACATGGATTTGGCCAAATCCTGCTGAAATAGGCCAAATCCTGAGCTGAATCCTGGATTTGGTGAAGGATTTATAAAGCAAAGTGAACTAGGGCCAGATTAGAACATGGAAAAAGGGAGAAGCTAAAGGTGATAGAAATGTTTTTATAAAGTCCTATACTTACTGACAAATATTTTTGCTAACCATATAAACTCTGATGCTGAAATAACTGGTGTGGTAATGGAGCTATAGATGATGGCCCAACTCAGAGAAAGCTCTGTTTGCTGAGTTTCCTGAAAGCGTCCCTGATTTTTCATATAGGTAATATACGCAATATGTTGGCGCTATATAAATACATGTTAATAATATTGTATAAAGCAAGCAGGCTTCAGTGCTGGAATACAGACTGCATTTTGGTATGTAGGCCACTAGGGGGAGAACAGAACATATTTCTCCTTTTACAGGGTAGGCAAAAAACAAAAACAAAGTATTCTTTCTACCAGACTATTTTAGGGTGTGCATTGTACAATGTTTTACTGTAAGCTTGCTTTATACTTTTCTATTATTCTCCTTTATTTTTATAGCAGCAACATATTCCTTTTATCTTTACAGAGATTATACATCAATCAGCCTCTGCCCCAGCAAAGCTTACAATCACACACACACTACAGTAAATGTATTAGGAGCCAATGAACCTGCATGTATGATTTTGTAGTGTGGGAGTAAACAGGAGCCTGTAGGAAACCCATACAGAGATGGAAAGAACTCCATTCTTGCAGACCGTAATCTGGAATATAATCCAGAAACCCTCCCCCCCAAGTGCAGCAAGGTACCATATAACTCTCAGGAAGCTATGAGTAAAAAGATACACTGGTAATTTTATCTTAAAAGTTTTTGCACCACACCAACAATAAAATGGAAGGAATACATACATTTTATCCAGGAGAGAGTGCAGTGGGAAATCACAGACACACAGCTACTTAAAGGGGAAAAAACCTTTTTTTCAAAATGAATCAGTTAATAGTGCTGTTCCAGCAGAATTCTGCACTGAAGTCCATTTCTCAAAAGAGCAAACAGATTTTTTTATATTCAATTTTGAAATCTGACATGGGGCTAGACATTTTGTCAATTTCCCAGCTGCCCCCAGTCATGTGACTTGTGCTCTGATAAACTTCAATCACTCTTTACTGCTGTACTGTAAATTGGAGCGATATCACCAAACAAAATACAATTGGAAGGTAACCAGATAGCAGTTCCCTAACACAAGATAACAGCTGCCTGGTAGATCTAAGAACAACACTCAATAGTAAAAACCCATGTCCCACTGAGACACATTCAGTTACATTGAAAATGAAAAACAGCAGGCTGCCAAAAAGCATTTCTCTCGTAAAGTGCAGGCACAAGTCACATGACCAGGGGCAGCTGGGAAATTGACAAAATGTGTAGCCCCATGTCAGATTTCAAAATTGAATATAAAAAAATCTGTTTGCTCTTTTGAGAAATGGATTTCAGTGGAGAATTCTGCTGGAGCAGCACTATTAACTATTAACATGTAAGTATGCGTGGCGCTAGGACCCTGAGGCCTCGGACGGCGGGCGATTGGGCCACAAGGCTTCGGGGCGCCGGAGATGCAAATCTGGCCTTGATGGTTAGTGGATGGTTGAAGCAATTTATTGTCCAACAACTGTTTACTCTTTTTAAATCATAATCACTACACAAATCACCCAAACGACACCGATCAAAGGTTTACATACCCTGGTGATTTGGCCTGATAACATGCACACAACTTGACACAAAAGGGTTAGAATGGCTATTAAAGGTAACCTTCTTCACCTGTGATCTGTTTGCTTGTAATTAGTGGGTATGTATAAAAGGTCAATGACTTTCTGGACTCCTGACAGACCTTTGCATCTTTCATCCAGCTGTTTTTTGGATTCTAAGTCATGGGGAAAGCAAAAGAATTGTCAAAGGATCTGCGGGAAAAAGAAGTTGAACTCTATAAAACAGGAAAGGGAAATAAGAAAAAAACAAAAGAATTGGGAATGCCAATCAGCAGTGTTCAAACTAATTAAGTGGAAAATTAGGGGTTCTGTTGAAACCAAACCAGGTAGACCAACTAAAATTTCAGCCACAACTGCCAGAAAAAAAAATTGTTCTGGATGCAAGGAAAAACCCATAAATAAGGTGAAATACAAAAAATACTGGAGGAAAATTTGCGCTCATCAGTCCGGAAGCTGCGCATGGAACGTACTTGGCCATTCCAACATGCAAATGATCCAAAACACAAGGCCAAGTCAACCTGTCATTGGCTACAGCAAAATAAAGTGAAGGTTCTGAGTGGCCATCTCAGAACCTTACCTCAGTATTATTGAGCCACTCTGGGGAGACCTCAAACATGCAGTTCATGCAAGACAGCCCAAGAATTTACACGAACTGGAGGCTTTTTGCCAGGGAGAATGGACAGCTTTACCATCTGAGAAGATAAAGAACCTCATGCACAACTACCACAAAAGACTTCAAAGTGTCATTGATGTGAAACGGGCGAAGAAAGAGTAGTCAGCACACGGATTCTTGGTATTTTTTCCTGATGGTGCACGTTCTGCAACGGCCACTTCCCACTTGACCAACCATATAGGGTAGAGATTGAACAGCACCATCAACTTTGAAGTAGTTTAAAAAGCCTTTATTTGTGCTCTTGTGGGCATCCCCGCAAGATGCCCACAAGAGCACAAATAAAGGCTTTTTAAACTACTTCAAAGTTGATGGTGCTGTTCAATCTCTACACTATTGATGTGAAACGGGGACAATACACAGTATTAAGAACTGGGATATGTAAACTTTTGATCAGGGTCATTTGTGTAGTTGTGTAGAAGAATAAAAACAGTTGTTTGACAAATGACTTCAGCCAACCACTAACCAAGAGTGAAAGCTAGTAATAAAACACTTTGCTGAGGAACAGACTGCAATAAGCGTGAGCTACGGTTGTATACAATGCCAATCTGACAGTAACGGTATAAGACAATGGCTTCAAGGCCTCTATGAATGGGGAAGTAGGAGTATTCCCTTGCAGAGAAGCTACTCCCACTAGAGGCCCTATGAGCTCAGCTGAGGAAATTCCACAGCTAAAAATAACTGACGGCGGAATGGGAACCAGACAAATATTGCCAGAAAATGAAAAATGAGAGCAGTGGATAACATTTCAGTCAGATAAAAAAAAAAGTACCTGCTGTGTTTTTGTTACTATCTCACAGTTACAGCTTAGCTTTTTATGTAATTCATGTGCCTTGAAAACGATAACCACATTGTTGATTTTCTCATCCTCCTCCCTATTCTATTTATGAATCATTTATGCACTTTCATGAACCTTACTTTGATCTCCTGCACTAAACAGCCAATAAAAGATACAAAGTTGCTAAAGCTTAATGGCTTTTGGCAGAGAGCCCAGAATATCTGGCAAGTGAACTTGGATACTTTTGTAACACTTTAGGGTCAGGGCACATGCTCAGATTCGGGGAGATTATTTGCTCGGCGACAAATCTCCTCTTCTTCGCAGTTGAAGTGCAAGGCCAGACGTGGCGTTTTTATGTTGCATTATTAAAAAGGCTCGGTCAGGTGTAAATACTCCACTGAAACCACACGCGACCTCATCAACATGAGTTTTTCATGCATTTTTTTCAGCACGTAGGTTTCTTTTCCCAACATGCACTTCTCATTGTTCTCGTTCCCCATAATTCCTCTGGCTAGAAATAGAAAAGCTATTTAAAAATAGAAAAGCTATTTACATGCAAAATGGAGCAGGAATGATCATCAATATGCAACGTAATTATGTCACCGGCCTAATACACTGTAAAAACGTATATGCGTCATTTATCTCGCGTGAATTTGGACGCCATATTTAAAATACGCTGGTTTCGAACGTCCAGATCCTATAGAGTCTATTGATTTGGTAGTTGATTTGGAAGCTATATTACACCAATGGAAGAAAAAACAAATGCTGTCTTAAAGGAACAATTCAGTGTGAAATAAAAACTGGGTAAATAGATAGGCTGTGCAAAATAAAAAATGTTTCTAATATAGTTAGATGCAAAAATGTAATGTATAAAGGCTGGAGTGACTGGATGTGTAAGATAATAGCCAGAACACTACTTCCTGCTTTTCAGCTCTATAACTTTGAGTTAGTCAGCGACTTGAAGGGGGGCCACATGGTACGTTTCTGTTCAATGAGTTTGCTATTCATCCTCAACATGCAGCTCAGATATGCCCATGTGGTCCCCCCCCCCTCAAGTCTCTGATTGGTTACTGCCTGGTAACCAGTCAGTGTATACCAAGAGAGCTGAATTGCAGGAAGTAGTGTTCTGGCTATTATGTTACACATGCAGTCACTCCATCCTTTATTCGTTACATTTTTGCATCTAACTATATTAGAAACATTTTTTATTTTGCACAGCCTATCTATTTACCCAGTTTTTATTTTTACACTGAACAATTCCTTTAAGTGTAGTCTATGGCCTATTTCAGCACAACTGGTTACAGTGATAGAGCTTGCCTAAGACTGCTGAATTAACAGAATCTATGGTTTATAGATTAGATATGGAATCAACATCTCTTCAAATGAAAGCACAAACACTGCCTTTATCCCGACTGTAGCAAATCTGGAAGGAACAGAAACCACATTTCCCTTTTTTTGATGGAATAACCTATAAACAGATGTTTAACATTGGGTTTCGTTCTTTTAAGTGCCAATGCCTTTAATTCTATTGAATCCACCTGTTGACAGCAAACATGCAGCATACATCAAAAGGTGACCCAGTAATGTAGAAATTTACAGAGCTGGCAGGATATGGGTTTTTTTTTTGGGACCACAGATTCTACGTTTAGTGTAAAGTGCAGCTTCGGAATGTGCTGGTTAGTCATGCTAGATGTGACTACATTTGTCATGGTTGGTGTTTGTTTAGTGTAGACAGGGATTCTGACCAGCATTATGTGAAGACAAAGCAGTGGATTAACACAAGTCTCATTTGTCTTACAAGGATTGCGGCTAAAGCTGGCCATAGACGCAAAGATCTGATCGTACGAATCCTCAATTCGTATGATTTTCAGCCCATGTGTGGAGTCCCGACATTTTTTATCCGGCTTAGATCGGTCGTTTGGTCGATCGGACAGGTTAAAAGATTTGTCAGCTGCCAATAATCTCTCTGCATGTATTGCCGATTGTACGATTTTCAGTGGGAGAC
Organism: Xenopus petersii; assembly: GCA_038501925.1. NCBI lineage: Eukaryota > Metazoa > Chordata > Amphibia > Anura > Pipidae > Xenopus > Xenopus petersii. The sequence continues at coordinate 101,498,269 of CM076675.1, read as the reverse complement.
CAGCTTTGGTCTGACATAACTTTTGTACGATTGCTGTCAGGGGCAGAACATCGGCTGATCTGTTCTTTTGTACATTATTTGATCGGAATGGTTAGTGGCAGGTCAGGAGATGGGGAAGTCCGATCATCTGTGTGTCTGTGGCAAGCTTTATTGACAAACATATTTTTTTCCTATTGATTGAATCACAAAATATCTATGGTTATTGTTATTTCTTGTGCAAAACAGACAAAGATGATGCTCTCCCCCCCCCACACTCTGTTGCTAGCAAGGCATTACCTGTGCACTAAAAAGTTTAGAGCTCACCACAGAATAACTCGCCACTTTCTATTCATTCCACATTTAGGAGCATATTTATCAGATTATAACTTTCACCCATTAATAAATACGTCCTAATATCTTAAACATGAGCACTCCTAAGGAAGAGAGAAGAAACCCTCTCTTGATCCCTCCTTGACAACCTCCAACCTATCTCTCTACTACCTTTCATCTCTAAACTACTTGAGTGCCTAGTCTACAACAGACTAACCTCATTCCTCTCTGACAATAACCTGCTGGACCCCCTACAATCTGGTTTTAAGCCACAACACTCCACGGAAACTGCCCTGACTCGACTAACTAATGACCTTTTAACTGCTAAAGCCAACAATCATTTCTCACTACTAATACTGCTTGACCTCTCAGCCGCATTTGACACTGTAGATCACCCTCTCCTCCTCCAGTCCCTCCAGTCGCTTGGCCTTCGTGACACAGCCCTATCCTGGTTCTCTTCTTACATCACCAATAGTTCCTTCAGTGTCTTCTACAATGGAGTATCATCTTCTCCCCTACCTCTTTCTGTTGGAGTTCCTCAAGGCTCTGTCCTGGGACCATTACTATTCTCCCTCTATACTTCCTCCCTCTGCAAATTAATCAACTTGTATGGTTTCCACTACCACCTCTATGCTGACGATACTCAGATCTATCTCTCATCTCCTGATCTCAACCCAGAACTCCTAACTCGTGTCTCCTCCTGCCTGTCCGCTATCTCTACCTGGATGTCGCAACACTACCTTAAATTAAACCTCTCTAAAACTGAAATGGTTCTCTTTCCTCCGACTAACACCAGTAACATCCCGGAAGTATCCATCATAGTTAACAATTCCACTATCACCCCCTCTCCCCAGGCCCGGTGCCTTGGAGTTATCCTAGATTCTGCCCTGTCATTCACTCCTCATATCCAGTCACTTATTAAATCATGTCACTTCCACCTAAGGAGCATATCCAAAATACGATCATTTATCACCCAAGACGCTGCCAAAATTCTTATTCACTTTCTCATCATATCGCGGCTAGACTACTGTAACTCTCTTTAATTGGCCTTCCCCTCAAGAAACTGTCACCTCTCCAGTCCATAATGAACACTGCTGCGAGGCTCATATACCTCAGCAACTGCTCCTCCTCTGCCTCGCCATTCTGTCAATCCCTGCACTGGCTTCCGTTACCTTTCAGAATCAAATTCAAATTAATGACACTGACTTTCAAAGCACTTCATAATTCTGCCCCACCCTACATCTCTGAACTCATCTCTATATACTCACCCAATCGCTTACTACGCTCCTCTACTGACCTGCTACTCAACTCTTCCCTCATTACCTCCTCACATGCTCGCATTCAAGACTTTGCAAGGGCTGCACCCCTCCTCTGGAACTCTCTCCCACGGTCTGTCCGACTTTCTCCCAACCTTTCTGCTTTCAAGAAATCTCTGAAAACGCACTTCTTTCGAGAAGCCTACCCTCACTCTGCTTAACTACCAAACGCAACACCACATACAATACCACATTTCTCACCAACTTAATTCGATCTTGCCCACTCCCACACCTTGTGTATTACTCCCTTCCCTTTAGAGTGTATGCCTATGCATAGGGCCTTCCTCACCTTTTTGTACCTGTATTGATTGTGATGTTTGTTACTCCATATGTTCTATGTACAGAATTCATGTGATTTAGTTGTATAATCACATTTACTTTACAGTGCTATGCAATATGTTGGCGCTATACAAATACATGTTAATAATAATAAAATAATAATACATTAATATGACTATTCACTATTACCTAATTGCACTGGTATTGGCATTTGGGTGAGAAAAGCCAACCACGTCATATTACTGTGTGCAAACAATGGTGCGTTACTGTAGTGAACACTCATTTATATGACACAGAGTTCAGACAAAGAAGGAAAAGCTGCAAAGTCAGCAGTTTCTGATACATAAACAGCTGAAAGAGACCATCCATAATCCTGCAGAGCTGATCAAGCTCCAGCTGAAAAAATGTGAGGATGGACAAAGAACTGCCATCCTAATAAAAGATTTGAATCCTACACATCAGACAGAATAAGGGGGGGAAAAATAATATTTAAAAGACAAAGTAAACAGACTCATTGTTTCCTTTCAGTGGTCAAATGGGGTTTTGTGGCTACAAATTACAATCGATTACATATGCCCAAACACATCAGCTGCAACAATATTCCCTTTGACAAGAGCTCACACAACAATCCATTCTTTTGCCTTTGTAAACAGTAAATTCACATTTTTATTTTTAGATAAAACACATCTGAACGATTATATAAATTCCCCATTATACAGAGGAACGACTAAGGAATTTAAATTGGGGAGAGATCTGCAGCCAGGGTACTATTTGTTTAATTTCTGCACAAAGAAAGAGCTTTATGATACCAGCTAGGATTGTGTTCTTTGTGTGTGTTAATACTTCATATTTATGCTACAAATACATTAAAATTTAAATAAATCCAATGGTATTGTTTTGCCAACAATATTGATTCCTGCAGCTTACTTAGAATTAAGTACAAGGTACGGTTTTATTATTACAGAGAGGATGGGAATTTAATTTGCATAAAATCAACTCTACAGCAAATGGATTTACCATAAATTGTTCTGCATGAGTTCAGTTCTCACTAATTCACAACCCGACTCGAGCTTGATGGCCTACTATAAAGGCCCTGTCCCGCTACCAAAACTTTAACCTGCCCCACACAAACTGGAAGTGCCATGCCTGGTGGGCAGAAATTATATCACTCCAGAGGTGGATCAACCAGGTCAGGGGGAACAAATTACTCTGCAATCCTGCAGTCAGATGTGGTACCTGTAGATCAACTGCATGTTCAGGAAATCATGATCTTTCTGCCCAAAACCCAACCACTTTACGGGTATTTCTCATGTACCCAACCTGATGCAGGAATTTAATCTGGAGCTTTCTGGACTATACAAACCAGCAAGAGTTCTCTCTGGGAGAATATTTGGAAGTTAGTAACTAATATTAAATGGCAAACTGTACGTTTTGTGTGCCTGAAAGTGTATTTAGCTGTTTACCCTAAAAGGGTTGTTAACCTTCCAACAACATTTTTCAGTTCAGTGGTTTTCAGATTGTACACCAGAAATAAAAAAACTTTTTTCCATGTTTTGCCAGTTTTTCCTAAACTGAAGTTTTAGGTATAATGTTCCTGGTGTCTGGCAGCTCTGTAATCCAGGTGCAGATTTTGAATTGATACAACCTGATACATTAGTTGTGGTACAGTGCTCAGCAGAATCTGTGGAATATTAGCAACTATTGTATCAATTCTAACAGCTGCCTTTAATGAAACACAGGGATTCTGCTCTGCAGGGATAAACAGAACAAATGTATCAACTAAATGTATCAATATAGAACAGTTTACAGTTACAGAGCACTTACTTTCACGCTCCTGACTCATCTATATATATCTATCTATATCTATATCTATATCTATATAGTCAAATACAAGAGTCCTCTGCACTCAACCCATTATCAATATATTTAAGACAGAGACATTTTGTGCATACTGCTACTGAAAAATGCCTTACCCTTTAAACAAAACAGGGATTGTTTGTCCATATATTGCAATATATTTAAGCTGGCCAACTACGTCAAAGTCATCCCATATCTGGCCAGTCCTACGCTTAATTTTATCTGATTCATTAAGAATTCTATTGCTTCATTATACAAAGGGACTAGGTTTTACCTGCAACTTACTTGCTGCTTTCAAAGTAAACCCCCATACTTGGCTGCCCTTTTATTAGACACCAGTGGGATCACCTGACTATAGCTGGGTGATCTCCATGTTGTAGCTCCCACCCTTCCCAGGGCAGCCAAGTATGGGGGTTTACTTTGAAAGCAGCAAGTAAGTTGCAGGTAAAACCTAGTCCCTTTGTATAATGAAGCAATAGAATTCTTAATGAATCAGATAAAATTGAGCATAGGACTGGCCAGATATGGGATGACTTTGACGTAGTTGGCCAGCTTAAATATATTGCAATATATGGACAAACAATCCCTGTTTTGTTTAAAGGGTAAGGCATTTTTCAGTAGCAGTATGCACAAATGTCGCTGTCTTAGTCCGTTTGTCCCAGCGGGGAGCATAGGGCCTCAAGGACACTCCTCCAACGAACTCTGTTCGCAGCGGTCTTCTTCAGCTGAGCCCATGTCCATCCGGCTGCCTTCATTTCAGCCTCCATGCACCTCCTCCATGTCTGTCTTGGCCGGCCAACTTTTCTTTTCCCTTGTGGGTTCCACTCAAGGGCTTGCCTTGTGATGTTGTCAGAACTCTTTCTGAGGGTGTGGCCTATCCAGCCCCACTTTCTTCTTCTGATTTCTCGGTTGATGGGGATCTGTTTTGATCTTTTCCATAGGCTGATGTTGAAAGTTTTCTCTGGCTATCTGATGTGCAGGATGTGTCGTAGGCAGCGGTTGATGAAGGTTTGGAGCTTACTTGTGGTTGTCATGGTCAGTCTCCAGGTTTCTGAACCATAAAGCAAGATTGCTTTCACATTGGTGTTAAAAATACGAATTTTGGTTTGTTGTGAAAGGGCCTGGCTTTGTTGATGCATATATATATATATATATATATATATATATATATATATATAATATTGTGTGTGTGTGTGTGTGTATGTATATATACACACACCTATCTATATATATATATATATATATATATATATATATATATATATATATATATATATATATATATATATATATATATATATATATATATACACATACATATACATACATACACACACACATACAATCCAAATAGTTCAGCACACCACTAGAAAAAAAATCGACCAAGGTGCTACCAATTACAGCTGCATACAAAATCCAAAAAGATATGGTGCACACTGTGAACCTTTGTAAATTTTAAAAAGTAAATTTTACTAAATACATGTTAAAAGAGGACCTCTTTTCTACTGTCTGACTTTCTCCCAACCTTTCTGCTTTCAACAAATCTCTTAAAACGCACTTCTTTTGAGAAGCCTACCCTCACTCTGCTTAACTACCAAACCCAACACCGCATATAGTACCACATTTGTCACCCACTTAATTCGATCTTGCCCACTCCCACACCTTGTGTATTACTCCCTTCCCTTTAGACTGTATGCCTATGCATAGGGCCTTCATCTTTTTTACCTGTATTGATTGTGATGTATGTAACTCCATATGTTCTATGTATATAATTCATGTGATTTAATTGTATAATCACATTTACTTTCCAGTGCTACGCATTGGCGCTATATAAATACATGTTAATAAAATACACATATATATATACACAAATATACATACATAAATATAAACAAATATACATATAAATATACAAATAAATATACATACAAATATACAAATAAATATACATACAAATATACATATATAAACACATATGCATAAACATACACACATACATATATATTAATATATACACTCTCCAAAGAATCAGCATTCACAATAAAAGTCTTTGTCTCCTGCCCGGGTGCGCAGCAGCATCCGAAATTAACACACATCTTTGAAGAAGCCTCACTTAAAGGACTTATGAATCAGCAAGAATTTATTAAGGATCCATCACCAACGTTTCAGCTGTAGCACTAGACGCATGGAGAGTTCTCACCAAGATGGTAGCAGCTATTAAAACGTCACACGTAAAAAACAGTTCTGGATAAAAAGATGCTTTGAAGCTAGGCTGTCCAACTGAACATTGTTTCTCTTTTAAAGTGGACCTATCGCATACACATAAAAAGCAGTTTAATCTAAGTCTTGTGCAAATTAACATTGAACCTAAATTATTTTCTTCATTAAAACAGCCAAACCTGTTATAAAGGGGTTTAAATATCTGAGCTGTCAATGAAATATTACCTGCCCCACATCTATGCCTGAGGCAGGTATTCAAAAGCATTCCAAGAAGTTTATAGCAGAACAATTCTTAAGGTCATGAGATTTCAATACCCATCCCTGGAGGATGTCAATCTGTTTTATAGTACCGCACAGCATCACTTATTAGAGGAGAGGGAACACCCTTGTGACAGGGTTGCAAGACTATTAGGCAACAAAATCCATAGCAAGCAAATCTTTGCTACATGTTTAAAACAACTAATAACAGTAATTAAGCATTTAGTAGTATATTTAGGCTACTTTCTTGCACGTTAGTTAAGGCAATGCATACTTATCAGGCAATGCATGGTTAAAGGGATGTTTTCTTTTTTTCCCCACAGCACTGCCAGGCACGATGTGAAAACATTATTGTTCTCCATAAGATGCCGAACACTATCTCGAGCACCATCTCAGTTCAGTGAGTTGGTTTTTTTTTTTACTTTCCTGCAGCTGAGCTGCTAAGGCAATGTTAGGCATATAAGCATAGCCCTAGCTACCCTTCTTTGAAAAAAAAACCCCTTTAAAGTCCAGTCCTTAGAGGAATGTTATAATGACAAATGGATGATTCTGCATTGACACTTTAGGGTTGCCAGAACGTACTTTTCAAAAATAAAGTATGGTTTTCTCAGGCAAACCTAATAATTGGAACTTTTGGCTCCGTAGTCTAAAGAATGCTGGTTACAGAAGCAGTGTTTTGTATTGCGGAGAGTTTTTGATCTATACAAGTCACATATCTCAATAAAACTATTTGTATTTTTTGCACTTGATATCTGTCTTTATATTGTGAAAAAAATATTTTGTTTTAGGAATTTTAGGGGCCCTATATCATATTATAGATAGCTCTGCTAATTTCTCTTACATAAACATCTGTATAGATATTAAAGGAAACTGAGATAACCATTGTAAACAATACATAGGAATGTGCCCAGTGTTTTTGCATTAGATTTTCTTTACGGCAGAGAAAAAAGGCAAAATTCAATTTCTTTTGGATTCTTTGTTTAGGAAAGATTTGTGTATTCCTGGCTGGGCTAATGCCCTTGATAGTGTGGTTTCTAGAAGTGTTATGCTTCCATGTCTTGAGCTGGGCTGTTTCAGATAGCATCACATTACGCATCTGCTAATTCAGGAAATACTAAGGACACATTTGGAGGACAAACCTGCTCGCCACATCCATGTCAGTTCATATAGAGATTCCTTTATGCTTTTAAATCACAGGCAGAGCAGTACAGTCTATTAATGGCTTTTTAGAAAAGACATGTATAAGGAATATAACAATAGCTTTCAGAACTGATAATTAAGAGTAGGGAACAACATCTTGGAAACCAATATGGTTGAACCATGGGTGAAATACCCTGACCCCTGGCAGGTTCCATATTATGTCACAAACAGAAAATGATTAGATTGCTAAACCTTCAGTCCTTCTCCTCCTGCTGGTCCAGATACAATATCTTCAAGTAGCAATACAAAATGTCCAAAATGGCCAGCGCTCATGCACCTCTGTTTTAATTTATTGATAGATTGCTGCTAAGGATCCACGTGGGAAGCAAGTTAATTTATTGATACACATCTGAAAAAGTATAATCTTTTGAGAATGAAATTTGGCTGATGGTATGGTGTTCTCTGCTTTGGGCAAATGGGATATTGCATGACTAAAATCCTCACACTACAGCCCTTCCATGGCCTCTTTTAAGGGTTTAAAGGGTAACTTACTTCTACACTGTATGCACTTTATATTTTGTTGTTTAGTCCCCCCAATAGCCATGCGGTGCTTGCCATTTCTTTGGACAGGTTCCATATTATGTTATCTGCTATCAGTGACAACTGCACCAGGTATATGAATTTACCCAGCATATACCATACATGTTTGGTCGATACACCAAAACGCAGAAGTCGTAATTACAAGTAACCAAAAAGATTTAGGGCATGGACACAAATAGTGAGCAGATTGTCTGTTTTCCGCCACCTTTTATAAACACTTTTATGCACCCACCCCCTAGTTACATTGACTGACCTGGCATCGGCCTGTGTGGAGCTACATGGAGCAGATATCAAAACAGAAACATGCTCCACACAAGCCGATGCCAGGCCTGTCAATAAAGCTGGGGGTAAGTGCATGAAAGCAAATCCACTGTCCTTCGCCAGTGTATAAAACGCGAGAGGAGGAAGCAGAGAATCCACTACGTGTGCCCTTTGCCCTTGTATAGCAGACATGTACAACAGCACTTTGCAATCTAAGGTCCGTATCACATTCATACCATGAGGACAATTTTATCAGGAGACAATTACCAGTCTGTATGTTTTTGGAGCGTGGAGAAAAAAAAAAAACACACTCAAGCATGGGGAAAAAATACAAACATTTAGTGCCCTGTCTGGAATGGAACCTAGGATCCCAGGTAAACTCAGCACCTCACTCTCTCTTCTCTCAAAAGGTACCCTTCGAAAAAGCTTTTGGTTGATTGCAAAACACGCATCAGGCAGGGGGGAAGGGGAAAACCCAAGTTAAAATCGGGGTCTTTTATATTTGTTGAGCAATTTCTCTGGAGGTGAATACACAATGATGTAGAACTGGTCATAAACCGTGTTCATGGGACCACAATGATTTTTCAGAGTTCGTTTAGAGAGAAGGGATAGTAAGGCGATGAGCGCACCTAAACGTGTTTCAAAGGCAGGGCCACATTTACGGTTGCCAATTGTACAGGTTTGAGCCGGACAGCCCGGTTTGTAGAAGAGCTGCCTGGGTTTACCAAATAAGGAAAACTATAGGGAGGACTCAATTTACCTCCATAATCCCCATTCACTTTACTGTCTCCTTAATAGGAAATTCTTTTTTAGCCACACTAATTTTAATCCTTGCTGCCTCTTCTATCAGTTATATTTTTCTATGCAATCTGTATGTTCAGTATATATACCAAATTTATTTCACAGTTATATGGAATAATTGTAGAGGCTGCCTTGGAGTTATATGTAGCCTGGACTGTTATTGATATAAGCACACAGACTGCAGGGCTCAGCTGCTCTCAGCCTGTGTATTTTTGCAGGTGGAGAGAAGCAGATCTGTTCAGTGCCCCTGCTCCATTGATTTGAATCTGTTCAGCCTGTGTGCACTCACACTAATGGGGGAATGTAATAAAAGTCGCAAAGAGCAAAACAATTAGCATAAATGAGTATAAAAAGTCTAATTTCGCAATGTAATATTCTTCCTTAAGCGGTTATTACATTCGAATTTTAATTGCACATTGTGAATTTTACTTGCGCATTGCCCACTTTTAAGAAGTGCTTGAAGGTGTCGTAATCCTTTGGATCAAACATAACTTTTTCAGTAAGAATTCACTGTGCACTGGCGCAAACTATAAAATTCGCAAACCTTCTTCAACTGTCGGAAGTCGTCGCTAAACAGTTTCCATGTTGGCAAAAGCTATATTGAATTCGCCCAAATGCAAATTTGTTCACATAGAGGCATAACTTTTTACATTGTGAATATTTTTTCTGTTACCGACTTTTATTACATTCCCTCATAAGTGTCTTATATTACAAAACCCACCAGGTGTGCTTTAAGTTACGGTTTCCCTGCCACACGCTAGAAGCACCACAAAAGCTCAGTATAACACCACTATTCAGAGCCTGCACGCGCTTTTCTGCCCAGATCTCTACATCTGTAGCCTATGAATCACATTTTCTCAGGAAGACAGGTCTCCAGGGCTTATCAGATGACATCTGCTGTGACCGATACCATCGTTTCCGTGCCAGCATTCATCAGTCCCAGAGAACAGTTTCTGTACCGTCTCTGCATCCTTTGGCTGGTGTAACAAGAACTACTACTAGAATTAAGTTTAGCAAAATCTAAAGTGTAGTTTTTACAAGGCAGAAAATCAGCATCACTTATATAAATTATATGCTCTTAGATGGCTAATTTTGTAAAAGCAGCCAATTCACTTTTCTCAGAAAACTGTTCACCTGACCTGTCAGCATCGCACACAATCTGTTCACAAAAATGTATTTTTCCACTACTCTTTAAATTGCTTTTCTGCGTCTGTGTACACATGGAAACATATACATACACATGAATACATTTAACAAGTTCCTACAGCACCAGAAAAGGTTTATATACTCATTTAATAGGTCGTGAGGGAGAGACAGAGAGACAATGGCAAAGAAAAAAACTGGGTTTCATATTCATATTCATATTCATACAACCCTGCAGAACAAATTTTTAAATATTATGCATTCGAATTTATTGAAGCAAGTTTATTATAAAAAATAATGCACATCCCTTTAAAACAAAGTAGATATGCACTAAATCCATAATTTTATGATTTTGCCAAATCTCAAATGCTCCACAAAATATCTGTCCGAATACTGAACACTAATTGACATATTCTGTTTTGAAATAAAAAAAATTGCATAAGCTGCAAACAAAAAATTGGTGCGTTCCGTTGTCCAGAGCTCATGTCACATGACCGAATCTAAAGAATGAGGTTTTTAGCCAAATGCTGCAAAAGTGCTGGGATTTGGCAAAATCCTGAATTGAATCCTGGATTCAGAAGTCACCTCTATAGTTCTTGCCTGTGTGTTTTCTATATTTGTTCTATGGTACAAAAACCATGAAGCCTGCGGCCTTGTTCCTTTATATGGTAATGGAACTCTTCTGATATTTAATACCCTTATATGTTACAGCAGGTTAATAAAGGCTTAACAGGATACCTTGGAAAAGAGCGTATGGCATAAAAGTAAGGTTTCCTATAGTAATGATAAATTAAGCCATGTGTCATTGGCTCTCACTCTCATTAAAACATAAACGCTTAGTTTAAAGAAAGTGATTAAAATCTGATTGCATTTAGATAACTAAACATGTGTCCTGGCCTGTAAAAGGGTCATAAACATTGGCAGAAAGCAATTAGGTCTATGTTGCATAACTAATTAATATTTTAAACCCACAGTTTAAGTCAGACACCACACAGCAAGCTTTAGTACACTGCATGCATACCATATACACTTCTTAATGCAACTGTGCCACTAAACTCATATTAGGGTTAGCTTTGTCCACAGTCCCACCTTATTCTATCCTCTCATTTTTTTCTTTTCATTATATAAATTGGAAAATGTCTCGTTTGTGGGTTGTGTTTTTATTTTGTGAAACTCACATTTTGCCCACACATCTCTACTGGGAATGGTATTTCACAGCACTTCACATTTCATGAGACCTTGAAATGAAAATTAGTTACAGAACCCTTATGTTTGTAACTAGCTCTTTTAGAGCTCACTTTTTTCTCTCACATAGCCCCTGCCTAACTTGTTTTGATCGCTACAACTTGCAGTAAGTGGTATGGTTACGATCAACAATTGTGCCATTTTGCTTTTTTTGATCAGGGCCTTTGAGGAAGAAACTTTATATTGGAGGGGCCTTCAATGATTAATGGGCATTCAGCATAAGAAAACTGGATGGGAAAAATACATCAATCTAACAAATGAATCCAACTGTGTAGATTATTTTTTTAATTTAAATTGTTTAGACATATTCAGTAGTGCTTTACAGAGATTATACATTAGTCCCTGTGAAGCTCACTTCCCTCACATAGTCACACACACACTACGGTGAATTTCATCAGAAGTAAAATAACCTGCCTGTGTGTTTTAGAGTGCTGAAGGAAACCAGAATACCTGGACACATAGGGGCAAATTCACTAACCTCCGAAAATTCGCCAGCGTCGGCTTCGCTCACAGCGCAACACTTCGCCAGTCGTAGATTCGCCAGGACAACGCTAATTCATTAAAATCCGAAGTTGTGTCCAGGGCGCCGAATGCCGGCAAAGTTGCGCTATCGTTACTGAGCTAAGTGAAGCAAAGTTGCGCTAGTGTTAGCTAATTTGCATATGGCGGGAAGTTAAAGTTGAATGGACATATACTTTGCAGCAAATACATTACACTACACAAGCCTGGGAAACCTTAATAAAAGAAAATAGAGTTGTTATATTGCCCAGTGTATAGTTTATGTGCCATATGTTAGGTAATGTAGGGGGGAAGCTGGGTACCCCCCAAAAAATTACGCTCTTGTTCAGCCTATCACCCTGAAAAAAGGAAAAGACGCTAGCATTTTTTCAGCTATTTTTTTTAGGAACTCCTATCTACTCTATTGCACTTCACCTGGTCTGAGGTAGCGAAGGCAAGTCTCGCGCAAGAGGTAGCATTCAGTAAAATCCACATCTTAGTGAATTTGCAAAATCGACGATTTGAAAATCGACAGGCGTTAGACTCTAGCGGTACTTCACTCCTTATCTCCTTCGCTATCGAAGTTACGCCAGCGAACTACCAAATTGACATCACGCTGGCAAATTGTCGCCCAAGTTAGTCACTTTGCCCTTTAGTAAATTTGCCCCATAGACACAGGGAGAACATACAAACTTCAAGCAGATAGTGCCCTGGCTGGAATCAAACATAGAACCACAGAATAGCAAGACTGCAGTGCTAACCATTGGGTCATTGTGCTGCAATTAATGAAAATACAGAAGGCTTAAGTTGTATGATGTCATGAGATGCATGACATCATCCAACTTTTCATTTCAGCCAGTTTGATGTGACCACCCTAAATGCTCATCTACCAAATGAACAGATTGTTTTATCTTTATTTAAAATTACATTCAATTTTAAAATCTGACATCATGCTTCTGATGAAGTGACTTTGGTCACGAAACGCGTTAAGCTGGTTCCTCTGCCCGTAGTTTCAGATTGTGTTTTAACCTGAACTAATAAAGATTTCACATTTTACCACAAGTTTGGTTTCTCCGACATCCTGCTTCATTGGTGCCTCACATACAGTCAAGTTTCTTCACGTGTGAATTACCGCAGCCAGAGCGGATCTGTGGGAGGTGTCCTCATAGCAGGTTATACTGTTTCCCTGTCGAGTGCGGCAATGGCGTTTGCCCCTATCCAATAAGTTAACAACTTCCTGACACATGCATTGATAAAATTAGTAAAATAGTAACAGAGAAAGTAGTCGCAACTTGGGTTAGCCCGACTTGGATTTTTACTTTGAGTAGGAGAAACGATAACCTGTCTGAAAGAAGTTCCATTCTGACATCCTAGCTCTTTAAAAGCACTTTTAACAAAAATCCAGGTTCTGTGTAACAAATAGAGTGTTGCTCAATCTGGGAACTCTGCTGCTCATTCATGGGTTCCATGCTCAACAATAACAAGAAAGAAATCAGATGGCACTCACCACAGCAAAATGTGCTAGATTTTTTTGGTTTATTGAGCTCTCCACACAACAAATGAGAAACTGCTTTCCTGTTTAATGCGGTGAGAGGACTTGCACAAATAAAGACATCTTTTTCACATATCGGAGTGCTGCTGCAATTGTTTATCTACGTGTAAAGAACCTGTGCAGAGGGGAGTCCAGCGTGCACCCGAGACTACAAACAGTGAGTTGTGTGAGTGTGGCACTTTACTTATGACTTTGTTCAGAAAGCTCCAAATTACCGAAAGGCCGTCTCCCATAGACTCCATTTTATCCAATTTTTTTAAAAAATGACTTTCTTTTTCTCCATAATAATAAAGCAGTATCTTGTACATGATCCTAACTAAGATGTAATTTCTCCTTACTGTAAGCAAAACCAGCCTATTGGGTTTATTTAGTGCTTACATGATTTTCTAGTAGGCAAAGTATGAAGACCCAAATTATGGAAAGATCCATTATACCACCGGTCCCAAGCATTCTGGATGACATGTCCCATATCTGTATATTTATTCTTTAATTCCCATTTACAGATTTCTTAGGTGAGTATTAGTGTCATCATCCCCACTACATGCAACCCAGCTGATGGATTTCCCAAAGGCTGTAACAAATTGTACTATGCAGAGTCATTAACTCAGTTATAAACAAAAGGCATATCTTTCCATACATTGAAAACATATTTACATGTGGGATATTACAAGCCAAAAAACAGCAAATTGTTGGTGTGTGTGATTTAATAGGAAATATAGCTCTCCCTTAACAATTAAGGCTAAATAAAAGCAGAGATATGCAAGGTCAGTCTCATGTATTATTCATCTTCTAAACAAGGAAGATGCTGGGCTTCCCCTAGATATACATTTCATTTTGGAACACCATTACTTTTGCAGCACCAAAATGAGCCACACTGATCTAAAGCCTAGAAAAAGCCGCTGATCATAAACATGTTAATTACTTAACACAGAACGTTTATATGGATAAATGTATACATGAATGCAAAACATATGAATAACAGCAGTCTACAAGAAGATTCAAAACTACAAGAATTCATGGGGTTGTAGCTCAAGTGCTTTTATGCAGGTTATAGATCTCCAAGATTACTTCTAATATCCTCATATTTCAAAGAAAGATAGCGGTATGGGATTCATTATACCCGAAACACGTTATCCAGAAAGCTCTGAATTAAAGAGTTAGGCACCCCCAAATAATCCAAATTTTAAAAATGTCCTTTTCATCTGTAACAATAAACAGTACCTTATACTTGATCCAAACTAAGATATAATTAATCCTTATGGGAAGCAAAACCAGCAAAAGGGTTTATTTAATGCTTACATGATTTTCTAGTAGACTTAAGGTATGAAGATCCAAATTACAGAAAGATTTGTAATCCAGAACACCCCAGGTCCTGAGTATTCTGGATAACAGGTCCCATACCTGTACAATTTGGCTAGAATGTCAGATGGTAGACCACAGACATAGATAAAGAATAGTATCACTCTTTCTCAAACAATTTCTTAAGGTTCATGGTCATTTTCAGCATGTACATCTGGTAGTAAGAACAGAATACTCATGTATTGAAAAAATAGTTTCTTTATTTAGCACATATCACTTGAGTCCAACATTTTGGTTCTCGTTAGTATCTTTACCTTGATAAATGTATCTCTATCCATGTGTATTCCTATCAGCATGGCCTTACAGTCAATTGAAATGACAGCTGGTTTAGGTAACATAAAATATGAAGATACTTACCACTGCCCATGTTTTCTGCTAATTCAAGTGAGATGCAAGGTAAAGAGCCTGCAACACATAAATAAAAACAATGTAAAACTATGCATAACAAACTAAACAAAACATTTTTTAAACTTAAAGGGCAGGTATCTTCCCCAGGTTTGTTTAAAAAAACAATAGTTTTTTTTTTAATTTCTACTAGCATGAACCATTAATCAGGTATAGGTCTGTCTTGTTTATCTGAAATAAAGACTCACCTCTCTATTTCGTAGAATACAATTTGTAGTGCATATTTACCAACGGGGGGTGGGGACAGCTAGCTCTCTTTTTACCATTTGACAATAATGGCACTAAAATTCTAAACAAGTAAATAGGGAGCAGGGTAAATTCTATTTTTTTTTTAAATATGCATGCCTCTAAGGTTTAGATAAAGGAGCTAAATCACCACTGATCAGGAAAGCAGTGCTTCTCCCATGCTTCCGTGTTCATTCTAAATAAATCTGTTGCAAGCACAATCTTTCCAATGTTATTATAATGGCTTTCAACATAAAAAAGGTGAATAATGATACTTCTGGTAAACACACAGGTGTACTGCTTCAGCTATACTGAAGTCTATCAGGTGCAGGCATTCCATTTATGGTGCCCAACAATAACAGTAGCACAATGGTTGATACATGGCAATGACAGCTACAAAATGCATTGCAGAACAAAGAGGTATCAAAACTGCCTTGGGTATTTTGTGCAATCAATGCAAGAACTGTAACTTACAAAGTACAAACATGATGGGAACAAGCATACAATCAGCTCCCACAAAAAAAGGAACTTTAAATGACATGCTGTAACTTTACTGGAAGTAAAGGAAGGACCTTTCACCAGGCCCTAAGGAAGGGCCAGTCCAGCTGAGCGTAAAAGCCCCGGAAAACATTAGCAACTGCAAAATGCTTAGAGCGGATCTACTGCTCAATTTCCTGACACATTCAATTGTCTTGCAGCCTAGTCTGTAAAATGTATCGCTGTAGAGTATCCATTAACTACCAGAGATCACAGTAATATACTGAAAAATGCCCCCTATTAGTTACAGCATGGCAGCCTACTAACCCCTTCACATTTCATAGAATTAAGCATTTTTATATTTCACAAAATGGAAACATGTGAAAGCTTTCTTCAATGGATTGAGCCAAGATCTGAAAAAGTAAAACTATTTCTTGTGTCTTTAAAATGGATTCCCTGTGCCTGAGAAAAACATACCGAAAAGCCAATAATGATCCATGTGTGTTAAAACATTTATACCAAAGATGATTTTTGTTTGTGCCCTAAACACTGTAGCTAGCTAAAACATTCACCATGTTGTGTGAAAAATTCCGCAATTTGTTTCACTGATGCTAAACACAGCAAGTTTTACACCACATAATGCACAAGACTGAACTTATAAATATCATCAACTTATAAATATTTACTTGTATTCTAAAAAATGTGTACTTTGCACTAGTAGAAAAAAAAGCTGATACCATCTGTATGCCATTCCTTTTCTATGAAATAATGCTGGCGATTTGGATGAAATATAGGCGGTTTGGCCTATAAAGTATGCTAAAATCGCTAAAAGCGAATACCATATTAGAGCATAGCTGGGGCGCTATTGGGCTGCAGCAGAGATGTTGCGGAGCATAGCAGAACTGAAATGCCAATGTGCAATTGTGGAAGTGCCAAGTCTCATTGGCACAATCAGTATTAATTGGCATGAAGATAATGGAAAAGTTAGCGAGTTAGAGGCTAAACATGATTATAGATGAATGATTACTACATCAGATTCCACAAAAGTTGCACGCATGTGTGACTAAAAAAAAACCTATAATGAAGTCTTGACATTTGATAAGTCTAATGACACCAAGGGGCATATTTATTATCCTGTGCAAAACTAAATTTGCAGAAAGAACAGTGTAAAACTGTGTAAAATATGCCTTGCAAAGCCAGATTTGCCGCTGTTATTTTACATTGCTTTCGGCAAGCAAAAGTCACTCCAAGAATAAACTTGAACAATTTTATGCCTTTTTTTTTTTACACGGCGAAGCCTGGTGATGTGTGTGGTATATTATCCCTGTGTTTTTTTACACAGCATAATAAATATGCCTCCTAGAAACCTATTTTAATTAAGGTACAGTATAGGATCCATTATGGAGAAACCCATTATCCAGAAAACCTTGTATTTTAATCCCAACTAAAACATAATCAGTGCTTAATGGAGGCAAAACAATCTTGTTGGTTTAATTAATCTTTACATTAGTTTAAGTTGTGTTAAGTTAAAATGTTACACACCCCTAAAATATATGCAGATATAGGACCTGCTGTCCAGAATGCTTAGGACCCAGGGTTTTCTGGACCTTGCCTTAAAGGGTACCTGTTGGGCAGAAATATTATCCCCCTACCAAAAGTGTGCACCAGGATCTCCTTCCTGTTGAGAGTGTCCTAGCGTTGGTAGGGGGCAATTAAAAAAAAAAAAAAAAAAAAAAAAAAAAAAAACTACTGTTACCCCCAAATGGAGTGCGGGCCCTATTAACCCGCATCTTTGGTATAGGGGGGGATAATATTTCTACTCAACCCTTAAAGGTAAGGTCCAGAAAACCCTGGGTCACAAGCATTCTGGACAGCAGGTTCCATACATGCATATATTTCCTTTAGAGGTAACATTTTTCGTTGTTGACTCTAACATTCATTACTCAAACTGGAAGGAATCTCTGCAGGTCACCTTCCACACACTGCAATGAGAAAAGCTACAGGAAATCCAAGCCCACAATGGTCACCTAAATATGTGCTTCCTGTTTCCTGTGTTTTTCATCACAGCTACTCAGTAGCGGAGACTGAAACAGCAATGTTCCCAAAAGAACTTTTCCAGCTCGGTCTCCAGCAAAATCATATAGATCGGTAATGCAAAAAGGTCTGTCATGATGATTCATCCACATACTGATCTACCCGGAGGATCAGAATGTTGTAGCAGCACAAAATGTACTCTGCACAGCAACAGATAAGGTGAACCCGGTCTTGACCCATTTATAAACCATTAAGCCGCACAGCCTCAGCCAGTTTGAGAATAAATTTAAAAAAAAAAAAAGGCTTATTAACTAAAGC
This sequence comes from Xenopus petersii, assembly GCA_038501925.1. Taxonomy (NCBI): domain Eukaryota; kingdom Metazoa; phylum Chordata; class Amphibia; order Anura; family Pipidae; genus Xenopus; species Xenopus petersii. The sequence goes on along the minus strand of CM076675.1, from coordinate 101,479,972 downwards.
TGGCCATAGATGCAGGGTTGGACTGGGGGGCCTGGGGCCCACCGGGACTGCTGTCCAGGGCCCCCAGCCCCCGCCTGCCCTTGCTGTGGTGCCAGCGCCGCGCTCCCCCTTGGTGTTGTCCCACGCCGGTGCGCCTGCGCAGACGGCACCCTTGCTGACAATTTTTTAATTACTACGATTGGGGGTCTGGCCCTTGAAGGTCGGGGCCCACGGGTATTTTCCTGGTGTCCCGCCGGGCCAGTCCGACACTGCATAGATGCAAAGATCCGATCGTTCGAATCCTCGAACGATCGGACTTCCCCATCTCCCGACCTGCCACTAAGGATCGGACTTCCCCATCTCCCGACCTGCCACTAACCATTCAGATCAAATAAAGTAGTAAAAGAACAGATCAGCCAATGTTCTGCCCCTACATACAGCAATCATACGAAAGTTAAGTCCGACAAAACTCGTGATAGTCTCCCACTGAAAATCGTACAATCGGCAATACATGCAGAGAAATTATCGGCGGACGACAGAAATCTTTTAACCTGTCAAATCGACCAAACGACCAATCTCCGTGGGACGAAAATGCTGGAACTCTCCATACACCGTCCGAAAATCGTACGAATCGAGGATTCGACGATTGGATCTTTGCGTCTAAGGCCAGCTTAAAGCTTGGCACGAGAATTTTAATTATTTATATCCCCAGCCATCAAGATTAAGCACAAGAAACAAATAAAGATTTAGGATCTGTTTCCGGAAACCCTTTAACCAGAAAGCCCCAAATTATGGACTCCATTTTTATTGATTTTAATTTTTTACAAAATCCCTCCTATTTCTGCGTAATATAAAACGAGTCCCTTGTACCTGGTCCCATCGAAGATATAATGTAACCTTAATGGTGGGGAAAATAATTCTATTGGGTTTAATTAAAGTTTAAATGATTTTTAACAAGCTTAAGGTATGAAGGTGCAAATTATGTAAAACCCAACGCCCCCAAAATTGAGTATAACAGGTCCGATACCACACAGGACACTTATACCTACACCTAAGGCTAAGTAAAAGAACCCTTCTTCTACAAGTTGTTCTACTGTGTCTAGAACATTGGCCTGGAACATAGTATTTGTACCTGGATAGAGAACTGGCTAAAAGATAGTCCACAAAGAATGGTGCTAAATGGAACATTTTCTAATTGGACCAGTGTTGTTAGTGGAGTACCGCAGGGCTCTAATTCTGGGAAGTGTCATTCTGTGGCAACTAAAGCAAATAAAGTTCTGTCTTGCATTAAAAAGGGCATTAACGCAAGGGATGAAAGCTTAATTTTGCCTCTTTATAGGACCTTGGTGCGGCCTCCCCTATGCAGTGCAGTTTTCCCTTAAGATGGATATAAATGAGCTGGAGAGAGTGCAGAGACGTGCAACTAAACTGGTTAGAGGGATGGAAGACAAATTATAAGGTTAGACTGTCAAGATTTGGGTTGTTTTCTCTGGAAAAAAGGCATTTGCGAGGGAACATGATTACACTTTACAAATACATATGTAGAGGACATTATAGACAAATAGCAGGGGACGTTTTACCGATAAAGAGGATCACCGTACCAGAGGCCATCCCTTCAGACTAGAAGAAAAGAACTTTCATTTGAAGCAGCGTAGGTGGTACGTCACAGTGAGGTTGTGGAATGCACTGCCGGGTGATGTTGTGTGGCTGATTCTGTTAATGCTTTTAAGAGTGGTTTGGATGATTTCTTGGACAGACATATCAAAGGCTATTGTGATAATAAATTCTATAGTTAATATAGATATGTATATACATAATTTATGTGAGGGTATGGAGGCTGGGTTTTCATTTGAAAGAGTTGAACTTGATGGACTTTGCCTTTTTTCAAACAGATTTAACTATGTAACTATGTGTCCTGCCATCAGTCTCAAAAGATTTTAACTGTCTGGTTACCAGATTTCCTAAAAACCAGAATACATACACGTCGTAAAAACACACAAAGCTGGGATCGCCAGGAGCCGCATAATCAAAGTGGAACTTCCATTCTGATGTGCTTAGAATCCTGCAAGTCATCACTAATAATACGTGCCAACTTTTGGTGCAGAGAGGACAATAAGTTAGCTGATGCTGATTACAATTCACCCTTATAAAGCCTGAGTCTCTTTTGTGTCTGTGGCAACTTAACCTGAACAAATTTGTTCTGGTCCCCTGAATGAAAACAATTTTGTATCCTCAAATTATCTGTGCATCGCAGGCATGCAGTTGCTCTTTCTGAAGCAGAATATGTATTTCCAGTGTGAATTCCACAAGCATGTAATGGGCTGATCTTTCTTCTAGAGAATTACTAGCCGTCTTAAAGCACTATCCTAAGCTCTGGTAAAACCGGCTAGGACACAAGTCATTAGGAGTCAGATAAATCCCTGCTGTGGATTTACTCAGCCAATGATGTCCGGCATTGGGACGCTCATGCGCCAGATCTGTCATCAGGAGCTCCACATGATCAATATTTAACTGTTTAGCAAGGTGGAGAAGGGACAACAAAACACATTTTTATAAGTTGCTTTTAGAGGTGACACAGTTGCGCAAGGAGTTTCACTAAGCCCACATTCTGGCAAAACACACAAAATTTTGACCAAGACAAAGAACATTATTACATGACAAAAACTATAGAATAACTATGATCTGTAATAGAAAAATATATTATAAAATGTATTATTCACAATTAGATTGTTATTTATTTGTGAATTTTTTGTGAATATTTTTACACTAATGATTGTTGGAAACCCCACCCCCCCAAGAAATGTACTGTGATAAAACCAGCTGTTGTAGCACACATAATTCCCAGCATGCACAACAACTCTGTTATAAAATAAGACATGAAAAAAAAAAAAAAAAAAAAAAAAACGTGTAAGGTATGATATTTTATAAAATATATATTATAAACATATAAAAGCAAACGCTAATGCCAAGCTGATAATAATGTTGCTTCCATTTTCTGGATATATAATGTTAAATTCTTGATATTTTTCTTCCTTATTAATAGTAATGCCTATATGATATATACTTTTTACTGGCTATTACAGGTCTATGGTCGTGATGAGCAAAACAATTCGCTTATCACTAGTATCTGGAATCCTTAAATTGTATGCATGATGAAAGAAAACATTATTTCAATATATTTTAGTTAAAAATATATTGGAAAGTTGCTTTAAATTATTATCTTTTTAAATGAACCAAATGGTTTGGGTGAAGATTCCCTTTATCTGGTTATTAGAAAGATGTATTACATGGAACAAAGTCACCGGATGCCAATATTTAAAGCAATGATGCAGGGGGCACATGTGTTAATGGAGCTATACAGACAGTAAATGTTCTACTGTGTATTACATATATGTATGTGTGGCTATAATGAAAAGCAGAGGCCAGGGATATATTTCTATAGCCCCCTACCCTGTATAGGAGAAGACTGCACGAGCAGATAAAGTTGTATGTTACAGCTCATTGGAAACACTGCCAGTCACAATGGAACAGAGAGGAATATTGGCCGATCAGAGGGGAATTCGCAATTCATGAGTAGGATAGAGAGTGCCTGCTGTTATAAGAAAGTGTAATAAAAGCAAACCCTAACAATGCCGGACGCTAGGAATGCTATGGATACAGGCAATAGGGTAAAACCATGTAAGAAGTGCTCAGCCTGCAGGTTTCGCCAGAGATAGTAAATAAGCGCAGGCAAGATTTGGCCTTACATTACCTGGAGGGGCTCCGTTATTCCCAGTAAGCGGGTCACAGAGCTGTTCCAGCAGGAGACTTCTCCTCTCGGCGCTACCGCTGCTCAATCCATGAGAAAAGAATCCTACACATTCCCCGATGGGAGGAGAGATTACAGAGGGGAACTACATTTCCCAGCATCCACCGCGGTAAAGTGCCACAACTATTCAAGCCATGAAATCTTTATTGAGTTTAGCGTCTACGTTCGCGGGGTTCGACCGCCCCCTAAAATCTCTTCATATTATTTTGTTTACAAATATTATTATAAGCGTTTTTTTTTCTGGTGATGGCGGTGCAGTTGCGCTCTCTATCGTAACCCGGGGGGGCAGACTGGAACATAGCATATATATATATATAGCTTCAGCTCAGCCTTCTATACCGTTACCATATATATTATAACGTGAGATTGCGCAGCTATTAGTTGTGCGGGGTATTCGAACAACTCAACTAATCGCTGCTGGAGTCTGTGGCAGTCGCAGGTAGCAATAGCGATTGTAGAAGTTATTTGTAGGTGCTGAATGACTGGTGAGTATGTCTTTCGTCTGAATGAAAGCAAAACACCTCTGTGGACAAGAGGCGGAGACTGTGGGACATTGGAACGTGGAGGGAAACAAACTGAGAAAGAACCAGGGTTGCCAGGTCTAATTTTCAAAACCAGCCCAAAACTAGCTAAGAGGCACTACAAAAGTGGCCCAAAAATAGCACATGTTAAAAAAAAATAATTTAAATGAAAATACGTATTTATCAAAATTTTCCATAAAGCAAAATGGGACAGATTCGCCGGTCACTGGGGGTATAGGGGTCCAATAAGGCCCTAATACATATATAATTTCAATAAATATTGCTAAAACAAGTCAAACCTCTAGACATTTTTGTGGCCAGCAGATTTTTGCCCCAAAAGTGTCTGAAATTGAGGAAAATCACCAGAAAATGCAAGAACGCTTAAAAGACCAGTAACAATTATTTTTTTTTAAATTGTTTCTTTTTAATGAAAAAAAACGACCAAGATAGTTTTCCCTTTTAATTAACAAAGCTTTTATTAATAAATTACTTACCGATTCTCTGCTTGCCCTCCTCTTCAGAAACGATGACTGGGCGACGATTTGTTGTGCAGCGCTCAATTTCTCCTCCCTGCCTTCCATAGGAGATAGCCAGGGAGGAGAAATCGAGCACCGTACGATGGATTGTTGCCCGGTCGCCTTTCTGAAGAGGAGCGCAAGCAAAGAATCGGTAAGTAATTTCTTAATAAAAGCTTTGCGAATTAAAAGTGAAAACTGTCTTGGTGTTATTTTTTTCATTAAAAAGAAACCATTTTTTTTATGTTACTGGTCCTTTAAGGGTGACAGTAGACTTGGTGCAGGACACTGGGGCACCGAGCCCAAAATCTCGTAACTCCTGACTTCTACACAAGTCAGTCCCATTGCATGCTGGGTATTGTAGTCTTACATTAAAGGGCACCTGTTGGGTAAAAATGTTATCCTCAACCAAAGGTGCAGGCTAATAGAGCCCACATTCTGGTTGGGGATAATAGTATTTTCTTTTTTAAAAAAATGCCCCCTGCCAGAGCTAAAGTGCGAGCATGCGCATAATGAAAAGCCGCCCTGAATTGCTCATTATGTGCGTGACGTCACCCTCCCGGTGCGTGTAGCCTAGCGCTAGCGGGGTGCTTTTTTTTTTTTAAAAAAAAAAACTACTGTTATCCCCAACCGGAATGTGAGCTCTACTAGCCCGCCTTTGGTTGGGGATAACATTTTTACCCAACAGGGGCCCTTTAAACTTGGCAGTTCGCAAATTGTTAAATGACATTAACCAGCATTGGGAGACGCAGTCTTGGCACATTAGGGCAAGAAAAAAACTTAATTCATAAACTGAAATTTATAGCCCAGGCTGGTTTCCAAAGTACAAACCAGCCAAATGGTCCCAAAAGTAGCCAGAATCTGTACCTTGGCTAGTTTGTACTTTCAAAATCCCCCTGGGCTATAAATTAGTAGCCCAATTTGGGTGTAAACCTCCAACCTGACAACCCTGGAAAGAAAACACAGGCAGAGAGGGAGTTAAAATAATACAGTAAGAGGAAAATAAAATGGGGTTCTGGTATATATGTATGGGGATAAATAGAACGGAAGAGGACAGTGGAAGAGTAAGACAATGTAGAAGACATTAAAATCAAAAGGCAGAGAACAGAACTAAAGGCTACCAAAAAGAGAAAAGCATAAATAGCCAGAGAAGGATTGGAGGAGGCAACATGGTGATAAATAATGAATGGAAAACAAGTCCTTTAAAGAGAAGTGAAAAGCAAACAGCAAGTAGAATAAAGAAAAGAAGTTAGAGATTGTTTAGAGGCCATTGACTAACAGAAGGTTTGAGCCATCAGGCAGATAAAATTGTGGTTCTGTACTCCAGCTCTCTCTGCAATTACATGATTGCTGGTGCAGTTGTTGGGCAAAAATATCCCCAACCAAAGGTACAGGCTAATAGAGCCTACATTTTGTAATTGGGATTATTTGCATTTAATGGAGTCTATGGGAGACTGCATTTCTGTAATTTGGAGCTTGCTTGTGGGTAATGGATCCTATACCCATATATATGGCCACACAATGCCCTGTGCACATGCACCCATAACAAGCCTGGACTATCAATTTGTGGGTTTTGGTAGATACCAGAGGGAATGCTGTAAGATTCAATAGACAGTCACGATTTAGTGGATTGGCGGGGAGCTGTTTGGGCCTCTTTGTACTTGAGATGCCAGGGGCTGTTTTAAATCCTAATCTGGACCTGACACATAAAGACACACAATATGCCATTCGAACGTCGATCAAACCTTGGAACAATAGAATAAAAATAATTCTCAGCACCATAGTTGCCTCAAGAATAGAAATATATTCTGCACTCCTAAAACACTTTATTTTTTTTTTTTTTTTTAAATTACAAAAGTATTTATTATAACATAATTTAAAATATACAAATCCCACAGTCTATGGTCTTTTAGTTTATTCTGTATGTATTCTGGCCTGTTGATCTGTAGTATGGATATTGCTGGGTCTGTATATAATCAGATGCAGCATTATTTTGCTTTCACAGTGTTCAAAGAAGCCCAGTACTCTACAAATGCCCTTGGTGCTATCTGTATGCAGTGGTGCTTAGGATAGGGGCAATAGTTGGCTATCCATTATGGGAGCACCTGTCATCGGCAGGCACAAATACCAGGGGCAGTTGGATTGTAGGTTTAAAAAAAAAAAGTCTAGTTGTTTTTGTATTGAACTTTGCACATTGTTCCCTTGTAATGAATCATCCCTTAGGTATTCTTTTTAAGCAGATAATGAGAGTATACACTTCAAAAGTGTAAAACTTATACAGAACAATCTCATGTCTTTACTGCATGCATTAAGATCAAGAGATTCATTGTAAACAATACAGCAAACTACATGGGAAAATTCTTCAAATGATCAGACCTCCTTTCCTCTCCTTTCCTGTGCCATGTCATGAATCCTCCTTCATAGAAAAAACAGTAGGCTTTCATTAAAGTGATACTAAGGTAAAAGCAGTCCCTTGGATAATCCAATACCTGGTAGTCACTTTCATTTTGCTTTAAAATTGGTATAAAGAGCATTATGGCTGTTTAAACATAGTTTAAAAAAAAAAAAACACACACTACGCATTATCATTTGACTTCACCATAAGTTGACTGTTTTCTTAACCAAATATATCAATAAAATTACCTCTGTATTTACGTTCCTTCCTTTATGATTAACCACATTATTGCTTTGTAGATCACCATTAAATGCAATACCCCAAATCCATCACAGTGAGTTACTCTTCTGTTTACTATTATAGCACATTTTGGTTGGCAAGTTCTCCAGTAGCCCTGGGCCATAATAACACGTTAGGCCAGTTATAGGCCAGTTTTTTTTTCTGAAGACAATAGCAAAGTATCCAATGTCTCATACAATAATAAATGTCCAAATATGAGGAGATGAAATATGCTACAATTAGACAAATAAAAAGTAACCTCCCATCATTCTATCCTTGGTGAAGTTGCTTTACAGGATGGATTATAGTTTTCATTGTGGCTTAAAACTCCATTCGAATTGTGTTTTACAGAAGTTGGCTAAACAGACTTGTCAGCGAACATATTGGTCAGATAACTTGCAGCCCATTTATTTTTGAGTAGACCAGTAAAATGATCAAATCTGGCAAACATTTTGAGGGACAACACATGCACAAGTGCTCTAGGTGTAAGAAAATATGACAGTCTCAGCCTATGTCTGACTCTAAAATATCAAATCCTCATAGGTATTCATAGTTAGTGTTGCCACACTGTTAAAAAAAAGTAGTGAAAAAGGCATGAAAGGTGCTATCTGAGAAATTCACTTACATAGATATAGCTAAAAGATCTCTCATTTTTATCTGGTAATACAGGCATTTACATGTCGGATTCACCTGTCCTCTACCTCAAATTTATCCTTACAGCATATTCACAGCTGATCATCCCTATTATTTTTTGCTTCTGTAAGTAATTGTTACTTGAATTTCCTAAACCTGGATGTTTTTCCAACCTGACTGTCACTTCTCAACTTGTCAGTTAGAGTTTTTAATGCTAACAGACTAGTGCTGCACAAATATGGCAGCCTCCTCATAGAGGAACATGAGGGATGAGAAAGGCAATGGAAAAAGCATCAGGCAAATACTTTTATGGCAAAATTATAAATAGCATTCAAAGATAATGTTATGATGGATGTAAAAAAAGGTTATTTTCTGGTGTCAGTAAATCTGCCTCTAAATGTATCCAATTGTAACACTTCAGAATGCTCCTGGATCACTGACCAGACAGACACCACAGACATGATTTAGTGATGTGCGGGTTGGCCCAATCCACGTGGAACCTGTTGGTGGATCGGGTTCGGGCCGACCTCGCACCCCCATTTGCGGGTACTGGTTTTATAGCCGCGCGCTTGCTCGCCCGCCCCTTTTGTGACATCATCGACGGGGCACCTGGTTGCCGGTGGAGGGAGAGCGGGTTCGGGTCGGGTTTTAAACACCACTAACATGAACATTAAACTATAACGATAAAAAATGGAAAGCAACTGAAAAAAGTCTTTATTTGTGGTGAACAATCTAAAAACATCTAAACTGAAAAAAGCGGTTGGAAGGTGAACAACCCCTTTAAGCTGGCCATAGACGTGCAGATTTTATACTTTACATGACAAACGATCGTTCATTTCAGTCTGCCGATCTACAACTAACTATTCAGATTAAATAAGTAGGAAAAAGAACAAATCAGACAATGTTTTGGCCATTAATTGACAAACAGCAATTGTACAAAAGTTATTGTCTACAAATAACAGTGACAGTCACCCATTGATATTCTCAGATAATCAATACATGCAGAGATCTTATTGTTAGGTGACAAATATTTTAACCTGTCTGATCGACTAAATGACTGATCGCCATGGCACGAAAAATGTCGAGACATTCTACATACATTCCAAAAAAAACGAAGATTTGTACGACTGAATCCTTGCGTCTATGGGCAGCTTAAGTTGGCTATAAAGGGGCCACTAAAAACTGCCAATTTGGCTATTCCAGACCAAGTTGGCAGCTTATTGGCCTGTGTATGGCGCCATCTTGACAACCTGTCAGACCAGTTTGAAAATGCCTGATCCAAACCTGCTGGGTAAGCTGTAACATGTAAGGGTTTCCGTCTTATATTAACTTTTACACATGTAGAAAGGGCTGATGCAAATATGCCATAATTTTGTTACATTCATGTATGATGCTGTTATACTGACCCTGTGTGGCCACTATAGGGCTCTACACTTTAATTTGTGAATTTTCCCATTTATTATTTCTAGACTGGATATGCTTGCACAGAGAATTTTGACTGGATTTTGAAAAGGACTTTGCTGAAAGAAGTACATGGGAAGAAAAACACTGCAAGCATGTTGGAAATATCAAGATTTTCAGGGAAAGTGGAAAGAGAGAGTTTCAAAGTGAAAATGTACTTCATGTTTATACTCCTCTCGACACATGGCTAGTGGGACATGCAATTAAAAACTCCTTCAGTAGAAACCTGCCAAGTTAATGAAAGCCATTACTTTTCATAAGTCTTTAAAGGACAAGAAAATCCTAAATATAAGTAGTAGTCCAGGGAAAGGCTTACCTCATTATAGGCTATCAGTGTATTAATTTTACTGAAATGTTCCCCTATTTAAAAGATCCCTAGCCAATGATTTCCCAACAGCTTGAAGTATAGAATGAACACTACCCAGAAGTCACTGCGCTGCTCTCAAAAACAACACTCTAATGCATGCGCAATAGCTTGTATTTAGTTTTGGCACATCATTCCTTTCATGAGCATGCTTTTGTTCCCTGAAGCTGTCTCTCTCTCCAGAACAAGCACAGTTATACAGTTAATACGGACGTGAAAGTTTGCACATGCTCAGTTGAACAGGAAGGATACGCACGGTGACACGCTATGGGTAAAGATGGTGGACATGATCCCCTCATGGAGCGAAATCACATGGAGTGATTATTCCCTTTACAGACAAAAAAAAGAAAAAGAGGGTAGCAATCTGTAGTGATTCACCTTTACATTAACTTTTAGTATGTAATAGAATGGCCAATTCTAAGCAACTTTTCAGTTAGTCTTCATTATTTATTTTTTATAGTTTTTAAATTGTTTGCATTCTTCTTCTGACTCTTTCGACCTTTCAAATGGTAGTCAGTGACCCCTTCTAAAAAACAAATGCTCTGTAAGGCTACAAATGTATTATTATTGCTACTTTTTATTACTCATCTTTCTATTCAGGCCCTCTCCTATTTATTCATAGTCCAGTCATTCTATTCATATTCAAATGAATGCATGGGTGCTAGGGTAATTTGGACCCTAGCAACCAGATGGCTGAAATTGCAAATTGGAGAGCTGCTGAATAAAAAGCTAAATGACACAAAAACCAATAAAAACAAATAATGAAAATATGAAAACCAATTGCAAATTGTCTCAGAATATCAATCTCTACATCATACTAAAAGTTTATTTAAAGGTGAACCACCCCTTTAAGGAAAAAAAAGGTTCAGACGGTATTTCTGAATTAACCAAAAATGGAAAAAATTCATAACTGATGTATATACTAAACATTTGCAGGCCCTATTTAACAGAAACCCAACACATATAGGTTTGTATACACAGGTCTATATGTGTATGCAGGTATATATGAATGGATATATTTCTTGTATATTATCAGTGCCCAATCATCCTCCAGTTGTTTGTTGTGTTGCTTCTGATATTAAGTGTTGTTTCAGATATGAAATGGGTTAATATGAATGTTAAGCCCTGCATTATTAAGAATTTTCCCAAAAAAAAGTCATGATGCCCCGTGGGCACAGAAGATACTTAAAAACGCTTTGTTATGCCTTTCTGCAGGCCCCTATACATGGGGCAGTAGTGCTTGTTTCTGGGTTTGTTTCTGCCCAGGTCAATATCAGCATTAAGTCTATTTATTCCCATTTTATTTTGTTTCCTATGAGAGGTCCAGTTTATTTCCTCTGTCCAAAAATGTACAGCTTTTTTCTAATGAAATGGGCTGTATTGTATTGTTGCCTGTTCTGTATTCGGAGTAAGTAATAAAGAAATGGAAACCATAATATCCATTTGGACAGGCCTCACCAACAATGCAAGTGAACCTCACTAGTGAGACTGACTTCACAGGTTGAGAAACCATGACACAAATGAATGATTTTATCACTTTACAGGATTAGCACAGAGAATCTGGTAACAAAGTGGAATGCAAGGGAAACAGATGTCTGCCAATACTTAATATTATATACACTTTATTTAGTTACACAAATTTGCAAATTAATTAGGAGTTAATTGAAAATGTGATGACAATATCTGAAGAAAGGATATTTGAAGCATTGGTATCTGTTTACTATATTGAGATACCACTAAAAAAAAACTTCATTGCAGTGTTTTAAGCCTAAAGTCTGAATTAACCACCTAAAATTGTTGTCAATTTCTATCAGAATGAGGTTGTGTGAAATCATGTCTGACATTACATAGAGGGCCAGCTAACATTGATGAGTCCATTGGCAGATGAATTATACTTGTAAATGCATTAGACGTAAATGTATTGATAATAATATATGAACATAATTAATTAGTGGTATAAACTGGCAATAATTAAAGTAGACATAAAGGATTAGTGAAACCTTCCCTAAAAATAAACTTTTTTAAAAATGACCTCAATTGAGCTACACTTTAGTAAACAGGTGGGTAATTAAGGTGCACAAAAATAAGCAGCGTCATTCATCAGTTTATAGACTATATATAGAATCTACAAACTGTAGATTTTTAAGCACTTTAGTAAGTGGACACCATGTATGTATATATTTGTTCAGCAATCTGAGAGGTGCTGATCAACAAATGTAAAAAACACAGATAATAAAAAATGAAAACCAAATGTTTCAGAATTGGTGAACAATCTATTCATATTATCACTAGAACAATGGTGAATTGTAGTCAATGCAGATAATTTCTGAAGGTATTCTAATCTTTCCAGCCTTCAAATAAACTGCTTTGAAGGGGGCATCCAAGATGTATTTGACCTTTAATTGCCACTTAAATACTAACCCATTATATTCTAAAAGCTTATCTGTTACGTATCTACTATGCAAATGTGATCCCTACAACTCTACTGGAACTTGATTGTCAGCCCTATAGCTACACAGCAGCTTATATTAGTGAAGAGAAACTGGATTGTATTTATTCTCATTATTATTTTCACGATTTATATACAGAACCTTTTTATTTGTTGGTGTTACTGGCCCTTCAATTTGAAAACACATTCTGGTCACATTTACAACTATAGCCCCTTGCTGGGTGTTGGAGCCATTTGCTATGTATTTAAACAAGCCAGAGGTCAGAGCCCCAAGAGCACAATATCTTCAAGCTTCATCAGAAGAGATTTGTAAATTTGGGGTACTGACAACATTGGACTGCTTCTCACTTGCTATTCTAAGCAAAAAACTAATGACCATGTCTTTGGCCTTCGTAGTTTCCATATTTTGCTCCCTTGAAATCTGCATGCTAATCTGCTGTACATTGTTCATAACAAGTTCTGAAGCCATAATACCAGTTGCTGAAGTATTGCTGCTCATATCCATCATGTATTGCTTGTAAAGTTCAATAACCTTGCGTTCCAAGTACTCGTTTAGCACGGAATTAGAGAGTGGCTGCTGATGTTGCATAATACTTTTATCCTTAATACTGCCTGCTTTCCAAAAAGAAAAGTCACCTTTGCTTGGCTTTTTTGCCATGTCATTTGCTGTATTTATTGATTCCATAGTAGGAGGTATTTGGGATGACTCTAAAAATGGACCTTCACAAAAATCAAAACTGCGCGTGCAAGTCAAGTCACTGAGTTCAGAGTTCATAGCCCTCACTTGGTCGCCTGCTATGTGCAGATCATTATAGTCTGTACACATATCTTTGCAGGAGGATGGAACCAAAAATGCTTCTTTGCTTGGGTTTGAATAGTCGGTTATTGCTAAGGAGGGCGATGTTTCCCTTTCAGACATCAGGTTGTCAATTCCTCGCTCCAATTCTCTTGCCTGTTCTGTATTTGGTAAAATTCTCTTTGACTGGACAGTAGGGGTGCACCTTCCTTTGAAAGCAAGCTTGCTGAAAAATCTCCTGCTTCTTGTTTCACATTTGGAAGCGTAATTTAAACGGCACATAGCACTCAGTTCATTTGATGCATCTGTTGTCCTGTTATGACTGATTATATTCATGTCATTCTCATACCATTGCTGAATTCCATAAAGATATCCCTCAGAGAGCATACCTGTTATAGCAGAAAGAGGATCAGCATCATCAATTCACAGTTTATGAATCTTTTTTTTAATTTCTAACTTTGATGAAGGTATAAAAAGCCATTGTTACAGGCTGGCAGGTAACAATCCTTACAACTGTTCTTATTCTGTTAGCCCCCCCACCAAGTAGCTTGCAGGAAATGAGGCCTGGTGGCCATGTAAAATATGTGCTACAGGTGCCATCTGTGATGCTCTAGCCTACACGGATGGATATTAGAGAAGTGTGCCAGCATAAAGATCCCCTGCACTAAGAAGCCTTAGAAGCAATCAGTTGAACATGAAACATAATCATTCCAGTCAAACTATCTTAAGGCTACCACAGAGTTTCGGTTCTGCAGAAAAGAAAATGCATACGTTTTGGCCACCTGCTTGCATTGAAATAAAAATAGGGGAAACAGTTTTACTTGAGCTACTTTCAAAATAATTATTCAATGAAGACTTGCATAATCTGAAATGGTAACCACTGGGACAATTTTTCCTCTACTTGAGAATCTGAACTCATACTGGAGAACACATCATGTTCAATATTGTATATAACAAAGTTGCTAAAAGTAGCTTTTTTCTATGGAACAGGATAACTATTCTGTAGTTGTTGTTTATAAAGGTTTATCAAATGTATTATGGGATAGGCTGTGGCAAAATAAACTCCTTTTACCTTAAACTGACTGGTGCCTGGTGGAAGTTTGCCTTCATTGAGTGTCTGCTCCAAAGAAATTTGTGTGATAAAAGTGATATTTATAAATAAATGTGGAGTACTTGTCAATTGCATTTTTCTTGTTAAAATGCTCTTTTTATGTTCATCTAAATTATATGTGAAATTAAGGGACAATTAAAAGGCAATGTCCTGCGTGGTACCAATATGTAAGGTATCTCCCCCACTGTAATCAATCATTAACTATTTGTTTTACTGGACTGGTGCACCTGTTGCACTGGTATGGAGATTTCTTTAGTTTAGTGCCACCATCTTACTTATATTTCCCAAGGCTTTCTTGCAGCCCCTTTATGAGCACAATAGTATAAAGTATAATTATGCAGTTTTACTGTACATGTTCAAGTGTAGATAGCTGTAAGGTAGCCATAGGAAATACTAAAAATATGACAGAGGACACAGTTAGAGAAATCCCCAGGTCCAACTGTTGTTCTCCAAACAGGAACACTAATAGTTAGTTGACGTAGTCTGTAGGAGCTTCCCTGCCGAGTAACCTGTACCGAAGATTGGCATGACTTGACGACACTTTAAGACAATGTGCAGTTGAAGCAAGTGGGTTAAATAACAAAGGAGGATGCAGCAGGCTAATGTAATAAGTAGTGGGCAGAGAGGCAAGTTCACAAACAGGCAAGAGGTTAAAGGAACAGGTAAGTGTAAAAATAAAAACTGGGTAAATAGATAGGCTGTGCAAAATAAAAAAATGTTTCTAGTATAGTTAGTTAGCCAAAAATGTAATGTAATGTATGTAATGTATAAAGGCTGGAGTGACTGGATGTGTAACATAATAGCCAGAACACTACTTTCTGCTTTTCAGCTCTCTAACTCTGAGTTAGTCAGCAACTTGAAGGGGGACCACATGGGACATAACTGTTCTGTGAGTTTGCAATTGATCCTCAGCATTCAGCTCAGATTCAAAAGCAACAGTTATGACCCATGTGGCTGATTGGTTACTGTCTGGTAAACAATCCGTGGAAACCAAGAGAGGTTACACATCCAGTCACTCCAGCCTTTATTCATTACATTTTTGACTAACTAACTATATTAGAAACATTTTTACACTGAGCAATTCCTTTAAAGCAGGGAGAAAGTAGTAATATGGCTGGAGCCAAACAATAGATACAACATATTTTGCAGATCTGTATAATAAATGGGTGTACATAAAAAACAACCAGTAACCATTCTTAAAACATACATTTATCACAAGGAACCAGATACAAGCTTATCCTTGCTAAAGGCACATAGAAGCTATAACTAAGGGGCAGATTTATCAAAATGTGATTTTAGAAATTAATAAAAACTCAGTTGTGTTCTATTAATGGGTGAAACTCACCATTTGATAAATATGATTCTAAAAATCCCATAGGAATGAATAGAACACGGGTGAATTTTTATTTATTAAGCTCTAAACTCACATTTTGATAAATCTGCCCCTTAGTGATTTTTTTTTTTTAACAAAAAATGTGTTAGACTTGCATAGGTATCTTCCTGTAGTAAATTATATTTACTCCAGATGCTTTTGGTCCATGAAAACATGGACCCTAACTAACACATGCCCTTTTGGTTTAAATTAATCCAGTATTTGACTTACCTTTTGCTACATTGTCATTCTTTTCTGCATTTTACATATACAGAGGAACATCTACAAATCATGTAAAATTTCAGAACAATGTACAACAATTTGGTGTAACTTTTTTGTTTTATTACCTCCTTTTTTTCTCTTGTTAAATCAAATTCAGACAGATGGGGTTAAAGTGGTGAAAACACTGTAACTTTTTAAATTAAAATATATTTTGCCATAGAATTAAATTACACCATAAATTTGGTGTGATCATTTTTTTGGCGTAAACATTTTACTCCAATAATTACTTATGTGAATTTCCCCAGTAGGTGGTTTCCCTTTGATAAACAGTAAAAATGAACCATTAGATGGCATGGAAGTCATCACAAGATATAATCATCAGTGCGTATCATACAGATATTGCATATACAGTATCAACATTTAAAAACAACAAAACACAGTAGCACAAAATGTCTTACCTGCTTGTTTTAGGACAATGTAGCTTTTCAGTTGGGATCACCAAAGAATTATAGACAGATGTCCAAATGGTATGTGTAATCCAAAGAGCACAGCCAGTCTTTCTTTTCTGCACTTTCAAACTGGAAGGGCTGTTCCTGAAGCAAGGTTTATAAGCCCACACTGATTACATGACAAAAAAATGCAAAAAAAAATGATACTTCCTCTTTTTCTCTAAACTGAAACTGAGTGATGTGCCACTGTATTCTTTTGCTTAAAGAAATGAGATTCAAGTATCTACAGGTTTGGAAGATGTACGGTAATAATATAGCATATTAAGTATATAAAGGAGCAGATATAATATTGCACACACAACCCAACCTTGACCAAAATCATTTCAAAGAGGAGACAGAGAGACATTGTGATATTCACTTACCAATGCATTCTTTTAAAAACTATATTGCATGTCAGATGGGGGCTTATTTATAAACATTGGGCAAAATGCAGTTTTGTGCTCCCGCTTTTATGTCTGCCTCTGTAAGGTGGAAATTTGTGCAAACATTTGCCCCAACTGCAAATGATGCGCTAGCTCAAGTAATTTGTGGCTCACTTGCATTTCATTACTGATGCACAAAAAGGTGTTTGTGGAAACCCTGTACTTTCTACTTGATTAAAGCAGTAGTTAAGTACAGGGCCCCCTGCTCTGTGAAACAGGTCTTACTCAGGATTTGCTAATGCAATTGACATAAGGTGAGAGTAGACTTTTGGTGGGGTAGAAAAAAATAAGCCCAGCATCCACAAATTAAAAAAAGACCTGGCACACTGCAAATACAGTGCATTATTATAGTCATTCCATCAGTAAGTTACCCTAATGTTTACCCTTCCTTTGTCTTAAATAACCTAAAAGCAATGGTTTTCAGGTTCATTCAGTTTAAGCTGAGTTTCTGGGTTGGAATTCTAGTTTGCAGAATGAAAGGGCAGAGAGATATACTGGATAAGCTAGGGATGCACCGAATTCGGCCAGGATTCGGCCTTTTTCAGCAGGATTCGGCCGAATCCTTGTGTCAGGTGAACCGAATCCTAATTTGCATATGTAAATTAGGGGTAGGCAGGGAAATCACGTGACTTTTCGTCACAAAAGTAGAATTTTTCCCACTTTTTCCTTTCCTACTCCTAATTTGCATATGCAAATTAGGGTTTGGATTCGGTTCGGTATTCGGCCGAAACTTTCACGAAGGATTTGGGGATTCGGCCGAATCCCAAATAGTGCATTCGGTGCATCCCTAGTATAAGCAGTGGGTGCCAATGGGAAGTATAGAAAAAGTATTGTAGTGATTACACCGCACACCCGGAATTTTACTCACTTTCGCTGCTCTAGTGGTGCTGGTTATCCGCTGACCCGAAAAAGGCCCCTCAGCAACAGCAATTCCACAATTATGGATCCGCACACACCAGTTTTTCTGCAGTGGGGAAGCCCCCTTTCTTTTATTTATAGTCACCACCAATATCAACGTTTCGGGGGGTACAACCTCCCTTCGTCAGGATAGAAAAAGCATATGGTAGAGAGAACATAAAATGCAGTGATTTTGGAGTGATAAGTAAAAAAGTGAGGGCTAAAAGGTTAAAGGCAAACTCACCTCAACACTGTTAAAGCAGCAGACGGCAAGGGTTGTCCAGAATGAGAATTCCCACAAGACCCAGACAAAACAAATCAGTTTTGCTGAGGTCAGCAGAGATATTTTGCTGACATAAAAGGTTTTGTGTTTTATCAGTATAATACATCCTCTTCTTATGCAACAGTTTTCAGGATCCTTAGTAATGATGCAGTCTATACAACTAAAAAGTTCTCCTTTTATGTACATTAAGCATTCTTTTATGTATGTACAGTATGTTGTAAATGGTATACAAGGGTTCTGTAATGGGACCACTTTTATTAAACTTGTTCATTAATGGGAGGGTATTGTAAGTAATGAATCAGTGTTTGCAGATGACACAAAACTATGCAGCCCAATTAATTCCATCCAGGATGCAGCATCCTTGCAACAGGATCTTGACAAACTGGCAATCTGGACAGCTAAGTGGCAAATGAGATTCAGTGTCAATAAATGTAAGATAGACACTTATACTCTAAGGCCCCAGACACAAATGCGTATTTACCGAGCGTTTCGTTGTGGTTCGTGTTGCGTTTTTCAGAAGAAAGCCGACCGCCGCGTGGTTACGCTAGTGGTTTACGCAAGGGCAAACAAGGTTTTGAGTTGTATTAAAAGGGATGTAGATTTGCCATAGGAGAGTGTCACTCTTCAAATTTACAGAAAGCTGGTAACACCCCACCTAGAATATGCTGTGCAGTTTTTGTCTGCAGTGCTTTAAAAGAGATGTTATTGAATTAGAGTCCAAAAAAAATGTCAACTAAGCTGGTAAAGGATATCGTAAGTCTCAGTTATGAGAAAAACTGGCCAAGTTGGGATTGTTTACGTGTAAAAGAGGCACTTAAAGGGGTTGTTCACCTTTACATTAACTTTTAGTGTGATGTAGAGAGTGACAGTTTGCAATTAGTTTTCATTTTTTATTGTTTGTGGTTTTTGAGTTTAATTCAGCAGCTCTCCAGTTAGACAATTCGTCAATCTGGTAGCAAGTCTCCAAATTACCCTAGCAACCACACACTGATTTGAATAAGAGACTAGAATATAAATAGGAGAGGGGCTGAATAGAAAGATGAGTAATAAAAAAGTAGAAATAACAATACATTTGTAGCCTTACAGGACATTAGTATTGAGACGGGTCAGTGACCCCATTTGGAAGCTGAAAAGAGTCAGAAGAAAAAGTCAAACAAGTTAAAAACTATAAAAACAAATTGAAAAGTTGCTTAGAATTATCCATTCTATAGCATACTAAAATTTAACTTAAAGGTGAACCACCTCTTTAAGGGGAGATATGATAACTATGTATAAATACATAAAGGGACAATATAATAAACTCCCTAATGCAGTAGGTCCTTTCAGCGGACACACAGGCTCCCATTCAATTTAGAAGAAACAAGGTTCTATGTAAATATTCAAAAACTTTTTAAAAAAGTGAGAGCTGTGAAGTAATGGAATTCTCTCCCTGAATCTGTCAAATGGCTGATACATTAGATCACTTCAAGAAAGGGTTGGCTAACTTTAACTATTAATAACTATTAGCTTCAAGTTGATCCAGGGAATGGTCTGATTATCATCTTTGAGTCAGAAAGGAATTGTTCCCCCCCTGAGGCAAATTGGAGAGACTTCTCTGGATCAACTTGCAGTTAAGCAGATTTTATATATACATAAAAGTTTGAATATGATAGTTGTGTGTCTTAACTTATTATGTAACTGTGTACTTCAGACAGATAATTTACCATGGATTAATAGTGAGCTATGGTAAGGGGCTTTTGATAACTGCTGTTTTTTTCTGCCTGACCATGAAATAGTTATCATGGATACACACAAAGGAAACGCTTCAGACAAGTAGCTACACAAATACTATATAGTGAGACATGAAAAGTACAGATAAAGCATTTCTCTTGCAAGTTTCTATTTCCTCTTTCGTTTCAGTTACATTCAGAATCCTTCGATTTTTCTTCTGCTCGAGAAATATGTTTGTTTGTCTACTTTCAAGAAATGTTATGTATTAGTGAAACTTTTAGTTCCGATGAAACCAACAGGCTTGGCTCAACAGACAATATGGCCCTTGGAAATTCCTCATTGCCATAAAGTTCCAAAAATAAAAAGTGACAGCAAAAAACATATATTTTTAATCATGTGGTATGAAAGGGGTACTGTTTTGAGAATTCTCAACTGATACATTTTTCAGAAATTTCATATTGTGCTTCGTTATTAGGAATAGTGAGTTTAGTATGATTTCTTAATCATAAAAAATGGCACCTTAAATCTGCCGTGTATGGGCACCTTAAGAGAGTCTGCTTAGGAGAATATTGTATCAACTGATTATCTGTTTTACCCTTTACTTTGTGTGACTGTGTCCCATTAAAGCCTTCCAAATTTGGAGTGTTTGTGCTTTGCCCACATAAAGGGGGTAATTTTTTAAAAAAATGCTATAAAATCCGACTTTTTAGTGATAAAAAAACCTGAATTTTTCAGTATTTATCATTCCCCAAGGAAGGGAAACGTCTGATTCCAAAAATCCAGCATCTCAGACCTGCTGAAGTTGTATATAGACAATGGGGCCAATTCACTAACCTCTGGAAATTCGGCAGCGACGGCTACGCTAACATTGCCACACTTCGCCAGACGAAAATTCGCCAGGACAACGGCAATTCACTAAAATGCGAAGTTGCGTCCAGGGCGCCGAACGATGGCGAAGTTTCGCTAGCGTTAATTCTGCAAGCGAAGTTGCGCTAGCGTTGGCTAATATGTATATGCTGGAAAGTTAAATTTCAATGGATGTATATGTTGCAGCAAATACATTACACTACACAAGCCGAGGGAACCTTAATAAAATAAAATAAAGTTGTTATAATGCCCTACACATGAGCCCAGTGTATAGTTCATGTGCCATATGTAAGGAAATGTAGGGGGGAAGCCGGTTACCCTAAAAAAAATGTACGATCTTTTGCAACCTATCACCCTGAAAAACTGAAAAGTCACCAGCGTTTTTTGGGACTTAGAAAAATTTTCAATTTTTTTTTTGAGGAACTCCTATCTATTTTGTTGCACTTCGCCTGGTCTGAGGTGGTGAAGGTAAGTCTGGCGCAAGAGGTAATGTTCATTAAAATCAGCATCTTATTGAATTTGCGTAGTTACGTCCATTTGCCAGAGCGAAAATTCGCCTGATGTTAGAGTGCGAAGTAGCAATAGAGTATATCTCCTTCTCTAGCAAAGTAAATTTGCCCCTATGGAAGAAGTCCCAAAGATATCCTGATCTAAGCTGGGTTTCGAGCAATAATTTTGTAGTTTTCTCTGGAAAATCCAAAAAAATCGGGTGGAAAATTTCAAAAATTCACAATTTTTTGTTTTTTTCCTGCAAAGAACATTTCGGGAAAATGTTTTAACAAATAAAGGGAAATAACACATGTGTATTTGGTCAGAGTAGATTTCAGATATTTTCGGATTTTGATAAATAACCCCCTAAAAGAGCAAAAAATACAATTGCCCAATTTCAACCTAAGTAAACATGTATCTTACTATTAAAAAAAAAAAAAAAAAAAAAAGAAAAGAAAAACTGGTAGGATATTTTGGCCAAGTGTGAAGTTTAGCCATGTCTTCTTTTAGACAAATAGCAGGGGACCTTTTTACCCATAAAGAGAATAACCGCACCAGAGGCCACCCCTTTAGATTAGAGAAAAATTGTTTTCATTTGAAGCAACGTAGGTGGTTCTTCAGTGAGGTTGTGGAATGCTCTGCCAGATGATGTTGTGATGGCTGATTCGGTTAATTCCTTTACAAGTGGCTTGGGTGATTTCTGGGACAGACATAATATCCCAGGTTATTGTCTAAAATCTATAGTATATGAGTATATATAGATTATGTGAGTGTATGGAGGGGTCAGTGTGTGTATATAGGGATGCTGAGTTTCATTTGGAGGGGTTGAACTTGATGGACTTTGGTCCTTTCTCAACCCAGTCTAACTAATGTACATTGTAAAAGTCAAATTTCTGTTGTGGGAGTAATAGAATGTGGCCTTGTGTTACTAGAATACGAATGCTTTATTTTCTAGATGATTTGCATCTGGTGACATGCTCTTGCTATAGATTTAATAATGGGTTTCCTTGTTTCTGTTATGTGCCATTTATACACAGATAAGTATCAATTGGAGCTGCTATGTTTGCTCTGATAATTCAACTTCATTCCAAGATTCTCAAGAAGTATCCCTCTAGTGGTGAAATTATCAAATTTACCGTTGTTAAGCAATACAAAGTTTTGTTTTATGCAAACAATTGGTCATTATGTTATGTCTTGTTACTATGTATGATAAAAACATCTTTTGAAGGGGTTGTTCAACTTTAAATGGACTTTGAATATGATGTAAAGAGACAAAATACAATTGATTTTTATTTAGTTTGTGAGCTTCCGGTAGCGAAACCCAAGGCCCGGCACAGATTTCAGCATAGAAATGACACAGCCTTTCATGTTTAAACTGCCGCTTTGCAGGCTTTTAGTTAAACAAAACACAAATCTTCAGCTCACTGGCTTCACATGGAGAAATCACATAAGCTTCACATAAACAGTCCCATTTCTAACACCCTCACTGGTGTTTACTTTACTCATGGTTGAGGTTAGCCCTCACTGGCTTTCAGCAGACCACAAATCCCAGAATACTCTCTGGGCACACTTGAGACACTCTTGTGTCCTGGGAGTGGTTTCTCTGGTCCTCTCTCCAGCTCAGGGGAATCACTCTTGTTCCCTGATGCTCACAAGCACATGTGGCCCCTCACTCTTCTCCTCTCTAGGGGGAAGCAGCAGCACTGAGGTGTTGCTAAATGCCTCCTTTTAACTACCACATACCTGTAGTTAATTACCTCTAACTGCCTTTAGCTTGGCAGCTGCAAACCCCTTACATGGAGCAAGGGATGAAAGCCCACCCTGCTCTCTTCCATCTACTTCAGGAACCCATAATCCAGCTTTTAAGATGGTTCACCACTTAAACAGCTTTACTAGCTGCAGCACCACACATTTCCCTGGAGTTTCTTATTTCACCAGCCTAATGCTGGTGAAATACACACAATATTGTGCACTTTTCAGTAATCTGGACGCTAGTGTCCAACTTACCCTGGCAACCATGCACTAATTTGAATAGGACAAAGGAATATGAATAGGGGAGGATCTGAATAGAAAGTTTAGTATTAAAAAGTAGCAATAACACTAAATTTGTAGGCTTCAGATCATTTGTTATTTAGATGGGGTCAGTGATGCCCATTTGAGAGCTGGAAAGATTCAGAAGATGGTGAATAAGTTAAAAATTATACAAAATAAAAAATGAAGGCCAATTGAAAATTGCCTAGATTTTGCAATTCTATAAAATACTAAAAGTTAATTTAAAGGTGACAAATCACTTAATGCTGACAAATCACTTATTTAAAAAGATCCACAAACTAACTAAGCCCAAAAGTCATGTTCCTCTAAACCCGAGCTGGCCCCTACACACTAGTACATTGTTACCATGCATACAGAACTGACAAGCTTTTGGTACCCCTCCCAATTAATAAATGCCAATTTATTGTGTTTCTCTTTATGTAAGTATTCCATCATGTGTAACAGGATAATGGCAAGAATAACACAGTGCCCTCTGTAGTACGCAGTGCTTATTCATTATAACTGGAAATATTAAATTATATCATGATCAGCAGTTTCAGTTTAAATGCTCATTTTTGACTAACGTGAACTGGAAAAAAAATGCATTTTCTGCTTGCCAAAGACTGGTCAGGCAGGTATTCTCATATTATATGACCTTTCTGTCCCTGCCAAGGTACACAGCACACTACCCCACTCTAGAAAATCTCAAATCTGATTTTATCAGTAATGTCTTAAGGGTGTTCCATGCTAATGCTGAATCAGAACAGGTAAACGGTTGTGCAAATAAACAAACTCAGCTTGTTGATATGATGGCGCCAGTTTTTCTGACATCACCTGGAACTGGCAGGATCTGAACCACCATTTAACATTAATCCACATGTGCACTTTGTCACTTGTCACAGTGGGGCTCATTTATCAACACTGGGCAAATTTGCCCAGGGGCAGTTACCTATAGCAACCAATCAGTGATTAGCTTTTTAAAGCCAGCTGAAAATAAAACAATAAATGCAGCAATTGGATTGGTTCCCATGGGTTACTGCCCATGGACAAATTTGCCCAGTGTTGATAAATGACCCCCACTGACTTCTGGTATAAAAAGTTTTGATTTAGCAGTCATGCTTGCCCATACCTCACAACTGTCCCTTTTTCGGAGGGACAGTCCCTCTTTTGACAGCTCAACCCGCAGTCCCTCATTTGTACTGGAAAGTCCCTCTTTTCTATGCACTGAGCAGCCAGAAAAAAGAACAAAGTTTCTCACTTAATTGGCTTTTAGCAGAGAGCCCAGAACAGCTAACAGGTGCAAATAAGATACTCTGTAACAATTTTGAGACACAAAAACACAGTTTAGATAAGGAGAAATATTTTCAAACTTTCATAACCTGCCAAATTTTATAAAACAAACATAGTAATTAGGGGGTGCAGCCACAGAAAGCGGTGTGGTCAAAAAATTGGTGCGCTACGTGCGGGAAAACATTTTTTTTCCCTCTTTTTATGCTTGCCCACTAGAATGCTGGTGCCCTTGCACTACTCCGAATACAGTACTGCTATTTCCCATAGTCATATTCAAGCAAATAGTTCTTACTTTTTAAAGCTTTCCTTTTTTCTGTCATAATAAAACATCCCCAGTGGTATGAAACCCCTTAAAGCGGAATACCACGTGGTCTCCATGCCTATCTTTTTTTCATGATTTCGTAATAAAAACATATTTTCAATTTAATATAGATTTACGGGATAATAATTTAATCCTAAAACCAACTCAAGACCCGCTGTTCCTATTGTGCGACGGATTAGAACCAGCAATAAAGCGCAAATAATATATGTACTTCAGAAGTAAGGAATATTTGCCCGCGCTTTGTATCCTACAATTCCCCGTTCTAGTAGGACAGCAGCCAATAACAAAGGCCGGTATTTTGCCATTGTTTGCTAGCAACCAGCCAGTCTTTGCCTCCCTCGTAGCGTCAGCGACATATGATTGGACAGAGATAAGGAAGTAATTGCGTTGCCAGTCCGTGAGGTCAGTGAGCATGTTTCCTTTGCACACCCCCAGTACCTGATTGGTTGTGAGTGAGCCGCACCTCCCTACGTCAAGGCCAGTGTGGCATGGTTCTGCTAAAGCCGGGCAGGTCCGGCGGCGTGCGCTTGACTAGTCACCCTTTGGTAACAGTGTGCTGCTGACAGTATGGCCGCGTCCAACAGAGTTATTCTGGGACCTCTGGTGGGAGCCATTGACCAAGGAACGAGTTCGACACGATTTCTGGTGAGAGAAGGGCAAACATATGACAACAAAGCGTGTCAGTGTTATTGGGAAGGGGCAGGGTGAAGGGCACTAGTGGGTAGTCAAGTTTTCTCTCATGCCATATGATTGACATAGACATATTGTAACTTTTCAGTCGTTTTTCTTATTGGGAATCATCTGTGGGTCACTTTGATTTAGCTGAGACCTGACTGCTGGAGCCAGGCTTTGTTCTGTGTATGTCAGGTGAGGTATGTGGCTGCACAGAATCAGGTGTTTATAAAAAGGCAATGTAGTCCACAGTGTTGTAGAATATGAGGGTGTATACGTCAAGCATATAGATTACACACAAGTATTGACCTTTGCGAGCGTTAAAGAGAACCTTGTTCAGTAGAGCTTACAATCTACAAATTAACAGGTGGCATCATTGCTAATTAGCTATATGATCACTTGTGAAGGAATCACCGATCCCACAGAATTAAAATATCGAAGGAAGTTTTTGCATTGTGCAAAGTATTCAGAATTCTGGAAAAAAAATAAACCTAAGCATAGGGTTGTTGTGTTTTGCCGGCTCCGGTGTGTGTATGTTTACAGTACACAGAAACGTAAATAATGTTGTTTTCTGCCCCTCACTTTCTGCTTTGTCTGTGGCACACATTTTGTTTTGGTGTTTGGTGCAATATAGAAACTAACTTGTAAATGTGTTTTATTTTAAAGCTTAACATGCAACAGTTCCAACAGTACTGCTTTTTCAAATAAATTAGGAAATAGTTATGAATGTCCTGTCACAGTGGCACAGTAATACAACATTAATAGTACAACACTGGACACAATAATGCAATATCGAGGCCAGATTGTAGTTACATATGCAGTTCTCATATTATCAGTTAACTGAAACCTTAAGCTCTCTTCTTCTCCATGCCAACCCAGGGCGTTATATACTGTGTTTTTGCACTTGGGGGTGCCAAATGTTAGGCACCCCCAAGTGATTGTACTGACTTAACCCTGGGCCTGTGCTCCTATCAGCAGAAAACTGCACTGGCCAGGGGTTATACCAGTGAGCACCACGGAGCGATCCACTTCTGTCTTCCTATTTCTTCGCGCAGTTGCGCATGTGCAGTAGAATGAAAAGCTGAAGTCGGCTATTTCTTTCTACTGTGCATGCGTTTGCCCAGGGAAATTTGAAGAGAGAGGAGGCCGGTAGAGGATTGCTCCGCATTGATACCTGGAATAACCCCGGGCCGGTGCAGTTTTCTGCTGATAGGAGCACCGGCCTGGGGTTTCAGGTAAGTATATACAATCACTTGGGGTGTCTAACATTTGGCATCCACAAGTGCAAAAAGACTTTCCTTCTACTTTAAAGTTGGAGTGGTGGGCACAGTTGATGTAGGTTTAGAAAATTCTGCAGAGGTGCAGGTACCAGTACTGGCCTAGCCGCACACCAGCAATATACTTTTAAACAAATGGAACACCAGTACCTTATTGTGCTTTAAACGGGGCAATCCCAACTTTTATTGCAAGGTGCTTCAGACACTGCACACCCAATCAAACGTTTCAGAAACATTCAGATTTTTCGCGCAGCAATCCAAAAAATTTGCGGTTTTCATGCAAGAATCCGTAAAAGTTTTATTTTTTCCCAATTCCATGTTTGAGTTTATTTTATATGATAATTAAGGGCAAATGATGTATTCTAGTTTGGTCAGACTTTTTATTTAAAAAAATCTGAAAAATTCTGATTTTGATAATTTATTGGAATTTCACACATTTCATCATAAGAAGAGAAGTCAGATGGTTCCAGGCTAATATGAATTATATTAGTGCATATGTAAGTTTTTTTGCACTCCACAATTTGTTGTGCACTGGTGTCCAAGGTTGTGTTCTCATGCACGAGTGCATACCTTAGACTAGAGGGAACATCGCTCAGAACACATTTTAAAATCTTTCTTCCTACATGACCTTTTTACAAACACATTACTTTTTTTCCCCCAGACATAACACTGATAATGGATGTGACAGTGCAGCAGAGATGTTTGGTTTCTGGGCATTGTAGATTTATCAGACTCTAGTCTAGTCATAGTCTAAGGAATAGTATTTCTAAACCGCTTCCCAGTATACATTAAGATATTTGTAAATGTCATTGTTAGTGAAAGCAGTACCTGCCTGTCAGTTTATATTCTCTGCACTCTGTGCTCAGACTGCTAAAACAATGTTGCAAGCCAGCTGATTAAAGCCTAGAGGAGACCTGACTCCTTTTACATTATTTTTAGAGGCAGACCTAGAGAACAGAAAGGAATACAACACTGCTTTCAACTGAAATTGCATTTCAGTTGATTAGAATTATGTTTTCTTTCATTATGCAAAAAAAATGTTTTGTGGAGTATCCCTTTAACAAGCCAATCTTGACTAAAAGTAAGGGATGTTATTATAGTTTTCTGAAGAATAGAGGAGAACACAAACCAATACATTGCATGAAATGACAATTAGTAATTCTCTAAAACCTGTATGATCTTTTATTTCATTTGGTCATTTAAAAAGATTCAGTGTATGTTCATTTAGATTCTGTAAATTTGAAGAGTGTTCTTAAGAGACCTTTGTTTTTCTTCTCCATTCCCCAGTTTTAATTAAAAAAGCAAACTACTTGTTGACCAAAATGAATATTTAAAATGTTTTCTTCAAAGCAGAAATCACTATTTTTAATGCAGTCACTTCTATGTGCTGTTGACTCTACTTATAAATTAAGCTTAGCATGGCTTTATATAGTCCTCAATGCAGTGTCAAACAGAACATTTTCTCTGTTGGTTTAGATAACTCCAGCAGAGAAAATGTGTGCAACACTACCTTACCTTTCAGCAGAAGCATTGCTAAATGAAACTATGTACAGTCATATGAAAAAGTTTGGGAACCCCTCTTAATTCTTTGGAGTTTTGTTTATCATTGGCTGAGCTTTTAAAGTAGCAACTTCCTTTTAATATATAACATGCCTTATAGGAACAGTAGTATTTCTGCAGTGTAATAAAGTTTATTAGATTAACAGAAAATATGCAATGTGCATCATAAAATTAGACCGATGCATAAATTCGGGCACCCCCAACAGAGATATATTTCATCAATACTTAGTTGAGCCTCCTTTTGCAAATGTAACAGCCTCTAGACGCCTCCTATAGCTTTTGATGAGTGTCTGGATGGCGATATTTTTGACCATTCGTCCATACAAAATCTCTCCAGTTCAGTTAAATTTGATGGCTGCAGAGCATGGACAGCCTGCTTCGAATCATTCCATAGATTTTTGATGATATTCAAGTCGGGGACTGTGACGGTCATTCCAGAATATTGTACAAATGCCTTTGTAGATTTCAAAGTGTGTTTAGGGTCATTGTCTTGTTGGAATATTCATCCCCTGCATAACTTCAACTTTGTGACTGATGCTTGAACATTATCTTGAAGAATTTGTTGATATTGAGTTGAATTCATCCGACCCTCGACTTTAACAAGGGCCCAAGTCCCTGAACAAGCCACACAGCCCCACAGCATGATGGAACCTCCACCAAATTTGATAGTAGGTAGCAGGTGTTTTTCTTGGAATGCGGTGTTCTTCCGCCATGCAAAGCGCATTTTGTTATGACCAAATAACTCAATTTTTGTCTTATCAGTCCAATGCACTTTGTTCCAAAATGACTGTGGCTTGTCTAAATAAGCTTTTGCATACAAGCGACTGTTTGTGGCGTAAGTGCAGAAAGGGCTTTTTTTCTCATCACCCTGCATACAAATGTTCTTTGTGCATATATGTTGTTTATTGGGTGGAGACTCCATCCAATAAACACTCTCTTTTGTTTCAGATCTCCACCCAATAAACAACCTATTGTTTTATCTCCACCCAATAAACAACCTATTGTTTCACCTTAAGCCCTGAGAGTGTGGATCCCTACTTTGCTGTAGATCTATGGGTTTATCTTGAACTGCACCCAGGCCAGCAGGACTTCAGTAACGTGAATGCCAGCATATATATTTGGGAAGTTTTACCAAGTAAATGTTACATGTAAAACTATTTTAGACATTTTTATTTCCTGGCTACTGGGCCTTTAATTGGTGGCAGGGTCACTGAAAGCTGTAGTACAACAACAGCTTGAGAGCCAGGGGTCAGATATTAGTGCTCTGTCAGATGTTTTAACTTCTTCCCTTACTGGTTAAATGATTTGTAATACTTTACTGGAAACATGAGGCAAGAGATATCCCAGGGACCTTTTTGGCATAATTGCTTCTCCTGAGCTCTCCGCATTGCTGTCACTCTGTGTTCTGACACTGTGTTCTAACACTTGCTAAGCAATTTTCATAGATCTCAAAACACAGGCAGCTTAAGTGTTACTTTTTTACTTTGGACTGCTGCTGCTCAAGGTGCTTCTGGCCAGTGTTGTAGGTCAAACAGTATTAATGAGATACAAACATAACCTTGACAAAGTACAGCTTTTTAGGGATCATGTTTCTAGTTTAACTTCGAATTATGTGTGTGTGTGCCAGAGCTAAGCTGAAAGGAATAGTAAAACCAAAACCAAAATTATTTTTGTTATAGACACTATTCTTTCCCTAAATATTTAAAGTAGAACCCTTGGTTTTTACTGCAGTATTTGCCGTCAACTGCCCTGTGTACACTCAACTTTTTTTATGTCTGGATGACAGGTCCACTTTAAAACAAAAATTTTTGATCAAACTCCCAAACCTGAATGTCCTTAATTCACCAATAATTATACTCAAAATCGGTGCGTGAAAAAGTTGCGACAAAATAGAGTGTCGCTTTGAATTGTGACTTTTTTAAATTGTCTCTCTGAAAACTCTCTAATTTTATAGAGTAGTCGACTGAAGAACTTAATTTACGGGATTATCAAATGAGAACGATCACAAACAGCCCGAAACTATTGAGAATCCTGAATATAAAAAGCATGTTTCAGTTGTTAAATGAACCATCTGCCATTGAGCTGGAGTATTTTTGGATTTTGAGCAGTTTAGGAGAATAATACATCTAAAAAAAATTTAGTTTTTTTTCCTCTAAGAATTTGGATTCTTTGACCTTTAAAACCCAACCAGAAAAAATTGATAAATAGGCCCCTAGATGTTTTAAGATTAATCAGACACACAAACACACTTTTAGATAAAAAAGTGGTCATCTACAACTAGGGATGCACCGAATCCACTTTTTTGGATTCGGCCGAACCCCCGAATCCTTCATGAAGGATTCGGCCGAATACCGAACTGAATCCGAACCCTAATTTGCATATGCAAATTAGGGGTGGGAAGGGGAAAACATTTTTTACTTCCTTGTTTTCTGACGAAAAGTCACGCAATTCCCCTCCCTGCCCCTAATTTGCATATGCAAATTAGGATTCGGATTCGGTTCGGCCGGGCAGAAGGATTCGGCCGAATCCGAATCCTGCTGAAAAAGGCCGAATCCTGGCCGAATCCCGAACCGAATCCTGGATTCGGTGCATCCCTATCTACAACGTTTTCGTAGAAGATATATTTTCAAATTTCAAGCTATTTATTCAATTTGAGGATTAATTTGAAATGTGGCAACCTCTTTGAAAAATAAGGGTAGAAAATAATTTTTCTGCATTGTATTTTTTTTTATCAATTACATAATTATACAGCCTTTTTTCTTTTTAATTGCTCGTGAGGATGGTGGGGTAGACCCCACACATATAGTGCTGCTGTTACTACAGCCAGTGTGGCAACCCCCACAGCCACAAGAAGCTTATTTTGTTGAAAAGATAAAACTTTTGAAGCAAAGGCAAACGTTTCTGAAGTGCATATATTTTAAGTGTTATATAATCTACAAGTATATTATGCCCTAATGGTTTTAGAGATCTATTATTTATTGTAGTATAATTTTGTATCTGGGAAATCATTATGATTTAATAAACCAGTGTGACCTTTACATTATTCTAATATACTGCCATTGGATCTATCGTCCACTAATCCTCTTTGTAGTGCTTTTGTAAAAATAAACCTTCTTTGTATTTAGAGATTACTGTCTTACAAAGAAAAAAAATAGTCCTCAATAAAACATGAGAAATGGAGTGGCAAAGTTTTTTTTCTACTAGAGACACAGGTGAACAATAACATTGCTGCATCAATGCTTTATTTCACTTTAAGTGTAACTGATTCATTATTTCCTAACAATGTTTCTGCAACATGAACTTCCCTAAACAGCTACATATTTGTATGCCTTGTGTCTCACTTATTTCCTCCCCTATAAATGATAAGCCCTTGCGGAAAGGGTTTTTATTCTTCATTTGTCTTTGTCAGTTATTATGTACCCTTATTCACAGTACTAAGGAATATGTTGATGCTTTATAAATAGTGTAATAATCAATGTATAGTGTAATAATCAATGTATGGATGCTGGATATCAAAATTAACTTTCTTTAGCTTTTACAGGTATGAGACACATTATCCAGAATGCTCGGGACCTGATGTTTTCTGGATAACGTATCTATCTTCATACCTTAAATCTACTAGAAAATCATTGAAACATTACATAAACCCAATAGGCTGGTTTTGCATCCAGTAAGGGTTTATTATATCTTAGTTTGGATCAGGTACAAGGTACTGTTTTGTTTTTACAGAGAAAAATGAAATCGATGTTTATAATTTGGATAAAATAGAGTCTATGGGAGATAGCCTTCCCGTAATTCAAGGCTTTCTGGATAATACTAAACCCTTTTTATTATTCTTCCTATATTGTTATGTAAACTATATATCCCTTGCAATCGAGACTTAATGGAAGATGAGCCTAGCCCAGTATGATTTTCTTATCTAATATTATTAAACTTACCTGCTCATCACAAACCTTATTTTAGGCTAGAGAATGCAAAAGTCTTAGACTTGCACATTTCTTACTACTAAGTGAATCCAGTGAAAATATCCATGTCTAGCTAAAAGGTGCATGATGGCTGTGTCCACACAGGGGAATACAGGTATGGGACCTGTTATCCATAAAGCTCGAGACTTGGGGTTTTTCAGATAAGGGATCTTTCCATAATTTGGATCTCCATACCTTAAGTCTACTTAAGAATCATTTAAACGTTAAACCCAATATGATTGTTTTGCCACCAATATGGATCCATTATATCTTAGTACTTGGGACAAAATGCAATGTGCTGTTTTATTTGTACAGAGAAAATTAAATAGTTTTTTTAAAAAAAAGAATAAGTTGATTAAAATGCAGTTTATGGGGGATGTCCTTCCCATAATTCAATTCGTATCTGTCTGGATATTGGGTTTCCGGATAAATAATCTCATACCTGTATATTATATTGGCATGCCTATACCCTAATCGTATGAGGATTCATGGCATGTTTCTGTAGATAAAAACAAAAAAATGAACATGGTGTAACTGTTAGGCACTATAGGACAGGTTTACTGTACTGTTGTGGTGTTGCCTGTTTCCCTGTGTGGCCAACAGTACTGGACTGTGACCAGCAATGGAGATTGTTGAATGAGATTTTCTACAGTGGGCTTCCCTATGGGATGCCATACACATGTGCATGCCTTACTTTTTTTTTTGGAATTCCTTGGTCATTAAAGTGATACTGACACTAAAAAACTACTTTTTATAATATAAATGTACATTAAAAGTTACCTATAGGTCACATGCAAAGTCAATTTTATGGTAGATGTAAAAAAAAGTTTCTGGTGTCAGCATCTCTTTAAGTCATAAGTATATTCTGTGTCAATTTACTCTGTGTACGAAGGATAAAAACTATGCAAAAATCTTACTTAATATCAATTTGTTCATTATCAGATGCTTGCGGGTGAATCTGATGTAATTATTCTATGTGCCAGTACATGAAGCAATCATTTCCTCTTGATAAAATTACAAATATACATTCATAACTGGAAATCTGGTGAAGTCACTGCTTACTCACTTACCAGTTTATTGAAGGAACTGATTTCTACAAATCCCCTTTCAAGAAGTCTTTTGTGATGTTTAGGGTATTAATATTATTGTAGTAGTATTCTCCTCCTGAAGCGCCTGTAGAACCGAAAACTGACTGAAAACGAAATAACTGCTAGAAAGTAGCCTAGAAATTACACATTATTTGGATTTATATTCTAAAAGTCACAATATAAGGCAGTTAGTGATTGACGGTAGTGATGCACATGTTAACGGTAAGTCAACCCTACCCACCAAGCCTCCAGTATTTGTAGACCTATGTCCAACCCGTCCATCTTTGGCCTTACCAAAGGGGCAGGGCAAGAAGACTCATGTCTATAAATATTGATGTATGAAAGTGGACGCAAGGTAAAGTAAGGGTGTGGGCAGTTGGTAAAGTTTTTGACACTCGAAACAAGTGTGGATGCTGGGTTGAATTTACCGGACCTGTGGATAATCCCTCAGGATTATTGCTGGACCAAACATTGCTAATGGATGGCCGCTAACCCTGGGAGCTAAAATTCATTTATTTTATTGTTTATAGTTACTTTACATAGTTTATCTTTCTAGTCAAACCCTCTTCTGTGCATATATCAGTCTCTCATTGAAACTGCTGCTTGATTGGGTAAAGTTGACTTAATGGAGAACATTATTTTTTTTTTATAAGGAAAATATTTTATATTCAAGGATTCAAAAAGATATTTGGAGCAGGCTGAATAATATGCACCCTTTAGCCCGCAGGTTGGTAACAAACTCTGTAATTGAAAAAAGGGCAAGAAACTACATTAAGTAATGGAGAGTGAAACACCCATCCAGTTACAATGTAGCCAACCAACCAGTTCAGGCTAAGGTTGCAACAATGTATTAAAATGTAACTTTTAATTTATATTATATTAAAAAAAATTATCTGGTAACACCAGCATACACACTCACAGCGTATAGAACTCTACGCCGTGCAGGACCATGTCCCTAAAATAACACACAATTAAAAACCGATGCGCAGGCTGGAATGGTGGTGGATACTGAAATGTACTAAATAACGGATTCAAATATCCACTGTCAGTACCATCTTAGCAGGGGTACTTATCAGAGTACAATTGCCAT
This sequence comes from Xenopus petersii, assembly GCA_038501925.1. Taxonomy (NCBI): domain Eukaryota; kingdom Metazoa; phylum Chordata; class Amphibia; order Anura; family Pipidae; genus Xenopus; species Xenopus petersii. The sequence goes on along the minus strand of CM076675.1, from coordinate 101,445,595 downwards.
AAGTTCCAACCCTTCTCTCAGCTCTCCTTCTACCTGGCTACATTGGGAATAGTGGGAGCTATCCACACCACCTTCCACCTACGCCGCCCTACGCGTTTCGCTGTCAAGCAGGGGCATGAGTGCTGGCTACATTGTAACTGGATGGGTGTTTCACTCTCCATTACTTAATGTAGCTGTTTCTTGCCCCTTTTTTCGATTACAGGGTTACAAGAATTGCATTATGTATGTGCAACACAGCAATGCTTTGAATAATTAATGAAAAATACTAATATCCACCTTGTGTGGCTATTCTTTTTCTTACCTTTAATCATATATTGTCACCATAGTCCAGTGTCTGGACTTCTGACCAGCATCTTGTGGTGTTTATTTTCCCTCAGTGCAGAAGACGTTTTCCGTAATACAATTAAATCTCTTCTATAATGGTAGTCTAATACAATCAGTGCTTCAATATCTAGTTGGCACAGTGCCTGAAAAATACATTTGGTTCCTATTCACCTGGCTTACAATGCCAGTTACTTACATCTGCTGCATGGAATAACATTTAAATCTTTAACAAATGATTAATCATATTTTACTCTCTATTCAACTGGAAATATCTGATACGTTTTGTTTAAATGTTCTGTTGCGTGGTTACGCTTGCGTTTTGGGGAAATAAAAGCTTCCATGGAACAGTTTCTTAGTCAGTCATTCTGATATTAAAGGAGAAGGAAAGGTACCGAAGAAGTTTATTGTCAATAGATTAGCCACAATAGTACAAGCTATAACACTATTTATTTATTCCGTAGAATGCCTTACCATACCTGAGTAACAACTCTAGAAACTCTCTCCGTTTGTTTAGGATAGAAACTGCCATATTCACTTGGTGTGACATCACTTCCTGCCTACATTTCCCTGCTCAGTCATAGCTCTGGGCTCAGATTACAGCAGGGAGGGAGGGAGAGAGGAGCAAACTGAGCATGCTCAAGCCCTGCCCTGGAGGTATAAGCTGAAAACAGGAAGTCTGATACAGAAGCCCATGTGTACACAATAGAAGGAAAGAAATGCTGTGTTTCTTTTGCCAGAGGACTCAGAGCAACATTACTTTGAGGGGTTACTGGTGTATTTATATAGACTTTTCTGATAAAGCTTACTTACTTTTAGCCTTTCCATCTCCTTTAAGAGACATATTCTTGCATCAATAGGGTTCCGTGAATAGAAATCCTTAGTAATGTAATCACTTTAGCAGACCCATATTTAAAGGGTATATACTGTAGTATTTCTTAAAATTGCCTTTATCATGTAGTTAACAATGAATAATCATGAGGCTAAGGACAGTTCCCCCCCCCCCCAAAAAAAAGGTTATTGCATAAATAAAGATAATTTAATTCTAAAAAGTTGTCCAGTATACATTGGTGAAACATTTTCAGAGGTTTAAAGTTATTGGAAAGGTAATTGGCATTGAGGATAACTGACTTTTGTTACATTGTTGTAACAGTCTGAATAAGAGAGCAAGAGAACATAAAAACATTAGTAAAAACTGTTTCATCTACAGATACATTGAAAAATGTATGCATATATATATACTGTGCATAAAATTGTCCAGTGTTTTGGTCCTCATTACGGCCTTTCTCAAGGGAGAAAACTTTATACAATATATAGGCGGTGCTGGTCCATATGGCATTTTTTTGTGTATACTACTTGTGACAGTGCACCTCGCTTTTATTTTTGTATAGTACTGCAACACACAATTATGTCTTAAAAAAAAAATACTAGAAATTAATAAAAATGCTAGACATGATATAGTGAGATATATACTGTAAATATATGTTGGAAGGCTTAGGCACACAAAGCCTGGGGTACATACTGGCATTACAGTCCAAATAAGCAAAAGGAAAGAATTATGCTGCTTAAAAAAACAGGCACAGGGATTGTCAGAGTGTAATGCAAAAAAAATCTGTTTGCAACCTTACATCTTCCAGTAATGGTCCTGCTAGGTTAAAAAGTAATCTCTCGGACCAAATCTTATTCTCTATGCCCCAGGTCTCATTAATCATCTGAAGCTGGAAGTTGTATAGTTTAAGGCTTTTTGGGGCTTCCTGTAACTTGAATTCTTGAATTTTTGCAGGTTTTTAATGCAAAAACAGCAGAACTGCTAAGCCACCATCAAGTAGAAATCAAACAAAAGTTTCCAAAAGAAGGGTAAGTGCAAGCAAACTACAATATGCACTAATATAAAATAAAGCATCCACATTGTGCATTTAAATAGCCTCATTAATGAGAATCCCGTATTAAATTAGATGAAAATAGTATTGAATAACAATAAATGAAACTTTCATGTTGTATATACTCTAATAAGTGTATTGTACTTCTACTTTGTAAAAAGTGTTGATATGAGCTGTACTTCATTAGATGCCTTTTAAAGCATAGGTGGGATTGTTTTAATAGTTTTTGTGGGGGGAAAAAGATCAGATTATTCACTTCTATTGTGTGTTTGCATATATTTATGGGTTGTAGTATATCTGGTTATTGTCCCTATAGTAGTAAAAAAAATATATGGTAATACTATAGTTGCCACTTTATATTGCATAAACTTACCAGTCAGCAGTGGGGGTGGCAACAAAAGGGGCAGGCCATGATGTAGGAGGGACAGGCTGGTGACAATGTGGCGGAGCTATTAAGAAAAAAAGAAGAGGACGGGTACATTTGGGGCGGATTGGTGGCTTAATGGGGCAAGCCAGGGGCTGCACTTTGGAGTATCACAGATTTACCGGCAACTACATTTCCTGTACATTTGTAATACCGGTGAGCCTTGGTAGGTGTTTTACCAGGGAGGCTGGTAAAATACCAGCCGAGTGCCAACCCTATCTAAGACCTGTGATTTGTTTAATTTCAAACCACTGCCCAGTTCATTGACACTGGAGAGCACACACATTCTTATTATCACAATTTTTATGAGGCACCAACATATTCTGAAATGTTCTAGAATGGTTATATACACTGAACATACAGATTTACATCTGCGCCGTGCTGAAAAGCGTATAATAGGGCCAGCATTCCCTCACTGATCAAAAAAGTTTTACCTAGTCTTATATTGTACAGTGGCCAAAGTTTAATTTGGAAGTTTAACTGTCCATATATGAACCCTCCCTGATTGATTCTCGAATATCTCTAATCTCTAATGTGTTTGAAAATCTCATCAGCCAGGGGCTGCATTGACATGTTGATGAGACCTACTTAGGCACTTATTATGATCCGATAGTTGGCCTGGGAGCCCAATGCCCTTACTTTATAAACATGCAGTGTAGACACAGTGCAAGTCTTTTTCAATAAGTTTTTTTTTTTTTGTTTATAAATGAACATTTCATTATTTACAGGGAACTTTCTGGGGTCCTTGCTGCCCCTGCACTCTACACTTACTTTTCTGAGGCATGTTTCTCAACTTTCCTCATGGCAGCAGTGCTCCTGATTATTTAAGATAAATCAGTTTTAAATGGAAACCTCCCTATTATATTGTGGCCTAGCTTTGGGGTCCTAGGTTTGATTCTATCCAGGATACTAGGTATGCTGACCTGGTTTTTGTGTGTACTCTGGTTTCCTCCCACAGACCACAAACAAATGCATAAATAGTAAATAAAAATTTGTTCCTCATGAAATTGACTATTGTATGTAAATATGACAGAGACGTGCTGTGCTTCACTGGGGCAAATATGGATGTAATCACTCTAAAATGTTGCATAATATCTTGGCACTATATAAATAAAGGGTATTGGAAATCATTCAAATTAGAGACTAGCTTAGTGGTGTTCCCAACTGCAATTAATTTGTATAAAATATATTCTTATAAATAGTGTTTAATGATGTCACAAGACCAATTGAAGCAGTATATTATATTAAAATCTACTCTATCATTTTTAAAAATCATTATATATGAAGTCACGTTGGAGTTCCATCACTTCATTAAATCACTTAGCCCGAGTCCTATATTTCACAGTAGGTAATAGTTGGGTTTTGACTGTGCTGTAATGTAAAAAAAATCGCATTTGTTTTGAGCAGGTCGTACAAATCTCTACCTCCTGAGAGTTAATTGCAAGGTCATTTTGTTAAATCAAAAGTTTTTTTTTTTATTCTTTTGCAGATGGGTAGAGCAAGATCCAAAGGAAATTTTACGGTCTGTTTATGAATGTGTAGAGAAGACGTGTGAGAAGCTGACCCAACTAAACATTGACATCACAAATATCAAAGGTCTTTTTTAATGCCATGTTCACAAAACTTCTCAATTTGATCTCCGTAAAATATTTTTATTTTTTGTCTACTTGAATGTAGAGGGCTAACATGAGCATACATACTTTAGAATTATTATCACAAAAATTTATCTTCTTGTGATGCGATCTATGGAGTCTACGTAGTTCAGCCCAAGCCACTATAGACCAAAGGCATTTTACCTGCAGGTCCCAACAGCTCATCATTATTTTTCTAAGGATGTACTTAATGTTCTTGGAAATCATGCTCCTCCTTATTAAAATCTGGGAAACTGTAGCTGCTACTGAATTCACATGAAACTTAACTAGGGCATATTTTCGTGTTTGAACTTTGTACAAGCATTTGGAGCTAAGGGCTCTTTATCTAGTTTTACAATCCAGTTATTAGTTTATCAGTTTTGTTGACAAGTATTTTTATTATGCCAGTATACATCTCTTCAGCAATTATAAAACTATATGAGTAAGTATGCATCTTACTGAATTGTAGGTCCTTTAGCAAGGTCCTAATATTTCCATGAAACAAATGCAGTGGGCCAATACATATTTAGGTATTGATATTTCTTAACCAATAGCTGTCATTTAATCTGTAACCTTGTTTATGATATGACTGGTTAGCATCAGCTTGTGAAAGTTCAGTTGATTCAGTTAAAATATACATTTCTAGGACTCTAGAAGGTCTTTCTACAGAACCTATTTTGTAGATATTTTCCTGTTATGTAAGTGTGGAATTTTGAATTGTGATGGTATTACCGATATTGGCAGGAAGAAAAGTAATTTAACTACTGTATAAGTGATTTCACTTGTTTTTCAACTTGTTTTTTTATTTAATTTTGTTTTAGGTAAATTGACCCCAGCAGTGTAGTGCTATTTTTATAGCTTGTCCGTCTATCACACACTTTCCTATTTTTCCGTTATCCCTATATTGCTATAGCGTCACGATTGCTATTGCCCGAAAGGCATCTTAAATTCTACAAATCTTCAGAATATTTCAGAATATAGGCCAATAGCAAATTGTCTTTAACATCTTTTTGTGCCTTTCATGCTAAAAAGCAATTCAAAAGTAAACTTCCCCCTTATTATTATTTCTTTAAGCTAAACTGTCAAACAGGATATCAAATTGCTGAACTATGAAAAGATAAAAATGTGTATTAATTTTTAATATTGTGGCATGTTTTTTTTTCTTTAGCGATTGGAGTCAGTAACCAAAGGGAAACAACTGTGGTGTGGGACAAGACAACAGGAGAGCCTCTGTACAATGCTATTGGTGAGTTATGTGGCTTTTATGCCATTGTTCTTCCCGTCTGCCTCTCATTTTTGTTATATTCAAGTTTAGATATGCAGTAATATACATAACATATCAAAGAGATCTATCTAGATTTAAAAATTCTCATACAAAATGCTGACCTTAGCATCACATTAAAACCCAGTTAGATACCTTTTCTCCCCACTCAAGAACACATGCAGCCACTGAAACTTCATTTTTCAGCAGATAACCTGTGATGTGAACTTTGATGTCTGCCATCTAGGTGTTTTGTTGCTGTGAACTAGCCACATTTTAACTTGGACATAGCACCACTGCTGACTAAACAGAATATAAATACAACCCAAAATGTTTCATTCTATGAAATAAAGTTCATGGAACCAGCTGGCTTGATTATTTGCTAGATTTGGTTAATCAATTATATTAATAAACCAACCAACTAATAACCTGGTTGTGAACACAGTATAGTTCATATACTAAACATACCTTTTTTTTGTTTGTGCAAGTGTGTTTCAGAATGATTGTTGAAAAAATTCTACATTAATAATTACTAAATTATATCAGGGAAATAACCCCTAGGGCTCATGAAGACTCAATGTAATAGAATATCTAATATATCAAGGGGCTTTGCACAGTGACAGAAGAATGCAAAGTTTGCCCAGGTAAACTTACCCATAGTAACAGTGGCGAACTCTGCACTTTTGATTACATTTCCCTGTAAATCTTAAAATCCCCATATAATCTTGCACAGGTAATATGTATATTAGAAGTCAAAAGGCTCAGTTCATTAATTAAACCAATAAAAGATCTCATCTTAAGAGCTCAATAGACCATCCGAAATGAGAAGCATACATGTTAAACCAATAAAAGCTTTTCTATATACCTAGGCTCAGCACAAATATGTATACTGGAACGTCTCTGGTTTTTTATAAAGAACCAAATTAGTATCCAAGGACACATTTGTAGCATATAATTGCCAATTCCACCATTGCCAGCTTGAAATATTTCAAAAGATTTTTCTAAATTAGTGTGGCATCTAACCCTTTGGATATTTATATTGGGATTTAATATGTTGAACTTGAGACCAAGAGAAGCTTTGCTAATGGCACATAAGCATAATCTTCAGTTGTTGATCAGAAATGAATACATGGAATTGTGTTTTATTGTAAAATACAGACACACCAGTCTTTAAATTTCAGGTCACAGAGTTTTCATAAACTCTTGCTTCTTTCAAAGACTTTTTTTATTTTTTTGAATTTTAAATCTAATGTTCGAACACTGTTCTGTTCTTCACTTGCATTGTGCAGTCCTAGCGTAACAAAACCAGAGTTTGTTTACTGTGAAAGTGCAAAGGTTTCTTTCAGATGGCTGAGCAAAGTAAATTATCAACCAACTAATTGTTTTTGCAGCTCTCAGCTGATTAGTATTGGTAAAACACTTACAGGTAAGTCAGTAAGTTGGAGGCTACTGGCATATTCAGTTGTTTCTAAACAATTTGCACACCACTTTTTTTTATTGACAGAAATGTGACTTCTAAATGCCCAGAATTACTCTTCCTTTACATCCTATTTCAACTTCTCAAATATAGTACAGATAATTGCATAAAAATCACCTTTGATTAATTTACAGAGGAAAGCAAAGTGCAAGGTACGGTATAAAAGCAGTGTTTTTTTTTAACTGTTTTAGTTCAAGACCCCATTAAAGGTTAAACCTTTAGTTAGGGCCGCTCTTTGCACACAACAAGGTTAAAGATATTGGTGTATCTGTCATTTAGCCATAGTTCCAAGAATATCTTGGAAAGCATATACCCCATACCCTCTTGCCATAGAGAAAAATGTAAATTGCCAACTACTACACACACAATCCTATTTGAAATCGGCTTTAGTCTCAAAACGCAGAAACAAATTTTTGAGTGATTTATCAGAAATAGCATGGCTATTCAGAAGTAGTGAAAATCTATGCTTACAAAACACACAAGGAGTTTAGTAGCCGCGATAGTATGCAAATTCTTGTGTGCACGGAATGTCGTCCGTACGTAAGAACATATGGACGTGATTTCTAGGGTGGCATTTTCGCATTCTTTGTTCCAGCGACTAAACGCTCACAATACTCTTGCGACAATACGCCACAGAAAATGCCTTTTTTAAAAGCATTTCTTTGACACAGGCTCATTGATCTTGTTGAAGAACGCCCAGCCCGTGTGGGCGGAGAAAGCACAGTGGTGCACTATGGAATGCAAATCACTTGGATCCTAAGTTGCCTGAAATCTTTGCTAGCAAAAAGACTATCACTTTGTCACAAAATTTCTTTTTTAAAAATTGCGGGCGACATATCTCCTTGTATGTCACTAACTTTAACCAACAGACCTTCAGGCTAAGATGCCCCCCCCCCCACACACACTGCTCCAATCCCCCACCACCAGGGGTCAGCCCCACAGTTTGGGAACCTTTGGCTCGGGCCAGACTAGGTGAATCTCGGCCTGTGGTGAAACACAGACCAAGAATGCGCTCCTCAGCTGCTGCTGTGGTTCTGATCTATTTGCCTGAGGGCAGAATCTTGTCTCTGATAGGGAGCAGGCAGCAGTGGCAGATATTGCCTGTGAAATGCTAGCTTTTTATGAAAGCATCAGCGGAATAGAGGCCTGCATTTCTCTGCAGGGGGAAATCTGCCTAGTCTGGCCCTAGTCTTAAAGAGGTAATTCACCTTTGAAACTTGTTTTTTTTTTTTTCAGTTCAATTGTTTTCACATAGTTCACCAAAAATAACAATGTTTTTAAATGTTTTTTGACTGCTTTTATAATATTGAATTTAATTTTCACCTTTTCATGTGTCGCAGCTCAGGGAGGTCCAATTTTATATTTTACCTGATTCATTTCTTAGCTTCAACCTTAAAGAGAATCATTCCGGAGTTTTATTAAATTTGAATTGATATAATAGTTTCTAACATTCTACATTTGCTACTGCTAATAAATGTATGCACTAATGTAGCAAATTGTAACAGTTCAGAGACTGTGCCTGGAATTGATTACTGAAATTCCAGAGAGAAGAAAACTAACATGCATGCTTCAATTTAAAAGAAAACAAATTTAAAGCAGATGAGAAAAGTTATTTCTGCTGCACTGACTCAAAACAACTGAACTGAATAAAGTTAACATGGTACATCAAAAATCAAATGTGAAAAAACTGTAATGGCCTTGGATGTCATTTACAATGCATGTTCAAACTGAGCAACCCTAGCAGTTAAAAGTTTCACATTTTACTAAAGATTTGCTGATTTTAAGAAAGGTGTTGTAATGAAATGACACAATTCTCAAAGCAGATCAATGTGTCACTTTATCACAATGTGTCTGACTGTTTTGAACAGTAATTTTGTAATGCTACATTACAGCAGCACTACGATTTAACACCTACAAAATTGTTAAACCCCAGGAATAACAAAAAATGCTGCTTTAAAATGAACACGATGCAGGTTAATTGGAGTATTAACAGTTTGTGGGAAAGGGATATATATATATATATATATATATATATATATATATATATATATATATATATATATATAATTTTTTTTTAATATATTTATATTGTAATGTTTCGGGGATCACAGCGGGGTTTTTTTCACCAAACATGCAGGCCACTCCACGTTAAAGGAAACATTTAGTTTATTTTCTTCAGTTCACATAAATCTCTCACAGACAAGCAGTGGAATAAAAATCAAAACAGCTTCAGTTCAGCAACAAATAAGTCCCAACAAAAGAGCCATGTACTTGCCAAGAAAACTTGCAGTGTCCAGTCTGCCGGGAGTGAACTCCCTAGTCTTTTAGAAAAGAACTTTCTCCAACTCCACAGTGAGTAGCCACCCATGAAAACCAAACTTTTCTGTTTAACACAGCAGTGAGTTTCCACCCCCTTTCACCTGCTGCTCACCTCCATTAAACACCCCTTGGATGTCCAGCCCACCTCTGGCTGGTTAACCCCATGGTGTCTTTTAAAGAGGTAATTTTAAAACCTAAAGAATGGGGCTATATACCGGTCATCTTCAATATATCCCCCCCAACTTCTATATAATATATATATATCTATATATATAGATAGATAGATAGATACTGTATATGGATCCATTTCATAGCACAGTGACTATTTTTCTATTTCCGTTCTATCAAACATCAGTAGCCCCATGGTTCTTTACAACAGGAATTCTTAATATACTGTAGGGAGCAGAGCCACTGCCCCACAAAACAAAGCAGCATGAGTTATGCTTGAACTAAGTGACACTTTAATATTTACTGCACTGCTGATTGGAATTCCTGCGTGGTTCTAAAGTCAGAGTGAAAGAGAGTTGCTTAAGCAAATACAAAAGAAGCACTATCAAATATCATGCAAATAAGGTATACCGAGTTAAAAAAATCTACCTCTTTAAAGGGAAAACATTCTGAGTTGCCAGTTGGCATTTCTTTTTATTATTTCTTGCTTTGTTTTATTTTTTTCTTTATTGACCAGCACCCTCACTTTTGACTGTAGAATTGTGCCAACTGCCATCATTGTTTATTTATCTACAGGCTATGAGAAAACCTAGGGAATTATTCCTGCAATGGAGAGTTCATTGTTGCTCAGATAAGCAGTTAAACCATCTTATAACATCATATTGTGTCCTCTGGACTGATTACACCCTTTTTTACAACAGTAGGTGGTTGATTGGAGGTGATAAAGAAGCTTGTGGCCAATAAGCTTGGGACAAAATGGCAGTTTAAGCCAGAACATTATTAGAAACATTTTAAAATTTCATTAGAAAATTACCATGGAACACCGCAACCTGTTTGGTGCAAACAAATTGCTTTTCATACATTTCTTTTAGTCAATTTAGAGCACACTGACTTGCCATATTGCAAAAAAATATATCATGAACCATTTGCTAATATAGCCACAAGTGCTCTAACATGAATGCAGTAGAGCGTATGAATGCAGTTTAATTACGGTACTTGCATGCATCCTATATTTCTTTAGGAATTGTGTACATCTGTGCCTATGGATGCTTACCACAGTAGGTTGCAATCATAAGCACACCAGATATTTACTTAGTGAAAAAGATGCAATCACTATTTTGAACATGCACTCTTGCCAAGATACAATTATGGCAAAATGCAATCAAAATTGTATCCATTTTGACAAATTTGGCACAATTGTGGAAAAAATTTGGAGTTACAATGGAAATGAAAAACAATGTATATTGGGTGTAGAAACAGCAATTTGCATCAAAAATTGCACTGTGATTGATGCATTTGCATTCATAAATGGCCCCTAACTTGTTGGATTAAAAGATTTTCTGTGGAAAATGTCATGGTGATAACCTTGCCCCAACCTTTTACATTGGGATTAGACTAAAAGTTATAATTTTTGCTGTTAAGAGGTTTTTGTTAAATACAGAAGGATAAGGTCAAATGAATTACATAAAAAGTAGCTTCTTAACAAAGCTTTTCTTCCTTGTTTAGTGTTTTAAAATGTGAAGTTCAGTCTAAGGGCTCTTACACACGAGCGTTTTTACCTGCGCTCCCCTGTTTTTCGGCGTTCAGCCGCAGGGGAGCGCAGGAATAGACGCATTTCATTATTTCAAATGGGGCTGTACTCACACAGGCGCGTGTAGGCGCCGAACGCAGGAAAAATGCAGCATGTTGCGTCTCAACCTGCGTTCGGCGCCTACACGCGCCTGTGTGAGTACAGCCCCATTTGAAATAATGAAATGCGTCTATTCCTGCGCTCCCCTGCGGCTGAACGCCGAAAAACGGAACGCAGGGGAGCGCAGGTAAAAACGCTCATGTGTAAGAGCCCTAACGCAGTGTTAACCCCTGCTCTCACAGTGAAGTCCTAGCATGGAGGAAAATGGAAGTTTGTTTATTGTGAAGGTTAGCTGTGCGAGGAAACTCAGCCAATTATCTGTTTCTACAGATAACAACTTATTAGTTACACATCTACAGGTGTATTACTAAGTTGGTAAGTTGGATCAACACCTTTGGCTAAGCTGCCTCGCATTTGGTTGTTACTGAGTACCATTTAGGAACTTAGCAGGTTAACTAGGGAGAGGTCAAGACCAAGACTAAGTAATTTAATTACGTAATTAAAGCAGTGACTATATCCCAGAAAGGCTGAATACATGGGCAGGACCAAAATATCACCATGGCCTGGCAGAGGTGCTCCTAAATTAAAAAAAAAAAAAAGGCTATTCTAGAGCAGAGAGCACAACTTCTCTGCACTAGGTATGTGCCCCCCCCCCCCGAATCCCCTCTGGCTCTAGGGGAGTAAGCACTAGGGGGCGAGGGGACATTATCAAATGACTGGTCTCAGGGTGGCCTAAAATTGCCCCTGCATTCTGGGGAGTGTTCTGGAAAGCGCTTCTGTAGCCTTTTCTCATGTTGTGTCATAACTGAAGAGGTCCTGTCAGTATAGGCAACTTATTACCTGGGGTGTCTACAGTGATTTCCTGCTGGGCAGTCCTCTGCCTGTTGATTTCCACACTGTGGCATATCAAGACACCACTTTCTATTTTGGTTATGTCACCACTGGATTCCCTAATCAAATCAGAATCATGTCTTTAAACAATCCCAAAGCACCTTTACAAGTGAATGTGCAGCACTGTATACAGAAGTAGTAGTACATAAATAAAAATATACATACCTACATTCTTTATCTCTCAGTTCACTGTGTATTAATGGTCAATAAATATCTGCCCTGCACAAACTATTTCACAGTAGCAGTTCAGTAGGACTAACTTCAAAAATCAGAGAGTCCAAGACAAGAAATGCAGTATTAGTAACAATGCGGTAATGGCAGAGCTCATCCAGTGCGTCCCGCCTCCCAGCCGACCGCTGCTCTTGCGATACGCCAGTCACTTCCAACTGGCTCCAGCATACACACAAGAACACTCTGCGGAGCGCTGATCAGAACAATCCAGGAAGCAGTGTAATATCAATCCGGCTTTATTTCAACGCTTAAAATTACATGGAACAGAGGGATATGCGAGTCTCTCTAACGCGTTTCGTGCCTACATCCTTGGCACTTCATCAGAGTAGCCAAGGATGTAGGCACAAAATGCATTAGAGAGTCTCCCATACCCCTCCGTTCCATGCAATTTTAAGTGTTGAAATAAAGCCGGACTGATATTACACTGCCTCCTGGATTGTTCCGTTCAGCGCTCCACAGCGAGTTCTTGTGTGTAATGCAGTAGCAGGCCATTTTCATTTTCACACTTTGTCTGTACTCATGCTCTGGTCACACTTCACCTGAGAATAAATTCTCAACATATAAAATATATCTGAATATTTTTTAATATGTAGATCATTTCTCCTGCAACACCTTGCGTTACTTTTTTTTTTTTTTTGCAATTGTGCCTGCTTTCTAATGGTAGATAAAAATGTTAGAGAGAGCGATAAGCACAGAAAGGTAGTAATGAATACATAGCTTTATACCACTATAAACCACTATAAACAATAAACCATTTTTTATAATAATATACCTTTTAGTAGTATGTGCGATTGGGTAATCCTAAATAGAAAACTGCCATTTTAAAAAATAAGGGCTGTCCCCTGGGATCGTATGATTCACGATGCACACAAATCTGTTGCTCAAGTATTCATTTTGGGGGTATAGTTTTCCTTTAATTTTGTAAACATATGGATTCTGATTGGCTTCATCAATAAATAGAATTATTATGCTGCCAAAGCTGATGTCTTTGTTGATTATTCAGGGACAGTCTTCAACTATCAACAACACCAAAGGGAAAGCCGTGTCAAATGCTCTGCTTTCACGATATTCAGGATATTTGATCTTAATTTGTTTGAACAGTCTCGCTGTTCTGCAGACGACAGCCACTTTAGGCATAGAGCGGATGTCCTGAATATGTCACCACAATCTTTAATTAAACACATTTAGTTATTTGGCTCTGAGCTAGATGGCTGTTAAATAATACACAGGACCCATGGAAAACTCATTATGAAGATGCCCTCTGATCCTTTGAATAGCTGATTCAGGGTTGAAGACACAGGTTTTATTATCCTAGTCATATAAATGCTATAAAGTCTGTAGTACAAGCTATCTGAGCTCTATTTTTGTGGATGAGCACCTGAGAGAAATACATTCTGGAAGCAAGAGTATTACAGCTGCCAAACCCCCTTAAAACTCCAGCAAGAGTTTTACCAGTGGCTTGTAGATAGTAAATAAAATGATCACTTTGACTTTTGGAATTTTTAGATGAGACCGGAAAGCCTGGTATAGCAAACTTACTCGTATAGCTAAAGTAAAATATTTTTATAAAATGTATGACAGTACAGTACTTGGTAGACTCATTAAAGCATATACTCTTATGGGATATACATGTATTAGTAATCCAAAAGCTCCAAAACATGACCATGCCATTCCCCATTATGTCTTATTTAAACAAAGAGGTATTTATTTTATTTGAGCAACAATAAATTCATACTGAAGGAAAAGCAACTCTTATAAATGTAAAATAACTAATAGTTATAGAAGGACAACATATAAAGTCCAATTGTTGGAAAAAAGTAATGTGCTGAAGAGGTTACAATTTGCCAAAGAACATATTTACTGACCTAAAGAGAAACTCAAGGTTTTGTGGACTGATGAAAGCAAGATTGTTCTTTTAGGGTCTAGGGACTGCAGACAGTTTGTCAGAAGACACTGAATTCAAGCCACATACTCTGTGAAGACCGTGAAACATGGTGGCACAAGCATCATGATATGAGGATTTTTCTCATACTGGTGTTGGTTCTATTTATCACATACCAGGGATCATGGATCAGTTTCAATACTTCAAAATACTTGAAGAGTTCATGTTGCCTTATGCTGAAGAGGAAATGCCCTTGAAATGTGTTTCAACAAGACAACAACCCCAAAAACACCAGTAAACGAGCAACATCTTGTTTCTAGTCCAACAAGATTTATGTTATGGAGTGGCCAACCCATTGGCTGGACCTTAATCAGTAGAAAACCAATAGAAAACTTGTGGGGTGACATCAAATATGCTGTTTCTGAAGCAAGAAATGCAGAAAATTTCTAGAATGTAACAGGTGCCAGAAGTTGGTTGACTCCATGCAACACAGATGTGCAGCATTTCTAAGAAAATGGTTATACAGGTATAGGATCCCTTATCCGGAAACCCGATATCCAGAAAGCTCCGAATTACGGAATGGCTGTCTCCCATAGACTACATTTTATCCAAATCATCCAAATTTTTAAAAATGATTTCCTTTTTCTCTGTAATAATAAAACAGTACCTTGTACTTGATCCCAACGAAGATATAATTAATCCTTATTGGAAGCAAAACCAGCCAATTGGGTTTATTTAATGTTTAAATGAATTTCTAGTAGACTGAAGGCATGAAGACCCAAATTACAGAAAGATCCATTATCCGGAAAACCCCAGGTCCCGAGCATTCTGGATAACAGGTCCCATACCTGTACAAATAAATATTCATTCCGTGATTCAAAGGAAAGCAACATTTTGAAACATTTTTCAGTTTATACACCGAAGGGGTTATTTATTAAAGTCGTAATGCCAAAAACTCTAAAAAAAAATCAAAATCTGAAAATCCGGCATCTCATTTTCAAGCTTGTATATAAGCCAATGGGGGAAGTTTCCTGTGCTCTGCGCTGGAATTAGCCCGAAAACAAGACTATTTCAAGCTTTTCAGACAAAAATCATCCGAAAAATTGAGCAAAGAATGGAAAAATTGAGAAAATCGATCTATTCAGGTAAAAAAAACCCGAATTTTTTTTCGACTGATAAGCAAGGCCCTGAATGTTTGCAGGATATGCACAGTGATTTATTTTGTCTGCCTGTATGTGTGGTTTAAATGTTTTCCCCCTTTCTTTATTGCTGGCCAGCAAACTTCTTTTTCAGACAAAGTAATAAACTGTGCTCTCCACATTTTACCCAGCATTACAAGAATCTCCAGAAATATTACTTACTAAGTGTATTTGTTCCCATTCGGTATAATGTGCGCAAAACCTTAGCACTGGGTGTTTGCAGGATGCATTCACTGAGCTTAATTATCAATTGGTAAAAGCTGCACCAGGTCACATGTAAACAAAATGTGTTTTTCTTATATGCTGATGATGTGGTTTTGCCTGTGGGTTTTTTTTTTTTGGGAATAATAAGATTGCAAGCTCCTTTTATGGGGAGATCAAAAGCAAAATTTATGTTTATATAAATCAATTTTTTTTGTTAATAGTTTCAACTGCTGCTGGGAAAGGCAGACTTACATACTTAAGTAACATACAAAATGCTGTTGATGAGAACTCCTAAACTCAGAGCAAGCAGTCTGAGTGTAGGGTGGTTGCCTGAATAGACATAGTTGCAAGGTACCCTGTTTATTTTTGTTATATGGAGTTGGAACAGTGGTTTCTGTGAAAATGTAGCAAAAATACTTTTCTGTTTTTTTTTTTTTTTGTTTTTTTGCTCTGGAAATAAATGAAAACCGATTTATGATGAGTTGAAATATATTAAAAAAAAAACTGTAGAAAATAGACTTAGGATAATTATTATTTGTCAAAAAATACAATGTGTTGCCAATGGCCACCACATAAAATTAAAATAATGTCATTGATAATTAATTTATATAATTCTTTATAGACTGGCCCCTAAAAGAAGGACAAATTAACATCCCATTTGTGGTGCAAGACAGAGGACAGAGTTTAGTTAAATATAGTTGCGCCCTTTTCAGGTACTGCCCCATCATATGATTATTTACACACATGATGTACAATACAATGTTTTAAAGCCTATCTTTTTTTAAATTTTTTATTTACAGTTTGGCTTGATTTGAGAACACAATCAACTGTAGAACGACTTTTAAAAAGAATTCCAGGCAAAAATAAGAATTTTTTCAAGGTAATGTAAAAAATGTGTGTGTGTGTCTATCTATCTATCTATCTATCTATCTATCTATCTATCTATCTATCTATCTATCTGCAGGCGGTCTCAGGTAGTTTACAGTTGGCTGAAAAGGACCATGCAAGCCATTTTCTATAAGCCATTTGTAGGGCTTCATTATGATATTAGGACTCCTTTATTAATGGCAGGCGCAGTTCTGAAAGAGCTATGTACCTATCGCTTGTACTGCCTCTGTAGTGCTTGTAGAATGTATTACAATATTCACCAAACATTACACCTCAGCCATTGAATGTAATGCTTCTACTGTACATTTATATGCAGCAAAAAATATAGTTTTATGTTGCCTGTCCATGCATTAACCTTTAATCTTTTTAACTTTCAGAGTCGGACTGGTCTTCCGCTTAGCACTTACTTCAGTGCAGTGAAAATTCGATGGCTTCTAGACAATGTGGAAGAGATTAGACATGCTGTTTCAGAGGGAAGAGCAATGTTTGGAACAGTTGATTCCTGGATCATTTGGGTCAGTGTTCAGTGCTTTATTGTTTTTAAGTGAATATTCACACTGGCCTTTTACTGAATCTCAATTCCTTCTCATTTTAGTAAGACTGCAAAATTGCTGAGCCACACAATCTTTTAAAAACTACAAATTGTTGATATTCCTTCATGCATTTACATGCAATTTTCAGTTAGAATTAAGCATATTTTAGTTGGGCTTAATAATAAAACAGACTGTAACTTATACCGTGATTATTAATTTGCATGCAAAATATATGTATTGATTGGTCATATCTCGGCAGTTCCAGAATTCTGCATCTGGATTGGCACTGGTTTGTTTATCCCACCACACCTTTTGGATCAGCAACATAATAATTAAAGCAACAGCTTTATTGTATGTTTCCTTACTGCACTTGAGGAACCTGCACATTTCTTAGTAAATTGGGCCATTATCAATCTTCTGGTACATGTTTTTGCTACATACAACATCTAACAGCTGTGATCAGCTACTTAGAATAAAATGATGCCTAAGTTTTACAAATTGCCAATGAATTGGTGACATGCAAAGGAGGTTCTCAGCATGCAAATGCCAACAACAGTTATCAATTATAAATATGAACCCAGATTTTAAGATAAATTCTTATCAGTATGGTATTTCAGCATTTGATGTCCCTGGCTTATTTCCCAGGTCTTTGCACAGATTTCATAACCTTTTTATCTGTTCATTTATATCATAGACCTTTCCCACAAACAGGCAATAGTCAGGGCAGGATCATTCTTGGAATCACAAGCAGGAGTTGACATCCAATAATTCTTCAGCTTGTCCCATTAATGCGGAAAAAAAGAACATGTAGGAAACATTCCGTTACATAGCTACTGTGTTTGGTGTCTCTCTTTTTTATATGTGTTCCATTTACAGAGACCTAGACTGTGCAGAGAAAAAAGTTTACACCCCAACTGTAGCTGTATAATATTTCGGATAAACTATCAGGGTTGCGTGAACAAGCCAATCATTGGTTCTCATTATCTCTTCACATAACTGCTTTATGTATGTAATACACTACTGAAGAGTATGTAAAACACTTTGAACAAAATGAATAAATGTTCTTGTTTCCTTGCATGTAGAGTCTTACTGGTGCAAAGAATGGAGGGGTGCATTGTACAGATGTGACCAATGCCAGCAGAACAATGCTGTTTAATATTCATACATTGGAATGGGACACAGAGCTCTGCCAGTAAGTTTCTTTAGTCCCAAATGATACTGATTCATCAGATAAGAACATAAATGTTTTTAGCTTACATCTGAACCATTATGGAATACAGTATAGTTTATGCTTTAGCTGACTGCCCTTTGAAATTTATAAACTTTATTAAAGCCTTCAGCTATAATACTTTCTTTGTTGAAAGGAAACTGCCTAAATAAACTTTTATTATTTTTGATATGTCATTGCTGTGTGCAACATACTTATGAGCACAACTTTATACTACATTTATAAATTATAGCATAAATAAAAAAAACCTTTAAATATTGCAAATCACATTTCTTTTTTTGTCTAAATTGGGTGTGTTGTTTGCTAATATCATCTATCCCAGACTGGCAGGCTGGAGCCTCTGATATATGCCAATCCAAAAGATTATTATGGATCTCAGCGGCTTGCTAATTATTTTATATGACACCATAACTTTATTATATTAATATGGGATCTATTATCAAGAATAGTTGAGACCTGCAATTTTCTGAATAATGGTTCTTTCCAAAATGTAGAGCAGCATTTAGAGATATAGATTTATCTCTTCGCAGTTACAATAGCTCACCAGCTGCTACTCTGCTAATGTGCCATCAAAGACTGGTTTTTCAAATCATTTTACCATCTACTAAAGGGCTACAGTATAAATGTGTTCTCCATTGAAACCCTGTTTCTTTAGTGACACTAAGGGGCAGATTTATTAAGGGTCGAATAGTAAATTTGAATTAAAATTTTCATAATTTTTTGGTGTCAAAATTCACACATTAACATTTTAGTCCCCCAATTGGAATGTAAATTTCAATGTGAGATTTATCACACCTCGACCATTGAAACCGTTCTAATTCGAATATTTGCAACCTCAATGTCAGAGGTTCGTTGAACCATTTGGATATGTTAATTGCCTTCCTGACATTCAAAATTTTTTTTTGGAGGGAAAACTATATACGAATTCACATAAATATGAAATCCGACCTTTGATAAATCTGCACATTAGATTTGGGGAACAAAGTATTTGGTTATTGAAATTTTGCACATGTGATTTAAATGATAAGAGAGATAATGCTTCAGTATAGTCTTCCTATGTTTAAAGGTGGTCTGATTCTTTTAATACAATGTTGATTGGGACCATCTATGTCCCTATTAATGTTGTTCTGTGAACCAGAAATATGGATGATTATATTGTAATACTCGCACTGTATGTGAGAGCTAATATTGCCTATATTTTTGTCAGACAGAACACAGCCATGTTTTGATAAGAAAAAGGCAGTAGGTTATTATATCATTATAAATGCTGGGACACACAGCTTCTTTAAAATCTGTAATCTGTCAACCCAGTGCATTTTGTCCAATATTCTTGCCTGAGACACAAAAATAATCAGTTTCACGCTTTCTGCACATCACACTTTATTGGATATTCTTCCAATGTGATTGATCTCCTAAGCCATGGTGTGGGTATAATAGCTGCACAACTGGTGGGATGAGAAGACGCACAGCCTGGCAGAAATGTCTTTCCTGGCATAGGGAGTGAGTAAATAATTTTAAGTAGGATACCATTACCACTATAACTGTTTCACTGCCAATTTGGAAGACAAATAGGACAAATGTAGTTAAATTAAACTGGAAATGGCTCAAAGTATGTGCTCAATTATAGTTTTTTTTTTTGTTTCTAAGAATAAAAGCTTTAAAAGTTTAATTCACAAAGATGTCATGATTTGATTTAAGCTAAGGACAAGGTGAGCTTTTCTCCTTAGTAAGGGTGAATACATTTAGAAATAATTATATGTGGATATTAATCTACAAGTTGAAATGTAGATTTACAGTTCATAAGCCGACCACTGGCACGAACATTAACACCCATTCAATAATATCCAGTGGCTGCTGCTCATAAACCTCAAAATGTGATCTTGATTGAATAAAACAAGCATTTTACATACTCCAAACTAAAGTCCAGCAGATATAGGCAAAGCACAGATAATTAAGCTTGCAAATACATAATGCAGGAAAAAAATCGATACAAAACAAAAACAAAAAATCAGTCCAGTCAACAAAGTTAAATAGCAAATTGGTGTCCTTTAAATCCTACTAAGATCTTTAGATTATGTCAGTAAGGGAATGTAAGTACATATTTCTTAATTCATTAGAACACAAAGAAGTTCACAGCTGAAATTGAGCCAATACACATTAAGGAATCTTTGCAGAATAATAATTTCCAGCAATTTACTGACAATTCTGTAAAAGCGGTCTACTTGGTAAGTGTTGTACTAACAAGGACTGTTCTTCAGAGCATACACCTATAATTTCCATATTTGCAAAGGAGAGGTTCACAAATAAAAACATTGAATTGTATTGAATTGGAACTCAGAAGCTCAAGTCACTTTTTAGCAATGCTAAATCTTGTTGTCTGCCTTTACGCAGAGTAAGGATAGAGGTTGGGGCATCTGTTCTAGGTAAGCTATTTGCACTTCTGCATAACTGCTAAACCATTTACTATGTAAATCTAACCATATTATTAATTGTTTAGGTTTTTTGATATACCTATGGAATTATTGCCAAAAGTGAGAAGTTCATCAGAGATCTACGGTCTTATGGTAAGATATGTTTGATGTTCTTGGTTCCTCATTTCTAGTTTCTATCTTTAAAACCTGACACCCCACTTGCTTTGTTCTAATACAACTGAGAACAAGCATGAGTACACCCCTAAAGCTGCTGGGCACTACAAGACATTGTTGCGTTAAAAACAGGGATTTAGCTACTCCTGCATCATGTCACTGCGTTACTAGGAGATATCAGCTACACTGTTTGGCTCGCGATTATTGAAGCCAAAGGATTTACTGCAATTCATTCGATCGAGCGATTAAATCGTTTGAATCGAACGTTTCGAAGGATTTTATTCGATCAAACGATTTCCTTCTACCCAAAATTTGTTAGGAAGCCTATGGGGACCTTCCCCATAGGCTAACATTGCACCTCAGTAGGTTTTACTTGGCAAAGTAGGGGGTCGAAGTTTTTTTAAAAGAGACAGTACTTCGACTATCGAATGGTCGAATAGTCCAAAGATTTTTTAGTCCGAATCCTTTGATTCAAAGTCGTAGTCGAAGGTTGAAGTAGCCAATTCGATGGTCTACGTAGCCCAAAAAATGTTCGAAATTCAAAGTTTTTTTTATTCTATTCCTTCACTCAAACTAAGTAAATGTGCCCCTATGTATTGTGATGGAATGTGTGTTTTATTATTGCTTTTTTGACTTGAATGCTTTTTTTTTCCTCCACAAACAGATTGACATTAGTGCACTGTAAAATGTTCACTTGTGCTTGAATCAGCCAGTTGAGATTCCCTACATGTAAAGATCTGCGTGCTTGGCGAGGGTAGCGTTTTGGTGAAGATACCCAGAGGGGAATTGGAAAAATGCTAAAGTAGAGAATGTAAAAAAACAGCCCTTTTAAAGTAAATTCCCTAAAGTGGAAAATACATTAACCCTAATTAGTCTTTGCATAAATTCGAAAAACACCAATTATATCCCAAAAGGAAAAATTGCCTAAATTAAATCTGCTCCTTTATGTCTCAACGTAGCATATTTTTTCTTTTACTTTGGACAGATGGGCAAGCAGCATAATCATTTTCAGTATTGCTCATTTTGATAATCTAGCAAGAATTACTACATATATATTTTTTATAAATTATTTATTTCTTCATATGCATCAGAAAATCATGTATTTATTTTTGCATGACTATTTCAATTTAGCTTTAATTTACAGCCATACATTTGTATCAAGGCAAACTAAAGTAACGCATTGGTATTTTTATTACTTTGAGCAATACCGTTTGTATCCTAATGTACTTTGGTTGGGTGGTATAGTTGGTTTCGATAAATAAGGCCAGGAAGTTTCCTCTATTTCCACATGACACTACCTGGCTTTTATAATGATAGAGAAAGCTAATGTTTCTTATGACTTTGAACTTTGTTTCTTATCTTTTTGCATACCTTAGAAAATCTGTCCTAGCCTGGTGAGTAAAAGCTTTTATTGGGCTTTGCACCAGGCACATTCTCCTTGCATTTGGAGCATACGTACAGGTCATTTCCAGTTTATTTTAATTAACTTCTTAGAATACTTAGTTGAAACAAAGATGGGTAACATTAAGTACAATTTGAATAAATTCAGTGCAGTTGAGACATTTTTGCATTTTCTCTTCAAACTGATGGCAGACACGTGCGTCACAATCAATTTTAGTTCCAGTCAAGGACTGCACCTCTAATTTATGTCAAAGAACTGACACCATTACTGGAAAGTATTACAGCTTTTATATCCGTGCTGAATGATTACTGGATATGTACTTGCTTGTACTCTCCTTGGGGCCTCACACAGGAATTTTTGTATTGTCCTCACTCAAGGTGTTTATCTTATAAAAGAGCACCAATTAATTGTTGGACTGAAAGAGAATCCTCTCTATTGGCTTGCTTTTGGCTGTGGGCATTTTATGGTAAAAATGTTATGGGACTGAGAAAGACATAAGGATTTAAAAGCAACATTCAGAATTTGTTCTCCAACATATTCTGATATTTAAGAGAAATCTTTCTGTTTGCTTTCCTAGAAGTCTGGAGCTTTGACTGGAGTTCCAATATCTGGGGTAGGTATGACAAAGTATCTGAATGACAAATCATATACTAGAAATCATATGAGCAGGTTTAGTATAATGGTCATGTGACTTTCCTCAAATCTATCAAATATATTCTTCTGTTCTTCACGGTGAGGACAGTGAGGTTGTGAAATTCCCTGCCAGATGATGATGATGTGGTGACTGACTCTGTTAATGCCTTTATTAGTTGTTGGATGATTTCTTGGACAAGCTATTGAGATACAAAAATCTAAAACAAGTATAGATATTGATATGTGCGGTTTATGTGAGTGAATGGAGGGCTAGTGTGAGTCTGTGTATCTATGTAGATTTGTGCACTGGGTTTTATTTGGTGGAGTTAAACTTAATGGACTGTCGTCTTTTTTTCAACCCAACTGAACTATGCAACTATACCAGTTTTGTGTATAATATTACTTGACCTGAAAAAAGAGAACATGTTGTCTCTGACCTTTAGAGCAATTCGGCCACAAACAACTCAATCATTTTTGACTTTTACAAATTTGTATCTATGTCTGCATATGTAGCTTTTGTAGATTTTTTGTAATCATTGACATAATAGTTGACCTCATTGAAGTAATTATTGTATCTTATTAGGATTCCTTCTTAAAATAAAAATGTGTTTTTGTCTTGCAGTGTTTAGGAGACCAGTCAGCTGCTTTAGTAGGACAAATGTGTTTCCAAGATGGACAAGCTAAAAATACGTAAGTCCATAGTCTGTTATACAAAATTGCATTGATCATTAAAGGAGTTGTTTGTATTTCAAGTACTTTTTTGTTAGTTCAGATGTTTTCAGATTGTACCCCAGAAATAAATATTTTTTTCAACTGACTTTTTTTATTGCTAATTGTTTTTCCAGTGTTGAACTCAAAAGTTTTTCAACTTTCCATATCTCCTTAGAGAAGCTCTGGGAGTTGGTCACCGACTGGAATTGCTCCACGCCCCATCTCTGCTTATTTAAATTAGATCTGCGTGTGTACAGTCACATGCAGAGGAGGTCAACCCAAATATGTGAAAGTAGGCATTTTCAGACTGGCCGCTGCTACGCTGCATGTGTCCGCATGCAGGCAGAAGTTGTTTAAATGAATGTAGCTTGAGCATGGATTGGATCTGCTTCTCTCACTCTCTTATCCTGAAACAAATATGCAGGCTGAGAGCAGCAGAGCCAATGCTTCATCAAAATTTTCTTCTTTCAATAAAGATGGTAGTTTTATATTTATGTGTACAACTTAATGTTCTATTTAAGCCTTGATCATGATAATGTGTATGTTTTATTGTGAAATGGATTTAACCTATGTTCATGTTAATACAACCATGTGAGATTGCTGCAAGCCTATCATAAGTGCTGCATTCTATATAGCCTAAACCAGGGCTGTCCAACTGGCTGCCCGTGGGCCGCATGCCACCCCCCCTTGTATGGCCCTCCACATCAAAGTCTGCCTGCTGTGTCTGTTTACCATATGTAAAATTTAAAAGGTATCGCTAGAGAACCCCTGCATTGTTTAAACCTCAAATTCACACTGTAATCCCCAGTATTGTTCACACCTGTGATCCCCCTGTATTGTTCATACTTGTGACACCTCTATTGTTCACACCCCTAAAGGCCTGTACTGTCCACACCTGAGACCCAGACTGAAACTGCCCACATTGTTCACCTGTTCACACCTCATACAAAATGCTAATGGGGCACCAGCACCGTGTCACTGTATGTAGTACATATTAGACTGGTCCTGATTCCTGTCTCCTGCTCTGTTCTGCCTTCTCTATGCTCCCTGTGTGTGTCATACTTTGGTATTTGTTCTGGGGGTTTGTTAGCAATTGAAAATTATTGTTAGTGGCCCCTAAGGTGTTTAATCATATGCTGGGGTACTGTATTACACACAGGAGAGGAGGAGGCATATGGATTTATGGGTGCCCAGTAGCCATCCATAATGCACCCCGCCCGTACCTGTGCAAGCAAGCTCAGCAGCCATTCATCTTACAGCCCTCCAACAGCCATCATATTGCCTCAAACCTTTACCTGTGCCAGCAGCAACCAAAAACAAATCTGATCACATCATATTGTCCCCAAGTATTTATGTACCTGTGCCAGCGCCCAGCAGCAACAGCAAACATATGGGCCCCAAATCTGTACCTGGCTGTGCCAACAGGAAGCTTTACAGTAATAGAAAGAATGTCTTCAGTTCAGTGCAACTGTGCAAGGCTGAGAGTAGTGAGAGCCACACCAAGCAGGCCGCCAGCTCTCTGCCTCTCTCTCTGTCACCCAACACATCAGTGATGTCATTGACGGTTGTACGCACGTCGCGCTACACCACACAGAAGGAGCTATTACTTGCCGGTAAGAGGGAGAAGGTGAAGGAGATGGATTCCACCCAACTGGGTGACCATGATTACTGAAATAAATTATTAAAGAAACGCTTGAAAAAAACTAACGAATTAAAAAACAAACTAAAAAATCCCCTTAAAAGTGCGCCCCTCAACAATGTCGCCCTAGAGAGCCACCTACTCTGCCTACCCCTAGTTTCAGCCCTGATCCCTACAGTGAGCACCAACCATTTGGTTTTTTGGTGTGCTATTAATATGGACATGGTCTTATGGTAACATGGGTGTGGTTTAAAGTGGGTGTGGTCTAAAAAAAGGTAGTGGCTAACACTGGCTTCCGTTATCGGCCCTTCACCATGTAGATTAGAAAAATTCCGGCCCTCGGTACCATAGAAGTTGGACAGCACTGGCCTAAGCTATAGTTTTCCTTTGGTCTCACAGTTCACAGAATGGTACCTCTGAGGTAAGAGCTGAACTACCACAGGCACTAGCCACTATTACTCATCCTTCTAGTCCTCAATATAATAATATTAAGTAAAAGTTATGTTAAGACTTAAAATATTCTTACTGTGGGCTCTCTGTTGTTGTTTACCTCTGTTACCCAGAGGTACTGATTGATCTATGTATTTGCATGACAGTACTGGAACTTTATAATTAAAGAGAGCAGGGTCTGGATAGTATCATAAAGGCATTGCTTGGCAACAAGTTATACTCCGATTTAGCTTCCCTTAAATGTGTGATACTGACGATTAGCTTGCCAAGGGACCAATCACCAGCTAGCCCACTTTTCAAACTATTTTCTTATGTCACTGTAGAGGCAAACCCTACTATTTGTGCAGTTGATCAGCAAAGTGTCAGCAACCACACTATATAAACTGTATAGAGTCTTATTGCACAAAACTTGAAAAGGAGGTGAACTAGCTACAAATGTCCTTCCTAATGGCTTTGTTTGTTACACTCATACCCTCATGTCATTGACATTTCTCCTTATTTCAGATATGGTACAGGCTGCTTTTTGCTGTGCAACACAGGCTCAAAGGTAAGTGCTCTGCAACCTCTCATTTTGCTTAAAGTTCAGGGTTGAACAATCTGTTTAAAATGTGTTTAGTGATCTGGGTGTCTTTTTAAATCAAAATGTTGCTTCTTGTTTATGTACTAAATAATATTGTCATTGCTTTTTAGTGACCCCTAATGCACTGACTAAAGGCCAGCTATTGTTCCACACATATATGCTTATTCCAAACTCAACAACAACAAGCCACAAAGTTCTCACGCTACTGCTGCTTTTTAGTTAAAAAGAGAATGGTGTTTGATAGCAAACCTCTGACTTCTGTTTATTTGAGTGGATTTTTTTTTTATTAAATGAAATCTCAATATTGGCAATTGAATATTTAGTATATTGTATGATTTTATTTAGCACTGAACATATTCACTGCTTATGACTTAACAGTTACGAGAGAGTATCTTAAAATATATTTTTGCTATTAACTTGTTAAAGGATAACTTTTAAATAAGGGAATGTAGAATAGATGAGGGTGCTATTCTATGCACTTTTGTAAAGTACATTCATTATTTATTTTCTTTTAATTCCAAGATATTAAGGAATACATGTACTGTTGATATGAATTTTGTTCCAACTGCGCCACCTGCTGGTCAGTTTCCCACCAGTCTGACCACCAAGTAGTCAAGGAAGTTGTCAGGAGAAAGAAAGAAAGAGACTGATGTTCTTCTGCTTAGGAAAGATGTGACAAAGGTATGTAATATTTTTCCTATGCAGAAGAACATCAGAGCAGCCTCTTTCTTTCTCCTGATAACTTCCTTGACCACTTGCTGGTCAGACTGGTGGAAAAATAACCAGCAGGTGGCGATGTTGTAGTTTTGGAAGGAACACGTAGCATGCCTTCTGTGCATCAAGTTCTGTTATTTTGGTTCATCATTTTTGGTAATTGTGGTGTTTCTTCCAACAGCCCGTGCTCTCTGACCATGGCCTTTTGACAACTGTTGCTTACAAGCTAGGAAGGGATACACCTGCATGTTATGCCCTGGAGGTATGTTTTAACACACAGCATTTATTTTCTTGTTTCTTTTTCTACTGTAATATTGTAAAATGTAGGATTTTTCTAAAAGTGTTTTGACAATATACAAAACATGAGCTTTTGGTGCACTCATGAGACTTAATAGTAAAAAAAGATTTATTTAGTCAATGTTTAGGTTCGTCAGGGGAACCATCCTCAAGACAAACAGGGTTTTATTCTAAAGAAGATTCCCCGTAGGGACCAAAGCATTGATTAAATAAATCTTTTTATTAGGCACCATTTATTGTTTTATATATTTAAGATTACTTGCTGTAGCACCAGAGCAACCACATTTGATTGACATGGCGTGCTCTGTAACGCTCATGCTTTAGCAGTAAACAGTGACCAAATTCACTGAACTTAATCTTTTTTTTTTTTTTTGTATTTAATTTATTTATTCAGTTTTTTTTGTTAAAACAAAGAATAAAGTACATAACAAAACAGTACAGCAATAAATGTTTTCTCATTGCATTGTCATCTTTGACTCATTAAATACATTTATCTGTATACATAAACACATAAAGAAAAAAAAATGAACTTAATCTTGTATGCACCCTGTTTTAAAATATTACATTATTAGAAGTCACCAAGGAGTTCCATGAGCTTCAGAACCGCACTCAGTCTGCAACATAATGTCCCTATATGGTCATTGAACCCAGTGACTGTAAATATCCTTATATTTTACAATACCAGGTACCTTATTCCCTAGATTATTATTATTATTAATAATAACATGTATTTATAAAACAACATATTCCACAGTGCTGTACAATAAATGGATGTAAACATTAACATACAAAAACAAACCGCAAGTTATAAAAAAGGGAAAGAGGGCTCTGCCATAAAAGAGAGATCTTGAATTGGTATTATCTTTCCTACTGGCTGTTACATCTAATTCTTTGGAGGTGGAATTTATAACTGTATGTATCCCTGAGAGAAAATAATGAGGCCAGACCTTCTAAAATACTATTTATGATGTCATCCAGTATATAATGTGGGGTTATGGTAGAGCAATCCGTAAAATCAGTTTACTAATGTATCACTGTAGGACATTATGCTGCTTGTGTGTGTGTTTTTATTTACACATATATCTTAGGCTCTTCACTAATTAAGAATTATGAGATTTAAGAGCCCTATGCAAGCAGAAGCTCCATGCATCAGCAATAACATTTTTCCATTGTGTCTATATGAAAAGCTGACAGAATATCTCTACTTGCAGAGTAATGTCTATATAACACACTGTTCCTCTGTCAACTAAATGTCCAAAGCCTCAGAAGATGTTTTATTCCAATTATAGTATTTGTCATAATTCTAGACTTTGTGGTTCTCATGACATGCAGCTTTTCTTTCATGCTTATGCTTTTAAAAAGTCTTTTTACAATAGTCTGTGAACTGTCAGACATGGACAGTACTGTGAAGTTACTGTGTTTCCTATCTCAATGTGCATTTTAGGGTTCAGTTGCCATAGCAGGAGCAGTAGTACGCTGGTTGAGAGACAATCTTGGAATTGTGAAGACTACTGAGGAAGTAGGTAAGTGAGGAGAGTGATATCCTGCAATCCCTAAAGAGGCGGTTCATCTTTAAATGAACTTTTACTATGTTACAGAATGTCTAATTCTAAGCACATTTTTTTATATTTTTTTTTTATTTATTTGCCGCCTTCTTACTCTTTCCAGCTTTCCTATTTTTAAAAGCAAACGACCTGTAAGGCTAAAATTTATTGTTTTAGTGACAGAATCTATTTACATTATATTCATATTATGTTTATATTCCAGTCTCTTATTCAAATTAATGCACGGTTGCTAGTGTAATTTGAACCCTAGCAATCAGATTGCTGAAACTGCAAACTGGAGAGCTGCTGAATAAAAAAACATAAATAATAAAAAAAAAACACAATTGCAAATTGTCTCAAAATATCGCTCTCTACGTCATACTAAAGTTAACTCAAAGGCAAGAAACACTATAGATACCACATAGATGCTTGTCCCTTCATATTTTGCTGCATAAATTAGAGTAGTGTGTTTTATGCATTATTTTAGTTGAATATAACATTTGTGCAACTGAATTAAATATGTTTTCATTTATCATTTTAGAAAAACTTGCTGCTGAAGTTGGGACATCATATGGCTGCTACTTTGTTCCTGCATTTTCAGGTTTATACGCTCCCTATTGGGAGCCGAGTGCCAGAGGGTAAGCAGCTTTCTAAGTGTAGTCTTGTTCTAATATATAAATTGCTGTTTGCAAGGGTGAAGGTACCCAAAGTGCTGTCATGGCAGAAGCTTTAATGTATTCGCAAAACAGAATAATACTGGCTTTGTTGAAGATGCTGTTTGTCAGGATGCTGTATGTGAATTCTAATATTTCTTTCGAAGAACATATGACATTCTTGTAGAAGAGCAATCCATCAGGTGCTTTAGGCAATTGGCAAAGACACCTACAGTTATTTGGGATGTAATGTTTCTTTTATTATCTTTTTACAAGCACTAATGTGTATCATTGATAGCATAAGGATAAAGATAACTTTGCCTTTAACAGTTTCTTCTGTGCACTGGAGCAATTAAATTCAGTAGAACTTCTGCAAATCATTTAAGTTTGAGCTTAATATATCCAAATCAACCCTTGCAATATTTTATGCTTACAGTGTTTATTTATTTCATAATGCTATCAAAATTATTATGTGCGATACAGTACTGTTGCCTCACCAATCTGTAGATTTCTTGAAGGGTTAGGTTACTATTGTAGAGATTTATGTAGTTTCTGTTATCGCATGAAATTGTACTTGTAAGATTCAGGCTTTTATTTCTCCCAGGCTGTTAGTGCTACAATAATGTAAGCAAAGGAAACCCTAATTCTTTTTTGGCAATGTGCACAAAAATATATTTTGTGCGCACATTTTAAATTTGTGTGCATATGTTTAAAAAATGTGTGCTTGGATCAGAGTGAGCATAAAATTTTGTGTTTTCACGCAAAATTCTTTGTGCACTCCACACAGTGCCCTGGCCTTAAATTGTGTGTACATGCACAAAGCTTAGGGGGAACATTGCCCTCAGATATTCAGTTAGAGATATACGGCAGAATGTAATTAAAGTCGCAAAGAGCAAAACAATTCGCACCAATAAGACTAAAAATCCACATCTCGCAATGTAATATTGTTCCTTAAACTGTTATTGCATCGCGAATTTTAACTGCACATTGCACTCTTAAAGGAGAATTCAACCTGTCTGACAAAAAACCCGTACCCCCCACCCCAAGTAGACCCTCCCCCCCCCCATGCTAACTACCCCCCGCGGTAAATGCCCCATACTCCATGCTTACCCCTCGGTGCAGATTCTTCCAGCGGAGTTGCATGCATCCATCTTCCACGTCCACTGTAAGCTGACCAGTGTTTCTGCGCATGCGCAGTTGGAGCAGTTTGCCGGTATGTGACAACTGCGCATACACGGAATTACACGGCAATTGCCGATCTCTCAGTCAGCTTACAGAGGACGCGGAAGATGGATGCGTGCAACTCCCTGGAAGAATCTGCAGCAAGGGGTATGTATGGAGTATGGGGCATTTCCCCGGGGGGGGGGGTCTACCTGGGGTGGGGGGTATGGGGTTTTTCCCCACAGGTTGAATTCTCCTTTAAGAAGTGCTTGAAGCTGTCATAATATTTTGCAGCAAACATGACGACTTTTTCATTAAGAAGTTTTATTACATTACATGCTTATTAGCGCAAACTATAAAATTCGCAAACGGTCTTCCACTGTCGGAAGTGGTCGCTAAACAGTTCGCAGGCTCACAAAAACTATATTAAGTTTGTGCAAAGCAAAATTTGTTCACTCAAAGGCATAACTTTTCGCATTGCAAATAGTTTTTCCGTTAGCGCCTTTATTACATTCCCCCGATAGAGACTTTAACCAAATCTTGTATGAGCTGCTGTCAGATATCAGAATAGTCACAGGGAATAGAGAATGAGGGAATGAGAATTAGTATGTTTATAGGAAATGTATACAACACCACAAACATAACAAAGAGTGTATTTTAGGAAATCATCTGAGGGTATTGTCTTTTTAAGTTAATTCCTAATTCTACTAGATAATCATGTACACGTTAAATAACCCCCAATAGGCTGGTTTTGTTTCCAATGAGGATTAATTATATCTTAGTTTGGATCAAGTACAAGGTACTGTTTTATTATTATTATTATAGAGAAAAAGGAAATCATTTTTAAAAAAAAATATGGATTGTTTGTGTAAAATGGAATCTATCGGAGATGGCCTTTCCATAATTCAGAGCTTTCGTTATAACGGATCCCATACATCCCATACATAACACAATTTTCACTAAATTTTGTCTTTTTTTTTCCTCTTAGTATCATCTGTGGCCTCACCCAGTTTACAAACAGAAACCATATTGCATTTGCTGCTCTTGAAGCTGTGTGTTTCCAGACTAGAGAGGTATTATAGACTTATGCAATTCCCTTTCCTTTTGTGCATAGATCATCATTCTGTAACCCTCTGTGTACTATTTCACAACACTAAGCATTTTTGTCACAGCATTCAGTTGTCAGTGGAATGTGGGAGTTGCAGTCAACTGATTCGTAGGTTAGAAATCTATGTTTTAGAGCAAAGAGAGACCTCTAACCCATCCAACCTTCCTTGTGCCTTCTCTCTCTCTAAATTAAAGAGTTGTTTGTTGTGTTTTGGGGTGGAGCAGAATAATGAAGATGTAGGGGAGCTACACCTCCTCAAAAAGAAATCAACTGATATATGTTCATACTTTCTCCAATTCTCCAAAGAAATGCCTTTTTGGTCGCATCCCTGTGGTAGTCACCTTTTAATTGTACTTTAAAGGTTTATTTTTTTAATAGCTCTGAAATGATTTGACCTATGGTTTAATTCCAGATTCTGGATGCTATGAACCAAGATTGTGGCATTCCTCTCAATCAACTTCAGGTTGATGGGGGTATGACAAGCAATAAAATCCTTATGCAGTTGCAGGCTGATATACTGTGCATTCCAGTAGGTAAGATCATTTTGCAATGATTGTAAGCTTTTAAAGGGCAGGGACTTGTCTGTACGTGTATATTTATATTTATTGCAATGTTTATCATTGTTTTACTGTATTGTTAAAATGTGCAACACTGCATATAGAAGTAGCAGTATATAAATAAAGCTATTATTTTGTCTTATTCTCCTGTCTTATTAAATAAATTATTTGATCAGTTTTTTTTTTTTACTATTTTTCGAAAATGGTATATATTACATTTTTTTTTCTCATATGATCTCTGAAAACAATGTCACCAACCTTCTAAACTGTTTTGGTTTAATACACTAGTAGGGGTGGAAGCTGAGATATGTGTCCACTACTGTATTAAATTGTAACCGTTGTAGAAATATTTGAGAAAACAAAATACATCCATTTTTAAAACTTTCATTTCTGGGAAAAGTTTGAAAATAGAAAGCAATTAAAAAAAATATCTATATACAGGTCTACCAATTCAAAATAATACAATTTGAGCAGGCAAACTTGACTCTAAAGCCTTTTTTTCTGCAATTATTATTTGATTAATTAACATATGCCTGTGCTAATTATTTGTCTTTCCACTAGTGAAACCATCCATGCCTGAAACAACTGCACTGGGTGCTGCTATGGCTGCAGGCGCTGCTGAAGGTGTCGGCGTCTGGAGCCTAAATCCTGGAGATTTAACTGCTGTAACATGTGAACGGTTTGAACCACAAATCAACCCAGAAGGTAAAAACCACATACTATGCATTTGATTCAGAGAAATAAATATTAAGAAACAGATGCATCACTCTTCCTCTCCTTTAACTCTTTATCTAGAAAGTGAATTTCGATATGCTAGATGGAAAAAGGCAGTGTTGAAATCAATGGACTGGGAATCAGCAGAGCCTACCTCCAATGGAAATAGTAAGATTATTCCTTCTTGACTGCATGCTGTATAGTAAATCATATCATACTGACCCAAGCATTAAGTAATGTTTCCAATTGTGACAGCTATTCATTGGTGATGATGGAGACTTTAGGCAGCATTTACTAGCTCCCCCAGCAAATCCAGTGCAAGGCTGTGCTTCTCTCTAATTTGCACCATCTAAATGATGCACAAGCTTTGGTTCATACCACAGAACTGCCAAACTCAGGTAGTAATGGATTCATCAGAGCAGCTGCAGGTATCTGCGCTCTGCACACTGCCTTCCCATAAAGGATCTGTTCAGTGTAAAAATAAATGGGTAATTCGATAACCTGTGCAAAATATTATTAATAAAATAATATTTTCAATATTGGTTGTTAGTCATAAATCTAATCTATCTATATTGTATAAGTTGACGTAAAGGCAACATTCCAATGCATTGAATTATAGCATCATTTTATTCCTTCTATGTCATGAAGTTCCTAGGATATACTAGATGCTATCATACATTTTCAAAGACTACACATATGATCAATGCACATTCCCTGACCATGTTTTAATTCCTCTGTGCAAGTGCATACATATTTTTAAACAAGATTTTTTAAGTTACAGGGATCTGATCATTATTTATTAAGCCACCATACCGTGTCTAGGTAAGACCAGGTCCAGATTTGATCATGGGGCAACATCCCCCTCCCCATTCACACCCCAACCCTACTCATACCTTATGCTCAAATCCTTCTCCAGTTTCAATTTCACCCAACTGGCAGTACTGTTGACTTTGACAGCTATTTGAATATCTTGCCCAGTCCTCAGTGCAGATGCATGCCACTCCTTCAATACTGACGTGCTGGTCCTTTGTGGCCTATCCATATATCCGGTCCTGAGTAAGTCCCATATTGTGCTCCTAATTTCGTACGTTTAGTTATGTTTTTCATATCATAGGCTGTCAGTGCCCTGCTTGATTGCTATTTTTTGGGTGGGGGTGGTGGCATTGTGTCTCCTGCCCAAACCATTGGTCTCATAGTCTGATCTTTCCTGCTTTAACTTTTATAGGGGAGACATCTGTAACATCAACATAAATTTTTAAGTGTTGGCGTTGTTCCTGTAGCGCAACTGCTAAAATACAAAAATATTGGTTGTGTGAGTACTCCAAGAATTGGTAAAATAAAAAAGAAATTTATAGCTAAAATAAAAAAGCTAATTATAGCTATTTTAGCAGTATATCTATATAAATAAGTCAAATTAACTGGAGTTAATGTGTGTTTCTCTTAAGAAGCAAGTCCATTTAATTTGACTTATTTCTATAGAAATACCATGACCTGGATGAATGAGAACTTTCACATATTTTAGCAGCATTCTTCACTGATCTCCTTTCTGTACTCCTTTCATGTTTTTTAAAAAATATTTGAAAATATTGATATATTTACTTACTTTTATTGACTACATCAATTATTTGTGTCTGCTGTGAGTTATCTTTGTGTCACCTTCTACATAAGTACCGTTACTTGCATTCCACCATAGTGACTGTCTAGTGGCCCTAATGGTTTGGCATCTGACATGATCAAAGTGGTAATTTTTTATGAGTACATATGGACGTTGTCAGACCCACTGACGTGATGACAGAATTAGGCGTATAGTTAAAAATCCATGCCAGAGTGTAAATTCCAAAAATCATATCAGGTAGTCTCTAAGAATACAGCTCCTTGAATATTCTTTACTATTATGAATAAATCATAACTTTATAATGATAGTTATTCAGTTATTCTAGAATTGTAGAGCGCATCTTCAAGCCATGTAAATTGAAAGGTGCTAGTTCTCATACATCTAAATATGTTCATTGTATATTGCACTTTGCAGCTGCTAAAAACAATTTGTTTTGCATGTGACATTGTTACCATATCATTCAGTTTGCCATATACATATAAAAAGCAATATCTTTTAACAGAATCCTTTAATGAGCATTTTCATTATGCAAAAGCATTTGATTGTCTTTTTACTATCCGCTCCAGGCTGCTGAAATCTCTCATTATAAAGCTATAGTAAAGACCATTGAATAGGCATATTAATTGGACTAGATCACTCAACATTTAACCTCAGCTGTAATTAGACTGTTATGGATTTATAATTTAACTGGCTGGATATTTTGTTTTATAATTTTATGACCTTGTTAGTCTGAGGTTATTGTTGCAGTCTGCAGTGAAAGCCTGTTCCGTAAGTGATTTTGTTTGGCATCGACAATACATACATAACAGAATTAGAAAGACCACCATCTTGATGTCTTTCTATAATTGGGTTGCAATTGCTTGAAAGGAAACTCAAGATGCCCTTCCAAAATTAGTAGACAGATATTTGTTTTTAGAATACAATCAAACCTCCCCTGGAAGCCAAGTGGAAAATAAAAATATTTGCCCTTTCTTGTTCATTGAACATATATTGCCACCTATGTTGCTAGAGAAATTCATACCATTTTATACACTGCTCTAGTACCTGTATGGTAACTTTCCAAGTGAACCCCTTCATGCTTCATATAGCAAAACCCTGCTCCTTGCTTCCACCAGACGTTATATAATTTAAAAGGTTTTTGTTAGAAAGGAAAGAGACGGATGCAGAATGTTTATGTTACGGTGAATAATTATTTGATTTATTCTTCTGAAATCTGATATTCTAGAAATTATGTACAGGCCTTGAATCTCTGATTCCTCCATTGCTTGTCCTATCCTAATGTTCCCTCAATCAAAAATACTAATTCATTGATTCCTCCATTGCTTGTCCTATCCTAATGTTCCCTCAATCAAAAATACTAATTCATTGTTTGTTTGTTTTTGCTATTTGTGATCACTTTACCTTCAAATATAAATTTAGCATGATGGCGAGGAAGGGAAACATATTGATTTCCATTAGCCTTGGCTTATTTGATAGAAGCCAATTATGTCTGCTTTATATTACCAGTTCTTAGCAAAATTATTCTACTTTGTTTCTTTGTATGTATGAGACTTCTCATTTACTGACTTCTTATTTCTCGTAAATGACCTGCTTAATGTTCTTTCTCATTACTGTGCTGAAGCTTTTATTGAAAAAGGAAAAAATACGACGTGTGATAAATGATTTTCTAATTGTTCATGAATTCAAAGTAAGAAATCGTACCTAAGCGGATCAGTATGTGGGTCAATCTGCGTTTTATACCAGCCAAAGACAAATACAAACATTCCAAGCTGAGAAGTGTTCCAGTTTGTAAAAAATAAAGCCGTGCACTAAAACAATAAAGATATTTCTCATTTCATGAAATGCCCTTGGGGTTTTCCTACATTTCCATGTTGTTCTTTCTAGTCATTTGTCTCTAGTCATATTTAAACTCACTTTGCTGCGAGGAGAATAATAAGTTCATAAAACAAATTCAGAATAAACCAAAACTTGGGGGGTTGACATATGAGAACATGTGGGAGATTACATAGCTTAGTTGTTCAGGCAGAAAAGATGGGAAAGAAGTTAACCCCAAAATAAAAATTTGCCTAATAAAAGAAAATATTATTCTAAGCAACTTTTCAATATACATTGCACATTTTCTATGGTTTTTAATTTATTTGTAATGTTTAATGTTTTTGATAAATCGTTTTCTGATAAGATCATTAACCAGTTAACATCAACAACACTGATTTTAGGAAATAGGCTATTTCCTATGTGTTCTGTATTAAACATTAGTTGTAGTAGTAAAACCCATTGGCTGTTGCAGTTATTACCAGTGGACTCTGGATTGCATTAGCTTGGATATTTGTACTTGTCTTTTCTTCTCTACAGCTCGTTCTGCTCTTTGTCACATCCGTGCCATTGCTAATTAATTGATCTTGGCTTTTTATGTTATTGATATTGCTCTGTCACAATTGTCACCGCTTGTAATTTTCTTTCCCTTTTGTATCGGAGATTCATTCTCAACTCAAATATTTTAATTTTTATGTTTTCTTCCCCCTGTACCTTGCTTGTCTGGAATCCTGTTCTACTGGATGGCTCCAGGTGACTATAGTATCTTCTGTAGTCTTCCTCTGGGGCTTTATATAGTGAGTAGCATGGTATTATTAATCGGAGCAAAGTACATCTCAGGTCAGTCCTCCTTATTCATATAGTTTCTAGTGCAAGGATTCTTTGCTTTTTACTTGACTGCAATAATGTCTACATTCAACAGCATGTTTTTTTATGACCAGAACAGTTTAAAATATGTCTGAACATTTAGAGATTGATTAATAATGTATTTTTTTGTTGTTTTTGCATGTTTGCCTGTTTTTCATTTTTAATACAAGTACTTTTGTCTGCAATGCATATTGGGAAATGCTTGAATGGATTAGCAGCATTAATCTCATATAAGATACAACAAAATGCAGCAGAATTTGTAGCCACATATATTAAGTTGTTTTAATTCAATACAGAAAATAATGTGAGATCAACTATGGCCTCAAATAATATATATATAATATATATATATTTAAATAAATTACACGTTTTTTTAATGAAGAATGCAGGAGCTTGCTTTAAAGCTAATGGACTAAACAGTCAGATATAGATTTAGTCTTGTTTTGCAAAGCTCAATATGCCTAGATAAGAACAAGCAGCAATCCTATCAATCATGCGCAAAATATTTCTACTCGCAATCGCAGAAATTCAGCTCTGCGCGTAGCTGCATTAATAGCCTTCAACCACAAGATGTCGCCCTCTCTCAATGAACATTCTGATGAATATGGTACAAATGATGTCTTTTAAGTGCTGCAATCTATGGTGCAGAAATACAATTAGGTCATTATGGTGGGTAAGGTGAGGCGTATTGTTTAATCAGGTTTACCAGTTGTCTTTCACATTCAATTTACTTCTAATGCAAAAGACAAGTTCACTCTGCAATCAGTAA
This sequence comes from Xenopus petersii, assembly GCA_038501925.1. Taxonomy (NCBI): domain Eukaryota; kingdom Metazoa; phylum Chordata; class Amphibia; order Anura; family Pipidae; genus Xenopus; species Xenopus petersii. Next base: position 101,407,617 of record CM076675.1, on the reverse strand, counting down.
GACATGCATATTAATTGCTATAATTATTGCAAAACTTGGGATGCGTAATTGCTAATTAAGTCAAACACTGGAAAAAAAAATGTTCTGTATGGCATGGTATCTTCCTATCTCTCTGTATTCCTGTGTAGTCTTGCAAAAAAAAGAGAAGGAACTACATCATCTCAAATGTTATTTTTTTATTTTAATCCAAACTAAAATCCTGTGTCTGAAAATAGTCAAGTAAAATGTGTTCCTTATTTTATCAATAACTGTTAAATCATTGGCGCCCCTGATTTTTTTAAGACTGTAGATCCAAGCACCAACCTTGGTTCTCACTGAAAAGCTAGAGTTGTAGTTAAACAACGTCTCTTTGCCCATCACTGCTGTGATTCACCTGTAAAATAAGCTTTATCTGAATGCTGCTGCCATTTGTAAATGTGTTTGCTAAAGTCTTGCACACTAGCCATAAAAATGGTGATGGTGTGTTCCAAGCAATTCTAAACATTGCACCTTGCCACATCCAACAGTAGGAGGGGCAAAGTGGCCCGTGCACATTAATTAATTAAACTTTAAACATTAGTATCAGTAACATAACTAACCGGCACTGGGTCTGGGTACAGCCCATGCAGCCGCCCACATTTGTATGGAACCATCTAATAAATATTTAATTGGTTTCTGAAAGTAATATTTCTCAACTATCATAATTATATATACAGTGTCATTATACACTGTTATGCAGAAACTTGCAACATAAACTAATTCTGCCACTAATACACACAGCTTAGAATCAGATTCTAAAATGACAACTCATTAATCCACACTCAGGATTGCCATACTTTACTAATGCGAGGTCTGCTTTTAGTTATGTCGTCCCATTATGATCTACATCCATAAAAGCATTGTTGGCATTCTGTTCCATGGGAAATATTGCTTAAATATTGATTTCTGAGAAAATGTATATTGTTATATTTATACTACGGATGCACCGAATCCACTATTTTGGATTAGGCTGAACCCCCGAATCTGTAAAATAAGCAAACGACATTCTCCGAACTGCCCTTTCGATTTGTTAAATATTGCATCAAATCCTCGCTTGGGTACACCGCTATCCCAACATCCGGCAACAAATTAAAGAATGAGGAGAGCACTTTTCAATAGCAAAAAAACGCTGTGGTTGTGTTTATTAAGGGCTACTTAATAAACACAACCACAGCGTTTTTTAGCTATTGAGAAGTGCTCTCCTCATTCTTTAATTTGAACCCCCGAATCCTTCGCGAAAGATTCTGCATCCTAATTTGCATATGCAAATTAGGGGTGGGAAGGGGAAAACATTTTTTACTTGTTTTTTGACATGCAATTTCCCTCTCCGCCCCTAATTTGCATATGCAAACTAGGATTCGGTTCAGCTGAATCACAAACCAAATCCTGGATTCGGTGCATCCCTAATTTATACATCTATTTCTTATGTAACCTTAACATAATAATGAATGAAAAGAATGAAACCGGAGGGTGATTTGGACAAGCTGTTTCTTGACAGTGTCTTGAGATCTACTGATCTCTACCACCGGCTAAAGGTCTACTGGTAGATCCCGATCTATCTTTTGGACACCCCTGCTCTACCTTATGAGTTTAATCAGTGCTAGATCATGGCCATGGGAAAGCAGTTCCAAAAGACCAACAATTTAATATATAAACATAAGATAATATGAAATTAATTTCTAGCCTGAGTATTTGCCTTTTATGCCACCTTTTTGTTTCGTCACTTAATGAATTTTATGCCACTTAATGAATTTTACATTCATGGTAAAGAAAAAAAAAAACAGACTTTAAAGGAATTGTTCAGTGTAAATAAAAAGTGGGTAAATAGCCTGTGCAAAATAAAAAATGTTTCTAATATAGTTAGTAAGCCAAAAATGTAATGTATAAAGGCTGGAGTGATTTGATGTATAACATGTCAGTCAGAGCACTACTTCCTGCTTTTCAGCTCTCTTGGTTTACACTGACTGGTTACCCTGACTACCAGGCAGTAACCAATCAGAGACTTGAAGGGGGCCACATAGGTCATATCTGTTGCTTTTGAATCTGAGCTGAATGCTAAGAATCAATTACAAACTCACTGAACAGATATGTACCATGTGGCCCCCCTTCAAGTCGCTGACTAACTCAGAGTTATAGAGCTGAAAAGCAGGAAGTTGGATTCTGGCTGTTTTATTAGACATCTGTTCACTCCAGCCTTTATACATTACATTTTTGGCTAATTAACTATATTAGAAACATTTTTTATTTTGCACAGCCTATCTATTTACACAGCTTTTATTTTCACACTGAACTGTTCCTTAAAGCATGCATCAGTATTCATTGCTTATTTTATTGCATGGCTTTGTTTCTGAAGCTGAGAGTGGGGTGGGAAAAACATATAACTTGTGGAGAAAGCATAAATTAGGGCTCATGCACACAGTTAATTCATCTTAAAACACATTATTGGGGGAATGTAATAAAAGTCGCTAACCAAAAAACTATTCACAATGCGAAAAGTTATGCCTTTGCGCGGACAAATTTAGTTTTGTGCGAATTTAATCTAGCTTTTGCGAACCCAGAAAGTGTTTAGCGACCACTTCCGACAATGGAAGACTGTTTGTGACTTACATCGTTTGCGCCAATAAGCAGTCAATGTAATAAAAGTTCTTAATGAAAAAGTCGTTATGTTTGCTCTAAAAGATTACAACACCTTCAAGCACTTCTTAAGAGTGTGCAATTAAAATTTGCAATGCACAATTAAAATTCAAATGTAATAACAGTTTAATGAACAATATTGCATTGCGAGATGTGGATTTTTAGTCTTATTGGTGCGAAGCTATTTGCGTCTTTAATTACATTCCCCGTATGGGTTTACAGTATATAATAAAAGGTGCAAAGTTTGCTACTGGAATAAGCACCAATAACAACCAAATCAGCACGTAACGTACTGGTCACCTTACTGGTTGCTATAGGTTACTGCAAACTTAGCACATTTTTTTCTTACAGGCATATAGATTAAAACTTAAAATTAGCAATAGGCAATAAACTCTTGGTTTCATACAAGTGTAGACCTGTTAATGTAATATATGTGTTTTTCCCTTCTACCTTTTAGGTCTTAATAAATAACCATTCATTGACGTCTGCTCTTTTTCGGCCACTGGTTTTATTGAATTCTTATGTTGCCCATAAGAAGATATAAATTACTGCTGTGAACTGCTTCATGACAGATGGAGAATGACGTGCAAGGGTAGAATGACGGAAACCCGCCATTTAATTACACTGCTTCTCTGTCCAGTAATAGGTGAGAAGGACAATTCCTGTGCAACACTTGTTTGTGAACTGGATGCTGCAACCAATCTCTCTGCTGGTCATATGTCACTGAATCATCCTTAACTATGGGAAGGAAGAGGTTTTAAATAAGTAGATTGCTCATTCATGTCTTAGAAGGACTGACTTGCACTTTGGAGATTAAATATCCTCAGAATTATTCATTTACATTTTTCAGAAATGTATTGATAAAACATGTACAGGGGTTTTTGAAGGTTTTTTTTCTTTTTAATTTTAAATTAATGCACATTTTGTTTATAGTGAAATCAAGTCTAACTTAATTTTTTTTAAATGCAAAGGGTAAATAATGAAATTAATTTTATTTAAAGAAAGTCACCATTTTTATTGCGGTTCTTTTGCATGCACCATTTCTACTATGCTCCGTGCTTACTGTTGTGTGTAGTCTTGTTGTTGGTGCGCCCAATAGAATTAGCACAGTGTTTCACCAAGATAATCTAGAATACAAATGATCACAATCACTTTGATTTGGTTTTCTAAAGGAATTCAAAGAAATATGTTTTTCATACCTTGTTGCAGTCATTCTTCACAAATTCTCAAGGCTCTTTTCAAGTCCTTTTTATTTCCTTTGTGGTAACCATGCAGAAATCTTCTATTAAAAAAAATTTGCGGCATTGGAGTCTTTTTTTTTTTTTTTTTTTTTTTTTTTTTTTTAATTTCTTTATCTGGGATTTGAGACTTCGGGTTGAACGGCCAAGCTGCACTTGGATTAGCCAGACCTGCACCTGCCTTCCCCATTCCATTTATAAACCCGCACAGCCCTGCCCCACCAATGATGTCACAAAAGGGACAGGGCAGGCGCCAGTTTATAAAACATGAATCCTGCAGTCTAATATACATTTATTTAAAAAAAATGCCTTCTGTTTTTAAAAAAAAAAAAAAAAGTGATCCCTTGATTACTGATTGCACACATCCTTAGACGGCTGCCTATTGGACTGCAGTGAAATGATCAGTGCTGCTCCGAGTTTTGAATGGTGGGGCAGCAGTGTGCAGAGTTGTTTCAGATTTTGTCTCACTACAGCTAACCTTGGGTCAGAAACAACCCTGCAAACTGCTTTCCTGCCATCCAGAACTTGGATAGAGATGATGGTTTTGAAGACACACAGCTAGCACTGTATAAAGATTTGTGCATCAGTAATCAGAACTAGTGGGATGAAAGGGGGATCACAAGCAAGGGATCATATTTTTTATAAATACAGTGGGGATTTTGTAATAAATGTATAATAGAAATAGTTTTCTATTATTAATGGAGAACTTGGTACTATTAGGGCCCCTGGCCACCAAGTGTATGTGTTTTGATTTTTAACCACTAGACTCTTGATGGGGGCCCGTGATTTCTAATGGCAGCCGTGTCTGTAGTACAGAGCCATGTCTAGAATGATAGTTTTAGGATTTCAAGGTGGCCAATAACTTTAAAAAAAGAAAATTATCCATTTTTTTGACATTCCCACCATATGTATTCTGTCCAATGTATTTTGGAGCAGAAATGTCCATCTCCATTCCCTGCACACCAACTTCATTGTTTTTAATTCAACTTTATTTTATGCAAATTCCTGACGTGTCAAAAATGTAATGAATATTTTTTTTAAATCAAATGATCATGACTTTTAAAGCGGAAACAAACTGAACATCATGCATGTGAATTAATGTACAACCATTGCCTTTTTCAGGTGTTAAGTGGAGGTTTGAAAGATTTTAGAAGCAGTTCCTGTAGGTTAGGTGATTGTTGATAGTTACCAACCTTGAACTGAAGCAGCAATTCTATTCTGTAGTGTATCGCACTTGTCCTTCTAGATTGCCCCTCACATCCAGTAACTTTATCAGCATAAGGGCTGAACTCCACAATCGTTTTTGTCGGATCAGCGCCTGGCGACAAGTCGGACGGAGTTGCAGGCGTCAAGATATAATTGGACTGAACGAAAAGTCTCGGGTAAAAACTACATGGTCAGACTGTCCGATGAAGACTTTCTGCGTTCCCATCCGACAGTGGTGTCGGATGTAATGTATAAAGACTTTTCCTTCAGTCCAATTATATCTTGATGCCGGCAACCCTGTCTGGCTTGTTGCCTGCATTTTGTTGCTGGGCGCCAATCCGACAAAAAACTATTGTGACCCTTGTTGCTTGGCATGTTCCATATACACTCCACAGATATTTCATGCACAGAAAATGTACTGGGACGCTGGTAGAAAAAACAGGTTTGAAATTAACAATAGAAAATACTTTAAAGGAATTGTTCAGTGTAAAAATAAAAACTGGGTAAATAGATAGGCTGTGCAAAATAAAAAATGTTTCTAATATAGTTAGTTAGCCAAAAATGTAATGTATAAAGGCTGGAGTGATTTGATATATAACATGTCAGTCAGAACCCAACTTCCTGCTTTTCAGCTCTCTTGGTTTACAATGACTGGTTACCCTGGCTACCAGGGAGTAACCAATCAGAGACTTGAGGGGGGCCACATGGGTCATATCTGTTGCTTTTGAATCTGAGCTGAAGGATCAATTACAAACTCACTGAACAGAAATGTACCATGTGGCCCCCCTTCAAGTCGCTGACTAACTCAGAGTTATAGAGCTGAAAAGCAGGAAGTTGGATTCTGGCTGTTTTATTAGACATCTGTTCACTCCAGCTGTTATATATTACATTTTTGGCTAATTAACTATATTAGAAACATTTTTTATTTTGCACAGCCTATCTATTTACGCAGTTTTTATATTCACGCTGAACTATTCCTTTAAGGAGCCACACAAACACAGATACACTTTTTTATGTTGTTGGGGATCTTACACCATTTATTATGACCACCAGAGTTTTGGTGGGTATAGCACTCCCTTTGATAGTGTGTTTGTGCAGCTCATTAAGTACCTTTTATTGTTGAATGGACTGTGCCAGTCCTATAAGGAGACCTGCACCACCAGCGCAGTGATGTGTGAGAAGTAGGGAAAATGATACCTCACTTAGTTTAACAGAGGAGATTGATTGTGATATTATTCTCCCTAATTAATGGAAGCCAATTATTTCTTGAGCAAACATAACGCTGCCAGGAATGGGAAAGGGTCCTTGCTGACTCGAAACATGTAGTGTATTTTGGAATAAAAGTTTTGCAGCACAGTACTGCGGATGCTTTGTGGCCTCCTTCATACAACGTGTTTTGATGAATCTTTTGGTCTTTACGGTGTGACCCAATTAAGAAGGTGAGCCCACTTACTAAAAGTTAAGGGAAGCGCTGGGAAAATTTCATAGGATTGAGACCCTGTTTCAAGACCGTGTGCCCGTAGCAAATTGCCCCCTGAACTGTCCCAGTAATTTGCCATTTACTTTAAAAGTCCCCATTTAATGCTAACAACATTGGCTAAATTTTGGTGCCAAAGACAATAGGGGCTGGGAGATATATGAGTGAAGGAAGGATCGAGCTGGATAAACCCTGGATGGTAAGGAGACGGCCCGTGTGATTCCCAGTTGAGCAGCCTCTGATTGGACAAGTTCCCTAACCATGGGTCAATTGAAAACAGTGGAGTTAGTTATGTGCTTAAAGGAGTGGGACTCTTGCAGATGCACAGACACCTCCTGCTCCAATCACTGGCCCTGCTGCACAGCTGCCCCAATTTCCTGCTTAGCATAAAATCCCCGGCACTGCTTGTGGTTGGGAAGGTGTGAGATCTACATTCGGTGATTCTGGTTGCGGTGGGGAAGGTGTTAGATCTGCGCTCAGTGCTTCTGGTCACAGCAGGTAGGTAATTGCTTTGGAATGGGTTGGTGGGTCGGAGGGGTTGAATCGTTCCGTTATGGCCACAGTTCCCAGTATCACTGGATTAAGTGGTTGGGTGACTGGTCAGGTGCCTGGCATGTCTGGTTAAAAGGTATGTGTGTATCTGTCGCTATTTTTTATTTTTTATTTTTTTTTTAAAAAAAGCTGTAGTTCTACAGCATCTCGCATAACTGAGGCAAAGGATAACTAGCTGGTAGCTGCACTTTCTCCTAGGCTGATGTGAGTTGTAGTTTAGTTTACAAGTGAAACACTCCCAAGTTCCTTTTACACCCACTGGGGCTCTGGCCTCCCTCCCTGTTATATTGGGGGGGCACATTAATTTTGCTTTCTTTATAAACATATTTTTTACTGTGAAAATGTACATGAAATAATTTCTGTACCATCCCACTATGAGTTCTGGGGTATTTATACATGGTATTGCCTCTGTGCCATCTTGCTATGATTTTTGGTGGTATTTATACATGCAATATTTGCTGTGCCATCCTACTATAAGATCTAGGGTATTTATAAATGGAATTGTAATTGTGTCTTCCTGCTGTGATTTCTGGGGTGTTATACAAGGAATCGCCACTGCGTTCATCTATATATTCACAGAGGGTGTATTTGTAAAATGAGGAGTGGGTAGTGGGGTGTGTTTTGCACAGTGGGTGTGGTCTAAAAAATTTCTACCCTGTCTCCGGATTTCGCACTGAATCTGGTCACTTTAGGTTAAAGAACTATTCTAAATCAATAACAACGCCAGGATGCCAAGTATGAACAGTATGATGTACTAGAATAAAATACTGCTATGACATACAGTATATTTATTATATATTCCAACACATTATGTGTTTCCTCAAGGACAGATTTATAAAGCTTAGTCAACCCTATATGCCTCCATTGATAAAAATGGAGCCAACTTATTTAACTAGAACAGTATTTTAGATGTACCCCAGATGAATATACCTGTTTGATTAGGGAATGTTGTCTGTGTTAGGCAAAATTTTAAAGTTGAAAATGAATATATTTAATCAATTTAACCACAAGAACATCATGGTGTTTTTTTTTTTTTTGTGGAAGTACATTTAGGGAAAAGTTTGTAAGGAAAGACGTTGTGCAGTATTGCAGATTCAAATTTTTCTAATTACGCCATTAAGGATGTACTGTATCAGCCATATTTAATGAGCCAAGACATAATGACGTGAGGAACGACTGTACCAGCACTAATGATTGGTGCCAGTATAGTAACTGCTAAGTGATGGGTTCTGAAGATAAGTCACTATGCTGAGCAGAAACGTTAAATGTGACACTGTAGAATGCCTTATTGCCCTTATTACATTTACTGCAATGAAAGAAAGTTAAATGTATTTAATACAGATTTATTTTCCTTAATATCTTTTCTTAAAATATTTTCCAATAAATGAATATGTTTTGATAAATGTAACTGGAGATTTTCAATTCTTTTCAATTAATAAGTTCTGTCCAAATTTACCTCTAGAAAAGTCTTGGTTGCAATACAATACAGAGTAGGGTTATGAAATTGCTTGAAAATTCAGGGATATGTCTACATAATTCAGCTAGAAGGGCTGCACTGATTGCAATTTAATTTAAATGCCCTGCATCATGCATTTAATAATATAACTTGAATATTTTTTTACTTTACCAAATTTGAATATACATATTAAGACTCAATATTTAGATAAATCTAAATATTATTAATTTAGTGCATCCCTATTATTTTTGTTTTTCCTTTCTATATTTCAGGCATGTTGATCCCTGGAAAAACTAAAATGCCTTGAATTTTTGTAAAATTTAACAACATGGCTGTGGGGTGTGTGAATTTATGATTAGGAATCATAAATGCATGAATAACAAATCCTCTACAACCAAGTGAAAACCCAAAGTTGCATATCCAGATATGAGTGAAAATTTTAACAAATGGCATCATCTGCAAACAAAAGGATATTAATTCTTTAGAGCTTAAGGGGCAAATTCACTAAGATGCGAAGCGCCGAACGCTAGCGTTAATTCGCTAGCGTTAATTCGCTAGCGTTAATTCGCTAGCGTTAATTCGCTAGCGTTAATTCGCTAGCGTTAATTCGCTAGCGTTAATTTGCTAGCGTTAATTCGCTAGCGTTTGGCATTTTCGCTACTGCGCAAATTCACTAACAAACGCTGGCGTAGTTTCGCTAGTGTTACTTCGCAACCTTACGCCAGGCGAATTTTCGCTAGCGACGTAACTACGCAAATTCACTAACACGCGCAGTGTACTGAATGCTACCTTTTACGCTAGACTTCCTTCGCCACCTCAGACCTGGCGAAGCGCAATAGAGTAGATAGGGATTGTTTCCAAAAAAGTAAAATTTTTTTCTAAGTCCCAAAAAACGCTGGCATGTTTTCTACATGATGGGTGATAGGCTGAAAAAGATCGAAATTTTTTTTGGGGCTCCCCTTCCTCCCCCCTACATTTCCTGACTCATGGCAACTTACCTAGACAGTGGGCACATGTGTAGGGCAAAATAAAATTTTTATTTGCAGATTTGAAGGTTTTCTAGGCATTTGTAGTGCAGATACGTGTTCTTCCATTGAAATTTGAATTTCACGCCGTATGCAAATTAGCCTTTGCTAGCGTAACTTCTCTTTATATAGCGAATCAACACTAGCGCAACTTTGCAAACTTACGCTACCTCTGTGCGCAACTTTGGATTTTAGTGAATTTGCGGAGCGCTGGCGAAACTACGCGCGGCGAAGTTGCGCCTGGCGCAACTTCGCATCTTAGTGAATTTGCCCCTAAAAGTCCAACCACTGTAAAGGGTTCTTATTTCAGTATGAAATAAATATTTAAAGTAAGCTTCCTCATTCTGAGGTAAGAAACTTTCTAAATACAATCAATTAAAAATTCTGCACTGTTTTTGAAATAATCAAGTGCATATTCACTATTCCTCTCTCAGCATCTGTTTCTCTTCATTCTGTCTTTATGCAGCAGTTGGGTGTCAGATGAATGATTCACTATATCTTACAGGGGGGCTCCTTTCCTTGCAGATGAATTAGAGCGTGTTCAAATAACCGATTTCAGTACAAACAAAATCTAACAAAATAACTGCCTTTTGTACGAATTCTGCATGTAGAGAGACAGGATTTCTGGCGATTCTAATATCTAGTATAGGTAAATCTAAAAACAACTGGACTTGCTGAGTAATCAATGAAGTTTTACTACTCATCCGAGCAGCTTCTTCAGTTCAACTGACTGGTGTGGGAAGTTCTTGACATATAAACTCTTCCACTAATCCAATCACAATGGCACATTGTAACTCTTCATAGAGGTGTAGATTCTGTGTAGTTTCTGTGATAGGATTATCCAATGTGTCATGCAACTCCTAGAAAGAGGTGTTACTTGTGAGAGTTGCATGAATGGATGTGTAAAGTCAAATATCACCTCTATGAAGAGTTACAATGTGCCATTGTGATTGGATTAGTGGAAGAGTTTATATGCCGAGAATTTCCCACACCAGTCAGTTGAACTGAAGAAGCTGCTCGGATGAGTAGTGAAACGTCTTCATTGATTACTCAGCAAGTCCAGTTGTTTTTAGATTGACCTATACTAGATATACCATGACCTGGATGAATGAAAATCTTCATAGTCATAGTGATTCGAATAGAGTGAGTTCTAATACATCTTCTAGGCAAAAGGAGCCCCCTATGAGATATATTGGATCATTCATCTGGCACCCAACTCCTGAATGAAGAGAGAATGAAGAGAAATAGATGCTGAGAGAGGGATAGTGAAGATAAACTTGATTATTTAAGAAACGGTACAGAATTTTAGATTTCATTTTTGCAGTAGTTCCTCTTTACATCTTGGACTTGGTTTATGCCTACTTAATGGGTCCCACAGGAACCCACTTTAGTTTCTTCATTAGCCCACACTTGGGGGGTTATTTACTAAACTCCGAATCCAAAAATCACGAAAAATTCGTGATTTTTTTTTTGTAAAATCAGACTTTTAAAAAATTACGAATTTTTCAACATTTATTAAACCCAGAGGATGGAAAAGTCCGAATCTGAAAATCCACCATCTCAGAGCTGTCGAGGTTGCATATAAATCAATGGGAGAAGTCCCAATGATTTTTTGATTTGCGCTGGGTTTCGTGGAATACCCCAAAGTTTTACGGTGAAAAATTCAGGAAAATCAAATAAAATATCCGAAAGAATCGTGAAAATATGATTTTTTTTTTACCATAAAGCAAATTTTCAGGAAAATGTAATAATAAATAAGCGGAAAAAACCTGAGCGGATTTGATCAGAGTTTGTACCAGAAATTATTGAGATAAATTTGGACTTTGATAAATAACCCCCTTGGAGTAGATTTCACAAACATTGGGGGGCCCATTTACTTAGCTCGAGTGAAGGAATAGAGGAAAAAAAAACTTTGAATTTCGAATGTTTTTTTTGGCTACTTCGACTTTAATTAACCCTCAATATTCAACCTTTAAGTAACTTTGCCCCCGGGTGTCAATTTGGATTCCACTAGGCTCAATATTACTCCAGGTGTATCCAGGAGCTGTTTGATCAGCTTCCCTGTTTGATACGTTTTTGCTAGGATTCGAGATTTTGAGTCTCCAAGCTAAAACATTTATTCTTGAAGTTATAAGATGACATTTTTATGTGCTCAAAATATGCATGATTAGATGTTTGTGCTATAGATAGACTTTATAAGCAATTTCTAAATATTTTATTAGCAGATGAAACTCGTCAGCTGTCCATATAATGCCTTCATGAATAATGCTACCTAATGAGTTACAATAACTTTTATCATTATGTACTTTTGCTCTCAGTGTACAGAGATTTTACCCACAGTCAGGAGCACAGGAGTAGGACAAAAATTAGGAACAAATCACTCGGGTAAGGTCCCAAAACTAGGAAGAATTTCCTGAGGGGAGGTGTGTCCCTCCTGGAATAGGGAGCAAACATTTGACTATAAAAACATTTATTTTCTTTTTTTGGATACTGTCCCAAAAACGCCTGATCACATAGCCGCATATACTGTTTGCTATCAGCTATTTGCATATTCCTTCATCTGCTCCTATTTTTTTTTTCTTTTTTTAGGGAAAAATGCATGCTACCTTTACTTAACAGTAATTCAACTTTAGAATTTGGACATTAGGGATATTTTTGCCTTGTTTTAAACTTTTTAAATGCTAGCAAATGCTTATTAAATACACATATTGATAAGTTAATATTTCGAGACATTGTAAGTAAACAGAAGTCCACTTTTAGAAATAATGTATTTGAGATGTAAACAAAATTCTCTCCACTTGGAACACAGTGTTCACTTTTTTCCAAGTCTATTTAGTTATGTCAACGAAATCCAATTTTATCCGCTTTCTCCCAGTATATTGTTTACATTTTCTGCTCTCCAGGGCAGATGTTTTGCTTTAGCCGGTATTTCAATTATTGTTTTAAAAAATTGCCCTTCCAGTGACCTTGTGTTTCATACAGAGGCAATTTTATATTTGCAATAATGTTCTAAAGGCTTAATGACCAAATGTCAAACCTCTGTTTATGTCTCTGAGGACACAGCGTGGGTAATTGTCAAATGTTAATATTGCTTTATAACAAAAAGAGAGAATATCAGGAGAAATACAGAAATATTATATAAACTAGGTTGCTCTTTTTCTGCCCTATCTGTTAAACAAAACACCACTGTAAAATGAGTAAGGAGCAACCCATTGAGCAGGACAATGCTTTAAAGAGATCTACAGCCTGGTGGTTTGGCTGTTTTGCATTTGTCCTTTGAACTATGACTGGAGAAACTTGGAAAGTAAACCTCTCGTTCAATGTTGAAGTTTTAATAGCTAAATTATTGCTGCTACTAGGCCACAGCTACTCCCTCGTGTAATATGCAAATGCTTAAGGCCCTCTATTTGTCCATGTAGATACATGCTATGGTATTACAATGAGTATATAATGTAGACCATATTTGGAACCTTTCAGTTGCTGTCAACAACGAGTCTTCATGAAATTAAAGGGGTGTGTCAAATATAATAAAACTACACTATGCTATTGTCAAAATATTAATTTCAAGGATATTTACAGTTGGGTTCAGAATGATTGCAGTCTGACATCATTAATGTGATCAATTAAATTGTATTTCTACATGGCAAATAATTTACTAGTTGGTGTAGTAGAGTAATAGAAAACCAACAGTCATGGCATTCTGCTGTTTCTGTGTTATTTAAGGAAGGAAGGAAGTAAATGTTTTGCATGCTGGTGTATTGGGTTAATTTTGTATAACATGGCTGACTCCATACACACAGAGTTCCCCCACAGATTCATGCCCCTCTTCAGTAGTCAGTACTGTTCTAATTCACCCATCAAGGACACAGTGAAGTGGTTACAAATTCCCCTTCATGGCTGTGCCATTGGTTTAACACCTTCAGAGTGGGTCTTATCAGTACTATATATGGTTTAATTTTCACAGTGGTGGGGCCTCTAATGGAGGTGCGACTCCCTTTACCAATGTTCAAGGCTGTTCTCAAAGCTGAAGGTAAGGCTCCTACAACAATGTTTTTTTGCCTTTTGCATACCTTTGTAATAAAGTGTGATGTAGAGGGGAATAAAATACAACCCCCCCCCCCTCCGGTCTTTGTTCTGTATTCTGCCTCTTTGGAGTACAGATTCCACGCAGCTTGTGTCAATAAACTTCAACTCTTTTCCTCAACTGATGATGTGTTTCATGTGAATTCTCACGACACTGGTTATAGTATATTTCTCTCTGACTATCTGAGTAAAATGGGTCGTTCCAGACATCGTTCAGAAGAACAGCGTACTTTGATTAAAAAGTTGATTGGAGGGGGGAAAGCATAAAGAAGTGCAGAAAATGATACACTACTCAGCTAAAATGAACTCAAATGCTTTAAAATGGGAACCAAAACCTGAAAGAAGTGGAAGAAAACTGGAAACCCATTCAAATGGATAGAAGAATAGAACTGCCACTCAACCAATGATCAGCTCCAGGAAGATCAACAAAGGTCTAAAGTTACCTGTGAGTAATGTTACAATTAGAAGACGCCTATGTAAAGCTAAGCTATTGTCAAGAAGCCCCCACAAAGTCCTATTGTTGAAAAAAAATCATGCTGAAGAGGTTACAATTTGCCAAACAACACATTTACTGGCCTAAAGAGAAATGGTACAACATTTTATGGACTGATGAAAGCAAGATTGTGTATCAGGCGACCCCAAACACTGAATTCAAGCCACAGTACAGTGTGAAGACAGTGAAACATGGTGGCACAAGCATCACAATATGGGGATGTTTCTCATACTATGGTGTTGGGCCTATTTATTGCATACCAGGGATCATGAATCAGTTTCAATATATCATGTTAGAGGGCAACCCTTTTGAAATAAAAAAATAACAAAAGTGGTATAAAGGTGATACCATTATTAGCTAACTAATATAATCATAGCAAACTTTCAGAACATTTTAGTTCCTTTTTCAAGCTGATTAAAATGAAGCTGTGGTGTTCTCTATTAATATATACAACATTCAGCTCATGGGTCAAATGACCAACTAAAAGGAATATCAATCTATGTGTAAGGTGTTAAAGTCATTTACGAGGGGATCTGCAAGAGACAAGCAGATAAGGTACAAGATAATGTGGGTCAAAGAGGCTGAGTATAAATTAGGGCTGAATTATTGGAGTGTAGAATAAAAGGAATTCCATATGATCTCTTAGTCCAGATCCTGCCATGTTGGTATTTCTGACCTGGTGCAGTCCTTTCTTAGTCCACATAATTAGCCATAAATCCAAGGGCCAGGTTTAGTCCCTTCTTCAGAGAATTGAAAGTTTCCATTAATTTGTGTTCCCACACTTTTCTTTCATTATCTGTTTGAAAATTGCCCTTAACAACCGAAATTCTTCAATCAGCAGTAAGGGGGGCCCTGCCGCACCGCAGTTAACTGGATTGCTGGGCCCCTGCATTGGTGTCAGCGGTAATTCTGATTGGCTGCGTCCCGTGCGTACACGTGACGTCAGTACACACGAGCGCAACTCTATTTAAGCCGCTGGCAGCCTGCTGCTTCATGCAGAAGAGAGACGACGCGTTACAAGAAGGACCTGCTTCCTGGAGACGGCGCAACTTCCTGGAAATGGTGAAGACCCTGCAGAAGAAGTCGCCACTGGAGAAGAAGAGGAAGTCACCACTGAAGAAGAAGTCGGCATGTGAGCACATGGAACAGAAAACTGTAAGTGCCACTGATCACCAATGTAGACCACTGACCACCAACGCAGGCCCCTGATTCCAGGTGCGGGCCCCTGACCCCCAGTGCTGACCCCCAATGCAGGCCCCTGACCCCAGGTACAGGCCCCTGACACTGATTCCAGGTGCAGGCCCCTGACCCCCAGCGTGGGAGATGCCAAGAAGCTACATTGGTGGTCAGGGGTCACAAAAAAAACCAAAACGGATTGCCAGTCCCCTCTGCGAGTCAGGGGCCCCATAGAGGGTCAGGGGGCCCACACAACGCCATGCAGTCACACAACGGCTCTGTGACCTTTGTACTGGTGGGAGGGGCATAGTTAGGGGAGGGGGGCCCAAAAAATTTTGTTGTGTGGGGCCCCGTGATTTCTGATGACTGCCCTGCATTTAGTGCATTGTATTAAGTGGAAGAAGAGCAATTGTAGTGACCATGGATGCTGTATTCCTCTAATGTGTCCAGAATTGATATTTTGTCTGAAGTCAGGATGTGTGGGCAGGTTTTACATTGTTTTTTTTCCACAGGGGTATGTTCCGTTTTTGGTGGGGTCCAAAAAGGCACTTCTTGTTATTAGTGACTTAAGGTTGGTGGGCTGTCCTAATGCTAGGAGTGCTGGCTGTGGGAATATGCTTTGAGCCTCTCGTCCTTATAAAGTGTAGCTTGTAGATCTTTTTCTATTTTTCTGAGGGTCTTCAGTGGATTGTATGTGACCACTAGGGGAACACATTTTTATTTCAGGTTTTTGTTTATACTGTAGAAGGCGACTTCTGGGAATCCTGGTGGCTGCATGAAGTCATCTTCTACAGTATAAACAAAAACCTGAAGTTGGTCAACTCCATGCAACACAGATGTGCAGCAGTTCTCAGAAACACTTATTATACAACTAAATATATGTTGGTTAGAAACAAAGATAACTTTATGTAAAACTGTAGTGAAAGAACTTGGGCAATCTAATACACAATGCACTCCTGCACTGGGGGACACGTAGGACCTACCTAACTCACTATTAGGTATCACTCTGACTGTCTATCGAACACAGTCCTTTTTATGTTCTCAGTCCCAATCATCTGGAAGGGGTTAATAAACATACAGTTCAGTTCAAATGGAATGTCCCTTCCCAAGAGCTCTTATACCCCATGTAGCGCTACCATTTCCCAATATTACCTCTCCCTTTGGAACTTGGCAGCAGCTCCCACATAGCAAGACCTGTCCTCAGACTGGAGCCCCAAGTTTGTATCCTTGCCAGTATCCTCCCTTGGATGGGTCACTCACCGGGGTACTGTCAGAGGCAGTCACACTGGAGATTACAGGCAGCTTTGCAGCAGAGTCAATCTCACCAGTGGCACCTTTCACCTCCTGAGTCTCTAGCAGCTTGGCAGGGAACAGGATGGTCTCTTTCTCTGTACTTCTACAGATGCAGAACTCTCAACTAAAAATGCACAGCATGAAACAACAGCCTATCTGCACTCCTGGACGCAACACACAAACTGGTTTTGGCTTTGCTGCCACAGGGGTTCCTTTATAACTTTTTTTAAATGTCACAGGGAAGGGACTTTTTTTTAAAAAAAAAAGTTGAACCATCCTTTTAAGAGTGCCTCTCTGAGTATTGTAATCTGATCAGAACTGATCTTTTAGACTGACAGTATCTCGGTACACCTGAGTGATACTGTATTTTTTTTGCTATTATTTCTAAAATCTGTTTTTGGTACACTGAATAGTTTGCCTTTGTAGTTATAGATAATTTCTCTTCTGGAGTATAGAGAGACCATGGTAAGATTCTGAAGATCGCCTTCCTCCTAATAAACCTACTGTTCCAGGCTGACTGCCTTGTTTTTACAGAATAGCTGTAGGGGTCAGTTGATGCAATGCAATACCTAGATTTATTCCATGCATATATGAATACCAAAACATTAATTTTCACATGAACATGCCCATAATCCAAAAGTTCTCTAGCGGCTTCCCTAAACTGCATACTGATCAACTATATAACACTATAGGAAAAGGTTCATTATGTTTTTAAATCAGCATGTGCCCTAATGCTCAAACTTTTTCCTAAATACCTTAGGTATAAACACTAGTAAATAATAATAGTGGGGAATAAGTATAGAAAGTCGTCTCATGCAGACTAATTTTGCCATAAAATGATCCCGGGGAGTGTACCTTACATTGATATGTGTGCTGCCCAGCTGTCTAGCTACAATTGCTGAAATCAAAATAAGTGCATCTAAGTAAAACAGGAATAAATGCATTCTGTAGTTGCTTTGAATGTGACCCACAGCGCAAAGGAAAATGAAACATACTCAGCTGAATATTTTCAGTGAATCTGTTTCGTTCAACTTGTGGACTGAAGTAATTCAGGGTAATTGATTCCCCGCAGTACTTCCTTCTTTTTAGTTTGCTTGACTGAAATTTTCATTTGGTGAAGGTGTTTTGAAGTTGTGAACTGACTTCATTATTGTTTGGAATTTACGTTTTTTCCCTACAGAGAGTTTAATTTGACATTTAAATGTCATTTCAGAGAACAGGAATGGCTGAAAGTAATGGTTTAAAGAAGCAATCGTAAGTGAGAAATCATGATGACTTTATGGTTAGATACAGAAAAGAAAATGGGTACCCATCAAAATCCAGAAAATATGAAATATTTGCTGGAATAGAAGGTTTTTTTTGGTAAATTCAAATATTTTCCTTTTTAGAATCACATAGACGTCATCATTAGAACTTTAATGTGGCTTAATAATACATAGACTCGTACGGGTTTGCAAAGAGCAAGGTTCCTACTGTCAACCTACATGTTAATAAGAAATACAGTATATTAGATACGATCAGGCACAGAATAACCGCATAGGGGCAAATTCACTAAAGTGCGAAGTGCCTAACGCTAGCGCAAATTCGCCAGCGTGGCGTCATTTCGTTACTTCGCCGATTTACTAATGGGCGCTGGTGTAAATTTGCTAGCGAAGTGGAACTACTCTAGCGCTACTTCGCACCCTTACGCCAGGCGAAGTTGCGCTTTGGCGATGGGACATAACTATGCTAATTCACTAACTTGCGCGTTTTACTGAGTGTTACCTCTTGCGCCAGACTTGCCTTCGCCACCTCAGACCAGGCGAAGTGCAATAGAGTAGATAGGGATTTGCTTCAAAAAAAGTTGACATTTTTTCTACGTCCCAAAAAACTCTGGCGTCTTTTCCTTTTTTAAGGGTGATAGGCTGAAAAAGATCATAAATTTTTTTGGGGGTACCCTCCTTCCCCCCTACATTTCCTAACATATGGCACCTAAAGTATACAGTGGGCACATGTGTAGGGCAATATAACACCTCTAATTTTATTTTATGAAGCTTTCCCAGACTTGTGTAGTGTAATGTATCTGCAGCTACATATAAGTCCATTGTACTTTAACTTGGCGCCGTATGCAAATTAGGCATCGCTAGCGTAACTTCGCTTTCCTTGACGAATTAACGCTAGCGCAACTTCGCTACCGTTCGCCTCCCTGAGTGTAACTTCGGATTTTAGTGAATTAGCGGTGCCCTGGCGAAACTTTGTCTGGCGAAGTGTGGCGAAGCCTGCGCTAGCGCAACTCCACAGGTTAGTGAATTTGCCCCATGGTGTTTTAGTAGCAATAGTACCACAAGAAGTCCCTTCTAGTGTATAGCCAGTTGAGTCTGGTCACTACCTTAATATCTAAAATTGGTGATATCTAGTAGCTCTTAATCTAAGCAGAGACTTTTTACTCTAAATTGACCTTGTCCAAGGCATGTCCAAAGTGCGGCTTGTTTTCAAATTTACACCGGCCCTCAGCCTCCGTCATGAAATTAATAATAATGTGGCCCCCCTGCACAGTGCGATCAGGTATCCCATAGCAGTAATATTTGGGCACATTAGTGAAATGATCTGCCACTTGGTCTATACAGCTGCCTGTGTGCTGAAGGTGTTCGTAATAGATACGTACTGGAATATAGTGACGCGCCGCTCTCACATACTTCTTTAGGGCTGAAGGTGTCAATAGACATACTGATGTACCAGTACAGTAAACTAAAGACGTATGGCGTCACTACGCTCAGCACAAAGGCAGCAGTACAGACCAAGTGGCAGATAATTTCACTAATGTGCCCAGACATTACTGCTACGGCTACTCGATTCCTGTAATTTAATGTTAATGGTTCAAAGAATGTCGGAATGGTCAGCCCCCACACATTTCCGCCTCACCAAATCTGGCCCTCGTTGCAAAAAGTTTGGGCACCTTTGATCTATAAGATAGCACTGCATGCATACAGAATGCCTTCAAGTTACTGAACCTTCTTCTCTGATTCCTAAAGTGTACAATAATGTTTGCGGTAAACAATGTGTCAAGCTATAAGCATGCTTTTATGGCATAGAACCATAAACCACAATCCTCTGAGTCCGATTCACTGCAAATGGGGCTCATAAGCAGTATATTCTATGAAAAGAAAGTAAACTAGACGACTAACCTCCAATTACTGCTGTTGTAGGAAGTTTACTCTCTGTATAATGTAGATTATACAGTACATGTAATGCTTCTTGTCATCATTTTTTCTTGACTGTGTGTGCAAAATATTTCTTAAGTGTGCACTTTGAAAACTGTTTGTTCACTTTGACCAGGAGTGGACTGGGGGGCCCTGGGGTCCAGTGGGGCTGCTGTCTCAGGAGCCCCCTACTTTTGCTGTAAAGCCCTCTCCAGTCCTCTCACCCCAGCCACAACCCCTCTTAAGCACCGCACACATGCTTCCCCCCCCCCCACAACTGGGGACAGAGAGGGAGTTAGGAGGCAGCAGGGGCAGGAAGCGGATCTGGGCTGGCAGTGCCCAGTCCGACCCTCACTTTGACCGATAAGTGGGTCAAAGTATAGATACAGGGTTATGTGTTTTTGCACAAATTCTTTCTATGCACCACAATTTGTTTTGTGTGTAGGCCTCAAAAATTGTGTGCACACAAACACACAGCTTAGAGCACTGAAATAAAGAAATGCAAATGGAAGAGTGAACAATAATGAACCATTAATGACTTTACTTTGCATTACTAGGGTGATACTACATACAGTATATGGGTACGGTAAAATGTAACGTGCCAATTATCCAGAAAGAAAATGGAGCTATCACGATTACTACTATTTCTGAGGGTGGTAAGTAAAAATGTATATACAGTAGTGTTTTTTGTTTTTTTTTACCCCTGTAATTCGGAATGGTGTTTTAGTTGTGACGTTTCAAAAGGGATGCCTAGTTTAGTAGATAAAAGTTGAGAACCAAAGTTGCACTAGACCAGCATTCTTTTGGTACTTTTTTTTTTATTTAAGAGCCTCTAAGGTTCAACATTTGGTAATTTTAACCATTCCTGTGCATTATTCAGAAATACTTCTAAAAATATTTGTGGCAGGAAATTAAGGGGCACATTTACTAAGCTCGAGTGAAAGATTCAAAGTAAAAAAACGTCGAATTTCGAAGTTTTTTGGGGGGTACTTCGACCATCGAATAGTCTACTACAACCTTCAACTTCAATTCGAACTAAAAATCGTTCGACTATTCGACCATTCGATAGTCGAAGTACTGTCTCTTTAAAAAAAACTTTGACTACATACTTCTCCACTTTAAACCTACCGAGCTACAATGTTAGCCTATGGGGACCTTCCACATCATTTTTCTAAGTTTTTTTGATCGAAGGAAAATCGTTCAATCAATCGATTAAAATCCTTAGAATCGTTCAATTCAAAGGATTTTATCGTTCGATCAAACGATTTTCCTTCGATCGTAGGATTTGCGGATATTCGAATTCATAGAATTTTACTTTGGGGGTCGAATTAGAGGGATTATTAACCCTCGATATTCGACCCTTAGTAAATGCGCCCCTCAGCGTTCACCCATAATGGAAACCTAACTGAACTTTAAGCTGGGCTTCTATGAGTATCTAGAAGAGCATATAGCGATTCTTCCCAGGTCTTGGAATAACTGGCCTTCAGGTTGTGCTCCCCAGTTACTGCTGCTAGTGGAGTTAGAGCCACAGTTAGGTGCGCCACTAAACACATTGAACAGTTGAAGGACAATGCTAGCCAGCAGTAGGAGTAAGTACTAAACCTATAAAAAGTAAGCACCTTCAGTCACTTGGCTTGTTATTTGTTTAACTACCCAGAATCACATCATAAATAAACTCTCTGCACTGCTGCCAAATAATGTCTTAATGGGTATACCTCAAAATAAACATAAAGCCATGCTGAGAACATGAGGGTAATGTGCCTAGGTGTGTATGTGTCCAGGTTCTTTACATTACGCTTGCGTTCTCAGCTTTATGATTGATTTATCGAGAAAAGGATAATGGCGAAAAGCAAAGAATAGCAATAAAAGCATGGTTGAGCAGAGCAAATTATATAATTATAAAAAAAAATTATAAAGTGACATTTGCAGGCATTTATTGAAAATGCCATTTAGGGAGTGCTCCTCCATAGTTCTTATATCACATATTATGATTTCTTCCATTACTAGCATCAACCAATTTTCCTACTTGCTGTCCACCACAGCTTTCATTTTTATTAGATTATGCCATTTATAATTTTGACCGTTTCTGTGACAATTCTCAGGGTATACAGAGAAGATATTCTTCTGCCCTGCTACACATTGGAATAATCGAATGTTCCTCTAACCACTTTGTTAAATCACTAAACTTTTTCTTTTTCCTCATAAAAAGTTTGATGAAAGTTGAACTCAGCCCCGGGAAAGAACATAATTAAAATGTTCTGCGCTGGCAAAAAATGATATTAGTTCTTCAAATCTATAGTAACCATATTGCAAATGTTTTCTCTGGTTGCAAACTGGAATAATGTGTTCAAATGGCTCATTTTGCTGTTGTATTATATAGTTGTAATCTTTTTTTTATGGACGTCACTTTTCTATGGGCTAATTTAGGGGCCCCTACTTTGCAAAGTCACAGGGCAATTTGTCTCTTTTAATGAAATGCAATTGTCTTTCTGCAAACTGAGATCTTTGTTTGGTCAGCTGTTTACAAACCAATTTGGCGATGTTCTACACTTGAGCAAATAACGGCATGTTGTTACGTTTAAATCTTTTCCTAAGAAGACATCTTGACATTTGAGTGCATTGTTGTATTTGAACTTAAATTATTTAAGAAAAATCTAAATGCATTTTGAGCTAAGTATGCCCTTAGGTTAGTGTATATCAGCTAAAGTAACAATTAATTCAAATAAAAACTATTTTTATCTTCCCCTCTCCACCAGAAGAAAGTCAAAAGCTCTGTCTACTTGTTGTTTTTTGGGTTAGAGAGAGACATTATGTACATTGTTATAACTGTAGAAGGGAAAGAATAGCTTGAGCAGACACAAGGCAGCTGAGTTACAACGAGGTCAAATGAAAGGAATATTTTCATTTTTAAGTTTAAAAACCGATTTACTTTGGCCTATTTTTAAACTTCTTTCTTTTTACTCTTGCTGTGAAGCACTTCTACTGACATCTCTACTGACATTAACA
Organism: Xenopus petersii; assembly: GCA_038501925.1. Taxonomy (NCBI): domain Eukaryota; kingdom Metazoa; phylum Chordata; class Amphibia; order Anura; family Pipidae; genus Xenopus; species Xenopus petersii. The sequence continues at coordinate 101,384,781 of CM076675.1, read as the reverse complement.
ATGAATAAATGCCTGGAGGACTTCCAAAACTATATGGAACACTGCTAGGTACATCTTAGTAATACACTTAGGGAGTGATTTATCAGGCTTTGAATTGGAATTTGTGTCACAATTCAAATTTTTTTGCACAAAAACTCAGAAATTTTAATTATATTTTCAAACACTCGAATGGCTGGTATTTATTAAGCAAAAAAAAAAAAACTCTAATATAAAAAATCAGCATCTAAAAGCTGGCTGGAATTCATGTAGAATTCAATGGGAGTTGTCCAAAGCAAAATTCAAGCCATTTTTTTGAGTTTAAAAACTCACAAATTCGAGTTTTTTAAGCCTATAAATTTGAAATATTTTTCAGATTGTATTCAATCAAGTTTTTTACATTCTGATTTTTTCTAAAAAAAAAAAAAAGCAGAGTTTTTTAAAAAATCTTTTGTTTATTCAAAGCAGAAAAACCTCACAAATTAAATTTATGAAAAATTAGCCCATTAACATAGCATAACAGTACAGTATATGTACTTAATCATACAGCATCATGTAAAAAAAAGGCACAAACTTTGTTCCAGATCTAGTCACCTATATCAATCAACCAGCAGGAAACATTTACTGGTCACCTGATTTAAGGAATACATTTTATTAGTTCCTGTGGCTACTGCCAAACTTAGGGGTCTGTTTATTAAAGGTCAAGTTTTAGAGAGAAAAAAATTAAATATTTTCAAGATTTATTTTATTTATGCTGCTCTGAAGCTGCTAAAAATTTGAATGTGAAAATACTCTACGTAAAAGCTGTTGAAGTTGTGTAAAAGTCAATCATAGACGGTTCCTTAAACCTTTGGCTGTATTTCAACTGATGGAGTTTTGGGCTGTTTGCGCTGGTTTTTTGTTTGATTATCCGATAAATTCAAAATTTTGATAAAGTCAAGTATATGTATATACATTATATATCAGGGTGCAGACAATAAGCATTATCTTCTGCAGCCAATTTAGTCCATTTTTCCAGTTAAAATAATTCTTCATTATTAAGCTGAAGTACATAAGAAAAGAGCAGCAAAACGTTATTGTGTAAAGCTCCTTTCTCCAGCATAAATTACAGTGGGGTAGGTGCCTGTGAGATGTTACTTTGCATGCAATCAATTTGTGGCAAAAAGTTCTGTATTTTGATAGCAGCCCCTCTGGCATTTGCCAGAACCCACAGATTGCCAGTCCTGGCCTGATTGTAACTAGTAATATATAGGGAAGAGTTTCCCAGGGGCATGAACAGTAGATCTTCTAGGGATACAACAGATTATGAGGTTCACTATTATGAAAAAAAAAACACCGTTTGCTTAATGCTTTTTAATGTAATGTCTATACTTGGGATCCATGGGCTTGCACTTCTCATTGACTGCTAGGTCCTTAAAGGGGTTGTTCACCTTTAAATCAACTTTTAGTATGATGTAAAGAGTAATATTCTGAGACGATTTGCAATTGGTTTTAATTTTTTATTATTTGTAATTTTTTATTAATTTAGCTTTTTATTCAGCAGCTCTCCAGTTTGCGATGTCAGCAATCTGGTTGCTAGGGTCCAAATTACCCTGGCAACCATGCATTGATCTGAATAAGAGATTGGAATATGAACAGGAGAGGGAACGAAAAGAAAGAGGAGTAATAAAAAGTAGCAATAACATGGAATTTGTAGTCTTACAGAGCATTTGTTTTTAGATGGAAAAAGTCAGAAGAAGAAGGCAAATAACTAAAAAACGATTAAAAATAAAGAAGACAAAAAGTTGTCCATTCTATAATATACTAAAAGTTAACTTTAATGTGAACCACCCCTTTAAGTTTATATAAAAGATTTACATACAGTAGTGATATATATATATTAATAATAATAATTGTGCTAGACCAGGGGTCCCCAACCTTTTTTTCTTTTTTTACCCAGGAGCCATATTAAAATGTAAAAAGAATTGGTGAGCAACACAAGCATAAAAGTGTATAAGGGGATGTAAAAAAAAAAAAGGGCTGTTATTGGCTGTTTGGTATCCAGCCTAAAGGAGGCTCTGTTTGGCAATAAACCTGGTTTAATACAACTAAAACTTGTCTTCAAAAACAACAACATTCAAGGGGTTGGTGAGCAACATGTTGCTCGCAAGCCATTTCAAGTAGTTTAACAAGACGCTGGATAAATGATAAATGAAAGCATATGTTGCCGACATTTGTACATGTCAATATTTCATTAGAAAATAGTTTTCCTTAAGTTTAATGGGTCCTCTGCAAAAATACAGACACAACATAGAATATTATTAGTTTAATGCAAATATTTACTTATTTACATATTTATGCCTCTAAACCAGCTAATAGTTAAACTTCATCTTGAAATAAGTGAGCTGTATAATGAGGTTTGAATTTTACTGTGCCTGAATACTTCACAGTTAACAATTAAACAGGATTAGTGACTATACTACTGAATAGACGAGCTGGGCTCAGAATAAATTCGCAAAATAGAATTAAATAGGGAACAAAGTCTATTTTGTTTTGGTAAAACTGGGGTGCAGATATCTCGCTGATCCTTTAACATCTACATTATTAATAAATAATTATACTGATTAATTAGCCTTTGACATGCATCAAAACCCAGCATGATGAGTGAAAATTAATTTCTAAAAATGAAAAATGCTAATTTATGCGCTGAATGCTTTCGTAATAATGATTGCACGCAGTCACAAAGATCACGACTAAAAATGAACAATAGTTTCTCTAATTAATGCGCAATGTATCTTTATTTTAACTCATTTTTAATCTGACAGATTGAGGAAGCATTAGCATATCAATGTTAATGCAGATATGTTTCTTAAATCCATAACCCTGAAAAATTACAAGATATAAATATATATATATATATATATATATATATATATATATATATATATATATATATATTCACAAGGGCAGCACCCTGCTGATATCGTATTGCCTGGGTGCACGGTAAATAATTCAAATACTTCAAAAAGACCAGCAACACCAGTATATTTATGTATCAAATCAAAGTGTATTCATTTTGTGCATGAATAGCCGATGTGACGTTTCGGTCCACATAGGGACCTTCCTCACCACGTCAGCTATTCATGCACAAAATGAATACACTTTGATTTGATACATAAATATCCTGGTGTTGCCGGTCTTTTTGAAGTGTATATATATATATATATATATATATATGCATTCAAAAGAACAATTAAAGGGATACTGTCATGGGGGGAAAAAAATTTGTTTCAAATTGAATCAGTTAATAGTGCTGCTCCAGCAGAATTCTGCACTGAAATCCATTTCTCAAAAGAGCAAACAGATTTTTTTATATTCAATTTTGAAATCTGACATGGGGCCAGACATATTGTCAATTTCCCAGCTGCCCCAAGTCATATAACTTGTGCTCTGGTAAACTTCAATAACTCTTTACTGCTGTACTGCAAGTTGGAGTGATATCATGCCCCTCCCTTTTCCCCCCAGCAGCCAAGCACAGTGTTGGACTGGGACACCAGGGGCCCACCAAAAACCTTTAGACCAGGGGCCCACTCTAAGTATTATTCCTTTCCTTACTCAACCTCTATTTCCCTATTCCCTTTTCTTTCCATACTATAACCTATTATTCCATCTATTTAGCCTCTTTGTAGCCTTCTTCATAGAAATAGGGAATGGCCATGAAATATGCTAAATGTTTAGAAGCAGGAGGGCCCACTGACACCTTGGCCCACCGGGAGTTTTCCTGGTATCCCGGTGGGCCAGTCCAACACTGGCCAAACAAAAGAACAATGGGAAGGTAACCAGCTAGCTGCTCCCTAACACAAGATAACAGCTGCCTGGTAGATCTAAGAACAGCACTCAATAGTAAAAACCCATGTCCCACTGAGACACATTCAGTTACATTGAGAAGGAAAAACAGCAGCCTGCCAGAAAGTATTTCTCTCTTAAAGGAATTGTTCAGTGTGAAAATAAAAACTGTATAAATAGATAGGCTGTGCAAAATAAAAAATGTTTCTAATATAGTTAGTTAGCCAAAAATGTAATGTATAAAGGCTGGAGTGATTTGATGTATAACTTGTCAGTCGTAACACTACTTTTCAGCTCTCTTGGTTTACACAGACTGGTTTCCCTGGTTACCAGACAGTAACCAATCAGAGACTTGAGGGCGGGCCACAGGGGTCATTTCTGTTGCTTTTGAATCTGAGCTGAATGCTGAGGATCAATTACAAACTCACTGAACAGAAATGTACCATGTGGCCCCCCTTCAAGTCGCTGACTAACTCAGAGTTATAGAGCTGAAAAGCAGGAAGTTGGATTCTGGCTGTTTTATTAGACATCCAGTCACTCCAGCCTTTATATATTACATTTTTGTCTAACTAACTATATTAGAAACATTTTTTATTTTGCACAGCCTATTTATTTACCCAGTTTTTATTTTCACACTGAACTGTTCCTTTAAAGTGCAGGCACAAGTCACAAGTCTAGCCCCATGTCAGATTTTGAGAAATGGATTTCAGTGCAGAATTCTGCTGGAGTAGCGCTATTAACTGATGTGTTTTGAAAAAAAAACATGTTTTCCGATGACAGGATCCCTTTAAGCAATTGCATGTAAGTGTCTGTATTTCACAGTTTTAATTAAAATCTATTCAAAGAAATAGAAATTTATAACAACTGATAATTAAACAATGACAGATGGAGCTTAATAGGAAAGCACCCGTGCCTGATAAATACATAAATTATTTAATACTAAACAACAGGCCTTTTTAACTGATATTCTCTGGATGGATGGAGAATGTAAAACCTCAGATTGTCAGAATATATGACAGCTGTACTGCCCTGCAAGAGTAACTTTTATTGAATCCAGTTTAAAATGAGGAGAAATGAATGAAATGCGCTTCTAGCAAGGGGAAGCCAAAAACTGCAGTGCACAGTATAGTTAGCAGTGAAGCGTTAAATGTGAACACCTATTATATGGTACATACATAGATGACAGGGCCACCATCAGAAATTGTGGAGTCCCATACAACAAAGTATTCTGGCCCCCCTGGGTTCCTCCCACCGCAGGCCAGCCCCCTGGGCTCCACCCACAGATCAGCTCCAGGCTCTACCTCAGAGCCCTCCTACCCCACAGTAAAAAAGCTACACAGACACGAGCGCTAAAATAGTAAAAACGTTTTTGGCAAAAGGATTATAAAGCCTGCCACCACATGAGCAGGTTTTAGGTGGCAAATATTCGAATTAGAACTGTTTACAGGGTTAAGTTGTGATAAATCTCACATTCGAATTCAAATTCGAGTTGGTGATTTAAAATTTGAATTTGTGAGTTTTGACCAATAAAAAAATTTGTGAATTCGAATTTACCTAAATTCTAAGTATACTTAAAATTAATTTAAACATTACAAAAACCCAACAGGAGTGTATTGCCGCTAAGGATTACTTATATCTTAGTTGGGATCAAGTATAAGGTATTGTTTTATAATTACAGAGAGAAAGAAAATCTGTTTTAAAAATCGGAATAATTTGTTTAAATTTCTTTGTGGATAACAGGTTTCCAAATTGAATTCCAATTGAACTTATTTTATTAGCAGTGTAACACATTGTGTATTCCTGGACCACACGATATGGAAACACTCTAATCCTCCCCCAAAGATGATTTTTCCATTAGTGGGTGGTGCTTCCAGATGAAACTAAAAGAGACTAAACAGAAAAGAAACAAGAACTAAATAGTAGCACTCTGGATCCAGTGAGTGATAAGCAAGGAGCTTACATGACCAGTGAGTGATAAGTGATAAGCAATTAGAGGCACTATAACACTGTAATTTACATTTAGTTTTGTGATTAATGTAAATGTGCAGACTCTGACAGTAAAACTATGCTTTGTTGTTTCCTTTTACCATTCAATTTGCAGCCATGACATTGAATAACTGAATGCAGCCCCCCTCACTGTTGGAGGGTTTATTTGCCTTGACCCTCATATACCATTTGTACCTGCTGTGGAGTACATTTACACAACAAAAAATAAAGGCCATAAATGTTCAAGACATATTACAGTAGCACTGCAGTTACTATAGGTATGGTATCCATTATCCAGAAACCCATTCTCCAGGCAGCTTCAACTCATGGGAAGGCCTTCCATAGACTCCACTGTAAACAAATGAATCACATTTTCTTTTTCTCTGTAATAGTAAAACAGTACCTTGTACTTGATCCAAAATAACATTGGGTATATTTGATGTTTAAATGATTTTAAGGAGATACAATAACTTTATCTTATCAGGTAAAATGGCCTACACCTTAGCATTTTGGTGTCTACACATAATATATACGTTTAATTATCAGCAAATAATACTTTGTTATATTTAATAATAGGATTATATTAACTAATAATGTCATCTGTGAAGAAAACTGACTGGTAAGTTAATGGCCAGCCCCGTTGTTTAGTGTTCATCATATTCTGTTCAAACACCCCAATGCCATTTTTTTTTTTATTTGTGGCAAAAAAAAAGCTTTCATTCCACACACCAAAGTATTGCTTGGAAAAATGGCAGATATGCCAATATAAACAATTCAGAATAACTGATTCCAACAGTGCTTGGTGCTGGAGGGAGTTTGCTTATGCTGTTGCCTGGTTCTTTGTTAATACTAGCTCAGATAAACTTGTGTTACCGCTTGGATTTCAGTTATTCCCCTTGTGGTTGTGTGTGTGCTTTCTGATGGCTTTCATAAATGTTACCATATATATACAGTATAGTTTTATCTATGATGAACTGTGTGTAGCCATATGGGAGTTATAATTGCACAATGCACTTTAAGATGTATATCACTAAATAGTTAATGAAAAAGTTTTATCCATGATGAACTGTGTGCAGCCATATGGGAGTTATAGTTGCACAATGCACTTTAAGATGTATAACACTAAATAGTTAATGGAAAACTTTTACCCATACTGCACTGCTGGTAGTCACATGAGATTATAAATGATTGTTTTTGGTTGTTCCATTTTACACTTGATAAAGGGCGTGGGCCCGAAACATGTTGTGTAACTCAGTTTCCCAATAAAGAACTTTGCAGACAAGTTGCTGCCCTGGATTTGTTCCACAACTACTGAATACATTGAACTATTGGGTATTATACACAGAATACCTGTGGAAGAAGCCAACAAAGAAATTCGGTGAGCTTGCTCTGAATATTATATTTGTACCATATATATACACCCATGATTCATTTTCACACTACTTCCAACTATCTAATTTAGTGTTTTGGAAAATGTTGCATTCAGCTGTAGGATTCTCTTTTGTTTTGTCTCATACAATTTTAGAAGTCTAAGTGAGCTGCACTTAAATATCCAGGTTTATCGGATGAAAACTCATTTGATGGAAATCTGGATCTGTATTAGGAGTTACATTTTTTTTCTTTCAGTTGAATCTGGCCCTTGAAGGCATCTAAACCCCCACATATGAATTTGTATTCAATTATTCCGAGTGGTCATCTAAGCACTTTTCAAAATTTACATTCATTTTCTAAAAATGGAAAAATAATGTAATTTCCAAAAGTGCTCAGAGAAGCACCCTGATTAAGTTCCTATCAATTCACTTTTTTGGGTTTAAACCCCCTTTAATCACAAGAAGGATAAGAAGGCCATGTACAGTAAAATCCACATATTTGGCATAGTTACATAGTTAAATAGTGTTGAAAAAAGACCAAAGTCCATCAAGTTCAACTCCTCCAAATGAAAACCCAGCATCCATACACACACCCCTCCCTACTTTCATATAAATTATATATACCCATATACTTTCAAATGAAAGATCTTTTCTTCTAGTCTAAAGGGGTGGCCTCTTGGGACCCCCTAAGATGGGAACCTTTCCATGTTTGAATTGCAGCAATTGTAGCTCTATTATTAAAGGGGATTTTGTAACTCACCTGCTAAAAGGAAATAAGTTACCCATTAAACAATACAGCACATGCAATTCTGAGAGTGTGGTTTATGGACTCAAATGTCCCTGTGAAAAGATATACGTTGGCCAAACCAAAAAAGTGCGTAAAAGGATCAGTGAGCACAAACACTCTATTACTAACTATGATCCTTCTAATACTAAAACACATACCCCTGTAGGCAAGCATTTTTTTGATCACAGGCAAAACAGTGCTACTCTAAGATGGCTAACTAGAGAGGAAGTTAAACTGCCATTACGGGGGGGGGGGATAGAAAGCGTATGCTTTTACAATGCGAAGCAAAATGGATTGAGACCTTGAATGCATTGGAACCATGGGGTTTAAATAATGCTTTTAGCTACAAATGCTTTTTATAGCCCAACAAAATTTCTTTCTTTTAGATTGAATAATTCTATTTGTCCGAATACTTCTTAAACTAAACTGGACTGAATATTACATAATGGTATGATTTTTACACTATTTATACTAGTTATACTATTTATTATACTATGTAATAATATGGTTGATTACACTAACTATTTACAACTGTTTTAAAATGACTGGATACTTTGTAACAAATGTAACTGTCCATGGTTCTGAAAAAAGATATATGTAACAGTTTTTAGTGCAATCTTTGAATAGGCCACTAGATGGCAATATTCTGTTGAGTTACTGTTTGATTTGTCTGGCCATGAGTTGGAGCTGACTTTTTATTGTTGGTTGATAAGGGTTAATAAATTGCTTGGGTTTTATGTCACATTGTAACAAGCACCTGATGAAGGATATCTATATCCGAAACATGTTGTGTGGAAAAATAAAGATACTGTGGTTCTCCAGAGTTTATTTGAATGCTGATTTGTCCAACTATGTGTAGGGCCAAATTGGGACTGAAAAATTCATTGGGCCCCAGGCCAACAATGGGATCATAACAGAGAGCTTTACAGGTCCATCAGAAGAGGACCACAACAATTGGCTGATTTTCAGCCAGAAAAAAAGGTAGAACCCTAGACAGGGAGTGCATTGAAAAGGCATAAAAACTAGTAGAAATGCTGCTGACTCAGTATAATTCGGCAGCTTAAATCTGCAAATGAATGGCTAACTTTACTGATGTAGTGCGTGTAATCACTGGATTCTGTCTGCTATGGAATACATCAAAGAAGTAAATGGTTTGATATACAGTATGGGGCAGATTTAGCAAAGGTCGAGGTGAATTTTTGAATTGATAAAAATTCGAATTTCAAGTTTTTTTTTTTTGACTAGGGTATAGTCCAAATTCGATTCAAATTTGCATAAGATTTGAAAATTAGAATATTAAAATTTATTATGTACTGTCTCTTTAAAAATTCGAATTCGACCATTCGCCATCTAAAACCTGCCAAATTGCTGTTTTAGCCTATGGGAGATCTAGAACCTATTTGGAGTCAATTGGTGGACTTTGAAAAATCAAAGTTTTTTTTGGGGAAAAACTTTGAATCGAATTCAATCGAATTCGCTATTCTTTTGATTCATACGATTCGAATACGATTAAATACGGACCTATTCAAACAAAAAAGACCTTTGACTTCATTTCGTTTGGTCTTTTTCTATATGCATAAAGGTCCAAACACAAGGGCAAACTTGGTATTAATAACAAAGGTACTCCCATTACAAACTCCTTGAATCTTCCATATAGCATTGGTTTTGTCAGTTGAAGTGTGTAATTGCACACAAGTGCACAAATGCGAGGGAGACTTGGAATAAATTTTTGCCTCCAGAAGGTGCCTCTTTCATGGTTCCTCAGGGCAAAGTTTTCAAAACTGTGTGTATGGCTCACAGGGTGGTGTTGGACTTGGCTCAAATGCCAGTTAGAGCAAGATGTTCAGTTTTAATACAATTTAGGGTGAGATTTGGGGTGCAAATGGATTTGCTGTATTTGTGGAGCTATGTTTGAATGACTGATATGCCAATGTTTCCCTTAACCTGATATGAGCTATGGGTGGTCTTAATCAAAGGTTGGAAATGTCTTAAAGTGGACCTGTCACCTACACATAAAAAACTGCATAATGAAAGTCCTTTCCAAATTTAAATATGGAACCCCAATTTTTTTTTCACTAAAACATCCATACCTGTTATAAAGGTGTTTAAATATCTAAACTGTCAATCAAATATTATCTGCCCGCCTAATTGAGGAGGGGCAGTCAATTACTTTCACTTTCCATTCAGCACATCCTAGATGTCACAGCTCTCCTCACATTCCCCCTTCCCTCCTCAGGCTCTATAATTGTGTACGGCACTGCACATGGAAATTAGGTCCCTCATTCTGGTTCATACACAAGATTTTGGGGTGATACACAATTTCCCTTAATAACCGTGTCCACAAAATGGCAGTTGCCTGCTTGCTGTGATTGTATAATTCCAAGACAGAAGGAAAGAAAATTTAAATTATAAATACAGTGTAAGTAAAGTTTATTTTGCTCAACTAACATGATAGAAAAGAATTTGAAATTATTTCTTAGGGTGACAGGTCCCCTATAATGTGATGCACCTTCACATGCAAATGACAGTTTGATGCTAATGATGTCAGCTAAATCAATTATAAATAGGCTGTAGCTCACCTTTAGTACATGTAGGTGGATTCTCCTGCAAGGTGTCCTGTGTCCACACCCAAATTGATACAGTCAGTATTATAATACTGACTGTAATGATCTCAGCTATGCTGTGGTGGGAAGTGACTTTTAAACGTGTGTCATTTACCAGAGTTTTACGTTTTACAGTTCTAGACATTCATATTGGTAAATCACAAGCAAATTGTGGCATAATATTTTGTGTTGACCACTATAACTCTGGTATTGTGGGAATATGCTGCACTATAGGTAAGATGTAAAACTTGTATTAAAAACTGATTCCTTACCCAAACGGTACAATGTTTGGAAGTACTTAGGCCCCATTATCAAGCGCAGTCACAATGATATGTAGCAATACAAGGTACAAGACAGGAAATCATGTAATAGGATATAACATCTCCACCATGGTTTAACACATGCCGTAAACCCCGTAATACTCCATTACATCATCTATTTCCTCCACTTCCATTACAAAAAGAGATAAGCCAAAAATATAAAAACAGTGAAACCTAAATATTATTTACAAGAAAACATATGAATCACAATCTTTTTCAGTGAATTTAATTGATGGATCCACAAGCTCACTTTTAAGTGGATGGACTTCTTCCAACATCAGTTAAATTCACTGGCTCCCAATTGCTTTTCTATTTTTGGTTTATCTCTTTTTGTTAGAGTGGAGGAAATAGATGATGTGATGGAGTATTAAGGAGTCAAAGGGGTTGTTCACTTTTAAATTAACTTTTAGTATGATGTAGAGAGTGATATTTAGAGACAATTTGCCATTGGTTTTCATTTTTTTATTATTTGTGGTTTTGGAGTTATTTAGCTTTTTATTCAGCAGCTCTCCAGTTTGCAATTTCAGCCACGCATGGATATGAATAAGAGACTGGAATATGAATAGGAAGAAAAAAGAGTAATACAAGTAGTAATAACAATACATCTGTAGTATTACAGAGCATTTGATTTTAGATAGGGCCTAGAGAAAGTGGCCAGTACTTTGAAACTTTATGCTGTTTGGGTCAGGAATCCATTTTAAATACATTCAAGTTTTGCATCAATATGAAGTGAGTACTGTCATTTTTTTCTTTTTTTTTTTCTATATGTTTTTGTTACTATGGCAGTGACAATTCTGACTATATGCACCACACATTAAAGGGCAGATTTATCAAGGGTCGAATTTGAAAAACATCGAAATTCGAATTCAAAAAGACGAACAGAAATTAAATCGAAGGCATTTTTTGGCCGAACAGGTCCACTTCCGATCAAATTTGAATCGGACGATGCGAAGTAATAGCGCATTCGATCAAATTCCAATCAAAGTTTTTCCAAAACATAACTTTGATTTTTCAAAGTCCACCAATTGACTCCAAATAGGTTCTAGGAGGTCTCCCATAGGCTAAAAAGGCAATTCGGCAGGTTTTAGATGGCAATTGGTCGAAGTCTATGACCGTACATGATTCAAATTTGAATTTTCTAATTTTTTGAAAATAAGAAAATGTTAAACCATAATGTACAATGCTGATCCACAGTCCAGTCTGACTGTCATACTGATGTTAGGATAAATGGTTTTATCTACTAAGAGAAAGTAAAGACAACTTTAGGTGTGTGTGTGTTTTGCCTTCATAAATAGAAATTATTCTGCAGATATCTGCTACAGCTCATACACTCATGAGTATAATTGCCTAATCTATTCAGCAGCATGAGTATATGTATACTGACATGGACATTTAGAAACACTTACTATTTGCTTATTTGCCTTTTGTCTATGCCTATGTTTTTTCAGTTACAAATAAAGAAACAAAGTGACAGAGAAAGAAAGAAATGAATTGAGTGGAAGATAATATCGGTATTCATAATTCTTGATCCTAATTTTTTTGTTATTTTCATCAGGGGAACAAAAAACAATAATACTAATTAGAAAAGTGACAATTATTTCCTAAGCTTCCATTGTATTAATAAATGAGACTATGGGTGTCTGTTACAGCGACACATAGCAACAAGTTTTCTGTTGGGAAGGCTGATGTGTTTATCTTTAGAGCACCTAGAGAAATGTCACAAAGTAAAGCATTGTGTATACCATGCTTAGCTCAGTCAGTCACCAGTTACTCATTAATCCAGGAAATATGTCTCCAAGCATAAAGTACATATTTCATTCCTTGCAAGAATCTACTGAATGTTGCTTGAAGCCCATTATTTCTAGCTGATTTATTCAGTTAGAGAATACAGATATTGTTAATTTAGAAGGACTGTGATTTTGGCTTTTAGCTAAGGATTTAGAATAAAGAAGCCATCATGTGCCTTAAGGAAAAACGTAGATGTAGTCTGTGGGGGTAAACGATCGGATATGGAATTTAGGGTAGAATGAATTTTCAGTGTATATAGGGATCCATTAAAGGGCCACTATACACAGGAAGGACTATGTGAGATTAATAACCCCCATATGTAATAAACTACACTAAGTTTGCCCGGGAACAATAAACAGGTGACCTGTAAATCCTACCTGCTGATTGGTTGTTACTGCTCCTGGAAAAACTTAGTGGCTTTTGTTACATTCCCCCCTAAGAGTGTTGGGACCAGCCTGCTAATAATAGATTAACTGCGTTGGCAAAGCTATCTAGTTTAGCTAAACTCACAAAGAAGCCCCTTATATAAGTGAGAAGATCAAAAGCAAGGAAGAAGCCCAAAGCTCTTCATATTGTTAAATGCAGAATTATCTTTTCTCCCATCCCAGCCATTCATGCTCCAGCTACACTTTCTGTCTGTTGGCCCAGTTGAATGTGTGTGTTTAGTTCCACAATATGTCCACAATATCATTGTGTATCATTGTGGGGTTGTATTCAATACAGCTTGGCTACTGTATCTGCTCTTCTGACATTCTACTTAGACTGCCCTTGGTAAGAATGCCTATTTATACCCAAACTTGATTTCTATTTGTGGCCTGAGCTTTCCATTTTTTGTGGTCTATAATACCCAGGCCTTCCCACCATTCTTATACTAAGCATGACTGGATAGGATCTGGCAATATACCACCATAGAATAAGGTGTTTACATAAATATATAGTGGCTAGCAGACATACATCTTTTGTATCTGTTTTCATTTGCATAAGAAATAGTGACAAACAAACACAGTATCATTATATCAGAGGCACAAACAGATGCAAATCATGCTGTTGCTTGTCAACACAACATATCAAATCTTAGTGCCAACAGACATGAAAATAACATTAATCAAAGTTTGTGAAACACAGACCAAATATTATATGACACTGTATGACAATGATTGTGTTTAACTGCTGTTTAAAGCATATCCTAGGCCCTAATAAATAATCCAGCCACTGCACTCATAGCCATTTCTATATGAGACACAGAAGAGCGTGATTGCATAGGAAAGATACTGGGGAAGCTTTGGGGGTATACAGTGTCGGACTGGGAAACCAGGGGCCCAACCTCAGTATTATTTTTCTTCTCACTCAACCTCTATTCTCCTATTCTTTTTTCTTTACATACTATAATCCATCTATTTAGCATCTATTTGTTCCATCTATTTAGCCCCATTGTTCTTATATAAATAGGGAATGGCCATGAAATATGCCAAATGTTTAGAAGTAGGAGGGCCGACTGACACTTGGGCCCACCGGGTGTTTTCCGGGTATCCCTGTGCTTCAGTACCCCAAGGCTGCTGTATTTCCTGTCTCGTAAAGCTAAATGTAAGTGTACCCCTTGAAATAAACACAAAGAATAAAATGTAGAACAATATTATCTATCATATTCAGCAAATGACTTCTACTCTCTTGTGTGGCAGAAAAAACAACTCACCCAGCATTTGCATTTCATTCACTTGCTTGACATTTGAGAAACAAAGAACAGTAGCTGCACTTATCCCAGCAGTAAGCGCTGATTATGGCACAATTTCTACACCTTTTTATGTTTATGTCTCAAAATTTCTGGAATTCGTTTAAAGCATATCCATTAGTTCTTATGCTAAAATGGTTCGGAACTGTGGCGACAAATAGAAATTGCCAGAGCCTGCTGTGTATGGAATATACAGGGCACTTATAGTGACAACATACACGCTTCTGTACCTTTCCATTTCTTTATGTTTGGCTGGCTTTGCACGGCATGTAGCACCAGATCTCCGTTATTTCATTTCTGACTCCTGCTTAACATCCCATGTGTTTGTGTTAGTCCTTATTAGCTTTACAGCTTATGCTTCCCAACAACCCTCCAACCCCTTTCATTTTTCGATTTCTGTGGCAGATCTAAGTATATATACTGGAAGTATAGTAATTTGCTGGAACTGACATTGTCTGTGTTATTGTAATGCCGGAAACAAGCCATGCTAGCAATAAAATAGTCTTTCCAATAGATACAGATAAAAAAATAGCTTTCAAACTTATGGACACTGGATATGTCTTATTATCATAAAAAAATGAATGGATTTAATTTTTGTTTTTTTACCATGATCAACTGATCTATTTTAGTTACAATAAACAAAAGGGATACAATAACGGATTCCTTAACACGACACACCTTAAAGGGGAACTCCACAAAAAAAATAACTTAAGCTTTTTGAAAAGTAAACATAATTCAAGCAACTTTGCAATATACATCAATTAAAAAATATGCAGACTTTTCTTGATATTTAATGGTTTGGAACAATTCCTTAAGCCTAGTCCCCTGCTCTCCTGCTGATCTGTCTGACTACTTTGCTGAGCTGTCTAGCTATTGTTACTTTGTATCAGCAGCCAGCTGTCCTCAGTCTGCTTCCTCCAAATGCCACAATTCCCTGCACACATGATGACAGTAAGGAACTAAACATCACAGTGCAATGCATTGTGGGTTATGTAGTACCTGCATGCTGTCTGTAAGCTGCGGAGAAGTAGTTACAACTTGTAACATTGTAACATAGAGTGTTTTAGTCCCATCTTCCCCTTTAGAATCAAATGCAGCCTAAAGCAGGCCACACTGCATTCTAAGCACAGGTCTCTGTGCTTTGAAACAGAGTCGCTGAAACACACTGTGCAAAGTGCAAAAAAATGGTTTTGGTTTGAGGCCTTGTTTGTGTTTTTTCCCGTCGCAAATGAAATTTATTAGTCATCCAGGAGACAATGAGCCGAACCATAAAGCCAAAGCTACACAAGAATGATTCAAAAACAATACTGTTAATGTCCTGTATTAGTAGATCTTAATTAAAGACAATTTGTGGCTTGTGGCATGAAAAGAACAAACAAACTGCTAGCAAATCTTGAACTCTAGTGCTGCAAGATGGCAATGCTAAGAACAACATGACCCTGCTTCTGCCTGGTACAAAAAAAAGCTGAAGATCCCAGACTGTCAGAGCTTCGCTCATGCTCTTATGATGATTAAGCAAAACATCACAAGTTTTCCCAATCCCTTTCTATGCGAACTCACGTGGCTAAAGAACTAATTATCAAGTAAAATGAGCAATCAGGTTGTTGCAGCACTGCCCTGGAAACTGTAAAACTAAATTCTGGTTATTCTGTTCCCTCCCTTGGGATTCTACAGAGCAGTGAAAAAGGTACTGGTACTGGCGAGTGAGTCTTGGGTTGTTCACACTAATGTCATGCATAACTATTAAGGGGCAGTGGTTTTTGTTGCAATACCCTTGACAGCTTTGACACAAATAATTAAAATATCAGTAATAATAATTATATATATAAAACACTGGTTTCCCTTGATGTGAGCAGTCTATACACTATCATCCCACACAACACTACCATTGCCTCAGTTAGACAGACATTAATGCAAAACACCAACGCTCTTCTATTGAGTTCTTTTGCACCTTACGTGACCTAGCCCTTTCTTACAACTATTTTTGTTTGAGGATAAGTTCTTCTCACAAATAGCCAACCTCTAAATGTGGCATCATGAACAACACATTTTGGCGAGAAGATCACTTTATATAAGCGATACATTGACGATTGCTTTCTACTGTGGCAGGGTACTGCTGATGAGTTAGTTGATTTTGTTCAAGCTCTTAATGACCTCCCCATACCAGTTAGATTCAAAATAGAGTTCAGTTACATTTCCTCGATCTAGAGATTTTCAAGAATGGTGACAGATTAGGTACTACACTTTTCTGTAAATTTACCGACCATAATACTATCCTCCAAGCCCAGTCCCATCATCCCAAGTCCAATTCCAGGGGGGTCTTGTATTCACAGTTTCTTTGGTTGATAAAAAACAACTTGAATCTGTCAAGAGCCCGCAAACCCTGCTACTAATGAATTGGCGCTTTGAGGAAAGAAGACATCACCAGAAAGAGATTTCACGGAAGATGGATAGAGCTTCCCACCTCACACAACAAGATTTGCTGTCTTCAGACTCTACCAATAAACTTAAGGAACCAGCTCTGATTTTCTAATACTATTTCCACAAAAAGTCCTATCTGTAAGGCTTTAGTTGACAGATGGAAGATTGTGTGTGGACTGATAACTCCTTGCCTTTTACCAAGATCAACAAACCAGCTGTTGGATATAGGAGGACCAACAATCTAGACAACATTCTGATGGTTAAAGATTTCCCTTGCCCATCCAAACCTGGCTTCTAGTTAGGCACCCCGGCAAAACCTGGGTGCGATAAATGTATTGGCTGCTTGAAGTGCAGTGGTCCAGGGTTCTTCTTTCAGCCACCATCATACTGGGACTAAATTTAAGATTCAGCACAGACTTACATGTACAAGTACTCATGTGATATACCTGGCCTGGTGCTAGTGTGGTTTAGCATATGTTGACAAGGCTAGTACGACATATAACAACAGGTGTTCTATCAGTACTGGACAAGCCTTGCAGCCAATTGCTAAACACTTTTTGGTGGCCCAAGATTCACTGCCCCAATTTAGCCATATAACCATTGATCAGGTGATAGTAGTCCTTTTGGATATACAGACTGGACACTGTTGCACCAAGGGGTTTTGATTATCTCCTCCATTTATCTGTGTTTATTTGACTTTCACAATACAATGTTTGCCCTGCTACAAATAGTAGTGAACTGACTCTTTGGACTTGTGTAAAGTTGGACTTATGCTTTGCTGTATTACAGGTATATGTGTATTAGGTTTTGCTACAACAATAGTGGTTAATACTGCATAAGAACCAGATATGACCTCCAGCACACCATTGACTTTTGTTTGGTCAGTCCTGCCTTTGACTATTCGACCATAATTCATTTTTGTATTTTTTCTATAGGATGATATTTTTGGTTATCTTGGTTCCAATAATGGATGAATGAGTGCTGTATTTTCTATGTTGATCATTATGCTTGGATCTTATCCTTGAATACTTAGCTCTAGCTATTTGACTTGCTTTTGGGTCCCCTAATTGACTGTTTCTTCAATCCAGGCTTCTCATGTAGTGGTTCACGCTCACATATGTTTAGTGCTCTCTTCTTTTTCACCCTTTCCCTCCCTCTTTTTCTAAGGCTTTATTTTTTCCCTCTGGGTCCTCTAATTGTATCTTCTATCATTATAACCAACTGGTCCTTTTGGAATCATGGAAAATCAAGTCCTTGTGTGTCACTCTAGTATGACCCTCTCTATTAGTTTGGGTTGGGGCTGTCCCTGTGCGGCTAACACACTGGCTCCTATTGTGGCCACATTTATGTGGTAATTAGGTGCCATATTTGTAATTTACACCATGTCTTCCATTAATTGTGCAATCTGTCTTTTGACTGCTTCAGTGTGCAATTTAAATGTGCCCTATACGCAACATTGTCTCTGTTTGAGTTTTATTATACAGTATGATGAGTAGCCAGAGTTCACCTGTAATCACGCTAAGTGTTCCCGTAATTGTGCAATCTGTCCTTTTACTGTATTGGTGGGCAATCAAAAACTGTTTTCTATTATTTTTTTGAAAAGTGGTCTGACGATCTGCCAGGGTTCCCATTTAATTGATTTATTTTGCTCCACATCATATTTGTGGTTGCACATGCTGCACGTTTGGGATAATGCCCCCCCCCATAAATACGCTGCATCAATCTTTGGTGCAAAGAGTTATAGAGGTATAGAACCAATCCCTTTTTTTGTTGTGTTTAGGAAGAATGACCTCTAGTGGCTACACTGTTTGTTACTTTGTTTCCTGCACTGTGTCTAGCTACCTGGGATAATTTGCCTCTTATTTCAGATTCTTACACATCTCTGTCACTTTCCTGTTCGGATGGTGCAGTCCCTTCTCTTCATATTGATAGTCTAGCAATTTAGAGATTGCACTCTGTTTTAGATTTTAGATGCCCTATCTTGTTTATTATTTTTGCTATTTTTGACCCAGTGCCTGGGCAACAATCCTCAACCTGCTATGCAATATCTAGATCATCTTGTATGCCTTGCTTGGTTCTTTGGTTATCCCCATGAATTGGACTAAATACTGTGTTCCATATTTTGTTATGAATAATCCCACAGCTGCTTGATCTAAATGTCTTTCCACAATTTGCCGTACCTACTGTTAACGTTTGCTTTAATTTTATTTTATTATTTTCTCTTAGGCTGGTTTTCCTTAGTTTTTTATACCCACTTCTGGTTTCTATGGTAATTAATGAGATTCCTGTTTTGGTGCCATGTTCTGCACAAGGGGATGGTTCTTAAGGATTTGCATTGCTTACACTCTTGCTTGTTTTTTTTTCCCCGAGGAAGACCACTATAATGTGATTGAAACGTTGGAATTTCTTTTGTTTGTTTATTAAAATAAGTGAGCCCGTTGAGTGCAGTGCTTTACACACATTTTTCCTGCTCTCAGGCATACTGTGTTGTTTGGTGAGTGCTCCTCCATGTTATATATATATATATTTTTGCTAAAGATGTTTTATAAGCAAGCTGCCACTCTCTGAGGCTGAGGGTCCAGAATGAATGAATGAATTCCTTTATAGTGCTACTCAAAACATTAGACAATCCATTGGCACTATTTGTTACACTTCTAATGTAATGTTCCAGCACAATGAACTTGCTCAAATAGATTTTTCACATAAAATGACATTATGCCTTCAGTAACCCAATCAAAGTAACAAATGTGCTGTTTAAATATAGTGATGTGTATGAACTGCAAATAGGCTACTTCTTCATCAGTATGTGCTTCATGCAGAATGCTGGAACTGAGACAGAACACTCGCTGTTGTAACAATATGGAAGGACTGAATCTAATCAGTGCTCTCAAGTTCTGAAGAGGTTAAGAAGCTAATACATTTTTTATGCCTTGTTTTACTTGAGGGGAGTTGGGACATGCTAAATTACATCTCACTATATTTAATGCTGCCTTGTGAAGCTTTCCAGTTTGGGGATGTAACATCCTTTGGGTTACATTTCATTACCTGCACCATTACATTCCCACAATGTGGACAAATCAATTAGTAAGTGCTGTTCAGTTGCAGTCTTGACTCATTGCCTCCCCCGACACTGCAGAAGAAAAATTGACATGACAGGACTGAGACATGGAAGACATGGAGGAGTTGATATAAATTGAGCAAATTAAGCAGTGCTGTCAGAAGGACCCAGGAATGTTAAAGTGTGATATAAATGTAATAGAAATATTCATTGTCACATGCTCAGTATTGTGAAGCTTGGCTTAGCCCCCCAAACCTCTGTAAATCTGCAGGCATTATTAAATGCAGAAAAACAATCTTCAACAGTCCTTATAACAGTGGCAGGAATCAGACCTACAGTGGGACCCAGAGAACAGGGGCCCATTTCCTCTATAGCTCGAAAAAATGTCCCAGTAGAAAAACAAACAAAACGGTGCATATATGGGCCCATAACAAGATTAAATAAAGTTAGGGGACCACATCCTGCATGTTCAACAATTCATTTTTAAGTATAAATCAAGTTAAAATCCCACAATCCATCCCCATTCTGAGGATGTAAAGCACAATTGAGAAAAAAGATGCATAATGGGTTTTTCTGAAAAATTCCAGGGTCATTTATTAGGATAAAAAAAAAGAGAATGGCCTAAAGCCATACCTCCGAAACGTTGTGTTTGAGATCTTAATAAATCACAATTGCTACAAGTGTGTGCCATCCTACTTCTTTCAGCATATGCAACAGGGGAACCAAGTCAAGCAGCAAGGTTTCTTTTTGAACTATTGGAAGTTACTAAAGCGTTTCGTGCCTGTTGGGCCTGCCTATGAGTAAAGGTGGCCATAGACAATAAGATCCACTCGTTTGTCACCAAACAAGCAGATCTTTCCCCGATGTGCCCACTAACAGCAGGGCCAAACGATCAGATTACAACGAAGAGAATGGACGCTGACAGGTGGTAGGGTTGCATAAATTAGCCAATGCGGCCCTAGATCGCAGGAAAGATCAAACCTACTCAATCTATATCAGGCTGATTTTTTTCCTGATATCGGATCAGGGGGACTGGTCGGAAGCCCCCACACAAGGGCCGCCAAATTATTCTAAAGGACCCAAATGGCAGTTTAAATCTGCCCGTCAGGGTCGGATCTAGGGGTTGGCACTGAGGTACCCGCTCAGTCGCCTACCCCATGTCCGGTCCAGTCTCTCCCCGACTGCCGCATCTATTCTGTGTATAAATGTGTTTCTGTGCATGCGCTGAAGCGAAGTTTTGCGCGTGCGCAATTGAGTGCGCACTCAGCCGGTGCCATGGCCGGCCAGGTTGCCTAGGGCTCTGCTGCCCATGTATAGCCACGTTTAGTGCCCCAACAGGCACAAAACACATTAGGCCGTTCTCTAATAAATGACTTAATACTTTTTACATTTTTTAGAAAAAGCCACTATACATTTTTTTTCTAAAAAATGTCCCCCTCTACAGCTGCCTGTGAGCATTGACAGGGACTTTGGGGAGGGAAGAAGTAAGTCAGTGAGAGACTGGGCTTACTGGGCAGATGGGGGGTAGGGATTGCTGTCCAGCAAGCCCTTTCTAAGATTTGTTTTGCAGTGGAGGGGTGGCACACACTAGTTCCATCACTGCACATAAAGATCTGCACATTTGGTGAGGGTGCCAAATAAACACATATTTGCTTGATTTGGTAACCTACATACTGAGCAAAATTGAGCTGATTCAATCATTTATCCCCAGAACAATGGTTAGATCATAACATAATGCCTATGCAAGCCTGCTGGGAAAGAAACACATTAAAGAGCTGATGTGATCCTCACCGACAGGATTTTCAAGCACATACTCTGAGAGATCAGCTGTCAATCTGTTCTGAAGGGGCCAAATCTGAAGTTTAATTTTAAAGGTGTCATAAAGTTCAGGGGGACCTAAAGCAGAGTCAGGGGGCCAAGCCTGAAGAGCAGTTTGGATGGGATATGGGAAAAATGTCTATCTGACCGTCTTCATACTAAGCTTCTTAGAAGCTTAGTATGAAGGTTAAATAAAGTGTTATGTGGGTGTGAGCACTAATATGCTGTTCACTATATTGTAAAACTAAGGCTATATGGCTGATAAAGCAATTTATTTTTATATCTGTAACTTTGTTATGAGCTAAGGGGGTCCCTTACCAAAAGGTCAACCCCCAAGGGGACCTGATCCAAAAAAGGCCTAGAGCCACAGCTCTACAATGTACTTGGAGAACCCTTGAACAGTCTACTATGACCCCATGAACTTGATGATAATCCAGCTATGACAGGCCCAATTACTTGCCTTACAACATGTTCTTGGCTAAATCATTTCTGTGACAAACCACTGCTTCTGCCTCTCTCTGTAATGCAAATAAGCTCTATTTATAGATACAGAACTGCTACCTGTTTTTCTCCCCTGACACAAGCCAAATAAGAATATGCCATCTTTCTTAATGAAAAACCTTTCTATACCTTTGTATACAACTTTTGATGGTATTTGTGTCAAAGCAAGCAACGGCATCATTAGTCATCAAAGCGGATCCACTGAAGCATGAATAAAAGTTTGATCAATATTTGCTCCAAAGCCAGAAAAAAGAGTAGGGGAAAACATTTCCAGGAACTAAATTAGTTAAACAGGCCTGCTTACATACAAATAAGCTTTTCAGTGGCTCATTTATTTTAGCTGTCATATCTTTGGTCAAGAAATAGTCCTTTTATGAGGCTTTGTTTTTAATACCCCCAAAGTGTTATTTAATTAGTATCCTTCACCAATGAATAGTTCTATGTTCCATTTATTGATTATATACAGTACATTAATGCTTTAAAAGTAAATGGTGCATATCTGGTAAAAATACTTAGAAGAGTAATGTTATGTATCAAAACCCTGCTAGATAATAAAATGTATATTGTGCAAAACAAAACACACACACACCACACCACACACACACACACACACACACACACACACACACTGAAGCTGGTGCACACGGCAAATAAGAGTCCAGTGCCTGTGTGCTGGTTCATACAAAATAGTATAATGTCTCCAATAAAAACCGCACCAAACAGGTCTTTGTTGTAGTGTCAAAAATGTATTTATCGACGTTTCGGCTCTGTAGGTCGAGCCGTCTTCAGGAGTAAGAATATTGTGCACAAGCATACATGTTTAAATCCCTAAAAAGCCCGCCAATGGAGTGGTGACATGTTTAGTGGAGAGTTTTGACCCCCATGATGACGTCAAAGGTTATCGTGACCAATAGGTATACAAACTGTGCAAACCCCCGTGTATCTTATGAAAATCAGATTAAAGAAATTTAAAAAAACGGGTTATAACCCTAGTGTACATATAGATAAGTGATGTTGGGTAGAGCTCCGACTCAAAAAGTACATTTAAAAAGGTTATGCGGCAAAGGACTGATCGCTTAAACCTGCCGATCCCTCCCAGGAGGGGATCGGACTCTTGCAATAGACACTAAGCTGGCAGGTAACTGGTCAAGTACATACCTTCTTTAACTATCGCCCCAAACTCAGATACGGCGAGGTGTATGGACGGAACAGGGATCCTGCATGGAACTTGTCATTCCTTCGATAGGCACCCGTTGCACATCAGAGTGTCCTGCGCTTATAATATTCAGCCAGTAGCATTAGCCCCGCTCCTCATCCGACACAGCCCTGCCACAGGAGATAGCCTGAAAATGGATCGTGCCTTCCTGTGACCCGCCAGACCTGCTTTCCGACCTCACCACCTGTGTGCACCAGACTGGACTTTGTTATATATATATATATATATATATATATATATATATATATATATATATATATATATATATATATACACAGTAACTATATCTAATCTACTATATGTACTGTAAATAAGTATACTCATAAATACATTTGTAAGAGCTGATAATAGAGAGCTTGTTTCTTGGCTGTGGGACATGGTACCAAGTAGAAAAAAGGGGTGCAAGCTGTGTGCACAGGTTTAGAGTGCAAGGACCTGCTCTTCCCCTATGAATACAGCATCACCTATGTTTGTCAGCACTGTGTTCATGAGAGGAAGACAAAAGAAAATAGACATCCCCTCTGCGACCCCTTACCTGCCCTTTATTTTGCATATCATTCACAGGTTATGGAGTGCTGGTGGGTTGAAAGGAGCCCTGTATTTATTACCTGGCCTATTCCAGACAACAAGGACAGAGCATCCTCTGATGTAAGGCGCAGAAAGCAGCAAATGCTTTTTGAACACCTGGAGGCATATTTATAAAAAATCAAGCTTTTGAGTATTTTTTAAATCGAAAAATGTGACCAACCTATTTATGCACACTTATTCTAAAGATGTTGAAAACTTGATTGTGTAAAAATGCGCAAGAAATTATTAGAATGCAGCAAACTCACATTCTACCTTCCATCTTCAATGAGTCAGGCAAATCTTGTTTAAGTCTTAAAAAGTTGAATTGAAAAATACAGGTATGGGACCTGTTATCCAGGGTGCTCGGGACCTGGGGTTTTCCGGATAACTGATCTTTCTGTAATTTTGGTCTTCATACCTTAAGTCTACTAGAAATTAATTTAAACATTAAATAACCCCAATAGGCTGGTTTTGCTTCCAATAAGGATTAATTATATCTTAGTTGGGATCAAGTACAAGCTAATGTTTTATTGTTACAGAGAAAAAGGAAATCATTTTTAAAAATTTGGATTATTTGGATAAAATGGAGTCTATGGGAGATAACCATTCCGAGCTTTCTGGATATCGGGTTTCCGGATAAGGGATCCTATACCTGTATTACATTTGCTAACAACATTTTAACTCTAAGATTGCAACATTCAACATTGCGATAAATCTCAAACATTCATTTTTCAGAAACTCGAGTTTGAAGTTGAAGTTTTTGCCATAAAAATACTTGAGTCTCTGTAAAAACACAAATTCAAATGTTCACGCACATGCCCCTAAGAGGAGTGATTTTACACTTAGTGATCTAGTATTTATGTCTTGGGTCTTCGCAAACGGCTGCTAATGACGAATGCGTTCTTGCAATGCTGTTCATGTAATGCTTGTGCCTAAAGTACAGTGCCTACCAAGAAGCGCTATTCTCCATTTTGGTCTGTTGCATCAACGTACAGAGTGCAGCAAAATGGAACTTTGCACTTAGTAACTTCTTTAGTCAAGTGATACACAGAGAGCTGCCTTAGTGTGTTTTTGTCCATGGGCCTTCTTTATAAATAATGCATGTAAAAAAACATGCACATGAACATCCATGGACCCTTACATGGTAGGTACCACTTGTGCCCACATATGTGCAACTCAGTACAGTATAAATCTGAATCGGTGTGAAGATTAGCTCCTGACACTGGGTCAACAATTACAACTGAGTGATGGGTAAACTATGTATTGTGGACAAAATCTATTTTTTTATACTTCCAGTTTTTTTTATACTTTTCCCATTCTTTTAAAACAAACCATTAAATATTAATGAATTTGTTGGCATTTCAAGTCCTGAGATTAATGTTCTAACTTTGTCTTACAAGCTCAACTTTTAGACACTTTCAACTTGGTTCTTGGAAATGGATTCTGCACAAGGTATGCCCAATAAGAGCATTTTTCTTATTAAAGGACTACAAACAAGTTGGCCTCATGTCTCAGAGAAGACCAAGACTCCCAATGTGGACTCTGTTTGAATTCTAAAAAATTCCCAGCAATTATTGTATACAAGGTTTGGGGCTGGATAAAGCAGGATCAAGATGAGGAGATTTGTTCACTGACATATCCAAAATACAAGAATGAGGTTTCAGCTGAAAGTAAATTTTCACAGATTTCACTTCAGCAACCAGAATGGTCAATATTAAGATCTTCCAGGTGTCAAGATGTGTTCAGTCATGGTTAAGCTTCTAGATTTTATATGGAGTTTATAGCAAGTCTGCCTGGTCAAGAGGAAAATCCTGATGTAGTGGATGAAACTATCTCTCCAGCACACTGGGAACAATTAAACAAACAAAAATCAATGGATTTTAGCCCCAGCCAATCAAAACAAGCAGACTCGTCGTATATAGTCTCAGCCCAAAAGAGTTTGGCTGGAATCATATTGGCTACATATCATTCTGTTAGAACACTTTACTGGACATGAGACTACAGAGACCACTGAAAGTTACCCACAATAATCGACAGAGGATATAACAGAACAAGACAATCTAAATAAAGAACAGACAGGCTGCTATTTCTCTCATACATTTTCTGATATGAATGCAATAGAAATTGGGGATGTAGCGAACGTCGGAAAAAATGTTCGCGAACATATTCGCGAACTTGCGTCCAAAAATGCGAACGATTCGCGAACGTCGCGAACCCCATAGACTTCAATGGGAAGGCGAATTTTAAAAGCTAGAAAAGACATTTCTGGCCAGAAAAATGATTTTAAAGTTGTTTAAAGGGTGCAACGACCTGGACAGTGGCATGCCAGAGGGGGATCAAGGGCAAAAATGTATCTGAAAAATACATTGTTGACACAGCGCTGCGTTTTGTGCTGTAAAGGGCAGAAATCACACTACGTCACTCAGGTGATGTTTCTGGACACGGAATGTGAAAAAGCTCACACAGCTAGGTGGCACTTGGTTAAAGACTGGGCAAACAATGCCTGCAAGGGCAACGTATGCAGTAGTGGATATGGAATGTATTATTGCTGCTGTAAAAACATCACTCAGGTGATGTTTACGGACACGGAATTATTATTGTTATTTAGACAGAATGTGAAAAAGCTCACACAGCTAGGTGGCACTTGCATACCTCCCAACTGTCCCTCTTTTGACCACTCAACCCCCTGTTCCTCTTTTGTACTGGAAAGTCCCTCTTTTCTCTGCACTGAACAGCCAGAAAAAAACCAGTTTCTAAC
Source organism: Xenopus petersii (assembly GCA_038501925.1). Taxonomy (NCBI): domain Eukaryota; kingdom Metazoa; phylum Chordata; class Amphibia; order Anura; family Pipidae; genus Xenopus; species Xenopus petersii. The sequence goes on along the minus strand of CM076675.1, from coordinate 101,358,058 downwards.
TTAATTAGCTTTTGGCAGAGAGCTCAGAACAGCTAACAGGTGCAAATAAGATACTTTGTAACAATTTTGACTCTGGTTGGTGCTGGTAGTGGTGAACTACTAGGAGGAGCAGCACACCAGTCCCACTCCCCAACACAGCTAGACTAATAGCACTGGGCTCTTACAGTAGCAAAGTAAAAAAAACAAAAAAGAAAATAAAAGCAGTCCTTACAAGGACTATTGGGTTATTACAGCAGTCAGCAGATGAGAGATCAGCAGCAGGACAGCTGCCCACAGCAGCTACATACAGAGCACTGCAGTAGAAGGTAGATTACTACTAGTCAGCAAAGCTAACTAACCTAAACTCACTGTCCCTCAAATCCCTGCAGAGTTCTGTCCCTACAATAGAGAGCAGTATCAAGTAGATTACTAGCCAGCAAAGTTACTATCAACTGTCCCTCAAATCACTAAACAGCTCTCTCCCTACACTAGCTCTTCCAAGCACACAGGCAGAATGAAAAAACGCTGCAGGGCTTCAGTTTATATATGGAAGGGGAGTGGTCCAGGGGGTGTGGGGGTGGTCCAGGAGGGAAAGCTTCCTGATTGGCTGCCATGTATCTGCTGGTCTGGGGGAGAAATGGGAAAAAAAAGCACCAGCTAAGGCGAACCCAAATTGGCGAACGTCGCGCAAGGTTCGCGAACATTCGGCGAACGCGAACAGTCGATGTTCGCACGAACTAGTTCGCGGGCGAACAGTCCGCGACATCCCTAATAGAAATTTCTGGGATGGAGAAAGACTTTGACTGTGCTGCACAAACACGACATTCTTATTCTTCCACTTCTGAAGAAACAAAGTTAAGCTCTTCACAGGTAACACTTGATACAATATTCTGCGACACCATTGCACAAAAATAAGCAAAATTTGACCAGACCTTGTGACCCGCAGATAGCAATCACATTTATTCTTTCATGTAGCTGCAATATACCCATAAATGGTATATTGGTTGCTGTGGAGTAGAAATTGGTGATGCTGTGTACCTTTCTGATCTGGAAATGATTTTTTCTCATTTTGTACAGTTAGATATTCAAAATATTCCCCAAAAGTTTGTCATACTAAAAGAACCTATAACAGTATTTAGAATGCTTCTCATTAACTTCCATGATACAAAGTAAAAACATTCTGTCTTTACTGCAGATGCGCTTACTATCTGTTACAGAATTTGACTTTCTAATTAGAAAAGGGTAATGATACAATGAATCTAAAATATCGCACAGATAGGAATCTTTTTGTGGCTGCTAAGGTTTTTATGTGACATTCAGTGCAACACTTATGCAATAATTATTATTACTAGGCCCCAACCAGTCATTCTCTGATGCAGTCTCAACCATCTGCACAAAGCTCTTTGTGAGAAATCTTTGCACACATTGTGAATCCCAGAGCTGCTTTAGGGCTCTTACTGACAAGCAGTTGTAGCTGCGCTCCCCTGCTTTCTGTTTTTCTGCGTTCAGCCGCAGGGGAGCGCAGGAATAGACGCATTACATTTTTTCCAATGGGGCTGTACTCACACAGGCGCATGTAGGCGCCGAACGCAGGTTGAGACGCAACATGCTGCATTTTTCCTGCGTTCGGCGCCTACACGCGCCTGTGTGAGTACAGCCCCATTTGAAAAAATGTAATGCGTCTATTCCTGCGCTCCCCTGCGGCTGAACGCAGAAAAACGGAACGCTGGGGAGCGCAGCTAAAACCGCTCGTCAGTAAGAGCCCTTAGTAATGTGTGATCTAGCTATTTTAATATATACTTTGTCTCCATGTAAATGAGTGATACATTCTGGGGATTATTTATCAAAGTCCGAATTTATCTCAATATTTTCTGCTACAAACTCCGATCAAATCCGCTCGGGTTTTTTATGCTTATTTATAATTACATTTTCCTAAAATTTGCTTTGCGGGAAAATTTTGATTTTTTCATCCAATTTTCAAGATTTTTTCGTAATTTTCACCTGAAAACTCTGAAAACTTCCGGGTATTGCCCGAAACCCAGCGCATATCAAAAAATCATTGGGACTTCTCCCATTGACTTATATGCAACCTCAACAGGTCTGAGATAGATAGAGACTTTTCCATCCTCGGGGTTTAATAAATCCAGAAAAATTTGTGGTTTTTTAAAAGTCTGATTTTATATAAAAGAGTTAAGTAAATTACCCCCTTTATGTTCTCAGTCAGTACAGTGCAAGGATCTACTGTCAATACTGTTTGCCTTTCTGCTTGGCTGCAAAGATAAATGTAATCATTTATTATTTTTTATTATTTTCAAGTTTTTTTAATGGAAATTAATGTAAAATACCCAACTGAAGATTGCCATAAATGAAAGAACATACAATTTGACTGTTTGACATCTGCAAAGGTCTCAAACCATTATACAAATGTTTTATATCATAAACCAAGCAGGAGTTAAAAGAAGAATGTTCTCCCTAAAAAAAGATTTATAAGGGTATTCAGAACTTTTTTTGGTGTTACTGTTCCTTAAAGGGATGCTCTGCCTTTAATTTATAGGAGCTTTCTGCTAATAATAGTGCCTGGATTCACAATCTCTTCACATTCAAATTCAGCAATTCGTCTTCAAGGGGCATTACATTTTTTGTGTTGGTGTGTGTATTTTTTAAATAAATTAAATATAGTTGTTGTATACTTTTATTGTCTTATTTTATTAAAATTCCTTGACCAAAGTGTACATGGTGTAAATGGAGACATACACATAGGGCATAGTATATGAGGGTGGACATAGTGATAAGGTGAACCAGCAAATACAAGGAATACAAATGTGGAATTGGTAGAGGCATGGAGAGACAGTTATACATGGGTTGCAGTGCAGGGTGTGGAAAGGGCAACGATTGTCATTGAAAACTTTAGAGATGAAAATTTGAACATGGTGCATTGTGGGAGAGGCTCACATACTGTACAGGTTGGGGTGAAAGTATGTACTAGGGGTATATACTTTCCTCCCACCCTATACATTATATGATAATATGTACTAAGCCTTCTAAGCCCTCCTATATACTGATAATATTGCTATAATAAACTGCAACATCTTTCGCAAGAATTTGAAAATGATCATGTCTGGAGCACAGCACAAATGGTATTTCCTCACTGATTTCATCTAGCCTGCCACGCCCTCAAATGTTTGTGTACATGCTTAGCACAAAGCTGATTAAAAGATCAATTTTCTCTGATTTTAGTGTGCAGATTCCAAAGGAACACAGAATATCTCTATGTCACTGCTAAAATCAATACTCAGGAAAAGGGAAGGGAACATAAATAACTGTAAAAACTCATCAATAATGTAAGGATTCTGATGCCATGTCTGGTATTGGTTTGCTGCACTAGGACCAATGTTTACTCATCTTCACAGGTCACCCTCAATGGCCTCTTCGCAAACCAGTTACAAAGAGCCTTTATTACCATACTCCCACAAAGTAGAGGTGTGCTAAACTTGCAGAATCCTTTTCAAATGTGAATCATAGCGTTTTGCATCTATTTATTTAATATCTTGTTGTTTTATAATAATACCATTAGCTTTAGCTAAGATCAATATACAAGCCAATTACAATAGTCTCCAAAAAGCCCCATTCATACCCTTGATATGTCTGCTAAACAATGTAGGTTTCTGCAGCGTTTACACATTTCCAATTGTTACATATGTTGCTCTGCATCCCAGTGAATGTTAAAAACCAAATCAGCGACCTGCAGGAAGATAATGAAAATGCTGTCTTGGAACTAGCAAAAACATACAAGGAAATTTCGCAGGAAAAAAAAAAAGCTGTCGCTATACTCAAAGCAGAATTTAACCAGAAATTACAAGATTCACAAGAAGAAATAAAACTGCTGAAGCAAAAGGTAAAATCATTTGTAAAAGAAGAAAGAAATGAAATTATGTAGCTCTTTGGTTCACATTGACCAACTAGACAGTGTTTAAAAAAGAGAATAGACTAGAATGGCAAATTCAGTTTTTAGTGCCTATGCTGGTGGCTGACATCCAGGGTACTAACATTGCTCTCCTTGTTGGAGCATCTGGCTACTTTACTAACTGCTCTCAGCCTGACTCATAGAGGCATATTTATCAAGGGTCTAATTTCGAATTGAAAAAATGTCGAAATTCAAATGAAAAAAGACCAATTGAAATTAAGTCAAAGTTTTTTGGGGGTCAAATAGATCAGTTTCCGATCAAATAGGTCCATATCTGGCTGAATAAGAATCGTACGAATCGAAGGAATAGCGCATTCGATTGAATTTGATTCAAAGTCTTTGGTGGAGTCCACTAATTGACTCCAAATAGGTTCTAGGAGGTCCCCCATAGGTTAAAACAGCAATTCTGCAGGTTTTTGATGGCGAATGGTCAAAGTCAAATTTTTAAATAGACAGTACATAATACATTTTTGAATTTTTTTGCAAATTCGAATCGAATTTGGACTTTTCCCTAGTCGAAGTACACAAAAATAGCTTGAAATTTTGAAATCGACCTTTGATAAATCTGCCCCATTAGAGTGAGCTATTACAGGATCTAACCTCACACTGTTTAGTCTTACATACATCTCTTACCTTAAGTTCTTTGCCACCATCCACAAAATTCACTGGCAGGAACTTTCATGACTGCACCCCAATCATGGCTATGGGGGGGGAAGACTGTCGGCCATGGAAGACTTCATGACTGGGGTAGGGGGTCTCTGAGTTGGCAGCCCTTGTGGGCCCCAGATGCCCCAGTCGCACACTGAACTAGGGACGTCTCTAGACAACAAGTACATGCCTTAACCTGGAAAAGTAAAGAGTTCCCTCACATTCTCTAAGTAAAGATTGACAAAACTATTCTCCCGAACACAGGAAACAATGAGAAAAGCTCCCCTTTTGTCTCTATATGTAGATTGTTTAGTATTGGGTAATAGACTAGATAACCTTGGTTTATGGTGTTAGTAGAGGTAATTTCCAATGCAAAATGTAGTGTGCCAAGTGCAAAAAAGGCTGTAATTGGACATTTGCACACTGTGTTCTGTGCAAATGTAAATTTAGGCATGCCTCAGAGAACATAGAGCAGCCACTCACCCCTAGAATAAAATGCTGACCATGTTGTACCCCTTTTAACTTAAATGACCCCTACTGTGTTCCCTAAATCATGGAAAACTAAAAGATCATTGCATGTATTTTGACTTTTATCTAAATATAGTAGTCTCACATTTAAAGTCAATAAAGGACAGTATTCCCCACCAAAAATAAAGCTACCAGGTCATGTGAAAAATCAGGAATGCTTTCAACAAATCTGTTTGGCTCCATACTGAAATTTGAAATTAAAGTTTAAACAGTACAGCTATCCTATAGTGATTATCTCATTTCACATAACCTGGAAACATTACACTAAACCGCAAGGTTTAGCATGCAGCTAGGAATTGTGTGCGCTACGAGTATTTACCCTATGTCTAAATACCATAGTGCTATGCCAGATGAACATATTAAATATAGATCATGTAAATAAAATGTACAAATGTAAGAATTTCATTAAAATGATAGGCACGGGGTATAGTTTCATATACAAACTGTTTCACTGCCGTCTCTCCATGCAGCACATTGGTAGATTGAAGTTGTGTTTTTGAAATACATTTATTGTGCTGTTGTTATCAATATACGTTCTGTGACAAGGTTATGGGGACAAATACTCATCCTGTTGCTTAACATTCTCCTTTTTCCTTCAGCTGCATTGAAAACATACAGTATCCTTTGACTCATACAAAATCAAAGACAAATCCAGTGTGGATGCATGTGCAGAATATTAAGTATGCTAACATATTCATTATGTAGCCACACAAAGCAATGCAATACAATATTTCATTCTGAAGTGGGAGGCAGCAACCCCCAACATGAGGTGCATGAGAATTTCATATCCTATGTGCTCAACGGTGCATTTACAGAGAGGATCTCCAGCCAGTTTCTGGATGCATGTGCAACCAACTAGAACCTGATCTGAAGTTAGATTCCTCAATCTTCATATACAAGGATGGATGTCTGAAATAATCCACTGGTCTGTGGCAGGAAAAAAATAGAAAAATACTAAATAAAAAGAGAGAATGATAACTTTCTCCCTTTAAATGGTATTAGAATTTTTAAAATGTTAATTGCATTTGTGTCAAGAACAGACGGGGATATTTACTAAACTCACAATGCAAAAACTTTTTTTAAAATTTTTCAGAAATGATTAAACCTCGAGGATCGAAAAGTCTGAATCTGACAATCCAGCATCGACCTGTCGAGGTTACATATAAGTCAATGGGAGAAGTCCCAATGATTTTATATTTGTGCTCTGGGTTTCGTGCAATACCCCGAAGTTTTGGGGTAAAAAGCCTGAGATATTGGAGATTTCGGGTGAAAAATCCGAAATAATTTGGGAAAATTTTATTTCTTCCCGCAAAGCAAATTATTGGGAAAATTTAATAATAAATTGTCACGACCGGCACCCAATACCAAAACAAGTGCCAAGTACCCTGGTCTCGGCTCAGCTTCACCAGTAGTGTGACCACCGTTGAGCTTCGGGAGGAGCCATCAGCTTACTTGGGTGCCACCTGGACTTAACGAGGGGTACAAGGCGAGATGTTCTGGCTGGCAAAGGGGCACGGCTGTTAGCAGAGTCTTTTGGGCCGAAGGTCCGAATTAGGCAGAAGGATGGTCAGACAGGCTGGGTTGAGGCAGGCAGATATCAGAATCGTCAAACAGGCAAAGGGTCAAACCGGGTGATCAATCAAAGGGTTAAAGGAGAACGAAAGCCCCAGGGCGCAAAACCCCTCCCCCCCTCCGTTGCCCCCCCTCCTCCCCCCTGGCCTACCCCTCCCCCTGGGCAAATGCCCCTAACTTGTTACTCACCCCTCTGCGCAGGTCCTGTCCATGGAGTTCGCAGTCGCCATCTTCTTCCACTCGCGTCTTCTTCCTGCTCTGACCGGCGTTTTCTGGCGCATGCGCAGTAGGAACAGTTACCGATACGGCTCTACTGCGCATGCGCCGAATGTCACAAAGTGAAATCGGAAAACTTCGTGACATTCGGCGCATGCGCAGTAGAGCCGTACCGGTAACTGTTCCTACTGCGCATGCGCCAGAAAACGCCGGTCAGAGCAGGAAGAAGACGCGAGTGGAAGAAGATGGCGACTGCGAACTCCATGGACAGGACCTGCGCAGAGGGGTGAGTAACAAGTTAGGGGCATTTGCCCAGGGGGAGGGGTAGGCCAGGGGGGAGGAGGGAGGGGGGGCAACGGAGGGGAGGGGGGAGGGGTTTTGCGCCCTCGGGCTTTCGTTCTCCTTTAAGCAGAAGAGTTGTCAAAGGCAGGCAAAGGTCAGGATACAGATTGTCGATTGTCAGGAAGCAGGCTGGGTCAAACACGGATAATCTGATCAGAATACAAAACAGATGCACAAGGCTCAGGAAACCACAAGAACTAAGTTCTATCACAGGCAAAGGGGCTGTACAAAGAATAGCCCTTAAGTGGCTTACAATTTTCACGCCAAAACGCGCTGGCGCAAACACGCAGCGTGCCTGCGCCTCTAAGAGGCGCGCAGGCGCGCCGCGCGTGCCTTAGAACAACATGGCGCCGGAGCCTTAAAGACCATGTGGCGGGCTACCCTGCTGCACAGGTACTTTTATTACATAAATAAAAAGATCACAGTAAAATTTTGCAATTTTCTGTCAGTATTAATACATAGTAACATAGTAACATAGTAAGTAAGGTTGAAAAAAGACACATGTCCATCGAGTTCAACCTTTTTTTTTTTTTTAATTAACTACCTATCTGCCAGTTGATCCAGAGGAAGGCAAAAAACCCATCTGAAGCCTCTCCAATTTGCCTTAGAGGGGGAAAAATTCCTTCCTGACTCCAAAATGGCAATCGGACTAGTCCCTGGATCAACTTGCACCATGAGCTATTTCCCATAACCCTGTATTCCCTTACTTGCTAAAAAGCCATCCAACCCCTTCTTAAAGCTATCTAATGTATCAGCCTGTACCACTGATTCAGGGAGAGAATTCCACATCTTCACAGCTCTCACTGTAAAAAACCCCTTCCGAATATTTAGGCGGAACCTCTTTTCTTCTAATCGGAATGGGTGACCTCGTGTCAGCTGGAAAGACCTACTGGTAAATAAAGCATTAGAGAGATTATTATATGATCCCCTTATATATTTATACATAGTCATCATATCACCCCTTAAGCACCTCTTCTCCAGTGTGAACATCCCCAATTTGGCCAGTCTTTCCTCATAGCTAAGATTTTCAATACCTTTTACCAGCTTAGTTGCCCTTCTCTGTACCCTCTCTAATACAATAATGTCCCGTTTGAGTGATGGAGACCAATTTGTACAGCATATTCTAGATGGGGCCTTACAAGTGCTCTATACAGTGGAAGAATGACCCCCTCCTCCCGTGACTCTATGCCCCTTTTAATACAGCTCAAGACCTTATTTGCCCTTGATGCTGCTGACTGGCATTGCTTGCTACAGCCAAGTTTATCATCTACAAGGACTCCAAGGTCCTTTTCCATAATGGATTTGCCTAGTGCAGTCCCATTAAGGGTATAAGTGGCTTGGATATTTTTACATCCCAGGTGCATGACTTTACATTTATCAACATTGAATCTCATTTGCCACTTAGCTGCCCAGATTGCCAGTTTGTCAAGATCATGTTGCAAGGATGCCACATCCTGGATGGAATTAATTGGGCTGGATAATTTTGTGTCATCTGCAAACACTGATACATTACTTACAACACCCTCCCCTAAGTCATTAATGAACAAGTTAAATAAAAGTGGACCCAATACTGAGCCCTGGGGGACCCCACTAAGAACCTTACTCCAAGTAGAGAATGTCCCATTAACAACTACCCTCTGTACCCGATCCTGTAGCCAGTTTCCTATCCATGTGCAAATGACTTCATTAAGCCCAACAGACCTTAGTTTAGAAAGCAGTCGTTTGTGGGGCACAGTATCAAACGCTTTGGCGAAATCCAAAAAGATCACATCTACTGCCCCCCCACTGTCCAGAATCTTACTTACCACATCATAAAATGCAATCAAATTCGTCTGACATGACCTATCCTTCATAAAGCCATGCTGATTGTTGCTCATAATGCCATTCATTAGGACAAAATTTTGAATGTGATCCCTTAACAAGCCTTCAAATAATTTGCCCACCACAGATGTCAAGCTTACTGGCCTATAATTGCCAGGCTGAGATCGTAATCCCTTTTTAAATATTGGAATAACATCAGCTTTTCTCCAATCCATAGGCACCATACCAGATGACAGTGAATCTGAGAAAATCAGAAATAAGGGCTGGTCTAAAACTGAACTAAGCTCTCTTAGAACCCGGGGGTGTATGCCATCAGGCCCTGGAGCCTTGTTTACATTAATTTGTATTAAAGCTTTTTGAATCATATCCTGAGTCAGCCACTGACTAGATTGAGCTGAACCATTCATGCAGTTATTAAGTGAGCCTCTGAACCCAGACTCCTCTATTGTATACACTGAAGAAAAGAACTGATTTAACACATTTGCCTTATCTGTATCTGTTACAACCATACTGGTACCATTATTTAATGGAGCAACACTCTCAACCTGCATCTTTTTACTATTAATATATTTAAAAAACTTTTAAGGTTAGTTTTCACCTCCACTGCAATTAACTCTTCATTTCTTCTGTCCCTACAGATTTGTAGCTTTTAAATGCCTCTCTCTTCTTTCCCATTAACTTCTTTACTTCTGTATTAAGCCACACAGGATGATTCTTAGAGCTTCTACGTTTAGTCCTTAAGGGAATAAATTGAGAACAGTAATGATTTAATATCATTTTAAAGGTCAACCATTTCTGCTCTGTGTTTTTAGCTGAAAACCTAATGCCCCAATCAATGCTCTGTAGGGCAGCCCTCAAGGCACTAAAATTAGCTTTTGCAAAATTCATGGTTTTTGTTGCCCCAGTATATTTTTGTTTTTTGCACCAGACATTAAAAGATATAACCTTATGGTCACTATTACCCAGGGGTTCAATGACTTGCACATTTGCTATAAGTTCTGGGTCATTTGAGATCACTAAATCAAGAATAGCATTTTTTCGGGTAGGCTCCTCAACAACCTGTGCTAAAAAATTGTCGTGCAATAAGTTTATAAACTTGTTCCCATTAACTGATCTAGCAGTACCGTTGCTCCAGTCAATATCTGGGTAATTAAAATCCCCCATTATCATTACTTTACCTAAACTAGTAGCCTTTTCTATTTGCATTAGGAGCTTTGTCTCCTCCTCCTCACTTACATTAGGGGGTCTATAGCATACGCCTACAATTAATTTTTTAATTTTTTAATATGATCTTCACAGACAATAATATGAATTCATGAACCTGATGGACTAAAGTCTTTTTCAGCCTTAATTTCTATGCCGCAAATCAAAATACTGGCCACAAATTGAATCATTCTGAAATAGTATATAAAACCATTTAAGTCTCCTGCCTTTAAGTTTTCAGCCAAGTCCTGAACTGTCCTTATATTAAATATCCCTCTCCCCAAGCAGGTTAAGCCACCTTAATATTAATGCTGGGAAGCTAATGATAAACATGCTCCTATAACATTTACAGGCTTATAAAATTTAATGAAAGCTTGATCAAAGGTAAGAGCATGGTGACTCCACTTAGTTTTCAGATTAGTTTTCAGGATCCCCGTGAGCATTTACTACATAATAAAAATGGCGCCATTGTAAGCTCTACTGGGCAGGGCCTTCTTTACATATTGTGTCGGCTGTAATTTTGTATGTTGCCTGTATATTCAATGTATACACCCAACTATTCTACAGTGTTGCAGAATATGTTGGCACCTTACAAATTTGTATTAATAATAATAATAATAATAATAATAATAATAATAATAATAATAATTGAGGTGGGCAGAATTATTAATATTGAACTGGGAATACCACCAGAAGTATTCCCACCAGTTTAGTGTTTTTTAGGAATTATCTGTCTCCCTGACTGTGATATGTAGAATGTGCCATTACCTATGGGATAATAGTGCAGCTCAGCAGCAGCAATACCCAATCCGAATTAAGAATACCCAATGCAAATCACACGCAAGGATTAGCAATTCAGTAATTTTCTGCTTTCAGCATGGGAAATAAATTGTTAAATCCTACACTCTCTCTATTTTTTTAAAATTGATACTGCTCGTAAAAAAGGATAACAAGATGAAAAAAAGGCCCTTGGTTTGGAAATGATAATGAACTTAACAATATTTTTCTTGAAACACAGCCAATATATTTTATGTCTTCTGAAATAGTGTATCACGTCATTGCAGTATTTATCATTACCCAGACACTGTGCATTTTCACTTGTTTGAGGCTGTTTTGTTTGACATTGCTGGGAACATGAAAATGTTTTTTTGCCAAGGAGTTTTTTCATTTACTGTATATTTTTGGACCAAGCAATCTGGCACTAGATCAGAAGTGGAAAAAAAAGGTTATGGGTTTGGCCTCCCCAAGGACCCAAGGACTATACCCTCATAATGAATACTTAAGCAACAGATATGTTTTTATCAAATGGCATATTAATAATAATTAATAATAATAATAATAATAATAATTAATATAATTATATTATCAATCAGGAATATATATTTAAGTAAAAATTGTCCTTTTACATCTTTCCCTATTTTATGATATTCTCTGTGCTGCCTCAGAGATCACCTAACCAGAAATAATGCAGCTCTAACTGTAACAGGAAGAAATGTGGAAGCAAAATACAGAACTTTGACTGTTAATTGGATAATGTGACCTAACATGTGTGTGTGACCTGGGTTTGTTTGTGTGCACCGTGAATCATAGGATCCCAGGGTGTGTGCCTTAATTCTGGCAATTTTCGATTTAGTATTACCCAGTGGCACATACAACTAAGTATATTATTATGAAAATGGTTTATTTACATAAAGCAGGGTTTAACATATGAGCTGTTTTATGCAATACTGTGTGGATCCTTTGAATAATGAACTTCTCCAAAAAAGTTGTTGGTCAATAAATGGCATGTAAGATAGTACAAAGACAAATATATTAATTGGGTTAAATTATCTGAGCTTGTTTCTTCTCAAAATAAATGGAAGATATGGGTTCTTTGCAGAATGCCTTATAATGATTAATCAAATATTGGCAGAACTGTATGGGATAGATTACTCTTTAAATGAACAATACATTCAATTAGAGTATTCATGTAATAGGAACTTTTCATAATAGCGTCAAATCATTATGCATAGGTTAGTCTTCCACATCGTTTGTACAGGAACAGAAGGAAGAGAACATTTGACCAGCTTTTGTTACAACTTAAGGTGATAACACCATTTATTGCATCTGAATCATATATTGTATGATACAGTATATGCTATATCCTATTCTATATATACATAAATGAAGCAATAAAGATCAGATAGAAGAGTATGCAACTTCTTGCAGTCTTTTTATTTGATTACGTGCACTCCTACAAGGTTTCAAAGAATATTCTTGCTTACTGTATATTCCTGGTTTTTCACTGCAGTTTTTTGCGAATCAAGAAAAAAAAATGCAAACTCAAATTTTGATAAATTGGCCCTGTAGTATTACCCGATAGAATGAGTACATGAAGCTTCAGATCAATAGACTGCTCGTTTTTCTTTCTTGAGGACTATCCAATAACCTGTTCAAAACTTTAGAACTTGGACACCACACTCACAGTCTCTACATTCTTTTACCCACCCAAGTTTAACTATGTAGCTGAAATGTGAATTACAGTTAGATATGGGCAGAACTAATAACTGGAAAATGGTACATTGTTCCCAGAAATGGTTAGTAGATATGTGCAGGGTCTTTTTAATGCACAGTTGAAACATTAATATCCTATGCTCCGGTTAATAAGGGCCATTGTTTTTGGCTCCCACCCCAGTGTAAGACTGTTCTTGTATTCCTCCTAGCTATAAAGGCTTATGGAAGCTATTTTACTGAAGCAAACTTCTTCCATTGCTTTTGTTATACGATTCCAGCAGACCAGTCTTTGCTTAGAACTGTTCATTAAAAACCACGTTTAATATCTCCCTGATATGTTTATTATCTGATTTCTGCATTTGTATTCCAAAAACATGTTTCATGATTTGACCTCACACTGCTGGAGGTGCAAAAGCTTCTCTTATGGTGGTGTTAGTCATTTCAAAATTCAGCGCTTATGAGAAGAATTCATTAAAATGCAAATGTACCTTTCACTGTCCATATCAGCCACCAAGAATAGATTTATCTAGACCTTGCAACAAAGTGCCACTTTGACTCTTGTCTTTCAACTTTTTCATTTTTACAGGAATGATGCTTTTAAACATGATGGGGCCTTTTCAAGATGCAAAGCAGCCTTAGGTCCCTTGAACATAAAAGAATCCTGGGAAAGTAAGTAGTCAGAGAAATTTTCTTTTACATGCAACAGTGATTAAAGAAGGGGCACAGGTCTCAGACTGCTGCCTTTTCTAATTATTTTAATCTACCTATGCAAAATAAACTCATTACACAACTGACCTGAGAAGTCCTAACCTTTGCATACGATCTAATACATAAACAAATTAAATTATTGAAATGTGGCAGTTCAAATGCCTTTTACAGTAAATGATCTACATACATGATTTCTCTGTTGTTGCTAAATTCTAGTTTCGAAGGAACAAAATCTGACGTTTTCTTTATAAGTTGGCAGGGACATTGAATAAACTTTATGGCCGGACACTTAGAAATAGAAGGGTACTAAATTTAGATGCTATTTTAAGTGTTATTTTCCAGATTTATCACTTCCTCTTATGTATTAATTAATAAATCCTAATTACTATTTATTTGTGCTTTCCTTTACCACTTTGCATTAATCTTTTCAGCCCAGCACATCCTTAAATAAATCAGTTGCTAATTTTTCTTTTTGTTGGCCTGATGGCCATTTAATGCTTTCTCCCCCCTTTTTTAGGATGAAATCTGTGAGATCACTTTGATGCAGCAATACACTTCAGCCGGGTGAATTATGGGCTTTCTCGTTCTGCAAATGATAAATCCTGCAGTGCTCAACAAATACAGACATTTTATCCTCTCCATTCCATGTACTTTAACACTCTGCTCAAAGAGCTTATTTAGAACTGTAATTTTTCATGGAAAAGGTTCAATTGCCTCCTCTTGATGCATTGCATTTTAATTGATCATGTCAGGACTTTTTTGACTTAGTAAGGTCAGTACTTGAAACAAATAAGGGGACCTTCCACCCCACTTCAGAACACAACTTCTCTTGGATTCCACCGATTGGTTACCAGGCAGTAACCAATCAGAGACTTGAGGGTGGGGGGGGGGACATGGGTCATAACTGTTGCTTCTGAATCTGACCTGCATGCTAAGGATCAATTGCAAACTCAAGAAACAGTTATGTCCCATGTGGCCTTCCTTAAAGTCGCTGACTAACTCAGAGTTAGAGAGCTGCAAAGCATTCTGTTATGTTAGACATCCGGTCACTGCGGCCTTTATATATTACTACAATACTAACTATATTAGAAACATTTTTTATTTTGAACAGCCTATTTATTCAGTTTTTATTGTTACACTGAACTGTTCCTTTAAAGGTATGCCAAAATACTTGTTTTTAAATAATGATGCTAATACATATATATATGCTACTTAAAATCCTGCAGTGTTTGATAATATGCTTCAATGTACAAGGTGTACATAACTCAAGGGAACCTCCGAGGTGGTATCATTTGCAGGGTTCAGTTAGCACACCACACCAATGCTTTTATTAATGCCATGGCCCAAACATGCTTGGTAAACCACCACCAGGCATGCAGAGAAACAGGCTCAGTATTGCATTCACATAATTGATAGATTGTATAGCTCCCTGTTAGTATACAGTAGATACTGATACTCGGTTCAGTTTCCCATTCCCTGATGCTGAAAAACATCCCCACAGTATAATGTTGCCGCCACCATGTTTCACTGTAGCAATGGTGTTCTTGGGTGATGGGATGTGTTGGGTTTGCGCCAGACATAGCATTTTCCTTGGTGGCCGAAAAGTTAAATTTTAGTCTCATCTGACCAGAGCACCTTCATTTGGAGGGTCACCCACATGCCTTTTGGCAAACTCTAAATGTGCCTTCTTATTTTTAACTTTAGTAATGGCTTTTTTCTGGCCACTCTTCCATAAAGCCCAGCTCTATGGAGTGTACAGCTTATTGTGATCCTATGGACAGATATTCCAGTCTCTGCTGTGGAACTCTGCAACACCTTCAGGGTTACCTTTGGTCTCTGTGAGTTTTGGTGGGTGGCCCTCTCTTGGCAGGTTTGTTGTGGTATCATGTTGCACCTGTGGGGCCTTTTCAGAAAAGGTGTGTTTATACTGACAGATCATGTGACACTTAGGGGCAGATTTATCAAGTGTCAAGGTGAATTTTCGAATGAAAAAAAAAATTGAATTTCAAGCTATTTTTTGTGTATTTTGACTATGGAATAGTCCAAATTCGATTTTTTTTTTTTAAATTCTTTTTTTTATATTTTTTTTTTATTTTATTACACCAACTTAGACTATTTTGTGCAGATCCATCACATAAAATAAGATTAAGAAACATTTAAATTACAGGTTGGAATGTCACAAAACAGGTAAAAAGCCAAGGGGGTGATTACTTTTGCAAGGCAGTGTATGTCCTGGAGTGTATCTGTAGTAAAGGTTATGTGGGCAGATGATTTAGAGCTAGACTTAATGATCATGTCCACAATATTAGACTTGAATCACAAGATCTGCCTTTGTACAAGCACTTTCAGGAGGTACATAATTCAGATAGTAGATGTTTGTCAGTCTGGGCTGTAGAGCAGGTTCCACTGGATGTGAGGGGAAGTAATAGAGAACAGGTGTTAGATCAATGTGAGACCTATTGGATAGTTACATTAAATACAGTGACGGGTTTAACCTATACTCCCCCTTTTGATCCCTGGAACGCCTATCCCATAAGCACTACCAGCATGACTACAGCCAGACACCACAGGAAAGTAACCAAATATGTCCCATTATGGCTACTGCCTGAGTTTTAAGTCTAAAATGGTCTTGTTGATGAATATTTGGACCATGCTGATCAAATGGTTTTTATTATTTGTGTATAGTCATTATCTCCATATCGCCAAACTATTTTGGCATTTTCTTTAAAGTCTTTGTCTTCCACTTTTTCTGCAGCACCTAAAGCTAGTATTTTTCCTTATCCCTCATTTCTTCATATTCTTCCATGCTGATCTGATTATGAAAGGAGACAAAACATTCCTTCTTCTGAGAAACAGTACCGCTTTGCATAATCCCAAACCCACTGTACGTTTATTTTCCTCAGCAAGCGCTTGTGCCTTGTCTGCGGGAAGCACAATTTCACCTGGATGCCATTTGTTCTTTGATATTCCCTTTTTCTTATAATGAGCTTGTCCTATAACCCACTACAATTATATTTTATAGAGCCCTTTGTAGTTTATTTTTGGAACAACTCGGAGCAGCTCTCATTATTTTCTGTACCTTCAGTCTTCTAACATTAAGATTGTCATTCTGAAATATATCTTAGATCTGCTAACACTTTTGATAAGCATCTACAATGGACTTCCTATAGTGCATAAATAGATTATAGTAAAGGTAGCTGGTAATATATACTTGTTACATATAATCATTTATTTTAATATGTCCATATTGTATATCTCCCTATAGTCAAATGTATGCCTAGTATATGTTTATCCCAGGGCCAGTCATAATTAAACAAATACAAGGAACTGATTGAGTGACTTAGACCACCAGCCTGTCATTTTCTATAATGTAAGTTTTGTTGTATACTTAAATGCACATTACATAATGTTAGCCTGTCTAAATGGTTTTAATATTCTAATGACGTTTAGTTTTTAATCATCCCACACTCCAGCCAGTTTATTTTTCAATTCTTAATGTTTTCATTATTTTAAACAAAAGATGGAAACAGAAAGAAGAAGGGCAGGGGAAAGGAAATGTTCAGTAAACATGCAAAGTCAATGGGCAGCATCACCAGTAATGTTGCCCATAGCAACCCCTACGATCAGGGTCGGGAGGGTGCAGTGCCTAGGGTGGGGAGCAGGTCTGGGTCAGCGGAACTAGGGATGCACCGAATCCAGGATTTGGCCTTTTTCAGAAGAATTCGGATTTGGCCGAATACTTCTGCCAGGACGAACCAAATCCTAATTTGCACATGCAAATTAGGGAATGGGAGGGAAATCACGTAACTTTTTGTCACAAAACAAGGAAGTAAAAAATGTTTTCCCCTTCCCACCCCTAATTTGCATATGCAAATTAGGATTCGGTTGAATCTTTCACAAAGGTTTCAGAGGTTCGGCCAAATTCAAAATAGTGGATTCGGTGAATCCCTAAGCAGAACCCACTGGGGGTTTTCCCAATGTCCTGCCAGCCCAGCCCCCTGCCCTTCCCTTGATCAACTTTCTTTCTAACGCAAACATTTCAAAGTTACATTCCATCCTCTCTACATACAAATAAAATGTGATTTTTATGATCAAGCCCATTTACAAATGTCAGTTGTTGCTCAATTTATATTACTCTTCATTGTAATAACCTGTGTGCATGATAATTCCACTACATGTTGTACCATATTGCCGAATCTCAGAGTATATAATGGCTGCTCATGCCTTAATCATATAAAATTAATTACAGTTGTGATGTAATCACATCTTACATTATTACGACATTAAAATAACATCAGGATCAAGTGACTTTACTCAAGGCTTTGGAGTCTTTGGCCATTAGGATTTAATATGCTTAAACATTACTATACAGATATGGGATCAGTTATCCAGAAACCCATTATCCAGAAAGCTCCAACTTACGGAAAGGCTAGTCTCCAATAGACTCCATTTTATCCAAATAATCTGAATTTTTAAAAAGAATTGTACTTGATCCAAACTAAAATACAATTAATCCTTATTGGAAGCAAAACCAGCCTATTGGGTTTATTTAATGTTTGCAAGATTTTCTGGTAGACTTAAGGTAGGCAGATCCAAATTACGGAAAGATCCATTATCCGGAAAACCCCAGCATTCTGGATGATAAGTCCAATACCTGTACTTACTTGTTTTTCAGCTCTAGAACTCAACAGGGGTTATGCCGACTTCAAAATGTTTTAGTTTGGCATTAAAACACAGGAACAGTTTGGTAGTAATGTTTACATTATCATATAGTTTAGGGTATTGATAGTTATCAGAATAAATCATTTTTCATTTTGTCCTAAATAAGTGTTTAATTGCTTATTTTTCTTGCATAGCAAAATGTATTTTTTTTGGTACCTTTGTTCTGGACTCTACTCCACTTCTGATAATATAAGCAGTCCTGTGTTGCTTTATGTTTTGGAAAATTATATAGAGATTTAGGGAGTAATAAATGGAATAAAAGGTGCAATATTTGCTATAGTCCCCTAAATGCAGGCTAAATTCAGCACTCACCTGTTTGTAGGCTGCTACAGATGGGCAGATTTTTTTGTTGCAGTTAAACAACAGTTAAAATCATAGCTAGGTTAACTAACATCATTGCTGCTCAGAAATTGCTGTGATTTGTTAAGATATTATGTGGAAGAGATAAAACAGATTAGCTGAGGCAGAACAAAGAACATTATGTAAATGTGAATTATTCATATGGTATGTGACATCTGGCAGAATATCCAGTGTTCCAACCTGTTTAGAGTGTGTATACATTATGTACAGATAAGAGTTTATAAGACACCTTTACAGTTAATAATATAATGGGCATTATATATGTAAGAGAAACAAGTTGTTGGCTGATGTTTACATTTTATCCAAACGTTAGCTTCAATATTTTATAGACCTTCTGTATCTGTATTACTACAACATCCCTTTGCTCCAAAAAGTATTGCTGATTTGAAAGTGGGAAACCTTGTGAATGTCTCTCGTCCAGCAGGAAAAACAAGTAAAGGTTTTCCTGGTCTAAGGGGCACATTTATCAAGGGTCGAATTTCGGAGGGTTAATAAACCCTTGAATTCGACCCTCGAAGTTAAATCCTTCGAATTTGAATATCGAATTCGAAGGATTTAGCGCAAATGCTTCGATCGAACGATCAAAGTAAAAATTGTTCGATCGAACGATAAAATCCTTTGAATCGAACGATTTTAAGCGATCGATCAAAGGATTTTTATTCGATCAAAAAAATGTTAGAAAAGCCCTGGGGAAGGTCCCCATAGGCTAACATTATCAAATGGTCGAATAGTTGAACGATTTTTACTTCATATCGTTTGAATCATTCGATTGAATTTGACCAATTCGATGGTCGAAGTACCCAAAATAATACTTCGAAATTCGAATTTTTTAACATTCGAATTCTTCACTCGAGCTTAGTAAATCTGCCCCTAAGTGTGTGACATTTGAAGGCAACATTAGGAATTTAAAAAATGATTCTCAACTGTTTCTCAATTTTTGGGTATCTTGAGAAAAATGCAAAAAAAAATTATGAACATCTTTAAACAAATGTTGGTCATGGAAATAAGGGTAGAGGGTATACAAACACAGGTAATTTGGATATTTTAGTGGGTTATTTATTAAAGTCCGAATGCCAAAAACTCAAATTAGTATAAAATCCAAATTTTTAGTGAAGAAAAAAACTCGAATTTTTCAAGATTTATTATACCCTGAGGATGGAAAAAGTCAGAATCTGAAAATCCGGCATCTCAGACCTACCAAGGTTGTATATAAGTCAATGGGAGAGGTCCCTATCCTATTTGGAAGTTTCTGTATTCTGCTCTTGAATTAGCCTAAAAATCGGACTATTTTGGACTTTTCAGGCAAAAATCTGAAAAATGTGTCCTTTTTGAGAATGAGCCAGAAAAAAATTGAGAAAAACTCAGAACAAAACATACAGTAAGATTGGATTTTCACTCTTTTTTTTGTGTTTGATTAAATCATGCTTTTTTTTTTATAATGGATTCTAGTTTGGTCAGACTTTTTTTTATTAAATAATCAGATTTCAGAGGATTTTGATAAATAAGGCAAATGAGCTTCTATGATAAATATAGAGATATGCATTTTATATTTACAATAAGCATGATTATACTTATTATAAGACCTATGCATATTTTTATCATATATCTATCTCTGTTTAGGCAGAAAACTTGGGTTTTGAATTAAGGGCTTGTTTCTCCTTTAAGCAATGCTAAAACTGAGACAGTATTATCCACTAAAACTATCTTATTCCAATGGGTACACATTCACCGGACCACCATTCATATAAAACTTTTCATTTTATTGGAACTTGATTAAAAACATGCATATATGATACTCCTAAAAATGGTGGTCTGGTGAATGGACACCCATTGGAATAAGACGTTGCTATGAGCTCAGGGCTGCATCTCCTGGGCCTCCAACAACTCCCAGTGAACTGTAAACTTGTAAATGTGATCTGAGGAACTGGCTGTGCTTTCAAGTGACAGGTTTGGGGCTTGAGCACCTGAGCCATATTTTTAATTGAGTTTTTATTAATTTAAAAAAAAAAGTGTATCCCCCGCAGCAGTGGTTTGGATAAGAAGACTGATATCCACTAAAATGATTACCCTACAAAGGGTAAATAAAACAAGGACAGTGGAATTTTGATCAAATACATTGCAATTTCGAGTTTCAGCACACAGTTGCTAACCTGGTGTGAGGTACAACTTTGTTACCTTGAGATTCCAATACCTCAAAAGAAAATGAAACTCCTGTGCTAGCTGTAATAATTCTAGTCCATTAG
Source organism: Xenopus petersii (assembly GCA_038501925.1). Classification (NCBI taxonomy): domain Eukaryota; kingdom Metazoa; phylum Chordata; class Amphibia; order Anura; family Pipidae; genus Xenopus; species Xenopus petersii. The sequence continues at coordinate 101,337,259 of CM076675.1, read as the reverse complement.
GGGAACTAAAAAAGCCCTGAAGGGGAATATAAAATCTCAGTCATGAAGATGTGTTCGCTAAGTTCAGTTGTGTTTTATTTCAAGAGGAGGCCAGGTTGCCTCAAATAATGTTCATAACATATTTGTTTAAAGACAGATACAATCAAAGAGAAAGCTTAAACGTGACTAGATCTTTTGTGAGCACTCATAATTATCAAGACAAGATTTACAGTAAAATGAATTTCGTTTGACGTTAGGAGTAAAAACTTTAACTAGTTGGTAGATCGCTCCAGTATAAATGGTCACGCAGAAGAAAATGCATGGCTGTTGACCATTGTGTATACCTAATTATTCAGCTTAAAGAATGCATCATTCTTATGCTTAATTATTAATTAAATGTATTTCCAGTATACACCATATGATTATTTGCAGCATACAAACATTTATAGCCTTTTCTGGCACATTATTTATTGTGTTCATCGTTATTCAACAGTAAACCAAACAAAGGCGTGTTTTTTCCATGACAGTATCCTTTTAAGAAGGACTGGGATTTTTTTGGTCTCAGATACTATGTTACATTGCTATGGTAAATATAGTAACATACTCACTATTGGGTACTCATACCTGAGGTGCTGGTCAACACTTCCACTTTATTCAAAAGTAACAAAATACTAAGCCAGAAGCCATTTAAGTGCTGAAACAGTGCAATTAAGGTAAAACAGTTTGTTGGCTGATTTTTAAAAGCAAGCTTTTAGGGGCCCCTTAAATAACTCAATTTCTATTTTTTCCACAAATCTAGTTTTCCTATATTTCTAAAACAGCGTAAACTGCGGACAATGTCATTCTGTGGCTTCTTAAGTGAATAAAGTGTTGTCTTTCATGAAAAAGGTGTTTTCAAAATAGTTGGGACACGGTGTAACATTAATAAAAAGAAATTGGGATGATTTGCAATTCATTTAAACCCTACATTTATTCGTAAATAGTACAAAGACATCATATCAAATGTTGAAATAGAGAAATGTTCAAGTTTTTTGATAAAATATACACTCATTTTAAATATAATACCAGCAACATGTTTAAAAAAAAGTTGGGAGAGGGGCATATCATCTAAAGTAGAAACTGTGGCACAAGTTGTTGTACCAATCTCCTAATTCGATTATTCAGAACCCATTAGATGGAATACCATCATTTCCAGGTGGGTTTCAGCTCAATTAGTTGCTGTAAATTTGGAATTGAAACAGAAGAGGAACATCAAGGGGGTCCAGCCCACTGATTTCTTGAGAATGTTGAAGAGGTGCAGATATTCAGGTGTGCCTTGGGTTACTAGTAATGGAGGGATTTGCAGCACAAGGGCAATTATAGTCAAAACACAGTGTTCACAAAGGTGTCCCTGAAAAACTCTCTCTCTCCAATCCTGTGTTTCACACCTGATAAGACAGGCCAGACTAGTTTTACCTTTTAAAAACTGCAGTGTGCACCCTTTGAATTTGAGTGTTGTCTGAAGTCGGTGTCCTGATAAAACCAACCCTAGTTTGGTATTTTCCTGTGACTTCCTCAGGGACGTTAGATTTTGTCAGGGATTATATGAATGATTAAACATTCTACAGAATTGCAATTAGAGAAATCTGCCATTGACCCTGACCCAGGTTGGAACACACCAGTTGGCAACACTTCAGGTCCACTTTTCTGCAATCATTAACACCAAGCACACGCAGTTGAGGCAAGGCCCAGACTAACCAACTGCACGTTCCAATCAGGAAATGGCAGAGAAGAGGACCTGATGTGGGACAGGATGGCATGTTCTGAATTTTAAAGTCAGGCACAGAAACAGAACAGTTCAGGGCTTTCCTGGTTGTGCTAAGGAAGTAGAAGAAAATCACCAATGACGGGCATATTAAAAGTAATTAGTAGCTTAAACAACATTCCTGCACAATAGTCATTTCTAATCATTCACAACAAAAACACAGAAGGCACAAAGCCCACTTGCATTAATATTTAATGGTATGACATTGCACTTTCATGATTTGCATAACACTGGTACTTCATATATGCGTGTCATTTGGAGATAGTCTAAACAAAGTGCTACACTGAAAAGTGTTACCGTCATTTTACTTTTTTAAAGGAACAGTTCAGTGTAAAAATAAAAACTGGGTAAACAGGTAGGCTGTGCAAAATAAAAAATATTTCTAATATAGTTAATTAGTCAAAAATGTAATGTATAAAGGCTGGAGTGACTGGATGTCTAACATAACAGAACTGACTACTTCCTGCTTTTCAGCTCAGCGACTTGAAGGGGGGCCACATGGTACATTTCTGTTCAGTGAGTTTGTAATTGATCCTCAGCATTCAGCTCAGATTCAAAAGCAACAGATATGACCCATGTGGCCCCCCTCAAGTCTCTGATTGGTTACTGCCTGGTAACCAATAAGTGGAAACCAAAAAAGCTGAAAAGCAGCTTTCTGGCTATTATGATAGACATCCAGTCACTCCAGCCTTTATACATTACATTTTTGACTAACTATATTAGAAACATTGTTTTATTTTGCACAGCCTACCTATTCACCCAGTTTTTATTTTGATACTGAACAATTCCTTAAATCTGAAACCGCATCGATATGTAAATGTTGACAAGAGCAGAGATTGATTCATTTCTTACAAAAGAGAAAAGAAGCAAAAACAGACACAAAAATGCACATTCACTGCAAAATCCCAACTTAACTGGGATTTGTTTTTCACAAATGCACACGGATTCTTCTGTATTGAACAATTCTGGTATATTAAAGTGTCCAAAGAGGATTATGCTTTGGCAAGTGATCTTTTCAGTTGTCCACAGTGGGGGATGCACAATGGTACACGATTGCAAAATAAAAGTTCCATACACCTTGCTCTTAATTTGTACCCTATGTTTTGCCTTATGCACAGATAGAGTATATAGCTGTAGGGGCAAAAAAGTTTTCTTCCCTGGTCCTGTAATCCAAATCAATCACAAGTAAGCTTTTAGTGGATAATTATCTTATTGGCTCCCAAAAATAACATGTAGCCTGCAAGCAAGATAAAATAAAAAAAAAAGCCAATTTGAACAACCCTCCCACTGTTTTCTACAGATTCCGTCTACTAGAATAATCGAGTTCTCTGTTTCACAAAACAATTGGATGCTTTATTACTTCAGCAAATTGCAGGATGCAAACCAATCACCTTCACAATACAGGAATTTAAATGCATTAGAAGTACCAACATGATTTCAAAACCATATATGTGTTTCAATTTTTTTTTTGTTTGTTTTTCTTTTTTTGCTAACAAAATTAAAAACTTTAAAAAAAAAAAAAAAATGCAGTGCACAATATTTCGATTTTTACCTTCATTTGTATAAGCAGGTGTATTAACAATGTGCAAATAACACAGCTATATTGAATCTTAAATTGGATCTTCAGCAGATATTATGGGTCTGTAAGGGCACAAAGTATCTTCCTGTGCTGTAAACATCAAGCATGATTCACAGAAGCTCACACAGAATGCACATCTATGCATGGATGGTGAATATATCTATGTATGTATGAAGGAATAACATGTTATTAATGTGTATTTTCCATAAAGTAGTACATCAGTGTTTGGCATCTTTGCCATATGCTCCACCTGAGCAATCATACATAAGGTTGTGTTTAATGCGCCTACAAAGCGTTCGGGCATAACCAGAATAGGGTGGGAAGAAAGTACATGCAGCAGTATCTCCATCTTTTTATAATAATGATTGTTAACATTACCAGTAGTTTCATGACACAGCTTGCTAGACACAGCATAAACCAAGGGGGCAGCAATATCGCTTTTATAATATATTCTACAAAGGTATGGCTAAAACCCTTGATTTCACACCGGCAATTCTTTTTATAACAGCATTTCTCATTTCATATGGACACAGTTACTCTGAATAAAGCAGCAATTCCTTTTTTTGTTTCCGAGTAGGCTTCAGAAATTTGTGTTATACTACAACACCTGCTCCACAACTAAAGTCTTCATTCAGTAGGATGCTTACAAGAAGCAGAATATAATATTTTGTCCCATTTCACCTGTGTTTTTCTAATATGTCCAGATAATTGGTCAGCAAATCACTTCATTTGCTTCTATACAATCTTGGAGTTTCTTTTTCTTCTGGAGAAACAAATGATGGCAACCAAATGACCAGCATCTTGAGACCTCCACCATGCATGGACAAGACTGTAGAGAGCATTCTGCCATATCATCACCATGGTTCTCCCATTATTGGTTTTGTAACCAATATTCTCAAGTCCTTCTCTGCAGCTGGTCTCAGCTTGTTGATCCAGCTGACTTAAGCAAGGTTCCTTACTTGCATGCCAGATAGAATCAATATAAAAACGTCAAGCAAAATGAAGGCTTTTACAGTGAAGTCAGGTGAATCGTGGCATCTCACACTGTTCACAGCGGTTTAGTGCAGGGTGATTGAGGAAAGTACAGCTATTACAGTTCCAGGGAGACCCTTCAAAATCTTCATCTCTTGCTGGTCTTGGGCTGGACCTCTGCCTATGCACTAAAAAAATAACAAAATGCATGTGTTTCTTTAGAATAATATGTCCACAACCTCAACAAAGCTATTGTGTATTTCCAGAAGTAAATCACATGCAATTAAACAAATTGCCTTTTAATTGAAACTGTTATATTCTGATGACTGGTATATTTTTTTCGAGTTGTCACATACGTTATATATATATTTTTTTTTTAAAAATCCCATTATGTGGTGGCCCCTAAGCTTAGGGAAACGACAGAAGCCAAAAGTGCATTGAGAAAAGGCATTGAGCGTCACTGGTTAAGGCCTGTGGTTGCTTTGGTTCCCCTTTAACCAGAATAGTAAGTGTCATATTAAAAGAAGGTATGCCACATGAAACATTAACAAAAATGATTTACTTATTTTGAATTCTTGTTTTTTTATTCTCAATACTGGCAGTTGAAATTTGTAATTTAATCTGACATGGCCATCACACAATGAAAGTTGTTTACGAACCGAAATACTTCAACGTGCCATATTGTTCACATGATATGGCTTTTGTTTATTTTGATGAAAGCATTTATATTAAGACTGTGATAGTACACAGCTTTGGTAAAGTCCTAATTTTTCCCTAAATAGTAATTCCACACAAATGCCTCTGCACAGGTTAAAATGTATGTGGGGGCAGACGAGAAGTGGAAAATTAAACTAGTTCATGATGGCTTTATCTTCCATCTTAACAGGTTGTTCAGTTGTCATGTACTGAATGTTGTGCAGCGCTCATCACTCTGATTCACTCACATGAAGACTTTTCAATCAGATACATCCACATTTTAAATTAAGAGAGAGCTGGTGGCCCCTGCAGGAATAATACCTTATTGGTTGCTATTGGTTACTGCTACAGGGCAAACTTAGTGCGTTTTATTACATATGGGAGTTAGACTGTTTGTTTTTAATCTGTTCCTATTACATAATTTGATGATTTGCAGTAATTCAGACATTATTCATGCATTGAAGAACTCCTCATGGGGTGAAAATACAGTCTGATTTTCACCCCATGTGTGCGCAGTAAGTGGCATGAGGAGTTCCACCTGTGAATAGAGGAGGTCATTGCCATTCAGGTCACTTAAAACACACACATGGGGTAGCGTTAGGTTATATCTGCCTTTTCGTGGCAGGCAGAGAAAACATATACCTTAACAATAGCCCGTGCAATGACCTTTTAAAGGTGTCGTCCGAGACAATTTGCATTCAGTTTTCATTTTTTATTATTTGTGATCTTTGAGTTATTTGGCTTTTTGTTTAGCAGCTCTCCAGTCTGCAATTTCAGCCACCAGGTTGCTAGAGTGCAAATTACTTTAGCAAGCATACATTGATTTGATTAATAGACTGGAATAGGAGAGAGGCTTGAATAGAAACTCAAACAATAATATGTAGTAATAACAATACATTTGTAGCCATACAGAGCATTTGTTTTTTAGATGGGGTCAGTGACCCCCATTTGAAAGCTGGAAAGAGTCAGAAGAAGGCGAATAATTCAAAAACTACAAAAAAAAATAATAAAAAAAGGAGGCCAATTGAAAAGCTGCTTAGAATTGGCCATTCTATAACATACTAAAAGCTAACTTAAAGGCAAACCACCCCTTTCAAGCCCCAATATCATCAAAAAATATTAACATACATACCAATATCCAAACTAGTAGGAGCCTGTAAATCAGGAGGGTCAGATTTCATTTTGGAGGTTACACTTATTCGTCTGGCTTTCCTCTCTCCTGAAGTGGTTTCTGATGACTCTGATACAAAATATTTGCTTTATTGATATGCATATTGATTTACAAAACCGGAATTCTAAGATTACAATGGTGCCTTGTAATAAAGTAGTACAGGTATCGGATCCATTATTTGGAAACTCATTATGCGGAAAGCTCCAAATTACAGGAAGGCCATCTACCTTACACTCCATTTTAATAAAACAAACTATTTCCTGTGTTAATAAATCAGTACCTTTAACCCAACTATGATCTAGTGAATCCTTACTGAAGGTAAAACAGTCCTATTTGGATTTTTTAATGCTTCAATCACTTTTAGCAGACAATATATGGAGATCCAAATTACGTAAAGATCCCTTATCTAAAAAACACCAGGTCCCAAGCATTCTGGATAAGAGGTCCCATACCTGTACACATATGTACTACAGTGTACTACACAGCTTATTTTTTCTTTGTATACAAATATTTTTAATATGTTGGTGCTGATCTAATTTACATTTTAAGCGATAAATTGTAATAATGAACTTTTGCATGTCATATAAAATCAAGATAAAAGAGACACTTTTTTTCAATCATTTTGATGCCCGCAGCTCCTCAATCATGCCTTCAGAAAATATTAGTAAACTTTATATTATATATATATCAGGCCCCGGGTGCTGCTTCAGGGGATAGCATATTGAATCATTTAAGAGCACTCACGGGTGTATATATATATATATATATATATATATATTTATTTATTTATTACAACCACACCTATAATACAACTAAATCACTACCAAACTAAGTAACAACTTACCCTTTTTACAAGTATTAGGTGGAACAGCAGGTCCAGGTGCCAAGTTGTCATAAAAGTTACTCATTGCTTTTACATCAAGCTTTCCCATTCCTAATAAGACAAAAGTATAACCATATCATCAAGGCACAATACATTGACCAATGTTATTTAAACATTCCAAGTTTCAATTAATTCACACTAACAATGAATTGGATTAAACACATTATAGGAAAATGACAGGTGAAACTACTTGCAGCAGTTGCAGCTAAACTATTCGTGTACACTATGATAGATGGAATTCTCTCTCCAGATAAAGGCTTTACTTCTATGGTTTCTTGGTACAGCTGCAGCAAAGCTTCTTTACCAACACCTTTATTCCCAGTGGTGTAACTAGTTGTTACTGGGCCCCATAGCAAATTCAATTTAGGGCCCCAAAATATTTATAAGTTGGCCTATTTTACCAAGATATATTAAAATTGCTAATTAATTAGGGTCTCACTGGGCCCCCTACACTCCTGGACCCCCCTGCAACCGCAGGGTCTGCTTCCTCTATAGTTACGCCCCTGCTTATTCCACCTCCTTCATCAATGGTGTAATTAAAGATTTGATTACTGAGCCCGACGGCAAATTTATTTTAGGGCCCCCAACATATCCAATTGTTTTTACCAATATATATTGAAATATCTCATTTTACGGGTCGACCTATACCTCTGGGCCCCTCTGAAGTCACAGGGTCTGCTTCTTCTGTAGTAACAACCCTGTCCGTTATGCATCTTAATTGTGTAATGGGTAGACAATCCATTCAACTGGCAAGAATGGCCAAGAAAGCCATCAATTAAACTTTCCATAATAGGGACAGCGCCTTACATTATGGTCATAGCTTCCTAGAAAGATATAATAAAACATGCAAACATATTTTCTCCCGTACAAAGTACAAGTCTGCAAGAGCCTTTAAAGTCTAGAGGCACTTGGATTTCAAAACTGCCTGATTTATGTATTACACATACAACACAGGTAAAGTCTCCTTGTGCCTGTTCAATACTGAAAGTTACTAAAGGAAAAATATACCCCAAACTGATTACTTGAGCATCAGATATCATATTTATATATATATATATCATATTAAGTGGCATATTAAAGTATCTTACCAAACTGGTCTATATATTTAAGTAAATATTGGCGTTTTAAATCTCTTGCCTTGAACCACCATTTTTTTGATGGTCTTTTGATGTGCTGCCTCAAAGATCACCTGACCAGAAATACTGCAGCTCTAACGGTAACAGGAAGAAGTGTTGAAGCAGAACTTAATTGGCTCATGTGACCTAACATGTATGGTTTGTTTGTGTGCACCGTGAATCCTACAATTCCAGGGGTGGCCCTTATTTTTGAAAATGCCAATTTTCTATTCATGATTACCCAATGGCACATACTGCTAAAAAAGTATATTATTATGAAAATGGTTTATTTACATAAAGCAGGGTTTTACATATGAGCTGTTTTATGTAATATATTTTTTGAGAGATCTACATTGTTCGGGGGTTTAGTTTTCCGTTAACAATGTTTTGACACGCAGACGTCCACCAAAAAAAAGCACTTGTGTGACTGGGATGTTTTAACTGATGCAGTTTTCTTTCATACGCCAGCTGCAGTCAAAGGACTGCGACTCAATGTATGAATTGTTAATTGTACTACCTGCACTGAAGAGGGTTCTGAGGCTCTCCCTCCATGCCTTCTCATGTATTTTTTCAAAAATTACATCCTTCTGACCAGTTTCATGTAATAGAACTTTCCTAAGGCAAGGGTCACATGGGAAAAGCAGCATGACTCTGCAAGCCACAATGAAATTGCTAGATCTTTCAGAAAACAATTAGTCATAGTATGCAGTTTAAGAGGCTAGGAAAGCAAACTGCTGGAAAAAAAACCTATACAGAGTCCTATACAGTACTTGAGGTTTAATTCATGTTCAATTAAGTTTTTACTTTAACAATATAATTAATGCGCTAATGATTCAAAAATACAAAGTACATACACAAACAATGATAGAAATATTTTACCTCGTGACTGAAGCAGATCAATTTCTTTCTGTGTACAGTCAACATTTATTTGGAGTTGCCTGTTCAGGCCTCTCAGTCTGGTCATTTCTTCTGGCTAGCAAAATAGCAAAACAAGAGATGTCCGCTAATGCAACTAGCCCCTAACATTAAGCATTGGTTCACTGCATGCTAATTAGCAGCAAACAGAGAAACATAAGAAAGCTTTAGTGGTGAATAGTAGTTATCTAATAAAAATAGGGTGAGAGTGCAGCCAATTTGTTTATGTCTTTATAATGTGGAACAAATATAATTTAATGGACGTCCTCAAGATAAGATTCCAATATATATATATGCCCAGATTTGGTTCATAAATGTGGCCTGTAATGACCATACCAGTTATATATGTCAGCTCATAAAGCAGTTATGACAGACCATTGAAGCAATCAGAGTGTCAATGATCTGTGCAAATGGAAAGTTTATCTGCCTAAGCACCTGGCTGGAAGGTGCAGGCCAATGAGTAAGCTATAGACGCTACAGTTCCTCTTCACTTCTAGTCAGGTTGTAATGGAGCAATACAATGTGGCTGCCCTTATGTGTAGCCACATGGGACAATATTCTTTCATTTGGTCAACTGGCTTGTGTCTGTCTGTTAGTGAAAATGTCTTCTGCAACCGACAGCAACAACAGTAACTACAAATTGTTTTTGTAGATTGTCCAGTAAAGAGAACCCCAGCATAATCTATCTGTGTATAGAATTTGGAACCAAATAATATAAAAAAGTGAAGCAAGAAAAAAAAAAACAGTGAGCCAAGGTGTTTTTGTGGTTTCCTGGATGAGGATGAATTTTAAACTAGGGATTCCTCCTAATCCACTATTTTGGATTCGGCTGAACCCCCGAATCCTTCGCGAAAGATTCGGCTGAATACCGAACCGAATTTGCATATGCAAATTAGGGATGGGAAGGGGAAAACATTTTTTACTTCCTTATTTTGTGACAAAAAGTCAAGCAATTTCCCTCCCCGTCCCTAATTTGCATATGTGAATTAGGATTTGGATTCAGTTCGGCCCGGGTATAAGGATTCGGCAGAATCCGAATCCTACTGTAAAAGGCTGAATCCTGGCCGATTCCTGAACCGAATCCTGGATTTTAAACACTACAGTGTGTTAGCAGAAGCATCTAATTGCACAGAAATGGTTGCCATGACATTTGCAAGTGACTACATACTTGTACTGGCACACCCCATGTGATTTCATGCAGGTGACTAAATAGCTTGTGTAGCATGAAAGAGCTATTGTAGCATGGCACATTTTAAAGTATACTCCCATTTTTAACATTATTTTAATGAATAGGACTTGTGCTGAACATACTTTTTGCCTATTGTTTCAATTACCAAAACTCTGTTTTTTCTTACTTGTTGACCTAAACAGGATGAATTCTGCAACTGAAATTACATTCACATACATACAAACAAACAAAACTAAGCACCAGCCCACTGCTCTTTGTATAAACAAACCCAAATCTTTATCCCAGCTGCAGCCTGCTAGGCTTTTTGATGAGGCACAGCCCATTATATAAGGAGCTTTTCAGTGCACTGATTAGTTATGTTTGGTAGAACAGGAAATAGAATATGTTTATACTATAACTATACCTCCAGTTTCATTTTTGGACTAGATAAGTGTTAGAAATAAGAAACATTAAAGGGGAACTATCCCGAAAATTAAAATATATTATTAGCTTCAGCATACTGAAATAAGAAACGTTCTAAATACAATCAATTAAAAAGTCTGTACCGTTTCTGAAATAATCAAGTTTATCTTCACTATTTCTCTCTCAGCATCGGTTTCTCTTCATTCTGTCTTCATCCAGAAATTGGGTGTCAGATGAACAATCCAATACATCTTCCCATATAAATAATTAGAGCTCACGCTATTAAAATCAGCAGACGCTGTGTCTCTCTACATGCAGGATGTGTGCAAAAGGCAGTTTTTCTATTCGATTTTGTTTGTACTCGGTTATTTGAGTGAGTATATATATATAGCATATATAAGATATATTGGATCATTCATTTGATACCCAACTGCTGCATGAAGACAGAATGAAGAGAAACAGATGCTGAGAGAGGAATAGTGAAGATAAACTTGATTATTTTAGAAACAATGCAGAATTTTGAATTGATTGAATTTAGAAAGTTTCTTTATATTAAATTTTAATTTTAGCGATCGTTCTTTAATATTTCATAATTAAAACAGGAAATAAGTATGCTTAGCACAAACCCTATTTATGCTCTAGCCCTTTTTTAAACTAATGTTGCAAAAAAGGGGGTATACTGGCCTTTTAATCCAGTGGGTTTTTCACTTAGTAGCCTATATGTAAATGCTGCCTAGAACTTACAGTTGGAATTGCTGTTGTACAGCTCACTCGCCGGAGGCGGCGCTGCATTAGATCATGTTCCATGCCATTAACTTCTGTTTTCAGTTTTTCCAGCTCCTCTTTTTCATGTTTCAGCTCTTTAGCCAGCCGCTCCATTCTTGCTCTTTGATGCAGTAATAAGGCTATGAAAGGTAAAGAAGTGAGAAAAATAAAATGAAAGCTTTACTTAAATTCTTAGATGTATCCAAATAACAATCCATAATTTATTAAAAAAACATTAATAACAACTTCAACATTAAAGTAAGTCATTGCTACAGGACTATTTTCATTGAAGGAGAAGGAAACTTGTTTACCACTTGGGGGTGCCAAATGTTAGGCACCCCCCAGTGAATGTATTTACTTACCTGAATCGTCGGGCCGGTGCTCCTATCAGCAGAAAACTGCACCAACCAGGGGTTATTCCAGCGAACACCAAGGAGCGCTTCTCTTCGGCTTCTTCTTTGTTCAAATTTTCCTGGGGCTGATGCATGCGCAGTAGAATTAAAAAGCCGACTTTTTAGTTTGGCTTTTCACTCCAATGCGCAGCCGCGCGAAGAAAGAAGAAGCGGAAGAGGATCGATCCGTGGTGCTCACTCGAATAACCCCAGGCCGGTGCAGTTTTCTGCTGATTGTAGCTGTTCATTTAAAAGCAAACATCTTATTAGTAGATACTGCTGCTGGTTCAACCTAGGGCCTTTTATTACATATGGGGGTTTGTAATGGGCTGTTTTCGATTAGTGAAGCTGCAACAGATGCCCGATTCTAGCTATGCAAAGCAAACATACAAAAAACATTTAAAGACCTGCCCCCCTCCCAAAAGAACCCTTTGTTTCTCAAACAGCATTTCTTCTTTTCATTAGAAAATGAGAGTAAAAGTAGAGGACAGTTACGGTGTACTGCTGTATGTTAGCTTGCACTGAATGTGGATTTGTCCGGTTTGCCTTTGCTCACACAATCTGCTTACATCTATCTCTCTCTGTTTATGCGAGAGAAACCTTTAATGCTTTTACTAAATACAAGATACATATTATTACTAACCAAAGTACACTTCTTACACTAGAATTACAGTTTTGTATACAATTATTGCAGTAATAGATCTGACTTTCCTAGCTCACATACCTTTTAAAACAAGATCCAGTGCCATTCAGACTATTTCTGTTTAGACTAGAAGAGTAATCCCATGTGGATTATGGATTAACGATAGGAGCACTTCACTGACGATATTAAAGCACTTATGAATGCTCTACTTAAAGGGAAAACAGAAGTAATAATAAAGTAGGTTTGACCTGTATAAATACAGTAGCTACAGTTTTTACTTTACGTGTTGCACTTAAGAATAGCAAAATGGCAACATTGTACTGCTTATTTCACCCGTCTACATTTTTAAAATGTTTGATTATTAATAATTTTTATAATGCAGGGCAGTGAGATGACTGACACTCGTATTCTCGTAAACTCACAGGTCTTTAATGATGAAAAAAACAATACTTTTATTGAAGCTTAGGTCACAACAGAGACCATGGATATTAAACTACAGAGATTTGAGATTACAAACTCTGTACTTAACTGTTTAATGTATACACCACTACTGCCAAACATCTCAATTCTATTAGCTTTGTAATAATAATTTTCTTCTAATACTATCAGTAATTTAATGACATTTTTCTTACCTTGGGTATATGCATAATCATCTGACCCCGAGCTTGAACTTCTGTGATATTTATGAATTCCTTTATCTCCACCAGAAACTGGCAACAAGGAAATGGGCTGTATAGGCTCTGGTGTGCTGGGATGTTGCTCTTGGTCCACTATATTTAACAAATTTTCGGTTGGGGCACGTCCAACAGTGATTTTAAACACAGTTGGGTTAGACGGAGACATCAAAACACGTGAAGAAGGGGTTGGAGACCCAGTGGTTGTAGGTGGTTGTGAATAAGTTATAAATAATGGGCTGCCACTGTATGAAGCCTTTGGCTGGCTAGATATTCCCCTTGAAGGTGACCCTGAACGTGCATTTGAACCATAAACGGGATGTTGTTGGCTTCTTTGGGCAGAATGGTTATTTATTGGTGACGGACTTCTATTCAAAGTGGGTCCAGGTCTTTGTTGCGATTCAACTGTGATTTCTATCTTGTTCATAGATCCCTTGTTTAGACCAGGTCCATAGGGATGATAGGCAAGAGAATGGCTACTTTGCTTAGGATAGGGAGGAGGTGCCTGCTGGTATAGATATGGTGGCACTGTTGATGGGCTGGGTGGCAAAAACACATGTGAAGTTTGGTGGCTCAGTTGATTGTTCTGCACTTGATGTTGTGGAGAACTGTAGGGAGAAGTGCATTGTGAAGTTGGTGGGGATTGAAAAGCAGACTGTGGAATCTGAGGCTGTTTCGGAGAATACTGTGTAGTTTGAAAACTTTGAGGATAAGGAGGACATGGATTGTAATGGGGAAGAACAGCTTGAGGTGAAGGTGGCCAAGGAGTGTTCTGCGTGGTCTGTCTGCCAGGAGAATTCTGTGATGGCTGTCTTATGTAAATAGGTGTTCCATAGGGATTGTTCTGAACTTGAGGAACAATCTGTAAAGCTCTAGGAACATTGTGACCAGAAGGTGACACTGTTACAGTTATAGGATTTGCACTATAACGAGGTACATGCATATAAGTAGGCAGAGAAGCTTGCATAGCAGACGTGCCCACACCTGGTTGCTGAACTGGCTGTGGAGGGGGTGTTGGTGAATTTCGATTCTGGTCATTCAAGAAGAATGGATTGTAATTTTGTGCTACAACTGCTGGAGCAGATTGGGGTTCTGGAACAAGACATAAAAGCTTGCCTGAAGAGCGCTGTGGATCAATGTGTCCATCGCTTGAGCTGTGAACCAGTGGACGTCCATTAACCTGTGCCCCATCTCCTGTATGATATGAGCTGCTTGGATGAATGCCGAGGTTTATGTGCAAATGATTACTGTTCATTCGTGCTTCATCTAAATTATGATATTCCATATACAGGTACTTGCAACTCTCTTGTGTAAGAGCTCTATAACAAGCATCAAGATTGCAGTTGTTCTTCAAAGAAAGAAAAATAGTGTCAACTTTTAAATTAACAGCTAAATGATCACCTATTTCAAGTGTTACAACTTAATTTACTACAACTCTCACAATCCCAGAATACATGCACTGCAAATCTATATGGATTAAATAAACATGTTTCACTAAACAGCCCTTTAACTTAAATTGTATAATTTTAGCAGTGAGCACCATATAATGGATTATGGCAAGCTCATGTGCTTTCTATTAACTAGTAATAAGAAAGGACATTACAACCTTGAAGCCTTATGATATGTGGAT